>OX382382.1:3142530-4342530 GCA_947508005.1 Amphipoea lucens
CTTAAAACGGTGAAGGAAAACATCGTGAGGAAACCGGCATGTCCTAGAACAAAAAATTCGAAAACGTGACATCCGCCAACCCGCACTGGGCCCGCGTGGTGGGTTACGGCCCACTCCCTCTCATCGAGCGGAGGCCTGTGTCCCAGCAGTGGGAACATTATAGGCTGATTATGTAAGGATATCTATTGTAGAGAACAAGCTATAGGTTCTATCATCATCTTCCTGCCCTTATCCTATGTTACTTGGGGTCGGCGCAATACGTTTTCTTCTTCCATTCTCCCCTGTCAACCGCCACGCTATCATTCACTCCCTTCTCTTTCATATCATTCCTCACACAATCCATCCATCTTTTTTTCGGCCTTCCTCTCCCTCTCTATCCATCAACATGTATATTCATCACTCTTTTAGTCACATACGTTTCGTCCCTTCTTATCACATGCCCATACCAACCTAGACGATTTGCTTTAAACTTTTCTGTCACTGGCGCATAAGTCTCGATCCCATGGGAATATCGGAATAAAAAGTATCCTATAATTATCCTAATCTAGGTCATGGTCTACCCATGTGCCAAATAGACACTGAGATTCACCTTCTTCTTAGCATATTTGGGTCTATGTAAAAGAACTACGTAAACAAAATCTCAAAATCTCTTCAATTTCAATGTTTTTTATTCTCCCAAATATCTTCATTGACCAACATTTACCTTTTTTCTTGTTTCCCTCTTATTAATCCACTAGCTTCTGCCCGCGACTTCGTCCGCGTGAAATATCACCCTCCCCCCATTCACCCTCTTAGGGGTGGAATTTCGAAAAACCCTTTCGTAGTGGATACCTACTCTTCAGCACACGTCCTCCAAATTTCATGTCTCTAGGACCAGCGGTTTAGGCTGTGCGTTGATATATCAGGCAGTCAGGACTTCGAATCACACTATCACATCATCACACTAATATTATAAAGACGAAAGTTTGTGAGTGTGGGGGTGTGTGTGTGTTTATGTGTTTGTTACTCCTTCACGCTCAAACGGCTGGACCAATTTTGATACAATTTTGTATGGAGGTAGCTGACACCCTGGATTGACATATAGGCTACTTTTTATCCCAATATTCCCACAGGATCGACATTTACGCGGGGGAAACCGCGGGGCACAGCTAGTTTTATATATTAATTAATCCATATTCTCTGCAGGTACCACAATGGCAGATGGTGCGATGGTCTGGCCTGCGTGGGTCTACTGTACCAGGTACAGCGACCGACCCAGTTCCGGTGAGTCATATTCAGTTATTATCTGTGATCGGAATAGGCTGAGTATATTTACCTAAAGTTTGAAGAACATAGACGGAAATCGGAGACTTCCTTATGACTAAATTTTTTTTACCGGTAAATTTACCGGCACTTTAATTATGTAAATTTCAATATCTTATTTCATCATTAACATTATAAATGCTTTAATAAATCGTAATCATTGTTTTGATAAATAAAATAACCAATATTAAAAATATATGTTTTAACACGTTAAGTGCGAAACGAGGCCTAAATGACCCCGCATGCAACTTCCTTGTGGTGCGGCAAGGAAAAACGTGAACATCTCTGTCGTGCGAAGGGCATAGCTTTGGTTTGGTGCAGTATAGAAAAGAGATAAATGTATATTTGAGATGCGCTAATGGTCCCGGACTCGGTGGTATATCTACCTTGGTACCGGATGTTTTAGGCCTCGTACCGCACTGAATTAATATAATTTTAATGCAGTGCGGAACGAGGCTAAAACGTCCCATATCCCCCCGGACCTCGTACCGCACCCAACGCGAGCTTCCCGCGATTAGTGTTGTGCATCACGTCGATTGGAGAGCACGTCCTTTTATATCGCCGACACGGCCATCCTGATCCATCCATCCATCCTCTCAGTGCAAAGAATCTTATTGTCTACCCTGTTATAATGAAAAACACTCATAAATATGTACAAGCTATAAATTGAGATTTTTATAAAAAAGTATATTGTTACTGATTTTTTAAATGTTAATTCAAGTTTTAATAAGTGTATTTTTAAAGCCCGAGGGAGAATAAATAGGATAGTTTCTTTTCTACTTCTGGTTTTCTTTTTTTTCTATTCTATGAACCGCATTAAGATTTTCACACAAAAATAGATAAACGTCGTTGCGTCGATATTATTTTTCCCATCACTAATCTTAGCGAAAATTTACCCTATTTCAGTGCGTTACGAGGTGTATAAGATCCCATATTTTGTTTTGCCAATAAATTCCAAACTAGCTATCGGATCCAGGGGCGACGGTAGATTAGGGTTCATCAATTCACTGTCTATATCGATAAGGATCAAAATTTTCATTTATCTTTGATTTCGCGCCAGAAAATGGATTTTAGTCTGTTAAAGCAGGTGGGGTCTAATAGACCTCGTGTCGCCCTAACGTCTGGTCACGGTGCGGGCCGATAAGACCTCGTGCCGCAGGAACGGAAAGTTTGCAAAAATTGGTGCCGCAGCTAACGTGTTAAAATATATTTTTTTTAATTTAGTCATAAGGAAGTCTCCGATTTCCGTCTCTGTTCTTTAAGCTTTAGGTATTTTCTTACAGGTTACAAATTATTTTCTCGGTCGATTTTATATATTTATCATGGATATCTTGTCGGAAAAATTCTTAATCTTGGTATTAGATATATTTAAACCATCATGATTTTGTAAGCAATCAAATTGTTTGGTTTACAATTTGCTCTAAATTTAGACCATCCCTAGCGATGGTTTCTCTTTACATAACCCAATGGTGTCTAAGAAACATCGTAGAAAACTAACCTCTTGCAAAATTTACAATAAGTAGGTACCCTTTAAAAACCCGTTCATCAATATAGATGGATATAAAAATTAATCTCCATATCTCACAGACTATCAAAAACAATGTATCCTTCATCAACAAATTAACAAGCCACCCCCAACAAGATTAACTAAATCTTTCCGCATAACATCATCCCTACGACCACAATATTCAATGTAGTAGAATCTAACCCAATAATTTGATAAGTGCTCCCGTGGGGTTGGTGGCGTTAGATAAGGGGGGCGGAACCCCTGCTCTGAAAGAGGGTCGGTTTGTTAATACGGTCAGAAGATTGCTACACGTGTTTTAGAAGAGATAGGGAGGAATTTATTGGTAAAATACTGACCATAAAAGTATTTGTATCAATCACAAACGACATAAGATTCACAGGATTTTTTTTTTTAAATTTGAAATGGGCTTGCTCTTGACTCTAGTCTAGGTCAAAGGTGACAGAGACAAAGTCGACGATGGAGCGAGCTTACCCAGAAGAAGCCTGTTCACTCTCACTTTGAGGATCTCTTCAAAGTGAGAGTGAACAGGCTTCTTCTGGGTAAGCAAACAAAATTAAAAATACGTTCGTCTCACGCGTAATACGTTCGACCTTGGCCATGCCTACTCAAATAACCACACTTTTGACCTCACTTTTTTCTGATTAGTTACCGCGTTTGCCTAGACTAGACCCGGCCTAGTGCCTGTCTATTCTGAAACCAATGCACGCTACTGGCTTTGACCACTCTCATCTGATGATAAGCAATGATGAGGTCGATGATGAAGCACATCTAATCACCCAAGACTTCATCATCAGCCTACAGCAATCCATAGCTGGGCATTGGCCTCTCTAATTACACGCCATTCAGCTCGATTCTCGGCAACTCTCATCCAGCTGCTACCAGCCACCCTGCGAAGATCGTCGCTCCACCTAGCCTGAGGGCGTCCTACCTTACGTTTGCCGATTAACGGTCTCCAACGGTCATCGGTCAACAAGTTTTCCTGAGCATATTCTGTTTTCCATGTTTCGTAGATCAAAACAAACAGATGTATAGACTGTAGTAATAGAATTAGGGATCATTAAGCATGGTGCAATATAGCTGATAAATATGTGCACGCGAGAATGGAGGGGAATAAAATAAAAATTGAATTTTAGAGATGGGAGTGTGTCGATAAAGTTTTTTGTTGGTTGTCGATAAATCTTCGCAGATTATCGACAAACCTAGGTATTTTTTTTTAAACAGATCTTTTTACTTAATATGTGTTTGTTGGTTATTCTTTTTAAGTAAGTACATGTATTATTTTGGCCGAGTAAAATCGGAAAAATATATGTTTTTTTTTAATTTGCTATTGGACATTTTCGGAAACTTTTAAATCAAACTGCAAAGTACTGAATCTCTTTGTTCAAGGGCTCATAATTTTGTGAAGTACTCCGGACTGACTTATAGTCCTATAACTTTTATTTGATGACAAAACATGACAGTTTGACAGGAGGGCTTGTAGCTAAGCAATAACAGCCGCACGGGTCGATCGATCAGGTTAAGCTACGCTTGCCGCGGTTGGTCCGTGGATAGGTGACCATCTTTACATACCAAGACCCTTCCATGGCTCGGTCCTGGCTGTCATTCGTGGATTTTTGACAGTCGTTACAGGTCATCAGAAGCCCGGAAGTCCGACAACCAGTCCAAAGGGGTTTCGTATTACCCAGTAACTGGGTCGTGGAGGTCAGATAGGTAGTCGCTCAATGTAAAATACTGACACTCAGCTGCATCCGGTTAGACTGGAAGCCGACTCCAACATAGTTGGAAAAAGGCCAGACAGATGATTATGAAGATAAGTAGTAGGTAAGTACATCATTGATGTGTAGGTAGTAGTAGGTAGGTAGTCAGCTACTGAACTTAATTATCAATTGTAATGTATCATGTTCGTCTGTCATGTCGATTGTCACGTAGTACTATTATTTAATAATAAAGGGCCCTTTATTAAAACAATGACTTACTATTAAATTGATTACAACGACCGATTTGTATGTTTAAACAATGATAAGGTCAAGAAATGACATCGAGTGAAACTGAGTGTTTTTGCACGCAGCCTTAAGGGGCCGGCGGAACATGCGTAGTTCATACAAACGTAATACCAAAATAATTCGTAAATTAAACATATTCTTAAGGTAGTGTGTATTTATTTCGATTGGATTACAGAATATCTAGGTTCCCAAATATATATTTTGAATGGACACCAGTGGCGTGCATTGGTTTTCAGAATAGGTAGGCAATGGGCCTGGTCTAGTCTAGGCAAACGCGGTCACTAATCAGAAAAAAAAGTGAGGTCAAAAGTTTGGTTATTTGAGTAGGCATGCTAAATTGCGAAGGTCGAACGTCATGGTATTACGCGTGAGACGTACGTATTTTTAATTTTTTCGTCATTAACTTGAACGAGTAAAGACCATTGACAATGTGCGAATAGTACGGGAGCCGAGTAGGCCGTCCGGCGACTGCCTACTGCCGCCCGTGTTTGAATGAAGATTTCGTTTTTTTGTTAGGTATGATAATTTAGTGAGTTTCTTAATTGTGGGGCACACACACTAAAATGTAATTGACAGGCTTATGTTGATATATCGAGGTAGGCACTGCTTATATGCCTATATGCAATGCACGCCACTGATGGACACTGAGGAGGCCTGTGTTCCAGCAGTGAGAACATTATAGGCTGATTATGCTATTCTATGCTTATGCTATAAAAACTATCTGTTCAGGTATCACCAACACGAACACACATACAAACAATCGATTGGTGTGAACAATTGATTAACAGATTCGATTCTATTCGATTGTTGGTAATCGATTAGCGTATCTAATAGGACAAATAGTGTTTGTTAGTATGTGCGTATGAGTCATATTGTTTACAATATTTTGTTTTGTAAAGGTTTTCCTCATTGTGTGAACTTTCGCATTTGTAGATACTTAATTTGATTACATTTGGGTAAGCGAAAGCGTGCATGGGTTTTTTTTCAGTCTTAAAAAGTGTGTTAAGTTCTTATCCTAGTTATTTTCCAAATTGTTTGTGATTTAATTTGTTTAGCAGACGAATTTGTCAGACATAATTATGAAGCAATGAATTCGAAATTTCCTTCAAAAGCTCTCGGATTTTGATTGACTGTATGTTACCCAATTGAAGTAGGTACTTGTTTCGCGACTGGTGTAGAGCAGTGGTGGCCTAGTGGTAACGGCCGCGACTTACGAGTAGGTTGTAGGTTCGAACCCAGACAGGCGCTTTACTTTGTGTAAATTATTTCATCACCACTGCTCTCAAAACGGTGAAGGAAAACATCGTGAGGAAACCGGCATGTCCTAGAACCAAAAACTCGAAGATATGTGACATCTGTCAACTCGTCATCTTCTTGTCATCTGTCATCTGTCTGTCTGTCTGGGCCCGCGTGGTGGATTACGGCCCACTCCCTCTCACAGAGAGGAGGCCTTTGTCCCAGCAGTGGGAACATTATAGGCTGATTATGACTGGTGTCGCGAGATTATTTATCTATACATATAAATTTCAAATTCCTGACTGACTGATATATCAACGCACAGCCTAAACCGCTGGTCCTAGAGACATGAAATTTGGAGGGTGTGTTCTTAGTGAAGAGTAGGTATCCACTAAGAAAGGGTTTTTCGAAATTCCACCCCTAAGAGGGTGAATGGGGGGAGGGTGAAATTTCGCGCGGACGAAGTCGCGGGCAGAAGCTAGTTCTGTATAAACTGCTCCCGCCATAGATTACACCCTCGTACTAAAAACTCTAGTACTCTGTCCAGTTTACAATTTACGTTTTCAAAATCACAACTGTGACGTATGTACATAATTTATATTAAATCTTCCTAATGCTAATTATGATGTTATCTTCATTAAAATCTCAAAGTTACTAAGGTGAACAGACTACACTATTCAAAACTTAAGATTATATTGCTAAGAATTAGCCTAATTATTATTGTAATTAATTTTGTTACGGTACCGACGCCAGCACATCAAGCTACTATAATCTGTCAAATTTCTTTAATAGATTTTCAACTTTATTACTAAAGCATAAGGTTCAAAGTTGATTGGGAAAATTTGACAGTTTCGGGTAGCTTGATGTGCTGGCGTCTGTACATAATATTTTCATTGAATGGTTCGTTGGTCTAGTGATCGCAAATGCTACTCCTGAGCATCAGGGCTTGGGTTTGATTCCCAGGTCACTTAGATTTCTCCATAGGGAATTTCTCAACTTTATAGCCCACTACCTTCTGCCCGCGACTTCATCCGCGTGAAATTTCGCCCTCCCCCGTTTACTCTCTTAGAGGTGCAATTTCGACCCCTTCTTAGTGGATACCTACTCTTTACAAAGAACACACCCTCCGTCTCTAGGGCCAGCGGTTTGCTGTACGTTGATTGAGTCGGTCAGGACTTTGAATTTTATCTATATCCCCTCAAGCGTCAACGGTACACCATATGTACATAAGAAACAGTGCTCGAAATGTCAACGGTACACCAAGTGTACACAACAGTGTCATTGTTCTATAGTCATTGTTAAAACAATGACTTTACTGTGACCATTCAACTACTCCGACGCGTGGGGTGTTTCGACAGGTATGCGGGCAAACGTGTATGAGGATATAGATACTGTACGTGTGTCTTAAAAAAAGCCAGGAAAGAAACTGAAACAAGTTATCAACAGTAAGAACCTGAACCATTATCATTCGAGGCCTGAAAAGTCTCATATGTGCCTGTAACTTCAGCAGCATACGCACCTTTCAATGTGTAAAATATTTTCATAAGTGCTAAAAATATCTGTTCCTAATTGGATATGCGACATTTTAAATGTCACAGAAAATACCAAATAATTTTAATCACTCCTTTCTTCTTTGGTATTACTAATTTAATTAGAACTCTCATACTTAATTCTAGTTATAATCAGATCATTACAGCTTAAACCCATAAAAGTATATTTATCTAAAAATACAACAAAAAATGTGTATGGAATTCGCCATTTTAACCACAATTTCATACTAGACTGTCCTCATTAGCAGCGTTTTGAAATTAGAACTCCGATAGTTCGAAATACGAATAAACTACAAAATGGCGGTTTGACATTTGAAACCTTATTCCAACGCACTAGAGGTGCGCCTAGTCGATGATTTCCAAGTTAATCGATTGGAAATGCCGTTAATTACTCGATGTAATTTACTAGACGGTTAATTATATCATGTGAGGCCAATTAGCTGTTAGTTTAAGATGTAGTACGGTTTTTTGTGTCTATGTTCTGAGTTTTTGCTTAGAAATGTTAGTATTAGTACAAAACCTACTCTTTTTATGACGGTTCCAGGTGATTAACTGCGCTAGGCTAGTATTAGCTAGTGCTAATTACGATATCATTATGAGTATGGGAATAAAGAAAAATAAGTGATTAAGTGTTACAGACTTTTTCATAAAATTACCTTTTAGGCAACTGTGGCAAACTTTCTAGAGTTTTCTACGCTTGACCATCTACGAGTATGTTGGGGTGGGCTTCCAGTCTAACCGGATTCTGCTGAATAACGAAGCGACTGCCTATCTGACCTTCACAACCTAGTGGGTAATACGATACCCCTTGGTAAGACTGGATGCCAGACTTTTGGGCTTCTGACGACCCGTAACGAATGTCACGAATGACAGCCGGGACCAACGGCTTAACGTGCTTCTCAGTATGTGAACACGGTCATCCATCGTCGTAGAAGCGTATCTTAACCTGATTGATAGATCCGTGTGGCTGTTATTAGTTAGCTGTTATTAATTCAACTTTAAATTACCTCTATTTTCTTTTCTCTCGTTAATCGGTCAAGCTCCGCTAATGAGACACAATTGATTTTCTATTGTTTCGTCGCCGATCGGCGAACCGCGCCGCTTGACCGGTTAATAAGAAAGAGACGAAAGAAAACAATTCTTTAAAAAACACACCATCTTTTGCAATGCGAGATCAAAACAGAGAACTCCCCTCTTCCCTTGCTTTAAAAAAAAAAGATTTATCGATGCCCACCCCCTCAAGCGTCACCCTTAAACATATGTTTTCACGCTCAAACTAGAGATTGCTCTTAACTTATTGAGTATAGTGTAGTCACTTATCGCTCCCCTAGGAGAGTAGTCGATTGAATTAGTCGGATAGAGGGATAAACTAATATGTTGTTTTCATTATTTAAAGTTGTCTTGAGTTTGGGGGTGAATTTTTTTACTGCGAATATTGTGTTGTGTATGTCATGGGTATTTTGAAAGGCGACTATGAAGAGACATACCTACTTAATATCAGTTGGTAAATTCTCCCTTGGTAGCTAGTAGTGACGTGCATTGCATACGAGTATAGGCATATAAGCAGTGCCTACCTCGATATATCAACATAAGCCTGTCAATTAAATTTTAGTGTGTGTGCCCCACATTAAGAAACTCACTAAATTATGTATCATCTATATCTATACTAATATAATATTATAAAGAGGTAAAATTGTAAGTTTGTATGTAGGGGGTAATCTCTGGAACTACCAGTCGGATTTGAAAAATTCTTTTTGCATTTGATAGCCCAATTCTTGAGGAAGGCTATAAGCTATTTAACATCACGCTATGACTCTTAGGAGCCGAGCAAAAAGAAAAAAGTAAAAAAGAACGTTAAGTGATAGCGCGGGCGGGTGATGCGTGATGAGGGTCTGTACTCGTTCAAGTTAATACGACAAAATTAAAAATACGTACGTCTCACGCGTAATACAATGACGTTCGATCTTCGCAATTTATCACTCTTAAGTAGGCATGCCTACTCAAATATAACCACACTTTTGATCTCACTTTTTTTCTGATTACATTAGTGAACCGGCCAATGACTATTTAATTCTCTTTGGACCCGGCCTAGTGCCTACCTATTCTGAAAACCAATGCACGCCACTGGTAGCTAGCATCTTCTCATACATTTGTTGGACAGAATTGATAGTATTCACCACGTGTGCTTACTGCGACTACGAATTCGTGAGTATACGACGTTGTTTGTTTCGATAACTTTATGTCAGAAACATTCAAGATTTTAAATTATTCTACCTTGACTTACACGTACCTAACCATAAAAATTATTTAGAGACTAATTAGCTATTGATCGCGTCTTCGTCTGCGTCTTCAGGCTACTCAAACTCAAAGCATTTGTTTCAATTAAACCAATTACAGGCACTTTTGAATTGTCAACGGGTCGGTCAGTCAGAAAGATGAAGCTAGTTGCCCATTCCAAAGCGTAGGTACCTATGGAGAAGAACGGGCAAGAAACTCCATGGACACTCTTTTAAATCAAAATAATATGGTTACAAAGTCTTGGTTACATCATTTATGTTAAAAATTATACATGTGAGAACGATGCAGAACGTTAAAAGCGTCCATAATGAAAAGATGAGAAGAAAAAACAACAATTCAAATATTAAATTAAAATAAGCCATGGCAGCAAACGTATCTATCAAATTTCAAATACAATAACAGCAATATCATGATTTAGCAGTTAAAAATAATTAAGCATGATTACTTCTTGCTTCGTGTAACCCTGGGAAATTTTTATTTGTTTATCGATAATTCGATACCTAATCGCAGTCCCAGCCCTGTTTCGAAGCATTTCATTCCGAACGATTAGTTCTTGATGTCTTCGCATTTTTTCTCTTCAATACATCTGCAGTGCCCGTGAAAATTGTTGAACAAATCGTTTTTACAGTCAACAGTTTTACAGGAAAATGTTCGCAGTTTAATGTATATTTAATGTTCCAAGCTTTGAGTATCCGGAGATTGGTTTAAATTGGTTGTTTGGTGAGGAAAATGGAGTGTCATAGATGTTTACTTGAGGAAAGATTTGAGTATGAATCATCATCTGCCTAGCCTTTTCCCAACTATGTTGGAGTCGGCTTCCAGTCTAACCGGATGCAGCTGAATACCAGTATTTTACTTGGAACGACTGCCTATCTTACCTCCACAACCCAGTTACTGGGTAATACGATACCAATTGGTAAGACTGGTTGACTTTCGGGCTTCTGACGACCCGTAACGACTGTCAAAGATACACGAATGACAGCCGGGACCAACGGCTTAACGTGCTTTCCGAAGCACGGAGGGGTCTCGGTAAGTAAAGATGGTCACCCATCCACAGACCAACCGCGGCAAGCGTAGTTTAATCTGATCGATCGACCTGTGCGGCTGTTATTATTTAGCCACGGCCCCTCTCAGTAAGTTTTTGAGTATGAATGTGGATGGCTATTAGAGCAGGGGAAGACCAAAGAAACGATGGATGGACTGTGTGAAAGATGATATGGTTAGAAAGGGGGTGACTGCCGAGATGACGACTAATAGAGAAGTCATCATCTTCCTACCCTTATCCCGTGTTACTTGGGGTCGGCGCAACACGTTTTCTTCTTCCATTCTCCCCTGTCAACCGCCACGCTATCATTCACTCCCTTCTCTTTCATATCATTCCTCACACAATCCATCCATCTTTTCTTCGGCCTTCCTCTCCCTCTCCATCCGTCAACATGTATATTCATCACTCTTTTAGTCACATGGTTTCGTCCCTTCTCATCCGTGCCCATACCTAGCCAAACGATTTCATTTCAACTTTTCTGTCACTGGCGCCACTTTCAAACTTCCTCTTATATACTAATTTCTTGCTTTATCCATTCTCGTCACTCCACACATCCATCTCAAAATTCTCATCTCCGCTGCATGCAATCGTTTTTCAGCATTCAGCATTCAGACTAATAGAGAAGTATGGAAGAAGCAGACATCTTGCCCCGACAACAAATAAATTGGGATGAAGGCAGGAGAATGTTGATGATGAATAAAACAATCTCTGCAGGGTCAAACCAAAATAGTTACCGAAACTTTAAAAAAACCGAACATAATTTCTAAACATAATAAAAAAACCGAGTGTGCTTATGACCACACGACTGAAGTGAAACTTCAAACGTATTTGGCTATGAGAGAAAGAGAGAAAGAAAATGTGCGCGCGCACTGCTTTCTCTTGCTTATATCCCCCACTCAACTCCCGTTCGCCTCGCCCGATCACATTTTTCGTAACGCTTACTTCACGCGTTCGCCAGCTTACTCCCCAAGTTAAGCGTGCGTAAAGAAGTTTAACTTTAGCAAATGAAAAGGTGGTTCCCGTAGACTTTTTTTTATTGTTTGGTCAAATAAGGAGGTTCTCAATTCGACTGTAGGTATTTTTTTTTTGTATGTACCTACATAAGATACGTGATATCTCCGGCAATGTAGATCGATTCCGAAAAGATGCCTCAGGGATCCCATATAATTTTTTTGATAATTTTTGAATAGCTTCAATAATACGTATTTTTTCGATTTACTTAGTTCATATTGATGATGTTATAATAACTTCCTCTCACTGATATAAACTTAATTTTCACATGGGCGTTTTTCACAGTGTGCATCATATGGGCATCGTCAAAAATTTTTGAAGGTTCTAGTAATTTCCTTTTCTTAATTTTTTTACATAGAAATAGACGTTTATAATTCATGTGTATAAATGTAGATGTTTAGCGACAAAGGACTTCTCGGAGTTGACTGGAAATAAAGATTTCTTTAAGTGTGCAACTAAATCGACTCTTGTCCTAAACCAGTTCAGTTCATGTACAGTTCAGTTTTACAGTTGGAAAAATATGTTGTTCTCACATATAGAAGCAACAAGAATAATGTACCCAGGATTTTGTAATATTCTTTATTTAAAAGAGTGTCCATGGAGTTTCTTGCCCGTTCTTCTCCATACAGATCTACGTTTTGGAATGGGCAACTAGCTTCAACTTTCTGACTAACTGACCGACTATTTAATTTTGACAATTTAAAAGTGCCTGTACATGGTTTAATTGAAATAAAAGCTTTGAGTTTGAGTTTATGAGAGAGGCTTGTGGCTAAGTAATAACTGCCGCACGGGTGGATCGATCAGGTTAAGCTACGCTTGCCGCGGTTGGTCGTAGATGGGTGACCATCTTCACATACTAATACCCCTCCGTGCTTCGGAAAGCACGTTAAACCGTTGGTCCCGGCTGTCATTCGTGGATCTTTGACAGTCGTTACGGGCAGTAAGAAGCCCGAAAGTCTGACCACCGGTCTTACCAAGGGGTATCGTATTACCCAGTAACTGGGCTGTGGAGGACAGATAAGCAGTCGCTCCATGTAAAATACTGGTATTCAGCTACATCTGGTTAGACTGGAAGCCGACCCCAACATAGTTGGGAAAAGGCTAGGCAGATGATGTAAGCATAGATGATTAGATTATATGCTTTATGCTAAATGTAACTAGATATTAGTGACAAACGGCTTCTTGAAGCTGACTGGATATATACATTACTGTAACTGAATTGACCTTTAACCTGAACCAGTTCAGTTCACGTACAGTCAACAAAAGAGATGAGTATGCAGGTTCGTGGATGCCCATCCATAGATATAATTACTCATCTCTCCACTAGTCCAATGCTTGCTCTAGGATGCATATTCGGTAGGCTCTTAAATCCTTACCTATCCTTCGGGCACGTCCTCCCTACCATTACCGCGCCCCCGGTTTATTCCTTGATATGCAATGGTCGGTGTAGCACCATGAACATGAGGCTACAGGAGCTAGTGCGAATCTTGGGGTTCATTCGATTAATCGAGTCTGGTTTAACCATGCTGGGATCGGAGCAATTCATTCATTCAGGATCGTGGGATATAGTTGAAGGTTAGTAAGAAACCGATGGATGTTGTCGACTGAAATTTAATTAGATAAATGAGCTGTTTGTTTTCTATTAATAGAATTAAATTTTATTCGAGAACATCCATCGGTTTCTTACTAAACTTCAACTATATCCGACGATCCTGCATACTTATCTCTTTTGTTGACTGTACAATTCAGTTTTACAGTTGGACAAATATGAATGACCTACAAGTATGGTCCATAAAGGGCTACTCTCGTCCCGTTTACGACACTGTAGTTGACGTTTTATAAAATACTAGCTGCACCCCGCGGTTTCACCCGCATAAGTGTCGATCCCGAGGGAATATCGAGATAAAAAGTATCCTATGTCCTTTCCCGGGATACAATCTATTTCTCTGCCAAATTTTATCGAAATCCGTTCAGTGGTTTAGGCGTGAAAAGGTAACATGTCGACAGACAGAGTTACTTTCGAACTTTTACCACCATGTTTGGGTCGGCTTCCAGTCTAACCGGATCCAGCTGAATATCAGTTTCTTCTATATCCTGACTGACTGATATATTTATTTATTTATTTATTAAAACTTTATGCACAAGTATAAACTGTACAAAGGCGGAACAACGCACAGCAAACCGCTGGTCCTAGAGACATGAAATTTGGAGGTTGTGTTCTTTGTGAAGAGTAGGTATCCACTAAGAAAGGGTTTTTCGAAATTCCACTCATTCTACCCGTAACGACTATTAACGATCAACGAATGACAGCCAGTCACAACGAGGCTCGGAGGGGTCTCGATGATGGTCACCCATCCACGAACCGACCGAGGCAAGCGTAGCTTACACTTCGATAGACCCTATTTTTTTTTATTTTGGACGCTTCGAAATGTTGCCACTACATAAAAAGTAAAATGTTTATTGAGGATGATTTTCTCGTAGCATGTACTGTATCTATGTCTATTTCCTGTTTAGTATAATATTATTCTATCACATTTAAATTAAATTATTTTTCTTTGAGAACGCTGTACCGGTACAGTGTTCTAATAAATTGTTTGCTGCACCGGACGACGTCATTACGTCAGCGCTAGGGCTCTGTCTTGCATAGGTCGCAGCATTATGCTGAGCGATAGCCGCTTTGCGTGGATTTGACGCATGTTACCCTTACCTTCTTTTTTTTTGTGTTTATGTTCTTTTTTGCGTCATGTTCAACGCAAATAAACGTATTTTCTTTCTTTATTTTGCCCCAAAGCCCCTCCAAGAAGCAATCAATATCTACTTATAACTTTCCTTACAAAAATATTTTTCTATGGCCCGATTTTTTTCAACTCAAACACAACATATATACATAATGTATCCGTAATTACACACACATACATTGATATTACAGTAACTACATTCGCCAGGTGTGAGCTCGCGCCCATTTCACACCTATGTTACAACTGATCATTACTTATAATGAGCTGTTCTTAATTAAAACTAGCGTAGCTTATACTCATTAGGAGAACATAATGTTGGGAAATAATTACAGTTTCGTACCTACTGTATAATTGTTATGTGGGCTTGGCAGTCCAAATGTTATAGAAAATGTGGCCATGTAACACCGATTTTTTTTTATCAGAATCAGAATATTTATTTGTGAAACATAGGTATTTACATAAAGGTCTTTGGTTAATAACATGGGAGCTATGTTTTGCTGCGAAATTGATGTTGTTGAGTTTTTTGATAGAAAGTGGATAGGTATCGTTGCCTATAAGTACTTGTAACACCAATCCATCATACTAATGTTATGTGTGTCTGTATGTCTGTCTGTCTGTTACCTACCTCTTCACGCTTAAACCGCTGAACCGATTTAGATGTTCTTGTGTTGTTATCGTTTAGACAAAATCAAACTGGTTGCTAATTTAATTGCTTTTTACATTGATTTAATAATAATAATAATAATATTCCACAACTATCACACAACGCCATCTAGCCCCAAGCTAAGCAGAGCTTGTGTTATGGGTACTAGACAACTGATAAACATACTTAAATATTTCTAAATACATACATATTATAGATAAATTACAACCAGACACAGAACAAATGATCGTGCTCATCACACAAACATTTGTCCTGGGTGGGAATCGAACCCACGACCTCCGGCATAGCAGTCAGGGTCACTAACCACTAGACCATCAGGCCTGTCGATTTACATTCATTACTCACACCCTGACTTATTACTTGTAATTTTTTTTTTAATTTAAAATCGTTTACCTACTTTTAACATGTTTGTAAATATGTGAGCACCATGTATCTATCAGATAATTAATTTACATGTCATGGTTTAGTTTTTAATTCTTTTACCTATTGTTGTATACTTAGTACCTAATTTTATTTTAGGTGCATCGCCCTCACATATTATTATATAATTAATGTACCCATGCAAAATATTGTACCTAAAACATTTTAAAAGAGTAACGGTGGAGTTTCTTGTCCATTCTTCTCCATACGAAAACTACCTTTTGGAACCCCGCGACTAGAATCAATTCTATTTTATGCCTTTTATGTGCCTATTTGAAATAAATGCTTTGACTTTGACTTTGATGAAATTTGGTATAGAGATAGTTTGAGTCCCGGGATCTGGCCAATGGATCTTCTGAGAATGAACGATAAATTCTTCATATCCAGAAAAAAATCTTGCAAAAATGTACAAGAAAATCAAAAATAGAATACCCCAATATAAATTAATAAGACGATAAAAATACCCGGAATTTGGCTCCGCCAATCACTCCGCCATTTTCAACCCCCCCATTTTGAACGCCAACTCAAGTTCCAACCCCTCGACTGCAGTGAAATTTCAATTGGCAGAACTTTCCTAATTAAAAGTCAGTCAAACGTCCTGAGCGAAGCGCTTAATAAAGCGATGAAAATAATTAGAATTGTTATTGTTTTAACTTATTTTATTAGTTAGTTACAATTAGGTCTGGCTGTCTTGGTAAGGGGCTGGATTTTCGGGGGTTTAAAGATGTTAAGGTTGGTTGTAAGATGATTTTAGGAGTCAATTTTAATTTGTCAATCATCATCATCATCATTACAACCGAAAGACGTCCACTGCTGGACATAGGCCTCCCCCAAGCACCTCCACTTCGACCGGTTTTGTGCTTCTCGCATCCAACGAGTTCCTGCGAGTTATTTTAATTTGTAACAAGACAATATTAAATTCTTTTCGATGTACAGGCAACAAAAGAGATAAGTAACTAGGGTCGTCGGATAAAGTTGAAGTTTAGTAAGGAACCGATGATGTTCTCGAATAAAATTTTATTTTATTAATAGAAAATAAACAACTCATTTATCAAATTAAATTTCAGTCGACAACATCCATCGGTTTCTTACTAAACTTCAACTACAGGGTGTTACGGAAAGGGTATATCAATACACACGGGTTGAAGAGTGTATCTGGTCTAGAATCTCTGTACAAAATTTCAGCTCAAAAGCAGTAACTGAAAATGCTTAATATTTTTTTTATTTCGATAGTTTATTAAATTGATATCATTACAAACGTGTCACCGCACTACGAGGGTCATTATCCATTATCTGTTGTGTGTCTGTGCGCCTAGTACACGCACATCACGCCGCCGCGCGCCAGTGCAGCGCGGCCGTGATGTCGAAATAAAAAAATGTTAAGCATTTTCAAAGTTAAAGCTTTTGAGCTGAAATTTTGTACAGAGATTCTAGACCAGATACACTCTTCAACCCGTTTGTATTGATATACCCTTTCCGTAACACCCTGTATATCCGACGATCCTGCATACTTAATTATCTCTTTTGTTGACTGTACTTAGCTAAGGGTAGGTGATACGGAGGACTGAAGAAATGTTTTGTGGAAAGTTTAACGAAAAATAAAGATTTATGGTTCATTATTTGCAGTTAGTACGAAAATAAAAAAAGCTTGCAACTTAAGTACAATAAGTTACACAGTACAGATCGACTTAAAATAAATATAAGCAATATTACTGTTAATGTTATTTATACAGGTTGAAATTGAAAACATGCGACAAATTGAAATGGGAGATTGTACTCATCATTATGAACAAATTTTACTATGGGACCAAACCTGAAATCGCGAAAAAAAATCAGCTGTTCACAATTTCACCCTGTATATAAAATCCTCGACAGTTCTTGTCAGAAATGTTTGAAAAATCTCGGTAGCGAATAAACAACTTCATTCAACCCATTATTGTCACGACTTGTTTAAGTATTTATCTTGAACACTTTTATGAATCTGCATTATTTATTGTGTGATGAATTTATCATCTTTTATCTTTTCACGAGGTAATATCAATTGTGCCCAGATTACATGACCTAAAGCGCGGTCACTGTCGGACTGTATAGAAAAGAAAGAGAAGCGCGATGACACAACACTGGTAATTTATTGCAAAATATGCAGCAATTATCTATTTACGAAAAATCTTTTGTTTGGACTAAAAGTTTCAGTATGTTGCTCGTAGAATAACCTGACAAAAAATCATAATGATTGTAAGTATGTATATTAGTATGGTTTTTATTGTAAAAAGAAAGTTTTTAGAGGTATCTTCATGATTTTTTTCTATCGTGCCAAATAAGTTTTATTATGTTTTCAACACACTATCTACCTAGCATATATCCTCAAGAATATCATATATTTTTTTGATTTTATTTACTGTAGGTAGTCGATCATATACTTTTATTGATTCTAAAACTTGCGTTTTTTGCGTTTAGGTCCTGTAAGCCTCTTAAATGAAACTTATAATTTAACTGGCATTTGGGTGTCCCTACTATACACGTCTGAAGCGCCTGCGTTCGAACCCAAATTCGAATCCCCGACCTACGACTCGTAAGTCGCAAGGAAAATATCGAGGGAAGTAGAAAAGAAGCATTTAAAAGTAATAAAGTTACATTACAAACAACCAAAAAAAATGTAAATATGTAAAACAAAAAAAGACCTGTGCTGGGCCAAAAAGGCTCCTATCTCAGCATAATGCTGCGATATGTACAGACGCCAGCACATCAAGCTACCCGATACTGTCAAATCCCAATCAACTTTTTTAACCTCATGCTTTAGCGATAATATAAAGTTGAAAATCTATTAAAAAAAGACAGATTGCAGTAGCTTGATGTGCTGGCGTCGTCTGTACTATGTTAGATTGTTCTCAAGCAAAGACTCTATATTAGCGCCGATTCCCTTGTTCACAAACTAAACTAAATTTAAGTTCAGTGCATCTTATTCTTTCTATTTCATTAAGAAAAGGACAGAACATAAATATTAGTTTAGTCCTGTCGAATTAGTCAGCGCCCGACATAAATTATATATTGACGTATTTTTAGTAGCCAATTTTTTAATCGCGTTTAAACTTGTCTATGAAGTAGGTATCTTGGTTTGACAGGACTAACCTAATATTTATGTTCTGTCCTTTTCTTAATGAAATAGAAAGAAAAAGATGCACTGAACTTAAATTTAGTTTAGTTTGTGAACAAGGGAATCGGCGACATTCTCTATGTTCTATATATAAGACCGATATGATATAAGACCGATTATATCTCCCTCTAGGTATATAACTTCTCCACAATGTTTACATTGTAAACAACATATTATTACATTAACAGTAAGGTATATGCGCGGGAAATTAGCAGTTATAACACCTAAAGAGACAGCTGTCTGTACTACATATCCATACTAATATTATAAACTGGCAGCGCCCCGCAGTTTCACCCGTATAAGTTTCGATCCCTTGGGAATATCGGTATAAAAGCTATCCTATGTCCTTTCCCGGGACTCAAACTATCTCTATACCATATTTCATCTAAATCGGTTTAGCGGTTTAAGCGTGAAGAGAGGTAACAAACAGACAGACAGACACACTTCGCATTTATAATATTAGTAGATACGGATTTCCGCCAGAGCACGTATGTACAGACGCCAGCACATCAACCTACCCGAAACTGTCAGATTTTCCCAATCAATTTTGAACCTTATGGTTTGGTGATAAAGTTGAAAACCTATTAACACCTTGACTGCCAGACAACAGACACAATAGAAAATCTATTGTTCGCGGTCACCGGTGACCTACACGGCAGTGAATGTGTTAAAGAAATTTGACAGATTGTAGTAGGTTGATGTGCTGGCGTCTGTACATCTATGGACAGCAACATAACCGTACCATAAATCGCAAATGAATAAACTCTAAAACAAGTCACATCTTCCAAACAATAGACAACAAAGTCTATCCACAGACAATTCTCAGTTCGCACATCGTTACCCGATATTCTCGTAAACAAATGTGTAATTAAAGGCAATATGCTTGCCACCTTACCTTTGACTTAACCTTAACGAGGACCGCGTTCACACCGCACCGTAACGAATAGTTCGTCCAGATTTTATCGTAGGCGGATGGAAATAAGTTGCGGTGTGAGATTATCTTTATATGCGTGTAATGTTGGTATTGTTTAAGGTTTGTATTGAGAATAGATAGATTTGACCGTAGTATTATATTATCTGTGGTTTGACTATGGTTTAAGTCCTTCCCTTGTTTTATTTACACGCCTTGTGCCACAGAATCTTGGAAGACACTCTTTATTATGTGAAATGTAAGTTGGTCTGTCTGTTTGTTTGCTATGTTTTTAAGATTAAATTATCCAACCAACGTTGTAACAAATTTCGTAAAACGGCACCTTGATAGAGTCTTTGGTCAACTGGACCAAAGACCTGCATAGCTATTCACAACCATACGATAGGTTATCGTATCGAAAATGACTCATTTCGATAACCTGATTTGACTTGCCCCCGACAGCAAATAGCTGTTGGAAGAATAGCGGGCGTCTATTTGATTTAAACTGACAAAATTTTCGGGTTTTGGACTTGTGAACAGCGTTTAGAGGACTCCAACGATAACATTGATTGATGTTCGATACGGTACGGAAGCGTATCGAGTGTTTGTGAATAGCTATGCTGGTCAATTTTAACATTTTTCACATCCGCCATCTTGGATTTTCAGTTTGACCTCACCATCGGTTTCAGCACCCTAGAAAACCAAGCAATCAACACTCATGATGAAAAATTTGAGCCTTTTTCACATCCGCCATCTTAGATTTTGAGGTAGGTACTCTTAAATTCTGTACCAGATTCGTGCCATTGTCTTTTTGTTTCGACTGTATCCACGGGTAGCTTTAAACAATAGATGTTTTTTTTTTTAATTTTGAATATGTGTCCAGTTGACCAATAAAAATATAGAAAATCAATGATTTGGTCAACTGGACCCGCGGGTCCAGTTCGAATGGGTCCAGTTGACCAAAGACTCGATATCTAGAGATGACGTAGGAAACTTTCGTCACTGAAAAGTTATCTTTTGATCCCATTCGCGGGTTCAATACGCACGTTACGCCCATATGAAAGTTTATGCATGCATGTAGAAAATTATCGAAATGACCGCGTCTTAAGCGATCTCATTATATTACTTCTATTTATTAATTCTTATTACTCCGCAATTCGGAAACTATTTAAACAAGGTACAGACGACAGCTCATCAAGCTACCCGAAACTGTCAAATTTTTCCAATTAACTTTGAAACTAATGTTTTAGCGATAAAGTTTAAAATCTATTTAAGAAATTTGACAGATTGTAGTAGCTTTTTGTGCTGGCGCCTGTACATTAATACTCCATAATGGTCATGAATAGAAAAATACCATCTTATCTTCGTCGTTTCGCACTTAAATGGACTAATTGATATAAATAATACGACATTTTAAAACTTATTTGGTACACAACATTGTAAAAGCCATCCAACTTAAGACGTTTGACTAATCGCTTAAGTAATTATCCTGGGTTATTGGCAGCGGGCACCGCTCCAAGATGGCGGGCTGTCAAATTTGACGTTTACAAGTTTCGCGCCATTTGAACGCTTGTAAGTGTTAGTATAAGATTATGGGTTATTGTTTGGTAAGTAAAGATTACTTCATTGTTGGGGAGTTGGTGAAGATATTATAGAAAGATCACGTTTTTGAAAATGTCGCTGTGTTACGACGTACGGCATTTCATACAACTTTTAAGCCCTTGTTTTTCGAAATTAATGAACCGATTTTAATGAAACTTCGTACGCATAAGCAGGATACAAAGGTCTAAAAAGTTAGTAAAGAACACTACGCTGACTCGCGCAGACCAGCGGGCTAATTCTGTTACACAGTAACACCAGGAATGGCTTTATTTTGACAGTTCAACAACATTCATTGCGTTATTTACGTTGTTGAGCAGACAAATATTTCGAACATATGAAGCAATGGATTAGCAATATCCTTCAAAATGATTTAGGTTGAGATTGATAGTGTGCATGTTGCGCGATTCGGGTGCAGGGAAACATGGCTCAAAAGTGAGGAGGCTTCTACCCAGTTCAGCAATGGGTGGAACAAGGGTGCCAATCATGATGATGACTGGCTCATGTCATCTCCAAACGCCCCTCATCATCATGTACAAACAACAAAAAAAAGTATAAAAACTAAAACCCGACTACTGATAAGGATGAAACAAGAAAGTATCTTCCCGTGGTCGCATGCTGCTGTACTAAAAGCTATGGTAGCATGCGACCACGGGAAGATACTTTCTTGTTTCATCCTTTTCAGTAGTCGGGTTTTATTTATTTACATAACACATAATCAGCCTATAATGTTCCCACTGCTGGGACACAGGCCTCCTCTCTGTGAGAGGGAGTGGGCCATAATCTACCACGCGGACCCAGTGCGGGTTGGTAGATGTCACATGTCTTCGAATTTTTGGTTCTAGGACATGCCGGTTTCCTCACGATGTTATTATTTATGATGTGATGTGTTTATTTATTTATTAATCACAAAACCCACAGCTCTTTGAAATTTAAACTACTACTACACTACTCTCACCCCCCTCTCTCTTTCTCTTTCTACTTTAGTTTTTAAACTTTTTTTTATATTTAATTATTTTAGGGCTTATTTCACTAATACTTATATTTTTGAAATGTGCTAATTAAGCCCTTTCATTTGATATCCCACAAGGCACCATCCTAAAATATTTATTTTTAAATTCATTACTTTATGACCACTAGAGGGCGCTATATTGAATTTAGTGTGACGTCACAAAACCTATAACCGACGGTCAAGACGCTTTTAACGACACGTCATTTGTCAAATTATTATAAGTACTTTTTAAGTTATGTGGGAACAGATGAACATACATACATACATACCCGTCAAAATCATAACCCTCCTTTTTGCTTCGCCGTAGTCGGGTAAAAATATGTGAAGCTAGACTCAACGAAACAGTGTCATGTCAAAAAAAAAAACAGAGAAAAAATATAAAATATAGTTCTGACACCTCACAGTTGTAATTAAATCAATTAAAAATTAATGAGAGCCGCAGTTAGCACCTAACGCGTGGTAACTGGTCACTGACAACTTCTACGTAGTAATTATTACGTTTTTTTTTACCACTAATTAGTAACTTTATAAGAAATAATAATTATCTACTAATATAACCTTTTTTTTCCGGATAATTGTACATACACTGATTTTAAAATTCAGTGTGGTTTTGTAATTTTTAGGTGTGAATGAAAGAACGTAGCGTTTGTTTTTTGGATCAATTGTTAGACAGGTTCTTTTACCATTTAGTTTTTTCTTACTAGCTTTTTCGAACTCGTCTGCCTAGCCTTTTCCCAACTATGTTGGGGTCGGCTTCCAGTCTAACTGGATGTTGAATACCAGTATTCTACATGGAGCGACTGCCTATCTTACCTCCACAACCCAGTTACTGGGTAATACGATACCCCTTGGTAAGACTGGTTGTCAGACTTTCGGGCTTCTGACGACCCGTAACGACTGTCAAAGATCCACGAATGACAGCCGGGACCAACGGCTTAGCGTGCTTTCCGAGGCACGGAGGGGTCTCGGTAAGTAAAGATGGTCACCCATCCACAGACCAACCGTGGCAAGCGTAGCTTAACCTGATCGATCGACCTGTGCGGCTGTTATTATTTAGCCACGGCCCCTCTCAGTAAGTTTTGAGTATGACTGCGGATGGCTATTAGAGCAGGGGAAGACCAAAGAACCAGTATTCTACATGGAGCGACTGCCTATCTGACATCCACAATTTAGTTACTGGGTAATACGATACCCCTTGGTAAGACCGGTTGTCAGACTTTCGGTCTTGTCGACTGTCAAAGATCCACGAATAACAGCCGGGACCAACGGCGTAACGTGCTTTCCAAGACACGGAGGGTTTTCGGTGTGTAAAGATGGTCACCCATCCAAGGACCAGCCGCTGCAAGCGTAGCTTAACATCATCGATCGACCCGTATGGCTGTTATTACTTAGCCACGAGTCCCTCACCAGCTTTTTCCAACTCTGGACCCTAATTTCGTAACAAATTTTCAATCTCAATCTGAATAATTTAGAAGATACAGCTAATCTATTCATATCCATACTAATATTATAAATGCGAAAGTGTGTCTGTCTGTCACCTCTTCACGCTTAAACCGCATAACTGACTTAGATGAAAGGACAATGCCAGAAACTCTATAGAACTTTGCCCCACTCAATAAAATTAATTTACAACCATGCGATATGTAAAATCTTATTGCTTATGTATTACTGATAACTAAACATTTGTTCTAATGCCCGTAGAACTTGCGGTTTCTGTTTAAATCTAAAAACAATAAAGTCAAGTCATAAGAGTGTCTGTCTGTCACCTCTTCACGCTTAAACCGCTTAACCGATTTAGATGAAATTTCGTATATAGATAGTTTGAGTTCCGGGAAAGGACATAGGATAGTTTTTATCCCAATATTCCCACGGGATCGAAACTTACGCGGGGAACCGCGGAGCGCTTCCAGTTGCTTCATATGTTCGAAAAATTTGTCGTAAATAACGGAATGAATATTATTAAACTGTCCAAATTAAAATCATTGCTACTGATAGTGTGTTGAAACTCAAAATTGAAAGCATTTATTTCAATTAAACCACTACAGGCACTTTTGAATTGTCAAAATTAAATAGTCGGTGAGTTAGTCAGAAAGTTGAAGCTTGAAGAAGAAAAGAACGGGCAAGAAACTCCACGGACACTCTTTATTACTAAATTAGCCCTCTGGGATATGCCGCCATTAAACGACACTGCTTGATGCTCTAACAAAATGTTTTTTACAAAATTAAACGCAGCTTCTGACTACCCCACGGCTAACAAATGATTCGTAACTAAATTCACCGTATCTCCTCTCCACACTTGCGATCAACTGATCAAGGGGAAGTATTTGAATTAAACATTTGTTTCACACCCTCTCCCTGGTTGTGAGGGGCACACATCGCTCCCCCTTCAACTTCATCTGTAGACGACCTGATAGACGGAACCACGGAGTCTGGACGGAACCATGACTGGTGTCATGTCGTGATGGCCCAGTCTTTCATGCACGAGGTTATGGGTTCATATCCGGGCGAGTACCAATGTGAGTTTTTGAATTCATATGTACAGTCAACAAAAGAGATAAGTATGCAGGATCGTCGGATATGGTTGAAGTTTAGTAAGAAACTGGACGTTCTCGAATAAAATTGTAATTTTATTAATAGAAAACAAACAGCTCATTTGTCGAATTCACAATCAAACTTAACCTCACTAAGTGCACACATGTTTACGAAATCGTCCTCACTTTACAGATGACAGCCGTCTGTCTAGGTTTTTTATTTGGTCTGAGGTTTCGAAGTAAGGAATCATTGAGCGGTCATAGTGAATTAGGGTCCTGTGAAGAGTCGTTTGATACCGATTCTGTTGTTCACAAACTAAACTAAATTTAAGTTCAGTGCATCTTTTTCTTTCTATTTCATTAAGAAAAGAACAGAAGATACACTTTAGTTTAGTTCTGTAAAATTAATTATCGCCTAACATAAATTGACGTAATTTTATTAGGCGAGTTTTTAATCATGTCTAAACTTGTATGGAGTAGTGTCAGACGCTGATTAATTTGACAGGACTAAACTAAAATTTATTTTCTGTGAAATAGAAAGAGAAAGATGCACTGAACTTAAATTTAGTTTAGTTTGTGAACAAGGGAATCGTCACCAATGGTATCTTTTAATTAGAAAAACACTTTGTGTAGACTTTCTTCTCTTTGTAAAATAACGCATAAAAACCATTACTAATAACTCAAAAAGCTCGTTGTTCTGCGCGCGAGTGAGAGAGTAATGACGTAACGGGTTGCGTCTCGCTCGCGCGGCGCGTTGGTTTTATTTTAGCTGCCACGGTATCGGACGCGAGGGCCACCCAGATGTGGACCTAGGGCTGGCACTAGGTATTTAAAACATTTATTTTTATTTTATTAACAGCCGCACGGGGTCGCTTGCCGCGGTCGGTTCATGGATGGGTGACCATCAATTACATATCGAGACGCCTCCGTGCCTCGTTAAGCCGTTGGTTCCGACTTTCATTTGTAGATCTTTGACATTTGGTTGAAAATGCAAAAAAAGTCTTACACTCAGTCTTACCAAGGGCTCCAGTGTTACCTGGTAGGTAACGGGGTTGTGAAGGTCAGATAGGTAGTCGCTCCGTGTAAACTACTGGTATTCAGCTGCATCCGGTTAGACTGGAACCACACCTCGACATTGGGATCGGAAAAAGCTAGGCAGATTGATGTAGTACTAGCCTGGATGAGTTCCTTCACAAAAAGCCCTACATTTTCAATACTCCATTTGTAACATTAAAAAAAAACTCGCAGAAGCAGGAGTACGAAACTTTTTATTTTCAAGTTAAGTTCAAACAATTTTAATCAATAATGTAAGTATATGCTTTTTTGTAGGTAACAATGTATGGCATACAATAAAGCATATTCTATCTATCTACTCGTCACGATGCCGATGCTTGGATAGGTACGGTCAGCATCAAAAGTTGATTAACACTATCATTTTTACACAAAATAAAAAAAAAAGTGCTGCCACAATTTATGAAGGGAATAGGTAACATTTTAGATTTGGTACAGTTACAGTGACATGAAAAACGTTCCCAGTACTGTCCGCCCCTGCTTCTTTTAAATTTTAAACATTGACACGACAATATTTTATGTAAAAACTACATAATATTAAATGAAAAGCCTTGTAATTTCGGAAGGTAGATAGGTTAAATAAGTAAGTGTGACTGCTGTTATTTAAATTGATTATATTTAACTCCACATCAATCTTGACTGTAATAATGTTTGTTGTACTTTTATTACAAAGTGTGCCCCTAAAAGAGCCTTTTTTAACTTCTGTCTAATGCTATAGTAAATGGAGTATAGTTATCCTCAAGCCCACCCGAGCGTAACTTAAGCGCGACAACCCTACAACAAAATATAATTATCGGTAAACTCCTGCGCAGAATTAATTTGTCAAAACATAAGTCGGTTCCATTATTAATAAAATGGCTAGCTTGAGGTCACTGGTGGCCATGGTCCATGAACATGGAATTTTTTCTGTAGGGATTGCGCGTGAGAGGTTCTGTGGATTAAGATGAGAAATATTATGAAGTCTTCATGCTAAGCTAATTTTTAGATAAATGATTTATTTCTGTAAGTAGGTTTGTACAAACACTTTTACACGTCAATCATATTTTTATAAAGCTAGATGAGGTCGGCGTTTCCTATCTGACTACTCTGAGAAGAAAGGCCGAAACAAACTCAGAGGTCACAGTCTCTTTTAAAGTCCAGACAAAATCTTGGTCAGATCATGTGAAGACCATTTAGATTGGTGTCTGAAATGGTCTTTTGAGGAAAGAACCACACAGATTGAGCGGACCTGTCCAGTCAGTGCACGCATTTGTCAAAAATCGTGCAGCTCAACTCAGAACTTGAGGAGCTCAACGATTCGACGAACAATACCAAAGAAAGGACATTTAGGTAGGCCGCGTAAATTACTCAAACTGCCAGATCATTATTAAAAGGATCATGATTAGAAGGTCCATTCAGCAAGATATAATCGTTGCAGTCTAACGGCGGCATCCTGCTACATAAATGCGTAACACACCATCTGTAGCAATGGGTTTCATTTTGACAGTTCAACAACATTCATTGCGTTATTTACGTCGTCAAGCAGACACATTTTTCGAACATATGAAGCAATCTCAATGTGAATCATTTAGAAGGATATTGCTAATCCATTGTTCGACTAATTGGTCTGCTCAACAACGTAAATAACGCAGTGAATGTTGTTGACCTGTCAAACACGACACGACGTGTCTGTGTTGACAGGTCCCCCTATCAGCTATCCTTAAAAGGATTACAGGACCTGAACTCAAAAAAACGCTAGTTTGAGAAGCATTAAAAGTATATGATCGACTACAGTAAACAAAATCAGAAAAATACATGTTCTTCAGGATATATGCTAGGTAGATAGTGTGTTGAACACATAATGCAAACAATTTGACACGATAGAAAAAAATCATGAAGATAGCTCTAAAAACTTTATTTTTACAATAAGAACCATACTAATATGCATACAATCATTCTGATTTTTTGTCAGATTATTCTAAAAGCAAAATACTAAAGCACTATACTCCATTTGTTTAGGTAATTAAATAAAGGTAAACAAAAAAAAACACGTGACTTAGTTAACCGACTAAACGTAATATCACTCACTTCACTTGTCATGCTATGTCACAGTTGTACTCTTCAATTTAGCAACATTATTAACGAATTATAACGTTGCTAAATTGAAGAGTACAACTGTGACGTAGCATGACAACTGAATAGACTGGTATTACGTTTAGTCGGTTAACCACGGCACGTGGTTTTTTTGTTTACCTTTATTTAATTACCTAAACAAATGGAGTATAGTGTTTAAATTTTTTAGTCCAAACAATAGATTATTTTGTAAATAGATAATAATTGCTTCATATTTTTCAATAGTCATGTAGTCCCCTTAATTTGCAATTCAAAAAAATCAAAGACGATTCGTAACACAAACGATTGACACAAACGGTTCATAGTGACCTACGAGGCGTATTCTCTCCCAACTCCATATTTGTGAGAGTGTGAATGTAAAATTAAATAATATGCGCCATACTGTTGTCGTGCTGGTGTTTGTTGCGAATACTTGCGTGGGCGCACGTGGACGGCGGTTTTTATTGTTTTTATATACAGGGTGTTGTAGAAGTCGCAGGTGTCAATTCTGTAATAAGTTTTTCGTGACAGACTCTTTATTTGCTCGTATAAATGAATTTCTCATAACTATGTGTCTGTAATTGCCCAGTAATTGATTAATAGAGGCAAAAAATGGAAATAAGAGAAAAAGCATGCGACGACTGTCGAGGCAAAGTACTTAAATGATTTTTTTAAATGTTGATTTGATAAATATCTATTTATTTCCGTAAATTAGTTTCAACAAACACTTTTAGGAGTCAAGAAAAATTTTTGCTGACTTTTTGTCCCTTTGCTCGGCTCCAAAGGGTTGTAGCGCGATGTAAAAAAACCTATCCTTCTCAAGAATTGGGCTATCAATGCTTATAGAATCTATGAAATCGACTGGTAGTTCCCGAGATTAGTGCGTTCAAACAAAACAACTTATAGCACTGTCTAACGTCCCGTTTTCTTATTTTCCCACACAAAATAAGTCTTTAGGTATTTGTCTTAAAATCGGCAAAAACAAAAACTCCTAACATTTTAATGTCCCGAAAACGCCAAGGACTATATATAAAGTTGGCCAGTGACGTGATGCGAAACTTTTCACTGTTGTTTTTCGCCCGTGGAAATATTTATAAATACTAGATACAGAGGCTAGCGCATCAAGCTACCCCAGTCTGTCAAATTATCCCAACTGAATATGAACCTTATCCTTTTGTAGTAAAGTTGAAAATCTATCTAAGAAATTTGACAGATTGGGGTAGCTTGGTGTGCTGGCCTCTGTACTATAGAAAACAATTTGAGGTCAGTAAAATATTAACAAAAATAAATAAATACACCCTGTATTGTCATGGCGAAAGTTGACAGAGCCAATAATAAGGATCAAATGTCTCTAAACGTGCATTACGTCATAAAATGAAGAAATTACAGTGAAATAATAATTTTCCCTCGCGTTCTGCAATTTTATGATGTAAAAGTACAATGTTGTGACGTATTTGGTCCTTATTCGTTAAATGATAAATGATTTATTTTCTGTACTTAGTTAGGTTTGGTTTGTACAAACACTTTTACACGTCAATTATATTTTTTTAATTGCGTTTTCTATCTGACTACTCTGAGAAGAAAGGCCGAAACAAACTCAGAGGTCACAGTCTCTTTTAAAGTCCAGACAAAATCTTGGTCAGATCATGTAGAGACCATGTAGATTGGTCTGGTCTGAAATGGTCTTTTGACGAAAGAACCACACAGATTGAGTTGACGTTTCTCAGCTGAAACGATGATGTTTTTTGATGTATTTTGCGAGCAGTCGTGGCACAGTGGTATCAGCCCCAAATTACGAGTAAGTACGTCGTGGGTTCGACCCCAGGCAGACACTTTACATTACGTATTTAATTTCATCACCACTGCTCTCAAAACGGTGAAGGAAAACATCTTGAGGAAACCGGCATGTCCTAGAACCAAAAGTTCGAAGACATGTAACATCTACCAACCCGCACTGGGCCCGCATGGTAGATTACGGCCCCACTCCCTCTCACAGAGAGGATGCCTGTTTCCCAGCAGTTCGTTATAAGGCTCATTTTGCTATGCTTGAAAAAATGCTCTAGTGTATACTCACCTTACAATGAGCGGTTCATTAAGACAAGCCTTAATGACTACAATTTAAAAGATGCAGAACAATAGGGATCCCTATCATGAGACGTCTCCTTTAAGCCGAGCCGCGATCACGTAGCGATCGATGTAAATAATTTATTCATGGTATGTATTGATTATGCCATACGATTTTTGAAATTAAGACTTTAAAGGTGATCTTAGACTTGTGGCGGCATCTTCATGCGAAGTACGCTTTACACTGACGTCACGCGAAATCCTGCATCTCGCAAGCAGAGTTTACCGCGCGACTTGCATACTATACAACGTCCCGACATTTATTGTCGGGCAAAAGAACCCATCTGGTCGAAGGATCCTACCTTTTCTATGGAGGATGAGTGAACTTTACACCCTGCTCCTCACTTCCTCATACCTCTATAGACTTATAATACCTTACCTATTTTAAACTATGAGTATGAAGCTTTAAGAAAAACCCTAACTCAAAATGATGTACATAGTGAATATAATATATAATAATATAATATTCCACAACTATCACACAACGCCATCTAGTCCCAAGCTAAGCAGAGCTTGTGTTATGGATACTAGACAACTGATAAACATACTTATATATTTCTAAATACATACATATTATAGATAAATTACACCCAGACACAGAACAAATGATCGTGCTCATCACACAAACATTTGTCCTGGGTGGGAATCGAACCCACGACCTCCGGCATAGCAGTCAGGGTCACTAACCACTAGACCATCAGGCCTGTCTGAATGAAATGTGTAGTGTTCTATCTCGCATAGGGTCACAGCATTTTGCTGAGCGATTTCCGTTTGGCCGGATGTGACGCATATTTTTATTTTCCCACATCTTGTTCTTTATTGAGTTTGTATTTTTTCTTTTCATCATATTTTGCCGCAAGTAAACGTATTTTTCTTTTTTCTTTCAAGAATCTTTTCTTTCAAATTTCGAACCATCTTTGAAAATCAAGTTAAATACACAAACCTGGCCGTCACACTTGTCACCAGCCTGTATACAAAGGATTGACATCTATATAATCGACGTGTGAGGTCTATAGAGCCATTATGCCCACGCCCACGCGTGGTCTTACGAGCTTGTATCCTCGGACAAATTCGTTTTATACACCCGGTTGTGGGAATGTTATTTTACTTGCGTTTTCGAGGGATTAAGTTGTTATTCTTATACCTATCAGGCCAAGCTGTCTCCTTAGGCTGCGTTTCCACCAGAGATAAGCGAGGATGCGTAGCGAGGGATGTGTATGAAACCAACCAATAACATCGCTTCAGTAGCGTGCATTGGTTTTCAGAATAGGTAGGCACTAGGCCGGGTCACTAATCTAATCAGAAAAAAGTGAGGCCAAAAATGTGGTTATTTGAGTAGGCATGCCTACTTAAGGGTGATAAATTGCAAAGGTCGAACATCATGGTATTACGCGTGAGACGTACGTATTAATTTTTAATTTTGTCGTATTAACTTGAACGAGTAAAGACCAATGACAATGTGCGAATAGTACGGGAGCCGAGTAGGCCGTCCGGCGACTGCCTACTGCCGCGCGTGTTTGTATGAAGATTTTGTTTTTTGTTAGGTATGATAATTTAATGAGTTTCTTAATTGTGGGGCACACACACTAAAATGTAATTGACAGGCTTATGTTGATATATCGAGGTAGGCACTGCTTCCATGCCTATATGCAATGCATGCCACTGCATCGAAGTCTCGAACTAAGTTAGCGTTGTTATTGGTTCATTTTACACACATCCTCGCTCATCTCTGGTGGTAAGGCAGCCTTAGAGCGCTAACACACGGGAGATCAAGGCGACGTCGTCGCTGGCTTCGTAGCCATGGCTAACTCTTGCTACCGTACCCAAATAAGGTTGCCAAAGAAGTAGCCAGTGGCTATTGACTCTCAGCCCTGGCCATCAGTAGGCCACTGAGTGAGACAGGCGTAACTTTCTTGAATACAAATTACTGGCGACTTGGCTACCTGCAGTCTCCACGTAGACTGATTAATAATTGAATAAATAAACTCAGATTCACGGCTGGTTCATTTTCCAATGAAAAACCCCCAAATAACACTATTCTCGACCTCGGTTACCAATCAAACCCAGATACCTCCATTCAACAGTCGCACTTACAACAACTAAACCAAAGCGGTAGTTATCACAATCATCAACAATCTTGCTAAATAAACGCTCCAAAGACCGGTTTTCGAAGCGAAACATATCCTAGAAGCCTAACCTAATCTAAGATATGATAAGACCAAAATGAAAAATACTTCAATAATTAAAATGACCGGTGACGGAACGAACCAATCCGTACGCACAAACTAGTCTCAGATAACATGGTAATAAATAGGGTTTTAAAACGTGTGAGATAATATTCAATTTGTTAACTGAAATGTGGTAAGTGTAGGTTGTGTTTTGGCTCGTGGGTTCTGTAGTTATTTTACAAATATCACTTCTAATTGAACTTGCACCCTAATTGCGTAACACACTATCAATCGCAATCTGAATCATTTTGAAGAATATCGCAAATCCATTGCTTCATTTGTTCGAAAAATGTGCCTGCTCTTTAACGTAAATAAAGCAATGAAGGTTGTTGAACTGTCAAAATGAAAGCGAACCATTCGGCTCCATCGGCTATCTGTTCTGCGAGCAATGTGCCCTGCCCACTGCCACTTAAGTTTAGCAATTCTTCTGGCTATGTCGGTTACCTTGGTTCTCCTGCGGATCTCTTCATTTCTGATTCGATCACGCAGGAAAACTCCAAGCATAGCCCTATCCATCGCCCTTTGGGTGACTTTTAGCCTTCTAATAAGGCCCATTATTATGATATCACTTCGAAATTCGATTCGATTGTCGAAGTGTGAATCTGCGATGATTTACTCTATAAACAAATGAGTTTGCTTCTGCAGTCACTTGAGTGTGGTTCCAAGTAAACTTTATAGAATTCAAGACATCAAAGCGAAAATTAAATCCATTATTTAATAAAAAAAAGTTCCTACTCAGTTGATTTTGATATTTCATATTCTCAATTCTGTCCATTTTCAATTGTAATCTGTAACACATCGGAGATATATGCAAAAAATTACATAGAAATTACAATAACTACAATTTAAAATAAAAGTAGACCTCAAGTCAGCTCAACAAAGGTTTTAATAACTCCTCAAATACTTTGCCGTTTTAATATTTGCCCACGGAGCCCTAAAAAGAATCTCCCAGAACATTTATCTCGGCGACTGTTATTAATTGCAGCATTATCCGTTATCCGTCAGTTTATAACTTATCAGAGAGCGACCGTGTAATTTTGATAGGAAAAAATATCCCCAATTTGTCACAAGTAGCTAAGTAGGCTGACAATATTTTTTGCCTTTGCGTCCGAAGCGAAAGTAATTAAAAAAAGTTAATTGGAATAGTTTATGGTTCAGTTTGAAATTCGAAATTCTTCATTTTTGACGGGTGTAAGAATGTTGCAGCTTGATCGAGTATGGTTGATTAAGATTTTAAAAAGTATGAAAAACTTAAGTAAGTACCACTAAGTTTTTGAGTTAGTTTCAATAATACGTATTTAATCGACTTTGTATGATGTTATAACTTCCTGTCACAGAAGCCAGCTAGCTCATCAAGCTACCCGAAACTGTCAAATTTTCCCAATCAACCTTGAACCTTATGCTTTAGCGATAAAGTTAAAAATCTATTAAAGAAATTTGACAGATTGTAGCAGCTTGTTGTGCTGGCGTCTGTACAAAGTTGAGGCTTACTTATTTCATAAGAAATCTCTTCCAGCATCCCTGCGATAGAATAATAAATAGGGAGATGTAGACAGGGTGTGAAAGAGTAAAGGAGACAGAAGTCGATTGTATTTTTTTTTTCGTAGTGAAAAGACTAAGTGGTATTCTAGTGTTCATGACTGTACGCTTGAAACTATAATACTATAAAATTCCTGGAGGACTGCAAGCATCAATTTGTTTCGCAAACGAGAGGAAAACTGTCTAGTTTTTTAGGTACTTATAGCAGTTAATGATAGAGTAGGTACCTACTTTTTTTTGACATTGAAATTTAATCATTTAGTTTAAATTGATTTAATTAATTGATAAGAATTTTACGCATCTCGGGTCCATGGGGTCCCGGTCCTTTGGAAGGCGTACGAGCGGCCGAAGCCAACCCGCAGAGGCCCCTTAGGAAATTTTAATATTGTCACAATATTTGCATGCCGTAGTAGGCGGGATATGAAGAACTATTGTGTATGTGTTATAAAATCTGTCAAATACCATATTCCAGGCAAATAAATGAATCTATCTATTTGTCTACATATTATCCGGCAGTATCTAGAAGTTTACGGGAAGATTTAGTTATGTAGGTATGGATATCATCACCATTTCAGCTGAAAGACGTCCACTGCTGGACATAGGCCTCCCCCAGTATCGTCACTCCGACCGGCTCTGTGCTTCTCGCATCCAATAAAAATTATAGTTATTTCATACAAAATAATCTACGTTATAAAACAGCAAAACGTTTTCAAATGCCGCCATCTTTATTTAGCTGTCAAAATAACAATTTCTCTTGTAATCCTATAAAGTTGTTCTTCATTACACACAGCATTTTCCACAATAGCTTTCGCATATAGTTTTCTATAAATTGGCACCATTAATTATTCTTGCAAACAAAGACAGATTAACATAACCATTATTTTCCTACAGCCAACTTTCACACACGATTTGACAGCAAAAACATCAATGTATTGTCACTAACTGTCATTCAAACGTCAACACCTTTAATGTCAGAATGACTTTGACAGTTTAGTGGCGCGAACACTAATTTGTCAGTAAGTTATAACTAATTATTACCGAATGGTTGCCGTCTCGTTTCTCAGCGATTTGTTCAACATAAAACATACAGGAACATCCAGGGGTATAAATATGTCTGTGGTGTCATTCGTTTAGATGTTAAGAGGTGCGGCTAAATTTAGAATTTTAGTGTTGCTAGTTGGGAAATATGTTTAGTACCTAGTTGTTTTTTTATTTAATAGGTAAGAAATGCTTATGGTAATTATTTATGTAAGTATTAAGATCGGTTTTCGCTTGCAGTACGTATTTTAGATTGTTTGGAAATATCCGAGTGTAGTCTTAAATGCATCCTATGTGTTAAACCAGGTTATAAACTATCTGTGTGCGAAATTTTATCCAAATCCGTTCAGCCGTTTTTGCATGATTGTGTTTTGCAAACATTCAAACAACATTGTAGGATGGAGCTTTCCAACCATTTTCAACAATTTCTTTTGTAAGTATAAATTGTGTCAGTTTTCCACTGCTGAGTTCAACACCAAGGACTGTTTTGTACGATTCCTGACCACGTCTTCCCTGCAAAAAGTCAACAACATTCAAATACCTGTAAAGTAAACAGGACTGTTTTAAAAACAAGTTACCTTCTAAGTAATAATAGACGAACACACCATACATAACATTAGCTTTGATCAAAAACAAAAAAAAAATATCAACAAACGCAATTTATTTCATTTTGCGTCTACAACGATGGCAACACTATATTTTCATCACGGTGGCATGACAGCATCGAGCAGTGTCACACACACAGATATGATTTATAGTGAGGCAACACCAGAAATAAATACACTGGAGAAGGTACTCCGCACAGTTTGAGGCGAAGCGATAGTGTCGTTCGGAGTTGCGAGATAGCAGAATCCCGGAATCTGGATTTGTGTCCGGTTGATTGCAATATTAGAGTCGCTCCCTACATGGGACTCGCACATAACAACACTCAAGTATGAAGCCTATGCCAGAAAAGGCACCAAATAGGACTGATGATGAGGGTTTCGTGACGGTGTAAAGGAGGAAGCGCCGGTCGCGAACGAACAAGAACCGCTGCGGCAAAGCTCCTACGGAGTCCGAAGTCAGCTTGCGTGATGCAAAGCCGAACATACCGGTGTACAGACACCAGCACATCAAGCTTCCCGAAACTGTCAAATTTTCCCAATCAACTTTGATCCTTATGCTTTAACGATAAAGTTGAAAATCTGTTAAAGAAATTTGACAGATTGTGGTAGCTTGATGTGCTGGCGTCTGTACTTGTGTAAGGGAAATCTTCAGAACTACTGAACCGAAAATTATTTTACTAAAACAAGACACGCGCACGACTGATCTGAAAATTATTTTACTAAAACAAGACACGCGGACGAATGATTCGAAAATTATTTAAGTATAACAAGACACGCGGATGACTGATCCGAAAATTATTTGACTCAAACAAGACACGCGGACGAATGATCCGAAAATTATTTGACTAAAACAAGACACGCGGACGAATGATCCGAAAATAATTTTAATAAAACAAGACACGTGGAAGAATGATCCGATAATGATTATACTAAAACAAGACACGCGGACGAATGATCCGAAACTTATTTTACTAAAACAAGACACGCGGACGAATGATCCGAAAATTATTTTACTAAAACAAGACACGCGGAGGAAGTCGCGAGCAGAAGCTTGTACTTAGCTAATAATTATAAAAAAGGTGTTTTAACAACAGTTAATAAAATATCTTATCTCACTTCCTTTCATCTTTATCAAAACATAGCTAGCCTTTCATATCTCATATCTCCGACTGGACAATTTCCTCAACATATAAAAATGTTTTATATCAATAAAATTTAATATCTCGGGCCACACACCGCGATTGAAGACTTAAAAATAAAATTCGTCCATTTTTGTTGTTGGCGTTTCATTTAGAAGTGGCTAAATAGATCACAATTGAATCCGATATGGTTTCTTGAGTTATGCCATACTTGATCTATTTAAAAGAGGAGCAGTGGTAACCCAGTGGTAACAGCCGCGACTTACGAGGTCGTAGGTTCGAACCCAGAGAGACAGGCGCTTTACTTTGTGTAAATTATTTCATCAGCAACGCTCTCAAAACAGTGAAGGAAAATATCGAGAGGAAACCGGCATGTCCTAGAACCATACAATCGAAGACATGTGACATCTACCAACCCGGGTTGCAGCCAACTCCCTCTCACAGAGAGGAGGCCTGTGTCCCAGCTATGCCCGACATATAAAGTTAACCCGAGAATCCAGGATTACCACCACTAGACTAGCGAAGCAATCACTTCAGTACATATCAAGTCAAACCTACAACTTAACTACTCCATAAACCATCTTCAAATAAAACCCATTAAGACCTATTAATGCCATTACAACTTGTATTGTGTGCTACCAAATGCGCGCCATCAAAGCGTCCGCCATGATGAAAAAATTTGACAGATGTCAAAATAGCATTTTAATGTATGATGGATGAGGATGATATTTTAATGGTATAGAGGTGTGAGATACTGGCCGTTTTTTTTTTATTCTATTATAGGGATATCTTTAGTATCTAGTTATTTCGTGAGTCATTTGTTAAATATTTGTGTTGTGTTTTTGTTTGAACGGTAAGTGTTGTAAAGTCTTCTAGTTTATGGACATGTTGCGATTGCCAATTTGTCTGCAAGTGTAGTGAATGAGAGAGAAGCGGATAGCCCGCGAAATTCAAGTTTTCTTACGTTTTTTTTTTTTTTCAAATTTCAGGTCACATATCATGTTGAAAATTGATTAAAATAGGTTTCACCCGCGTAAATGTCGATCCCGTGGGAATATCGGGATAAAAACTATCCTATGTCCTTTTTTGGGACTCAAACTATCTCTGTACCAAATTTCATCTAAATCGGTTCAGTGGTTTAGGCGTGAAGAAGTAACAAACATATAAACACACACACACACACACACACTCACAAACTTTCGCCTTTATAATATTAGTGTGATAGTGTGATTAATACAACCCCCTAAGTTCATTATAATCGTATTGATTGATATTTCATGAAATTGTCATTCAATAGGATTGTTACGCTCGCGAGTCATATAGTATTTTGTTCAACATACAACCTGACATGACCTGTCTTCTCGTCTCACATACCGCAGTGTCTCAAGACGAAAATCTTTGACCAGTGCGTGTTGCCAGTGATGACATATGGCACTGAAACGTGGTCGCTCACAATGGGCCTTATTAGAAGGCTGAAAGTCACCCACACAATGGAGATATGCTTGGAGTTTCTCTGCGTGATCGAATCAGAAATGAAGAGATCTGCAGGAGAACCAAGGTAACCGACATAGCCCGAAGAATTGCCAAACTTAAGTGGCAGTGGGCAGGGCACATTGCTCGCAGAACAGATGGCCGATGGGGCCGAAAGGTTCTGGAGTGGCGCCCGCGTACCGGAAGACGTAGCGTTGGAAGGCCTCCCACAAGGTGGACCGACGACCTTGTGAAGGCCGCAGGAACTCGTTGGATGCGAGAAGCACAAAACCGGTCGAAGTGGAGGTACTTGGGGGAGGCCTATGTCCAGCAGTGGACGTCTTTCGGCTGAAGTGATGATGATGATGACAACCTGACACTGACTTGTAATTTGCAAAAAACCGTAAGAAAACTTAAATTTTTTGAGTTACCTAGCACATTCCCCTTAAGGATTAACTTTGTAGGTAATTACCAAGGTAGTTGAGAGACTGAGAGAGAGTAATTGAAGAGGGAGATCCAATGACCGCTATAAATGTTGCAATGATGGTCATAAAGAAAATTGCTATTTAATAATCAAATCTTGCTTGATTGATTCGTAGACCGTAGTCTATTCTTTTAACGTGACTCCCTTGGCTTTTATAATAATACAAAACACCACACCTTGTGACGTAATTCATTTCCAAAACTAAAATTCATGTGATCAAATCCTGTTTCTCCAAAAGCCTAAAACCAACTGTCGCCTAACCTCTGACAACCTTAAAAAAAAAAAACCACCGCAAATTCAGTGTTGCCATCAAAATAAATACAACTGTAAATCTATCTGAAACATAATATCACGACACTTGTATTTTTTTTGAAGACCACACTGAATGAGCTTTATACGAAATAAAAAAAAGTTTGATGCTAAAAAAACTTAAGGCTATTAATTTTCATCAACTGGGCTGGCTATATCCATCATTTTGCTTTTAATTTAAGGCTAGGCTGTAGTCTAAGGCTAGTGTGAAGAGACAATATATCACGAGGATGGGTTACAGGATACGTACACCTACAGGCGAGAGTGGATTGTCTATGGACGATAACATTATTAGCCTATAATGTTCCCACTGCTGGGACACAGGCCTCCTCTCTGTGAGAAGGAGTGGGCCGTAATCCACCACGCGGGCCCAGTGCGGGTCTTCGAATGTCTTCGAATTTTTGGTTCTAGGACATGCCGGTTTGCTCACGATGTTTTCCTTCACCGTTTTGAGAGCAGTGGTGATAAAATAATTTACACAAAGTAAAGCGCCTGTCTGGGTTCGAACCTACGACCTACAACTCGTAAGTCGCGGCCATTACCACTGGGCCACCACTGCTGCTATGGAGGATAATCTTCCTTTATTATATCGACTATTTTTACCACTAGAGCGAGATTTTGACTCTTTAGTTCGTGTTTTATAATTTCTGATCATCACTTCACCAGTATGTAGATTCTTAGAAGATACATAACCAAATTTAAATAAATACATTTAAGTAATATTTATTCCGCTCTCAAAGTACAGACGCCAGCACATCAACCTACCCGAAACTGTCATATTTTCCCAATCAACTTTGAACCTTATGCTTTAGTGATAAAGTTGAAAATCGATTAAAGAAATTTGACAGATTGTAGTAGGTTGATGTGCTGGCGTCTGTACAACAAAAACTAAATCTATGAAGTACAATTTGATGAGATGTTTGATGGTTGTACAGCAGAATGATAGATGATTTAACAACTCCCAAACTAAGTCGGGCTTGTATATTGGAGAAAGAATTGAATTTTGTAGTATATTTAATCTCTTCTACAAGATAACAGTTCAAGTTACATCTGGCATATCTAATTGTTAAATGAACATTGAAAATTAAGGTTACTTGTCACTTGGATTTCGAACCCATTTTCAAATAATCTACATTCATGCCACTGCAACTATAAGTGCATGAAACCTTGGCTCTTTAGCAATACCTCAATTATAGCTAAAAGTTTTTGTCACTTGATCAAAAATTACAACTCGACAACGATAGCATTAATCTATTTTACGATAGCAAAAAAGTTTTTGTCACATGATCAAAAATTACAACTCGACAACGATAACTTTAATCTATTTTATTATAGCAAACATTTTTTGTCATATGATCAAAAATTACACGATAACTTTAATCTATTCTAACTCTTATTTGCCTTCTAATCCTCTACTATTTCGTCTGGTGACAATATGTCTCTCGCGTGTACAGTGTCCGGTTACCGGTGGTTCTAAAAATTAAGTCATCACTCACAACATTCTCGTGGCTTTACTTTTTTGTAAATGCCACGCGGGATGGCGTTATGCGGTAAAGATAGATTTATGAGAAATTAATGCTTCTTCTTCTAACTTGTTGGCTTTAGGTACAACTTATAGATACACTTAAAATAGAAAATTACTGTTTTATTTTAGCATAAAGTGTCTGCTATTGGTATAGTGGTCACAAGCCCTACTGCTAAGCTTATTGGTGAAATAGGAAACAACGTTAGCAACTACTTCTACACCGTGTTCCGGACGATATAAATAAACTTCGACCAGCCCCCTTATTCACAAACACTCGATATGCTTCCGTATCGTATCGAAAATTAATCATTGTTATCGTAGGAGGCTTCTCAATGCTGTTCACAAGGCCAAAACCCGAAAATTTTGTCAGTTTAAATCAAATAGACGCCCGCTATTCTTCCAACAGCTATTTGCTGTTGAGGGGAAGTCAAATCAGGTTATCGAAATGTCAGGTTTTCGATACGATAGCCTGTCGTATGCTTGTGAATCAGGGCTCTGATGATCAGACCATGGAAATAAGCATTTTTCATTCTGGACAAATTAATGAATTTTTTATTTTTTGTTAATTTTCATACAAACTAAATACCATGACGTTAATCGCCCGACATGCATGCCTCTTTATCCGAACTGGCAACGATGACGTATTTTCATTCACAAGATTTGGCGGGCTGCAACTTGTCAAAACTGAGTTAAGACCCTTTCTTACTGCATAGCTCAATTAAATTTCACTAAATGAAATTACTAATATCTTTGTAACGAATCATTTTTAAGTACTAGGTACTTCCTTTGTTAGATTTAATTTGTAAAAGCTATAGAAGCCTTTGACAAAGTTTATGGATAACGTAAAGAACACGGTGTATATGTGATGCTTGCCAAATACGGACTGGGACTACGTCGGTGGTCTTCAAACAGCGAAGAAGATCAGTCATGTTCTGATTTTTTACATAAACCAGCTTCTACTTGCCCGATCTTTTGACATGCTGTGTTCTGCGTCAGACCCAAATTGAGGCTGTCCTAATATACGACATTTTCGTCATTCCTCGTTCTGCTAAAGAACTGTATATCAAGGTTGGTGATTCAGCCAGTGTCTCCTATAGTTTTATTTAACCAGAAATTCTAGTAAGTTATATTAGAAAAAAAAAACTCTTGCATAACGCCATCCAAACTTCTTTTATAATCCTTATTTTGACAGCAAAGTCTTCAATGGAGAAAAAAACGAGTGTGCGAGGGAGATACAGCTATTCGCGAAACAGAGATAGGGCTATTTCACTCTTTGGGTGGCATAGTGACTCACGCGCAAGGGATTAAAATGACGTTTTTTTTTTGTTTTTAGAACCACGTGTCATACTTTTAGTGGGCAAGTGGGTTGGTAATGAAAAAGTGGATAAATATTGTTAGGTTAAATGTCAGTTGGCAAGGTTTGGAAAGGGATGGGTGGGTGTTAAGTGTTGTTTTTTCGTTTGTTGTGTTGTTTTTTTGGTTGTGGACAGTTTATCTAGGATGACGAGTCAATTAAGTGTTGTTTTGGAACCTTTTTTGTTGTATTAGAGGTCCTTATTTATGAAAGCGGCGTCACCACCACTAACTATACCTACATATTCATTGTATAGAACCAAGTTCTTCTAACTGAATGGACAGCTGTGCTGCTGGGGAGTTTGTTGCGCCACTTCTTCCCAACTAAAGCATTAGGAAGTGGTGAAGGGCGGGCATTTTGGGGTCTGTCTTATATAATTTTGACGTCCACAAAGTGCTGATTCTCAGCCTAATTTGAATATATGATTTTTGGGATCCTTTTGTCAAGCATTGCTGTGTTTCAGTTTGAAGGGTTGGGTGCCTGTGATATGACACTACCTTCAGCATAATCAGCCCATAATGGTCCTACTGCTGGGACACACACCTCTGTGAGAGTTGCAGTTGGTGGATGTCACATGTCTTCAAATTTTTGGTTCAAAGTCAAAGCATTTATTTCAAATAGGCACATAAAAGGCACTTTTGAACGTCAAAAATTACCTTAAAATAGAATTGATTCTAGTCGCCCCTTCCAAAAGGTAGTTTTCGTGTGGAGAAGAATGGGCAAGAAACTCCACCGTTACTCTTTTAAAATGTTTTAGGTAGGTACAATATTTTGCATGGGTACATTAATTATATAATAATATGTGAGAACGATGCACCTAAAATAAAATTACTATACCACAATAGGTAAAAGAATTAAAAACGAAACCATGACATGTTCATGGTTCTAAGACATGCCGGTTTCCTCACAATTTTGTCTTTTACCGTTTTGAGAGCGATGGTGACGAAATTAATTAAATACACAAAGTAACGTGAATGCCTTACAACATTACAGGCACAGGAGACATTTCAACCTTTTATCTAAGGTTGGCAAATTTCTTGATAAAGCAGGTGACTCTAGGTGTCAGAACCTATTCTCCATCAGCATAGCCATTCACAAACACTCGATACGCTTCCGTATCGAATCGAACATTAATCATTGTTATCGTAGGAGTCTTCTAAACGCTGTTCACAAGTCCAAAACCCGAAAATTATGTCAGTTTAAAACAAATAGACGCCCGCTATTCTTCCAACAGCTATTTGCTGTTGAGGGAAAGTCAAATCAGGTTATCGAAATGTCAGGTTTTCGATACGATAGCCTGTTTAGCTGTGAATCAGGGCTCAGGTGGGCTGTCGCCCTGTTTGCCAAAGACATAAAAAATGTAGGTACACAAGACGACATATCAAGTTATACCTACCGTCAAACGGGGTGAATAGGGATGCAGGGGTGAATCGGGACGAAACTTTAAAATGGATTTTAACGTTGAAATAATATAGTTTGTTGACTATAAGGGCACGTAATCGTTCATTAAATTATAGTAAACACATTAGGGTCGTTTTTGGCCACAAACTACAGGGTGTTACGGAAAGGGTATATCAATACAAACGGGTTGAAGAGTGTATCTGGTCTAGACTCTCTGTACAAAATTTCAGCTCAAAAGCATTAACTTTGAAAACGCTTAATATTTTTTTATTTCAACATCACGGCGCTGCACTGGCGCGCGGCGGCGTGATGTGCGTGTACTAGGCGCACAGACACACTACAGATAATGGATAATGACCCTCGTAGTGCTATGACACGTTTGTTATGATTTCAATTTACCTAATAAACTATCGGAATAAAAAAAAATTACGCATTTTCAAAGTTACTGCTTTTGAGCTGAAATTTTGTACAGAGATTCTAGACCAGATACACTCTTCAACCCATTTGTATTGATACACCCTTTCCGTAACACCCTGTATATTATTTTAATGTTAAAATTCCTTTTAAAGTTTTGTCCCCTGATTGACCCCTGCATCCCTATTCACCCCGTTGTACATTTCCAGTTTTAGCTGACCTCGCATTGTATTGGCTTTGTTTAGCCCTGTTTATGAATAGTAATGTTAGTAGAAAACTGATTGTTACTGCTCTTAGACTCAGATCTGGACACATTCCATGCAAAAAATTTGCTTTCATGATGAAGAAAATCCCATCACCCAATTGTGAGGAATGTGGAGTTGTCGAGGACCTGCAACATTTATTGGTGGAATGTGTCCAATATGAGGCCAGTAGAAATCATTTAGTAAGGTCCCTGAATTTGAACAGAACTGATGTAGGCATGTTCCATACAATTCTATACCAACCAAATGGTGACGATGCGAAGGGTTTGTTCAAATTCATGGCCCACGACCTGTGAAAGTACAGTTGTTTAGGATACGATGGGACTGGCATACGCTGTGCGTAAAAGCCCCTATAAAAAAAAAGAAAAAAAAAAAGAAAAATTAGAAATCAGCTTATACTGGAAATGTACCTTTACCTTGATGTGTCGTCGTGCGTACCTACATACGGCTCATATACTCGAACATAAAATGGATATTATGGACTTTATGTGGCATTATTTTTACGACTTAAGGTTTGTTTTGTGAACGACATCATATTAACTATACTTATCGATTTTATAGCCGTCTGAATTAGGATATTAAAGTGAAGAGCTGTTCTGTAATGTTCACTTGGAACCTCATTCGAAGTTAATCTGCCTTGCCTTTTCCCAACTATGTCGGCTTCCAGTCTAACCGCATGCAGCTGCATCCAGCAGGTATTTTACATGGAGCGACTGCCTATCTGACCTCCACAACCCAGTTACTGGGTAACACTACACCCCTTGGTGAGACTGGTTGTCAGACTTTCGGGCTTCTGTCTACCCGTAACGACTGTCAAAAATCTACGAATGACAGCCAGGACCAAGGACTTAACGTGCTTTCCGAGGCACAGAGGGATCTCGATATGTAGTAGATGGTCATCCCATCCACGAACCGAACGCGGCTGGCGTAGCTTAGTCTTCTATCGACCTGTGCAGCTGTTCAGCTGTTATCATCAAGTGAGCGTACACAATTTGAAAGCGAACTCATTTATTAACCGACTTTAAAAAAGGAGGTTCGGTTTTTTAAAGTAAATTATCGCGGATTCACAACGAGACACCGCACCGTTCGAATTTCAAAGTGACAATTCCTAAATCGTTTTTTTTTTTTCGGGTTCCGTACCTCAAAAGGAAAAACGGAACCCTTATAAGATCACTTCTTTGTCCGTCTGTCAAGTTTTTCTCAGGAACGCGTGGAGTTATCAAATTAAAATTAATATCACAAATACTCAAGGCTGCAAACCCTTGAAGCAGTGACAAAATCAAACTTTAACTGACTTTTAGTCAATGCAGTCAAAAGATACGGGCGTATGTTCAGTTTATACTGCGTAGTTTGACACTCGCAATAAGGGAATCAAAACCTATAGGGTACTTCCCGTTGACCTAGAACCATGAAATTTGGCAAGAAGCAATGTCATGTAGCACAAGTAAAGGAAAACATTCGAAAACCGTAAAATTGTAGTTCATAATCAGCCTATAATGTTCCCACTGCTGGGACACAGGCCTCCTCTCAGTGAGAGTAGTAGAGTCTCAGTGAACGAATTGTAGTTACGTAACAAAAAAAACAAAAACATTTTAAAAAAACTATTTACACACCTATAAATTTGTACGGAGCTCTCGGTGCGCGAGTCCGATTCGCACTTGACCGTTTTTTTGTTATGTTTCTAACTGTTACATTTCACACAAACAAACAAAAAACAGTAGTGGTTTAAATAGCGCCTCGTCACTAAGTTTCGGTAAACAAACCTTTTCTTCATTTGGGTTATCTTAAAAAAAAAATAGTCTACTCGAGCTTTACGCAAAAGAAAAAAAAAAGTCCTAAAGTTTTTATTGAAGTGCTAAAAAACAAGGAATAGAAAACTGCGGTTTCGCTGTTCCTATCACCCGCGGGGCAATTGCGTAACATAATTATTATTATCAATCGGAATCGGTTTCATTTTGACAGTTCAACAACATTCATTGCGTTATTTACGTGTTGAGCAGAATTTTTTTCGAACTTATGAAGCAATGGATTAGCAATTTGCTTTTAGGGTGCTGGTCTATTCTGCAAAAATGGCACCGTGATAACTCAGGTGAAGTAAGTTGTCATTTCCTTGTTTTTATAGTGTGAAAGAATCACATTATCACACTAATATTATAAAGGCGAAAGTTTATGAGTGTGTTTGTATGTTTGTTACTTCTTCACGTACAAACGGCTGGACCAATTTTGATAAAATTTGGTATCGAGGTAGCTGACACCCTTGATTAACGCATAGGATACTTTTTATCTCGATATTCTCACGGCCTCGAAACTTATGCGGGTGAAACCGCGGGGCTCAGCTAGTTTATAATAATGAAGACTGTTGGTGTTTTTTAGAACATAAACTTTAAAAGTTTCTTAAAATATTTTTTGTGTAAAGCAATGTACTTACATATTTATATCTATAAATAAGTACTTACCATAATAAAAATTGTGCAGCTAAAAATGGTTTAACTTACTGCAAGATCGAGTAAGTTTTATTTTCGCCATACAAAGTACCACCCCAAAGCTATTAATACGTTCATCCCTTAATAAAAACCCATTTTAAAACTTCAAATTATTACAGAAACGTGTTCCTCACCGACATTACTGGATTTGCACTATTCTTAAAACTAGTGACAGGAAATTGTAACAATTAATATGTAGGTACAGGCGCCAGCACATAAAGCTACTACAATCTGTCAAATTTCTTTAATATATTTTCAACTTTATCGCCAAAGCATTAGGTTCAAAGTTGATTGGGAAAATTTGACAGTTTCGGGTAGCTTGATGTGCTGGCATCTGTACCTACATTTGCGATTTTATCGACCATCTGTTTAGAGTAAAAAGTTTATCACCAGCTTAAGAACATAGTAAAGCTTATAGAGCACTGATGGACCAGACGGCTGCGACTTACGAGCTGTAGCTTGTAGGTTCGAATCCAGACAGGCGCTTTACTTTGTGTAAATTATTTCATCACCACTGCTCTCAAAACGGTGAAGGAAAACATCGTGAGGGAACCGGCATGTCCTAGAACCAAATATTTGAAGACATGTAACATCCACCAACCCGTACTGGGCCCGCGTGGTAGATAACAGCCCACTCCCTCTCGAGGAGAGGAGATCTGTTTCCCAGCAGTGGGAACATTATAGGCTAATTAAGATGACTGCTTTCAAAACGGTGAAGGAAAACATCGTGAGGGAACCGGCATGTCCTAGAACCAAATATTTGAAGACATGTAACATCCACCAACCCGCACTGGGCCCGCGTGTTAGATTACAGCCTACTCCCTCTCGAAGACAGCCTCTGTCCCAGCAGTGGGAACATTATAGGCTCATTATGCTCTAGGATGCTAACTGATCCATGATGCCTCTGGTACTGCAGTTGTGCATAGGTAGGTGACGATTGCCTCTACCGAACCCATCCATAAGGTGGCTTGCTTAATTGCCACCCAAAACCATTATCATAGGTAAACGGTGCGTGAACTCTCAGAACTGAGGGGTAATTCTCGTAGTTTTTGAGAGCGATCTCAGTCTCAATCTGTCAAAAATACTTCGAATTTCCTTACATTCATTATTTCATTAAGTTTCTATATTTATGTCTGTAATTTATGACCAATACAAAATTTGATTTAATCGACTGAACCCGCGGGTCCAGTTCGAATGGGTCCAGTTGACCAAAGACGAACATAATAAAGAGTATTCTATTCTATTCATACTAATATCTGTGAGTCTGTCTCTTACCTCTTCACGCTTAAACCGCTGAACCGATTTAGATGAAATTTGATACAGAGATAGTTTGAGTCCCGGGAAAGGACATAGGTAGTTTTTATTCCAATATTCCCACGGGATCGAAACTTATGCATGTAAAACCGCGGGACGCTGTTGGTTTTTAGTAATAAGTTTTTGAATTGATCGCTGAGATGATGTTGCGAATAGATTTTGAACGTTTTTAATTAAGGGAATTGGCATTCTGATTTGAAGATCTTAAATCTTACATTCTCTCTTTAATTTGGTATTATCTGATATTTCATTCATTACCCCGCGGTTTCACCCGCGTAAATGTCGATCCCGTGGGAATATCGGGATAAAACCTATCCTATGTCCTTTCCCGGGACTCAAACTATCTCTATACCAAATTTCATCGAAATCGGTCCAGCCGTTTGAGCGTGAAGAAGTAACAAACATATAAACACACACCAACGACCATACAGTCGTTGACACACACACACACACACACTCACAAACTTTCGCCTTTATAATATTAGTGTGATTAGTGTGATAGTGTGCTTAAACATTCATTAATCTGTCAAGCGCCGCTAATGAGACACAATTGATTTTCTATTGTTTCGTCGCCGATCGGCGAACCGCGCCGCTTGACCGGTTGATAACGGAACATTCCGAAATCCCACGGGATGCAAGACCTATGACGCACAATACCGTATCCCTTTACCATCATGAGCATAGCCCCAGGCGATGTTACAAACACTAAAGGAATGCCAGCAGACCAGAGGTAGTCAGCTAATTGCGATTCGTTATACGAAGAGCTAAAATTTGATGATTCAATCTGCATTTTTGGGGTACGGTAGCGTTTTGTGGAATTCGAAAACCTTAAAATTATAGTTATAGGTGCGGTTTGTCCGTTTTTTCTGACTGGTTAGTACTTATAGCATTGGTTTTTAGAATAGGTAGGCACTAGTCTAGGCAAACGCGGTCACTAATCAGAAAAAGAAGTGAAGTCAAAAGTGTGGTTATTTGAGTAGGCATGCCTACTTAAGGCTCATAAATTGCGAAGGTAGAACGTCATGGTATTACGCGTGAGACGTACGTATTTTTAATTTTGTCGTATTTAACTTGAACGAGTAATTTGACCAATGACAATGTGCGAATAGTACGGGAGCCGAGTAGGCCGTCTGGCGACTGCCTACTGCCGCGCGTGTTTGTATGAAGATTTTGTTTTTTGTTAGGTACGATAATTTAGTGAGTTTCATAATTGTGGGGCACACACACTAAAATGTACTTAATTGACAGGCTTATGTTGATATGTCGAGGTAGGCACTGTTTATATGCCTATATGCAATGCACGCCACTGCATATAATGTTCTCACTGCTGGGACACAGGCCTCTCTAGAGAGGGAGTGTGCTGTAATCCACCACGCGGGCCCAGTGCGGGCTGGTGGATGATATTTAGTCTCATTGATGTACTAGTACTGAGCAGTGCTCTTCATGAAATCAATTACAGCAGCATCCCGGAACCTGGATCTGTGGCAAGTTAATACAAATAACCATAATTTTTGTTCCACTGGCAGCGCCCCGCGGTTTCACCCGCATAAGTGTCGATCCCGTGGGAATATCGGGATAAAAAGTATTCTATGAGTTAATCCTGGTTATAAACTATCTGTGTGCCAAATTTCATACAAATCCGTTCAGCCGTTTGTGCGTGAAGAAGTAACAAACATACAAACACACTCACAAACTTTCGCCTTTGGATTATTCGTGTGATGTAAGACGGTGTCTACTCATCATTAAAAAAAAAAAAATTGTGGAATGGTCCAGCTCTTAACCTCGACCACGCCTGATGGAAAGCGATGGATGAGGTCTATGATAGAACGAGCGTGCCCAGAAGATGCCTAAGGTACTGGAACTCTAACGCATCGACGAAACACAGCAGGCTGCTTGACGCTGGACTCCGGTGGGAGGGTGGTCGCAAACCAGGCGGGCGCTAGCCCTACCACCGCAAGGGAAGAATTGGCCAGTCAAATAAGGTGTTGGGTGTGACTGTCCAGGATGCGCCGAGCGCTCGGTTCAGTTGAGTAACTGGCGGAACAAACTGCTCTACACGAGGAGGCTTTTTCATGCATCACAAAAATCATCATCATCCGCAGCCCGACCTCACCAACTGCTCAGCACAGGCCTCTCATTTCTTGTGCCAACCCCCACGCTCCTCCTCAGCCTCATCCACGTTTGATAACAATGTCGTCTGCCCATCTCGCAGGGTAACCGTCTCTTCGTCTTCCAATCCTTGACCATCATGAAATCCTATCCGAGCAATCGTCACCGAGTTGAATATTTTCATTGTTCACGGGACCCTGACATACCAGAATATCATCTTAAAACTCTGTATATATCCCATACAGTAATTAAGTGTGAAGTTAATTAATAAAATAAAGTTGTTCACGGTCTAATGGCCGACTCGCGCATGACCGGATTTCGTTATTAGTGAATATTTTTTGTCTGTTCGTCTGACCGTTGCTAACAGACGCGATTTTAATGTAGCTATTATTTTATTATGATGTTTGTTGATATGTCTATGTATAGGTAAATCTGTTTGTAGGTCTGTTCGTTTTGGTAAGAGGTTTTTCTCCATTGAAATTTAATATGTTTTTAATGCCAAATCATGGTAATCATCATCAGGTTTTTGAAGTCCACTGATACGCGTATACGCATGCCTAATAGCACGCCGTTCAACTCGATCCTCGATTACTCTGTCTCTGAACCAGCTACCTTAAGCAGTCCACTCCCGAGCATAGGCCTCACCATTTCTAAGCCATCATCATCATCTACCTAGCCTTATCCCAACTATGTTGGGGTCGGCTTCCAGTCGAAGCGGATGCAGCTGAATACTAGTATTTTACATGGAGCGACTGCCTATCTAACCTCCACAACCTAGTTACTGGGTAATACGGTACCCCTTGGTAAGACTGGTTGTCAGATTTTCTGATTTCTGATGACCCGTAACGACTGTCAAAGATCCACGAATGACAGCCGGGACCAACGGGTTAACGTGCTTTCCGAATCACGGAGGGGTCTTGGTATGTAAGATGGTCACCCATCCACGGACGAACCGCGGCATGCGTAGCTTAACCTTATCGATCGACCCGTGCGGCTGTTATTACTTAGCCATTCTATAATGTTCCCACTGTTGAGACACAGGCCTCCTCTTGGCGTGGGCCGTAATCTACCACGCGGACCCACTGCTGATTGGTAGACACATGTCTTCGAGATTTTGTTTCTAAGACATGCCGTTTCCTCACGATGTTTTCCTTGATGAAATAATTTACACAAAGTAAAGCGCCTGTCTAGGTTCGAACCTACGACCTACAACTCGTAAGTCGCGGCCGCCACCTCTGCTGAATCACATAATCTCTATTTACATCGTCTTTGCAAAACATAGGCAAACCAAGTCCAATTTTAATTTCGCGGACATCGACCCTGCGCTTGCGCTGGTCATCGGCCGTTGATTCATAAGGTCATAAAGGTCACTATAAATGGTCTTAGGCCCTAAGGTTAAATAGTGGCAGGTTACCAACCCAAACATAAAACATGCAGACAGACAGACACACAAAAAGACGACTGCGGAAGACATCTCAATTAGTTCTCACAGTTCTTCAAATAGATAACTTATTAACAACGAAAAAACCACTTTAAAACTAACTTACTAAAGTCGTAAATGAAACGTCTTGAAACATCATCTCAAATCCAAGAATAAAATCTTACAATAACACTACCAATTAAAAATAAGTTCTACCACAATTGAAATAAAGTACAGTTCTCTTTACACGGATTACGACAAAGAAGGAACGGTAATATGTTATGCAAATTCCGAGCTTATTTACATAGAAATAAAGTGTGTTTTCGCTTGTAATGATGTAAGTACGCGAGCAGTCGGGCTTGAAATGTTTTGGTGACATGAGCGAACGGCTAGCGCAGAGGAAGATGTGGAGCCGATGTGTTTTATTTTATTTTTATTTGTTTTTTATTTAATTTGCGAAGTGGTATGCGAATTATATAAAAACATGGAGTGTGCATTATGTTTTTAATTGACTATGTTTAGCTCAATTACGTTCTTTGAAATTCGTAAGGACAGATCAGTGGGCTGTTGTATGTAAGTATATGTTGGAAAATAAAACGGTCTGTATTCGGATCCTAGCCACTACACCGGTATACGAGCATGACCTTCACATGAGTCCCATACAAAGAAACCCGTAGAAAGAAAGTAAGAATCTTATGTGCTCGATATAGTCTTGCAATTTCATGAATATAAAGTCTCATTCTAATTTATCTTGCTGATAGTCATTGATGTTTTTACGCTCTCAAGTTATGAATTATCTTCTCTTTCGTTTTTACTCAAAGCGCTTGTGTGCAGTGTCAGTCACTCTAGAAAATAGTGAAAAATATTGTTTATTAAAATAATAAGTACCTAAGTAAATAATAACTAATACCTAATTAATTAATAAAAATAACAAAATTAAATCCTAACTTAACTAAAACTATACACAAACTAAAATACCTATAGCGTCGAAAAATTCATCCGCATCGCTGTCGACTGGTAATGTACCCAAGAGACTGGCGGCATTACCACGTTGTATGGCCAAGGTAGAAGCCAGCCCTTGCTCACCATTGCCACTTTCCACCATATTCTCCGAGTAGATCTGTAGACCATTACCACTAATGGAAAAAATAGGTGAACTCCATAAAAAAATTCATCATCTGCTTAGCCGTTTTCCAACTATGTTGGGGTCGGCCTCCATTCTAACCGGATGCAGCTGAATACCAGTATTTTACATGGAGCGACTGCCTATCTGACCTCCACAACTCAGTTACTGGGTAATACGATAACCCTTGGTAAGACTGGTTGTCAGATTTTCGGGCTTCTGACGACCCGTAATGATTGTCAAAGATTCACAAATGACAGCCGGGACCAACGGCTTAACGTGCTTTCCGAGTCCCATAAGGGGTCTTGGTACGTAAAGATGGTCACCCATCCACGGACCAACCGCGGCAAGCGTAACATAACCTGATCGATCGACCCGTGCGCCTGATATAACTTAGCCATAAAAAAATTACTTCACAAAAATAATATTCCCAAAAATCTTTATTTCGATTCGACTCCACGCCTCCGTCTCGTGGGTGGCAGACCACCCAGTCTGGTACTTTCCCCATGTGTTTGTACGCCTCAAATTAGGCGATACCATTCTCAATTCCTAATTCCGGCTATACTCAAGCTAGCTGGTTAAAGGGGTAAGCTGTATTCATAGATTATGGAACATTTGGTTGATATTGCATCTTTTGGAGTCACACACCTACCAAGTCTTTTTCCAACATTGTGAGGGTTATCTTCTTCAAGTATGGAGTGAATTGGTTGTTCTTAACAAACGTGCAATATCATCGACCATATCATAGCAGATTAAAACGAATCAAAAGTTCGAAGGCATTGACATCATCTACCAACCCGCACTGGGCCCGCGTGATAGATTACGGCCCACTCCCTCTCACAGAGAGGAGGCCTGTGTCCCAGCAGTGGGAACATTATAGGCTGATTATGCGCTGATTGAATCTCGGTTTCCTGCTTGCCACATTGCTTCAATCATTGGTATCAGAATCAGAATTCATTTATTTCTCTAGTTTTTTTACAAAAAGGTACGTGTTTCATTTTGTCCGCGGAGTGGGGAGCTTTTGAAATCTATCCAGCAGCCTAATTGCGGAACGCCAAATCGTCAAATGATTCTGATCAGTTGGCTTCATTTCTATCACAATTGGCTTCATTTTACGATTTTCGAATTGCGAAACTCTAGTTTATTATGAAACCAATTATGAACGTTAAGACCCTGCGCAGAAACTAGAGTTTCGCAATTCGAAAATCGTAAAATGAAGCCAATTGTGATAGAAATGAAGCCAACTGATCAGAATCATTTGACGATTTGGCGTTCCGCAATTAGGCTGCTGGTTGTTTCCTCGTAATACTCGTGTTTATATAAATCTAGGTGAGGATAACGATGAAGCAATAGGGATTAGCCCCAATGGCTAGCCGCTTATTACTTAACTAGCTTCTGCCCGCGACTTTGTCCGCGTGAAATTTCATCCTCCCCCCATTCACCCTCCTAGGGGTGGAATTTTGAAAAACCCTTTCTTAGTGGATGCCTACTCTTCACAAAGAACACAACCTCCAAATTGCATGTCTCTAGGACCAGCGGTTTAGGCTGTGCGTTGATATATCAGTCAGTCAGGACTTTGAATTTTATAATCATTGGTAATCGGTCCACTTTTTCTTCTTCCAGCCTTCGTAAGCAATACTCACCCCAACTAATGACAGTGGGGTTGGACATATCGATACTCCATACGAAAACTACACGGGCTGGTGTCCGCAACTCCACGTCAATGCGCGTGTTTTGCGTACTTGGAAGGGGCGACTAGAATCAATTCTATTTTAATGAATACTACAGCTTTGAGCCGTTTGGGTTCGAAACGCTCGGGTCATGGGGCCCGAGCGCGCGTCTCCTTTTTAAGGAAATTTCTCGCCGGCTGGTCGATACTTCACGTAACCAGAGGGCTGGGTCGTTCTTTGGCCAAAGACTTAGCATTGCCATTCAACGTGGCAATGCTGCCAGTCTTCTGGGCACGTTTCCGGATGACAGCGATGCGGACGAATACTTCGACGCCTAAGTGTCCTTTGTTTTTTATTTTTATATATTTGTATTGTAAGTTAGTTAGTCATTTATTTAAGTATCTAGTGTATATAGTTAGTTACTTATTATGAAGCAATATATATATAATATTATATTTGCAAAAAAAAAAAAATATGTAATTTTTGACGTTCAAAAGTGCCTTTTATGTGCCTATTTGAAATAAATGCTTTGACTTTGATAGTCTTCTATCTACAAGCGTGCTGATCAGTGCTAGTGCCTTTTCAGAAGACACTTTTAATAATGAGACAATTACAAAAGTGTCTACAGTCTACTCCCAAAATAGAACAATAAATTGTTATTAATTTAAACTTGTAATTCCATACGAAGGAATCAACATGCTAAATATATGCGTTGCGCTCCAAAAATAGGACTCGCGGACTCATTCCTTGAAATGCAGTGTGGTCCCCGCTAAGAATAGTCGTCTTTTCTTATGAAGGAGTTAGTTGTTGCCCGTGACTTGGTTTGTGGAAGAATTTTCAATCGCTCCTTTCGTATATTTAGGGCCTGCGTCTAGTTAGCTCGGAGATTTAGACGAAAACAAACAATACTTAATATAATAAATGTTCTTGTATATCGGTTTTATTCAATTTCGAGCGGCCATTGTTGTTTACATCTTTGGCAAATTTAAAAACGCCGGACCTTACATAATAGGCTGATGAACATATTAACCTCCTTTGCGTCCCACAGTCGGGTAAAAATACAAAGTTTTTTAAAACAAACAAAGTACGTAATACGTATTCAAACGGACTTTCACATAATTACATAATTAAGCAATAAAAATCTTTTATTATATCTTAGGGTGCAAGCCACAATTGTTGTCCATACAAAATTAAAAACACAAATTAAGTAATCCAGGTGCTCGTACGATCTCGATAAAATACCGCTTTGGTATAATTGTTTAATTAACTAAAATGTTGTATCGGCTGCGGTATGACAGAAATGAAGCCTTTATGTTTACCGACGTGGACGAACATGGACGATAATTGGGTGGTTTACCTTACCGTTCAATAAAAGGAAATAAATTAATTGTTCAGACTTAAGAGTATGGTGGTTAACATGGAATTTGAATCGTTAAGGAGTGGGTTCGAGTCCTGGTTGTAAAATTTTTGTATTTTTTAACCGACTTCAAAAAGGAGGGGGTTCTTGTGGTTCGTTTAATGTGACATAGACCAGTATGTCTCCTAAGGTCCCTGGTGACCATGCATTACATATCGAGATTCCTCTGTGCCTCGATCGTTGGTCCCGGTTGTCATTTGTAGATCTTTGCCAGTCGTTACGGGTAGTCAGAAGCCCGAAAGTCTGACAACCTGTCTTACCAAGGGGTATCGTGTTACCCAGTAACTGGGTTGTGGAAGTCAGATAGGCAGTCGCTCCATGTAAAATACTGGTATTCAGCTGTATCCGGTTAGACTGGAAGCCGTCCCCAACATAGTTGGGAAAAGGCTGGGCAGATGATAATAGCATTACTCCAAGCGCCTACTTACTAGCCTAATTATTAAGCCGGGAGTCACTTGTACTCCCCGTCATTGTGGTTATTTTTTTGTACTGGATCATACCTTCCGTTTACGGAGATATTAAAGGTCAAAGTTCCTACTTTTTTAACGAAAAGTACCGTAAACATACGTGCTAGGACACAGGCCTCCTATATGTGATAGGGTGTGGGCCGTAATCCACCACGCGGGCCCAGTGCGTGTTGGTAGATGTCACATGTCTTCGAATTTTTGGTTCTAAGACATGCCGAGGAAACTTACGATGTTTGCCACAGTTTTGAGAGCCGTGGTGATGAAATGATTTACACAAAGTAAAGCGCCTGTCAGGGTTCGATTCTACGACCTATACAATTTGCACTTAGTTGCGGTCGGTCGTAACCACAGGACCACCAGGGCTCTATAAAACGAAGACTATAATATAGTTTTAAATGTTATAAACTTAAGAGGAAATGCTGTCGGAGAGACTTTTTGAAAAAGCCTAATTGTAGGTAAAAAGTCATAATTCGTGGTTTGGTCCTCGCCTATTTTTTTCTCCTCCAGTATTGGACCAATTTAAAAGATATTTCATACACAGAATAATAAGGATATATATTGTGTCCTTATATTTTTCTTTTTTAATTAATTGTTGTCAAATTTGTACACTAGGCAAAAATGTTCAAATTGCCGATGTCAACAGAGGTTGACATCGGCAATTTTGAACATTTTTTGAGGGTTCTAGTGCTTATAAAAATAATTTATCATCAAAAAGGAAAATATAGGGACACAGTATATATCCTTCTTATTCCGTTTATGAAATATCTTTCAAATTGGTCCAATACCTACTGGAGGAGAAAATAGGCAAGAGCCAATTGAATTATTACTTTTTACTTAGGCTTTTTCAAAAAGTCTATTCGGCCGCATTTCCTCTTAGTTTCAAATAACACCATAACTCCTATACCGTTGCATGTATAAACACAATGTTTTGCGTGCATTAGGTATATTGTGCGCTGCCGTAAACGATGATTTTTCTCACTAAAAATTATTTAACAGCAATATTTTTTGCTCAATGTTACTTAGTTTGATGTCTAAACTAATAGAATAGAATAGAATACTCTTTATTATGTACACCATATAAATTACAGACATAAATATAGAAACTTTACAATGGGTGACACAATGGGCGGTCTTATCGCTAAGAGCGATCTAAACTAATATTATAATTAGAGAGAAAATATTTGATTTTTTGCATGTTTGTTTGTTTGTTTCGCGTTCACGCTAAAACGGCTGAACGGACTTGGATGAAATTTGGACCGTGACTTGGATTAGGACATAGGATATTTTTTATCCCGATATTCCCACGGGATCGAGGAAAATGCGGGTGAAAAGTACGTAGATAACGGTTATGTGATGGGTCTTATTAAACCCTCTAAATACCGCCACTCGTGCGCACTTTTACTGCCCACTATAATTATTTTTAAAACCTATCTTCTTTAGACCATCAAAGTCAAGAATGTTACCATATGCAAATAATTATGCCTACAGGAACGAAATAAAATAATTAATTGGTAACATTGGCATAAAAACTATCATGGCTCGTCTTGATGAAGCAATTACTGTCATTTAGTTAAATTTATGGTTATGCTGAGTTGTAAAATTTGCATAGCTTAGCGATGTGTGGGTGGCTGAGAACACGGTTGGAGTGGATGGTGAGCGGATATGTTGGGCTGTGTTGAACATGTTGGGCTGTGTTGAACATGTTGGGCTGTGTTGAACATGTTAGAACATGAAAAAAAACACCGTCGTGACAGTGAGCATACCTACCCATAGCTCCCACGGGATGGCTTTGATATTTACCCGACTACGGCGAAGCAAAAAGGAGGGTTATGATTTTGACCGGTATGTATGTATGTTCATCTGTTCCCTCATAACTTCTAAACTACTTGTCATCATTTGACAAATGAGGTATCGTTGGAAGCGTCTTGATCGTCCGCTGGTTATAGGCTATGTGACATCATATTAAATTGAATAACGCGCCCTCTAGCGGAAATAAAGTCATGACCTAAAAAATACTTTTTTTCAATCATGCCGTGTTGGGTATCTAATTAAAGGGCTTAATTAGTAAATTTCAAAAATATAAATATTGTTGAAATAAGCCCTAAAACAATTAAATAAAAAATAAGTTTCAAAACTAAAACCCGACTACTGAAAAGGATGAAACAAGAAAGTACCTTCCCGTGGTCGCATGCCGCTGTACTAACATACTTATAAGCTATGGTAACATGCGACCACGGGAAGGTACTTTCTTGTTTCATCCTTTACAGTAGTCGGATTTTAGTTTTTAAACTTATTTTTGGACAGTTCAACAACATTAATTGCGTAATTTACGTTGTTGAGAAGACACATTTTTCGAACATATGAAGCAATGGATTAGCGATATTCTTCAAAATGATTCAGATTGTGATTGATAATGTGTTACGCAATTAAGGTGCAGGTTTATAATAGCTTGTATTTTATTGAATCTGTTGGCACTCACATCAACTCAGATAAGTGGTTTTAATTTAAATGATCGCAGTTAGTACTTACCTACTAGTAGGAGCGTAGTAAAGATTAAACTCACCGACCAAATTCGCAACACCACAATACGCTCCAAGATAGGTATCGCTGATGTTGGTGGCAACTCTGCGAGGCTGAAGTGGGACTGTGAAAGTCGTCACACAGTGGGTGCCTGAAGACGGGCGTCGTCACCGAGGCAGGCCTAAGAAACGCTGGCGTGACGTCTTAGACTCATTCCTAACCGACTGGACGGAGAAAGCACAGCACAAGGAAAAGTGGAAGAAAATGGGGGAGGCCTTTGCCCAGCAGTGGGACAGTATAGGCTAACGGAAAAAAAAAGTTACTTACTAATCAGTCTGACAAGATGCTGATTACTGAGCGGCAGTCATTAGATGGTCAGATTTCTTCATGCCATTGCAATAACTGGGCAAACAGATAGGTGTATTTTGTGCTCAGAAGGTCAATTCCCGTAATCAAAAACGTTCAAAATCTAGTCGCAATCTCATCTCAGCGATAAAATCAATGTCAATAACTTGTCAAAAATGTAGGGTTTTTATAGTTATTTTTTACAGATTGAGACTGAGATCAAACTGTGAACGTTCTTAAAATTACGAGAATTGCCCCTCTGGTTAGATCAGTTATGTCAGACTTTGACAGATCTTTTGTAGTTATTAGGGACTAGCTGCGCCCCGCGGTTTTACCCGCGTAAAGGTCAATTCCGTGGGAATATCGGGATAAAAAGTAGCCTATATATTAATCCAGAGTATTAGCTACCTCCATGCAAAATTTTAGCAAAATTGATCCAGCCGTTTGAGATTTATTACCGTTGGATCCCGTTTTTGAATCCCATTTTAATATTTTTGGCGTTGGATCCCGCAAAACATTATTATGTATTTCCGTTGGATCCCGAATTTAAAAAATGCAAGATAATTACGTTTTATTGTCGTTGAATCCCGAAAAGTATTTCCGTTGGATCCCGAATGCTTAAAAAAATATGAATGCGGGTACTTTCAACAACAAAATTGTTTATAATAAAATGAGGGGTTCACTAATGTTTCACCAAAACTCCATTGACAAATTTTTAGTTTACAACCAACGTTTCGTATACTATTTATTTCACAAACAACTCATTTTCTATATAATCTAGTCGTTTCTGGCACTCGCCGGCCGCTGCCGCGGCACCGCTCGCTTCGCTCGCTCGGCTCGTGCGTAGGGGTCACAGTTTTAACCTAACCTAACCTAACATTGTTTTTTTTTAATAATTAACCTAATCTAACTAGTTCGGTTCCGGGTAACCCACTAAAAATAATCTCTTTTTAGTGTTTGATAAAGGTAAATCACTTTTCTTCTGAAATGTACACATGTTGTTATAATATGGGATTCAACGGAAATAGCAAACGGGATCCATCGGTAATACCTAAAAAACGGGATCAAAAAACGGGATCCAACGGTAATAAACGCCGTTTGAGCGTGAAGAAGTAACAAATATATAAACACACACACGCACACACACACTCACAAACTTTCGCCTTTATAATATTAGTGTGATAGTGTGATTAATGGGTTTTAATACTATTCTAGTTTCAGATTTATCCATTTTTATACTTTTTCATCTACAAATCTTGCTGAAGCTCCTGTGAAGTTTTCGTCAAATTATTTATTAAAAGATACACCAACAGCTTATATGACTTAAGAACTATAGGTAATAAATAGCCTCATGTAATGACGTCATTACGTCAGCGCCGGCTGTCGCTAAAAACCAGCGCTGGGGCTCTGTCTTGCATAGGGTCGCAGCATTATGTTGAGCGGTAGCCGTTTTGCGTGGATGTGACGCATGTTTCCCTTACCTTCTATTTTTTTTTTGTGTTTATCTTCTTTTTTGCTAATGCTATTTGGCTAGCCGTTCTAAGTATCCGTGTGTCCCCTTCAAAACTCAACCGAAATTCATCAAAATCAGCATATTACGGCCATTAAAAGTGGTTAATTAAAATTAACCAGTTTATTACCATCCATTTTATAAGAACCACCATTATTGGTCGCATTCTTAGGATTATTTTACTAATGAATATGTACAGGGAATATTTTTAAAAACTTATTTGCATATTTAAATCTATTAAGTATTTATAAGCCCCACTCTAAGTTGTAATTATCTTAAAAAAATCTAGAAATCTACCTAGACTTTTCCCAACTATGTTAGGGTCGGGTTCCAGTCCAACCAGATACAGCTGAATACCAGTATTTCACATGGATCGACAACCTAACTGACCTACACAACCCAGTTACTGGGTAATACGATACCCTTGGTAAGACTGGTTGGCAGACTTTCGGGCTTCTGACTACCCGTAATGATTGTCAAAGATAAACAAATGACAGCTGGGACCTACGGCTTAACGTGCCTTCCGGGGCACGGAGGGGTCTCGGTGTAATGGATGGTCACGCATCTACGGACCGACCGCGGCAAGCGTTGCTTAACCTTGAAGATCGACCCGTGCGGCTGTTGTTATTTAGCCACGAGCCTAATTCTAACCAACTCGCACTTGGATCGTGTAGTAGATTACGGCCCACTCCCTCTCACAGAGAGGAGGCCTGTGTCCCAGCAGTGGGAACATTATAGGCTGACTAGCACCGCCCCGCGGTTTCACACGCATAAGTTTCGATCCCGTGGAAATATCGGGATAAAAACTATCCTATGTCCTCTCCCGGGACTCAAACTATATCTATACCAAATTTCATCTAAATCGGTTCAACGGTTTACCTAAGTGTCAAGAGGTAACAGCCAGACAGACAGACACTCTTTCGCATTTATAATATTAGTATGGATCTATGCTAAGCTGACTCTAGCAAATAGTGAAATAAAAACTACATAAAAGACGTTAAAATTCGTGTTTCTTTTGACAAGTATATAAGGTTGCCCATTAATCTTTAATGATACAGTTTATCAAAACTTTTCCTTTTTTATCGAAACTCCGCTGAGATCCGAGTCGTTTGATTCGATACGGAAGCATATCGGCTGTTTATCGATATAATTATCGATAATTTTGTATCGATACAGATTATACGTTAACGTTTGGTTAAGGAAACTTATCTTTTAAGTTACAATTGCCGCGGTATCTTTTATTTTCTAAAGAAAGATAGTTTAAGCAATAGTTTTTTATAAGTGAATGTATAACAAAGCTGAAAACGGTGAAGAAAAACATCGTGAAGAAACCGGCATGTCCTAGAACCAAACATTCTAAGACATGTGACATCTACCAACCCGCACTGGGCCCGCGTGGTGGATAACGGTCCACTCCATCGCGAAGACAGGAGGACCTCTATGTTTCAGCTGTGGTTATGATTTTGTCAGCTATTTAGGTTCCTACCTAACAACACAGCCATAGTTCAGATCCTGGGCCTACCGAAAATCTCTTTATGGTAAAATTCAGGGATTTAAGCCAGGACCTCTGTCCTCGCTCAGTATTCACGCTTGCGCCTACTGTAGGTATGTACCAATGAAAGAAAGAAAATACTTACATTTATTTAGCACAGACTAAAATACACACAATACACCAGATACATCAGATAAAAAAACAAAAAATAAAGATGAAATAAAAAGCGTAAAGTCCGATGTAAGTAAAGCAGGAAAGTGTGCCTCACGGCTGCGCCAAAAAGGCCCAGTTCAGCAATAATGCTAGACAACTAGTGCCTGACGCTGGTTTTCAACTGGACTTGATGTGAATGAAGCATCTATGTCCTAATAAGAGCCACTTATTAACTTTTAACCAGCAGTTTTTTTTTTAAATATATCGAAACCATAGCTGATCAGTCACTCCACAAAAATAAAACCAAAAAACAATCCACTGAACCCAATTTGTGGACCCCTACTGGGTTTAAAACAAGTCGCCACCAACGAAGTTCAATAATTAAGACATTTGCCCCAAATACATGACTGCTTACTGTAATGCCACTGATAAACAACTTAATTTTTAGTCTACACGGGATTTTCGACCTTATTCCGAGGAGTTAAAACATAGCTCTGATAAACGACACAAATTTAGACCACAAAGGAATTTCAACCTTATTTCCTTATACTAAGGACCATAGCTAAGGTATGGTATAGTCAAAACTTTGTATGTGATTAAAAAAGACAATAATATGTGATGATAAGTTCTTAATTTGGGATGCTGTGGGCTGTCTCGTGTCGGCATGAGTTTTACGAGAACATCTCGTGTCGTAGTGCATAGATTTGACAAGTCAGCAAGTTGGTTGTGGAGCTGACTGTCCAGGGTGCGTCTGACGTACTACTTCATAAGTACAAGAATCTTTTGGCGCGAAAATAGGAACGTGAATAGAGTGAGAGACAGACAGAGAGAGAGTTATATCTTTCTTCTCCCTTATGTAACGAAATGTGTAAAATCGTGACGCGTCCTTGTTTCATTCTCAATTCTTGTCCAATTAATTATCGAATCGTCACCGAAGAAGTTTCACTTATTATAATTTTTTTTTTTATGGATTTGCTCTTGACTCTACTCTAGCCTAGGTCAAAGGTGACAGAGACAAAGTCGACGATGGAGCGAGCTTACCCAGAAGAAGCCTGTTCACTCTCACTTTAAAGAGATTCGGGTTGTATGCGCTCGGAAAAACAGACGCAGGTAGAGAGTTCCACTCTTTTGCTGTGCGCATTATAAACGACATTTGCAAACGCTAAGTGCGAATTGGTGGAATAGCAACCAGGTAGGGATGGTAACTTGCAGTGCGCCTGGATGTCTGAAGGTAAAGGGGGCCGGTGGAATGAGGTCGTGGAGTTCTTGCGGGCACACTCACCGAAGTATATTGAAAGTCATTATTGAAAGAAATAAAGTGACACTATGACGAATATGGATTTAATGTTCCAAAACGACAAACACGCAGTTAGAAGGCCTAATCTTTAAGTTATGAAACTTTTTGCTGAACAGTCAAAACTAAAAATATTATTCTTCAAATTAGACTAAGAGTCAGCACCATCAAATTTTTTAATTCAGAATTACAGAAGATACTCCTCCAAAACGCCCGCCCTTCACCATTTCCTAGTTCTTTGGCTGGGAAGAAGAATTGGCGCAACCAACTCCCCAGCAGCACAACTGTCTGTTAAATTAGAAGAAGTTTTCTAAAGTGAAACTTCTTTACGCACGCTTGACTTGGGGAGTAAGCTGGCGAACGCGTGACGTAACCGTTACGAAAAGTGTGATCGGGCGAGGCGAACGGGAGTTGAGTGGGGGATATAAGCAAGAGAAAGCAGTGCGCGCACATTTTCTTTCTCTCTTCCTCTCATAGCCAAATACGTTTGAAGTTTCACTTCAGTTGTGTGGTCATAAGCACACTCGGTTTTTTTTTTCTATGAGTCTTTAAAGCCCCAAGTGAATAAGAGCGCCCTAATTGTAAACAAACTACCAATTAGAACGAATCATTTTGAAGCAAATTGCTAATCCATTGCTTCATAAGTTCGAATTTGTCTACTCAACAACGTAAATAACGCAACGAATGTTGCTGAACTGTCAAAATAAAACCGATTCCGATTGATAAAGTGTTACGCAATTGCCCTGCTAAATCATTTTCAAGAATATTACTTATCCATTGCTTCATAATTATGTTCGAAAAAAATGTCTACTCAACAACGTAAATAACGCAATGAATGTTGTTGAACTGTCAAAATGATACCCATTGCTTCTGATAGTGTGTTACGCAATTTCCCCGCAGGATACTTGTAGGCAAACGTGCACCACCGTCGACCACATCTTAGCTAACCATTAGAAAAGATTATATTATTATACTGGTCAAACACAACATAAAAATAACTAAATCTTATCCTGCTTACCCTTTTAAGACCAACCCGTGAAGATACTATAAAGGCCATGTTTTCGTCCTAATAAAACACATAAAAAACTTTATAAAAATAAACAAACATGGTTCAGTAATACCGAATGTCTTAATTATCAGCCAACATGGGTGGTCTGTGACGTCACTCCGTTCCTAATCAGTAGTTGGACCGACCAAAATTTCTTGAATGCGGCGAAATTTGGAACTACAAAAATGTAGGCGATTTTTGACGTTTCGCTGCGACAGTGGCGCCATGGCGTGGGCCACGTTATGGTGGATGGTTTTAAGTCAGGTCTTTATTCCTTGACGCTTATTAATTTATTGGGTAGATTGTCTGGTTGATACTAAAGCTTAGCAATGATAGTAATAATTATAAAACTTGATGATTGGCTGTAATTTGCAATTTATTGAAGCATAAAAGGTTTTTTTTTTTCGCATTTATATTTACGGTTCGAGTTGAAGCTCAGTTTTAATGAGCCTAAGTAATTTTGCGAAACGATGTTTTAATAGTAAAGGTATGTAAAGGTACGTAAAGGCGAGTTTACATTTAAGCATTATTTTGTTGCATTTCTTAGAGCAAATATAGTCTGGCATAACTTGAAAGAAAGAATTGCAAAACAGAAAAGTATGTTATACACTAATATTTGACCAAGTTTATGTCTGGACTTTAAAAAAGAGACTGTAACAGTGTGACCTTAGAGTTGGTTTCGGCCTTTCTTCTCAGAGTACCTAGTCAAATAGGAAATGCTTTGATAATCAAAGAGGAAATGCCTCATCTATTAAAAAAAAAACATTGACTCGTAAAAGTATTTTTCAACGGCTTAACGTGCTTTCCGAGGCACGGAGGGGTCTAGGTATGAGAAGATGGTCACCCATCCACGGACCAACCGTGGCAAACGTAGCTTAACCTGATCGATCGACCTGTGCGGCTGTTATTACATAGCCACCTACCCATAGGAAATGCCTCATCTATTAAAAAAAAAACATTGACTCGTAAAAGTATTTTTCAACGGCTTAACGTGCTTTCCGAGGCACGGAGGGGTCTAGGTATGAGAAGATGGTCACCCATCCACGGACCAACCGTGGCAAACGTAGCTTAACCTGATCGATCGACCTGTGCGGCTGTTATTACATAGCCACCTACTCATATAATTGTATGTTGTGTATTATTATATTATATTAATATAATATTTTCTCTTTTGTTTCAGGACGAAGTAAGTACGGGACGCGCTCACGGGAACCACGTGAGATAATTCCATTTATTTTTTATAATTATTTATTTTGCTTACCTATCCACAAAAAAAAATCCCTCTCACTAATAAACGTATTATATCAGATGAATAGTTAAGATGGCCCCCTCATCAGGAGCATTCGGCTGTAATGTAACGTTACAGACTCGAGCATTACTTCAGTGAGGGAGGAAAATCGAGCATTACAGCGCGCACCTTGTAATGATACAATGTGTAATACCTTGATACAACTTGTAACATCAATGCGCTCCACTTGTAAAAAGTCAAATCTGTAATGTTACATTATAGAAAGAAAGAAAGAAAGAAAGAAAAAGTATTTATTGTGACTCGTACAGGAAGATCACAAACTAAACTAAACACAGTAAAAAATAAAAACCATGTATATAAAACAAAAAAGTAACAAAAAGAAAAATGAGACAGAAACTCCTATACGAGGCCAAAAGGCTCCTATCTCAGCATGATGCTGCGACATTTAAAAAATAAATGTCGCAACGCTGGTATTCTGATAGGGCCCGCCGCTGTGATGTCACGGGCGGGGTGTTATACGCGAATACTCGTCAATCAGGGAGGTAGTATTGTAATGTAATGCTCAAAGTCGAATCTGTAGTGTTACATTACACGCGAATGCTTCTGGTGAGGGAGCACCTTTACACACCGATTTCTCTCTTTCAGTCGTCAGTAATTTGACTTTCGAAAGAAGAAGACAAAGCGTTGTGTAACTATACAGACGCTATACAACGTTTATTAGTAAGGGGGTTTATCTTTATAATTATTTACCCTCTTTTAAATACTTTTCTTGTAATATATATTTGACTTAATTCCTTTTCATTTAGTGTTGAATTTAATTTGGTACAGTCAACAAAACAGATAAGTATGCAGGTTTGTCGGATATATTTGAAGTTTAGTAAGAAACCGATGGATGTTGTCGATTGAAATTTAATTTGATAAAAGAGCTGTTTGTTTTCTATTAATAAAATTAACTTTTATTCGAAAACATCCATCGGTTTCTTACTAAACTTCAACTATATCCGACGATACTGTATACTTATCTCTTTTGTTGACTATACACTTGACAAAAGGACAGTATCTTCAACTTTTCTATGCTTAGAGAAAGACAATGCAAAACAACAATATTACTGTCAAAATCAGGGTGCCAGGGTGGACATATTGACACGCAAATTGTAACCATCAAATGCCGCACATGATTCTAGACGTAGCTTAAAAATATTAAGTCAGTTATCAGTTGACATCATCCGTCGTGCTCTTGTCACCGCTGGGGTGCCAGCTGTTTTAGAACCCAATGGTTTGGCACGCGACGATGGTAAGAGACCAGACGGGATGACCATAATGCCTTGGAAGGTAGGTAGGCCTTTGGTGTGGGATGCAACGTGTGTCGACACCCTTGCGCCATCCCATCTTCCAAGCAGGGTAAGCTGTGCTGTGGCGGCTGCTGCAGGTGCGGAAAACCTCAAACGGCGCAAATACTCCAATCTCTTTGGAACTTACATATTTGAGCCGTTTGGGGTTGAAACACTAGGGCCATGGGGCCCGAGTGCCCACTTAGTATTCCGAGACATCGCCAAGCGGTTGGTCGACTCATCACGTGACCAGAGGGCTGGCCTATTTTTTGGCCAAAGAATCAGCATTGCCATACAACGTGGCAATGCTGCCAGCCTTTTGGGCACGTTTCCCGTTGACAGTGATGCGGACGAATTTTTTGATGCCCTTTGATTATTTTCCCTCCCTTTTTATATACTTGTACATATTATTATTTTAAGAATGTTAGCTTTTTAAATTATGTAAATATACAAAGAATAAATAACTTATCACAAAAAAAAAAAAATTCAGTAACCAAAAAAAAATATGCTGTTTCATAGAAGTGCAATACCTGCGCGGTCAAACTTAACTGAACGCTCGCGCTCGGCGCATCCTGGACAGTCACACCCAACACTTTATTTGACTGGCCAAATCTTCCCTTGCGGTGGTAGGGCTAACGCCCGCCTGGTTTGCGACCACCCTCCCACCGGAGTTCGGCGTCAAGCAGCCTGCTGTGTGTCGTCAATGCGTAGTTCCATCATAGACCTCATCCATCGCTTTCCATCAGGCATGATCGAGGTCAAGGGCGGGCCCATTCAGCAATCACACTTCACACTATCACACTAATATTATAAAGGCGAAAGTTTGTGAGTGTGTGTGTGTGTGTGTTTATATGTTTGTTACTTCTTCACGCCTAATCCACTGAACCGATTTAGATGAAATTTGGTACAGAGATAGTTTGAGTCTCGGAAAAGGACATAGGATACATTTTATCCCGATATTCCCACGGGATCGAGTCTTATGCGGGTGAAACCGCGGGGCGCAGCTAGTAAACAATAAAAATAAAATGTATGGAACAGCATTTTTTTTTATAATAACCAACGATGAAGTTCAACGTCGGGAGTTTAACAATCATTTGTACTGAATTAATTGTAACTGGTTGTACAGGCGCCAGCACATCAAGCTACTCGAAACTGTCAAATTTTCCCAATCAACATTGAACCTTATGCTTTAGCGATAAAGTTGAAAATCTATTAAAGAAATTTGACAGATTGTAGTAGCTTGATGTGCTGGTGTCTGTACGTCGGTATGTCTGTCACCCATGGGGTACCTACTGATAAAATAAAGCTGAAGAGTTTTAAAGTGCTAATCTCTGGATCTACAAGTAGGATTAAAAAAGGAGGCAAAGTCGCGGGCAGATGCTAGTATAATATAAAAATGCTTTATAAATATTTTTATTAAACCTGTTCAATAAAGTTTTTCTTAGCATATTTTAATATTATTAGTTTGAAAGTTAATTCCAAACGCAATAAAGTAAATTGATGGCTTTATTTGTAAAAAAAAAAAAACTGGTTGTCAACAAAACTTTCTATAAGTTGGTGAGAAACGGTCAAGACCGATCTCTATAAGTATTTCACAGACCTTTATAATGTTTACCAAGCTTGTAAACTCAGAAATCTCTTTTTTTTTTTCAAAAACCTTTAACAAATTAATTCTCAATTATTACTTATTTGAAGTAAACTTTTTATACTAAAACAAAAAAAAATCGACATATAATATACCTAAAAAATCAACTTATAGGCACCCGTACTTGACGCGCGGAAATGATCAATGAATTCGTATCGACATTCAATCCTTTGATTGAAGCCATCGGCCGGCTTCAATCGAATGATTGAATACAAAAAAAAGTTCTTTTTTATTGTGAAAAAAAAACTTTTTTGTGCCATTGGCTTCTAGTCCGTTTACCTTTTATACCATGTCCAGATGGTAAATATAGAACTGGTAAATAAAAAAAAAAAAACAGTGAAACAATTGAGAACTTCAATATGGAGAGCGTTTGAATGAGTCCAATCAGTCCATACATACTTAAATAACGCCGCGTTTTTCTTTAAAAAATAACTAAGAAAAAAATGTTTAGTCGTAAAAAAAAATGCACGTTACCATATCATGAATGTCTATGTGTCCTATACCTTTTTTAAATCGAAGGCATTTCTAATAATCAAAATGTTGGCCCAAAATTTGGCCACACTCTCTGCATTTTCAAGACTTAGAATTTCCCCTTTTTTGCTATGGCATATCTAATCAAATGTTGGCCCAATTTCGTTTCGCCACAAGTTTAGCATTTCCAGTAATACGCGTTTGCCCAATCATAGATACCGAAATTCGATTATATTCCACCAAGAATCCTAATTGGATTGTCACTACAGCAATTCAGTGAGATTTCGTACAAAAACCTGTCTATTTTTGTAACTACAATGGGCAAAGTTGTAAAAACGTATGACAAAAAGCAACTCGTGATGCTGATAAATAATGTAATGAAATTGATTAGTTACGCGTAAATTGAGAATACGTGGTCTTTTTCCGTTTTTTGGGTGAAGTGGAAAATAGTTATTGTTGATACTGGCTTGTTGATTTGATTATTAAACGGGTAATCTACAGAGCCAAAATATACCTTACGACCTACTTGTAGAGTTGGTAAAGTTACTAAGTAAAACTTACTGGCAGCGCCCCGCGGTTTTGCCCGCATAAGTTTCGCTGCCGTGGGAATATCGGAATAAAAACTATCCTATATCCTTTCCCGGGACTCAAACTATCTCTGTACCAAATTTTATCTAAATCGGTTCAGCGGTTTAAGTGTGAAGAGGTAACAGACAGACAGACAGACATACTTTCGCATTTATAATACTAGCTGCGCCCCGCGGTTTCATCCGCATAAGTTTCCCGTGGGAATATCGGGATAAAAACTATCCTATGTCCTTTTCCGGGACTCAAACTGTCTCTATACTAAATTTCATCTAAATCGGTTCATCGGTTTAAGCGTGAAGAGGTAACAGACAGACACACTTTCGCATTTATAATATTAGTATGGATACTAAATGTACCTACCAGTGGTACCTACAGACTATCAAATTTCTCCATGGGACCAACATCGTAATCGCAAAAAAAGTATCAACTGTCCCATACATTTGGGTCGAGTAGGTATTGAAGTTTTGTATGGGACAGTTAATCAGTTTTCGCGATTACGATGTTGGTCCCGTATACAGAGTTGTTCAGTTTGATGGTCCCTTAAATAATGACACATTCCTGCTACCAGCTGTATCTATTTATTGCAAAAAAAAAACTAAATATTGGCACTTTCGATAGGCATTTAGAAATATGGAATTCCAGCAAAATTAAAGTGAAGTTGAAACATGACCAAAATTTTTTTTTTGTTTTTGTGTTCAAAAATCATTTTCAGCATGTCAAAATCAGGGTGTTTGGAAGCCTTCAGTTCCATAACGTTCAAGCTGAGTGCAAAGCTTTAAGGGAGTGATAATTGACATCATTTATAGCATTTTGAGCCATATATGTCTTAGAAGAAGTATTTTTTTTTTAACTACAAGCTTTTAGTCAAAAATAAAATACCAACTTTAACTGGGAAAAAAATAAAAAAAAAACATACTTTGTCTAAGACATGTATGGTTCTAAAGGTACTATTTGGAACCGAGCTGGAACGTGCAGCGGCTTCATATAAATACATACAAACCAGCGGCCGATTGCATGCAGTATCGCAGTCCTGTCGGCAGTTACAGTTGGCAGCACGATTCCAAATAGTGCCTTAAATGGTGTCAACTATCACCCCCTCGGTCGAGCTCCGCTAATGAGACACAATTGATTTTCTATTGTTTCGTCGCCAATAGGTGACGCGCGGTGCTTGACCGGTTAGACGTTGCATCCAGCTACCAAACACCCTATATATTTGTGCTAAAAATTGTGCTGTTTAACTTGTTTGTGAAATGTGCATTGGTTTGTGAATTTTTGTTTGCAATAATCTTGTTTTTGAACTAACAGCTATAGTAACATTACTTTTATGTATAACTCAGAGGAGCAATTCTCGTAATTTTAAGAACGTTCACAGTCTGATCTCAGTCTCAATCTGTCAAAAATACCTCTAATATCCTTACATTTTGACAAGTTTTTGACATTTGTTTGTCGCCGAGATGAGACTGTGACTAGATTTTGACCGTTTTAAATTACGAGAATTGGCCTTCTGTAATAATATTTTGGCTATATTTTTGCGTTTTTCGTGACGAACTGTCAAATGATCGTATGATATCGATATAACGCGATCGTTTGAACAATGAACCATTTATGTTGACATTAAATTCATCGTCAATTTGAAAGTTGTTGGTCAAAAACAATAATAAAGAATTGTTGTTATTTTCACACTTTACCGTGCATGTCTAACTTAGGTGAAGTAAGCAGTTCGGAACACGCTATCAATCGCAATCTGAATCATTTTGAAGGATATTGCTAATCCATTGCTTCATATAAGGTGCTATAAAAATATCTGCAACGGCTTCAATGGGAGACAGTATTCTGTATACACCGTGAAATTTCAATCACAGTTTTCCTCTTAAGAGCCCATACTACCTCAGCTAAAATTCACTCTTTATCTCGCTCATACGGTACTGCTCGCGGACTGAATGAGAGCGAGACAGAGTGCGGTGCTGGGCGGCAGGCAGCGCCAATAGTTTAGGTATTTGCTTTTTACAGTGAAAATATTGGTAATTATAAAAAAATAAATAACATAAGCCCTGCTTTAAAGTAAGTTCAGTTAGTATCCAAAGTTTCATGATCTAATTTGAAGTATTTTTTGAATACCAGCGGTTTATTGTTCGGGTTAGAGGTAACTTTGGATTTTTTTTCTATCGAGAAAATTTTATGGAATCGTGTTTTCGTCTAACAGGACAGCATTAATCCTCAACTTTACCATATATTTATTTCCAAATTAATGGTGCAGTATTTTCGACATAACGGAGGATCACGCTAAGCCATTTGAGGTAGTATAGGCTCTTAAGGGGGGGGGGGGACCAAACCTGAAATCGTGAAAAAATAATCAGCTGTTCCCTACATTTACCTATGTTCGCATAACTCGTCAAAATTTAGGGAACAGCTGATTTATTTTTTCGCGATTTCATGTATGGTCCCATAGTAAAAGTTGTTCATAATGATGAGTACAATGACGCCTTAAGAGGAAAACGGTGATAAAAATTACACGGTGTATAGATTACAATAGTAAAGATACATTATTGGTCTTATGTCATAAATTTTTTCATACAAAAAAATGTGCGTATAAATTTGAATTGATTTAGTTGCATGAAACCGTCCCATAGTAATGAGCTGTTGCCGCACCGTCATTTCATTTCGCAAAATGTGACGAAGCGACACACATCGCGCGTAGTATGTGAACCACATTATGCAGAATAGAGTAAATGTTTATTTAATTACTTTATTGTCTCAAATTGATTTATCTATTCCGGGGTACAAAATTTCCTCATTACTGTAATCTTTTGTATATACAAAACTAGCTGCGCCCCGCGGTTTCACCCGCATAAGTTTCGATCCCGTGGGAATATCGGGATAAAAACTATCCTATGTCCTTTCCCAGGACTCAAACTATCTCTATACCAAATTTCATCGAAATCGGTTCAGTGGTTTAGGCGTGAAAGGTAACATACAGACAGACAGAGTTACTTTAGAATTTGTAATGGATACTGTCTCCCATTGAAGCCGTGGCAGATATTTTTATAGCACCTAATATTATGTTCGAAAAATTTGTCTGCTCAACAACGTAAATGACGCAATGATTTCTTTTTTCTTTCTTGGATTCTTTTATTACTGTGTTTAGTTTAGTTTGTGATCTTCCTATACCAGTCGCAATAAATACTTTTTCTTTCTTTCTTTCTAATGAATGTTATTGAACAGTCAAAGCCCTTAAGTGTGTTACGCAATTACCCCGCGGTTATTCTTACATAAACTATTTAGGCAATTACCTCTTTCCAATATCATATGTAGTTGTACCTACACCCATTTCCAGCCTCATCTCCAATATTCCAGAGAAGAAGATACATCATATTCCTTCATCATCATCGCCACCAGCCCGTCAGGCGGTCGGTGAAATATTTTGACCAATTTTATCGCGAGGATCTTCGATGCTCGTTGGAGCTCGGAACTGAATTGGTTAAGATATTGCATCGTCCGCTTGCCTCGGGGATTTCAACGAGGGATGTTTGTGCTCCGTGTGTTTTTTATTTGTGCCCATTTTATTTAGTAGATTTTCAACCTGCACCCTTAGGCTTATATCTCACTGGGACACCATGGTGGCGCAACCATGGTTGCCCTGCCAGCAAAATATATACAGCTTTATGGTGGGTATTTCACCAGGCGTCCAATAGGATGAGCAACCAACTATATATTTTTTGGCAGTGCGACCATGGTTGCGCCGCCACTGGTGTCCTAGTGAGATAGGGCTCTTACTGCTCATAAACATGAGCGACACGTTGCCAAGAGCAGAGGTAACTGCAGCTCTCGACGCGTCGTAGGCAACCGCGCCACGTGTGTCGCGGCAACGTGCCGCTGGTGTCTTTGAGCACGTACTGATTTATACGTAGGGCACGTTGCAGTCGACGCGTCGACGGTTGCAGTTGCCTCTGCCGTGGGCAACGTGCCGCTTGTGTATATGAGCACTTAGCATGACCACCGTAGAAACGAAATACAGTAGACAGAATAGAATAGTTTTTATTACACACCATACACCATATAAATTACAGACATAAATATAGAAACGTACAACTGACAGACAGATTGTAGTTGAAAGATTTTTATGGCGCGATGTCAAAAATTAAGATAAGAAATTGTATTTAATCGAACCTCTAATAATACTCATTTTGCGCTCTTAAAAATATGTTTTGTGAACCTCAAATAATTCCTATTTTGGGGTCCCAAAAAAACTAAATAGCCAAACAACTGCGACCAACTTGGATGTAGCGATCGCCGGCCGCTCTCGCGGCACCGGTCGCTTCGCTCGCTCGGCTCGCGCGCGGTTGGTCGCAGATCCAACCTAACCTAATCCGCTTGGTCGGGGTACCCTAGCTTAGTTACTGCGACCAACCGTGAGAAAAAGTCAGACAGTTAAAAAAAGGCTCAATTATTTAAAAAAGTGTGCATCATTAGAACGTCAAGTTTTTAGAGATTTTTGCAATAAGAAATGTCACTTCGTCTCGTAGATATAGAAGTGGCGTGCTGGATTAACGTTAAATATTTTGTTGTGTGTGTTTGTTTCTGCAATAATTATATCGTTTGTTTGTCAAAGATTCGTGCGCATTATGTCGGGTCGCAGCGGGGGGGGCGGGCCGTATCGCACGCAACTAATATCCGCAGCGGAATATTCGACCGCTGCGTATGTAGTATGCGATAGTTCATATTAAATACGTACGAGCAATTTTTGCGCTGCGACCCGACCTGCTGCGGCCGATAATGTGCGCGGACCTTAATGCTACATTTTTTTTGTGTGTGCTTGTTCATAGCTGCAACGTTTGTTCTTTGTTGCTGCAACTTGAAGATTTTTTTCGTTACTGTAACGTGTGTGTTTTGCTTTTCGTGTTTATTTGTTTTGAATGCTTGTGTGTTTTTGTGAATGTAACATTCAGTGGTCATGTTTCAACTTTGTACTTAAACTTTTTAATGATTTTCTCCGAAACTGGACTAAATTCATTGTTATAATAATTATATACATAGAGATGAACTCTTTAGTATATACAACATACTAATTACGGATATCTACGATCAATATTTTTTGCTGATTTGAATTCGTGATTCTTTACATTTTGTTGCCTTTCAAAATGGTTATATTTTGAGTTAACCAAATAACATAGAGGTACGACGGTTAGTGAAAAATGTAAAGAATCACGAGAATCACGAATAGAAAAAATATAGTTGTACTAACTCAAAACAACTAAAAAATTAGAAAGACAAGATAGGACTTTTAGTCATGCGAGCGACGATATTGACCGAAGAAATTTTACTTAAGAGCCTATACTACCTCAAATGGCTTAGCGTGATCCTCCGTTATGTCGAAAATACTGCACCATTAATTTTGAAATAAATATATGGTAAAATTGAGGATGAATGCAAAGTCTTATGTTAGACGAAAATACGATTTCATAAAATTTTCTCAATAGAAAATAAATCCAAAGTTACCTCTAACCCGAACAATAAAACCGCTGGTATTCAAAAAATGCTTCAAATTAGATTATGAAACTTTACATACTAACTGAATTTACTTTAAAGCAGGTCTTATGTTATTAATTTTTTTATAATTACCATTATTTTCACTATAAAAAGCAAATACCTAACCTATTGGCGCTTCCTGCCGCCCAGCACCGCACTCTGTCTCGCTCTCACTCAGTCCGCGAGCAGTATCGTATGAGCGAGATAAAGAGTGAATTTTAGCTGAGGTAGTATAGGCTCTTAAGGTGACACAATAGGCAGTCTTATCACTAAAATCTATATTTTAATCATCTGTAGTATCGTGTCGGTTTATTATCTCTTCTACATTGGATTAAACCCCCAAAAACAGCATATATTTGTGATCTTCATACAATCTACTGCTGGATATATCGATACTTTAATTGGAAAACCTTTTTATATACTTCTACATATTATTATTTTAAGATTGTTAGCTTTTTATATTATGTAAATATGTAAAGAAGACTGAATAAGAAATAAAAACATATTATAATGTCAAACCAGCCAACTCCATATGAGCAAATTTTTCAGGAGACACTTAGAACTGTACTTATAATATTTTTTGTAGACTCAAATCAAATCAAAGAATATTTTTGACGAAATTTGGAGTTGGCTGTTTTGCCAATTAATATGTGCCTTTTTTCAGCTATCCAAACGATACTTTATCAATCAATATCTATCAGAAGCTAAAAAAGACCTTAAAAAGGTTGCTGGGACAGACTGGATCCGGAAAGCTGTGGTGCAACTTGAGAGAGGCCTATGTCCAGCAGTGGACTGCGATAGACTGAATTGATTGGTTGATTTTTGAAGCTTAGATATTCGTCCTACATTTTAGTCTGTTTCTGAGCAGGTCCCCGGACGCGAAGGCCGAAGAAACCTCCTGGAGACAATGCTGTACCTGATGAAAAGAGACCCCGCACTGCTTTCTCTGGACCACAACTTGCAAGGTTAAAGGTATGGGTCTTCAAAACTATTTTTTTAATTTTAGGGATTTCGTTTGTATCATGTTGGTCTTTACACGCACAAATCTCTGAAACAATGGTCTTATTGTTAGTCGTAATATCAATCGCTTGGCTAATGGAGTTGAAAAAAAATCGTCCGAGACTATTAATAGAGTCATGCGACTGGAGAGGTCTATGTCTGACTGGACTGCTATAGGCTGATGATGATGTAACGAAGACACTGGCAACTGCCAGACTACATAATCGAGAAAATTCTCATAAATACCTATGGCCGCGGCGAAGGTGGTGTGACGAATCATGATAGCGGAGCCAACATGGCCAAAACTCGCACAAAGAAAGACAGGTATGGAAGGAAAAAGGGAGGACTTTTCCCAGCAGGGGGACACAACAAAGGTTAACAAAAAAAAAACCGAGTGTGCTTATGACCACACGACTGAAGTGAAACTTCAAACGTATTTGGCTATGAGAGGAAGAGAGAAAGAAAATGTGCGCGCGCACTGCTTTCTCTTGCTTATGTCCCCCACTCAACTCCCGTTCGCCTCGCCCGATCACACTTTTCGTAACGCGTTCGCCAGCTTACTCCCCAAGTCAAGCGTGCGTAAAGAAGTTTCACTTCAAAGAACCTTCTGCCTGACATAGGCAAAGTTAACTCTTTTAATGCTTATGAACAATAACCTTACAGGTTACTCCAAAGACCTTAGAGTGGAGAATCTATGAGCAACCACTTGGATTCATCCCTTACTTTTTTACATAGATAGACAGAATCTTCATCGTAACCCAAAATCCATATTTTAACATCCCATTTTCCCCCACAGCACGAGTTCGCAGAAAACCGCTACCTAACAGAGAGAAGACGTCAAAGCCTGGCAGCAGAGCTGGGCCTAGCGGAAGCTCAGATCAAGATCTGGTTCCAGAACAAGCGAGCCAAGATCAAGAAGGCTTCGGGCCAGAGGAACCCCCTCGCGTTACAGCTAATGGCACAAGGGCTTTATAACCACAGTACTGTGCCACTGACGAAGGAGGAAGAGGAGTTAGAAATGAAGGCTAGAGAGAGGGAACAGCAGTTGAATAGAGTCTAGATTGTAAAGGCTGGTTGAGTTTTGATGGTGTAGTTCAGGTTGGTGGAGTGAGCCACGATTCTTTGGAGTCAGTTTTTGCAAAAAATCTTGATCTTCAATTATATTGACCTACTTGAGAGAGAGTTTTAGACTTTTTATTTAGTGCTCATACCCAAGAGCGACATTTATCAAAGGCAGAGGCAACTGCTGCCGTCGAGGAGTGTCGACGGCTGCCGTCAACGCGTGTCGGCGACAGCATGCCGCTCGTGTATTTGAGTACCGTACTCAAATACACGAGCTGCACGTTGTCGACAGCTGCAGTTGCCTCTGCATGCACACTAAGTTTGTCTGAAACTGATGCACACACCATTCATTTACATTTTAGAGGTTTTGAAAACAAGAGGCCTGTTTAATGGCCTCCACAACGCATTTACTGGGACAGGTAGCATATATATTCAAATCGATAATTATTTCAGTTAAACAAAACTGCCAGGATATGTTTAAAATTCTCTCTGTAATCGATCAGTGTTTTCCGTCATTTTCAAAGTATACAGTGCAATTTCTTAATTAATAATAATTAACGAAGGCATTTCATAACTTCTCGAAGTTCACAGTTAGTTCCCCATACCAAGATAATTAATAACTAAGACCATACCAGACATAATTGTAGAGCTGTGTGAAAAATTACCTACATAGACAAGTATTTACTATAAGGAACTTAGTGAAAAAGGAAACCTGAAGAATTTCTATTATTGTTTATGCTTTTACTCGCGTTTTTCTGAAATTTTCCGACTGGTCTCATCCTAAAATGAAGCCCTCATTGCTTCATTTTAGGTTACCTTTAGCCTGTATCATCAAGTGGCGGATTCACCAACAGGCTGAGTAGGCTGGAGCCTAGGGCGGCAGATTTTAGGAGCGGCTTTGGGGTTAACATTTTTTTTTAATGTGTTACTGAAATTAAAAAGATTAATATTTATATACCTACCATGATCTTTTGGAAAGAATAAACAAAGGTGAATGCTCAAATTCAGGCTTCTACCGTAGATTTGATCACAGTTGCCGATCTTTACAAATCTCTTTGCAAATTTTTTGTAGCTGAGCGTGAATATTTTATGTATTTTGAAGAAAAGGCGATGGAATGAAGCGAGTCGAAGCAGTATACAAAAGACATGGGACATTATTGTAGAGTTCGGTAGGGACATAGAAATGTTGCATATATCTATGGGTAGGGACGACAAAATTTTAATAAGCGGCAAATGTGTAAATCCGCCACTGATATCATCCCATTAGGCAGTCCTCTCCCCATGACTTCCAGCTTTTTCGATCCAGACTAATGTGGACAATTGCTTTTTTTTTGTCCTGCTCATCCCGCCATCTTCTACGGGGTCTGACTGACCTTAATCATGGCCCGTCTAATATCAAATGCAACCGGATCTCCTTTTAACTAGATCATTACTCGGTTATAAGTGAGGTTTTTTATGCTATCAGCATTCTTTTGCCCTTATTTGTGGACGGTGCAACCTGTTTTTTTCGTCTATACTTCCCTATTAGTCGTCATCTCGGTAGTCACCCCCTTTCTAGCCCTAACATCTTTCACACAGTCCAACCATCGTTTTTTTGGTCTTCTCCTACTCTTATAATCAAAACTTTCCTCATTCCTCAGCATCACATGCCCATACCATGACAACCGTTTTGAAAATTTTCGTCAGTTAGATATTAAAAAAAAAACTGTTCCACACATTCTGAGTGTCTGACCGCGTATGTGTACTATTTTATGAAACAGCTGTTTTTTTTTTTGTGATAACTCATTTCTAATTCTATCCATTCGCGTAACACTACACCACATATTTACTGGCTGCTTAAATGTTAGAGACTAGGAAGGCAGTAGAGGAACATCAGAGAAACTAAAATAATCATCATCATTTTCAACGGAAGAGTGGCTTGCGTACCTGTCAAAGATTCTAGTACTTCCTTCACTCATCAAAACTCAACTGCTTATGTTAAAAGAGATCAGAAACAATCTTGCGTCCCTCTCACACTCGTCAATAGTTTAGATACAACAATAATACAACTGACATGACACTTAATTTGTAGATGTTTTACAATGTTTTGTTCACCTTCGTTAATATCGTCTCAATAATATCCGCGGGGTAATTTCGTAACAAACTTATTTACGAAATTATTAAAGGATGTAAAATAACAAACAATTAATTATGGGAATCCACACCCTAATTTCGTCACACTATCAATCAGAATCAGAATCATTTTGAAGGATATAGCTAATCCATTACTTCATAATTATGTTCGAAAGATTTGTCAGCTCAACAACGTAAATAACGCAATGAATGTTGTTGAACTGTCAAAATTAAAGCCATTGCGTAGATAGTGTGTTACGACTTACGCGGGGCTCAATACAGAAAATTACTGTGATATTATATTACTGCTACAGTATTTGCTATGCTCCTCAAAATTATTGTTTAATTCAAACGATGACAGCAAAAACAATGTGGTCATTATAAAGTGTTCATAAATGTCATTATGACAAGTAAAATACTAATAATTTTGTCCGAATAATAGTGTTATAACCACTTTGTCTTGAAAATTACAAGTCATTTGCAGTAAATTATACCAAATAGCATTCCGTAGCAGTGATATATGGCAGATAATAATTGTTTTTAGGTATATTATTGCGGCGATGTACACATGATTCTGTGTTGTTTTCTGGTCATATACATTTGAAGATTACCATAGCATTTTACAGACTAATTATTAACTTGCATTTCTTCTTGTTTGGGTTACATATTGGCCTGTGTTTTTGCCTTATTTTTAAGTATTTTGATAAATATGGTATGTTGGGGTAAGATCGTTGCTGGGGTAAGACCGTAGGAATCAAATTCTTTGCCTGCAAAACTTAAAATTTGCTCTGATCTTCGTCGTAGCAGAATAAAAATAATGGTGGAGAACACCAATGTTTATTACTGCATTAAAAACATTGCCACATTAGGTGGGAATTTGATTCATATGGTCTTATACCAGTGTCGATCTTACCCCAACATACTTTATTCATAGATTTCCCATCAATGATTCTGGTAACTTAAAAAAATTATCAGCGAGGTAATTGCGTAAGTGCTCATATACACGAGGGACAGTTGCCGATGACAGAGGCAACGTGTCGCTCGTGTATTGTTTGGCATGTTGGCGACGCGTGTCGTTCGTGTGCGTTGACACTAACACACTAACAATTGCAATGCTTTTCATTTGACAGTTCAGCATTCATTGCGTTATTTACGTTGTTGAGCTGACAAATCTTTCGAACATATGAAGCAATGGTTTAGCAATATCCTTCAAAATTATTCAGGTTACAATTGATAGTGTGTTACGCAAATGGGGGTCATGTTTCTGAGAGCATTTCAAGAATCTGGATTAGTAAAAAAATAGTTATCACAATATTTTTAATAATATTACAGGAATAATTAAACTGAGGTAAAATTCAGCATAAGCCAATGTGGACACAACCCTTTAAAATAATACCTGCGTTTGAGAAATTAATGAAAAAAAAAAAACAATAAAAAGTTTTTTGTAAAAAAAATATAGTCGAATCTCCCACTCGAATTGTATAAAATAAAAAATGTAAATAATTAAAAACTTAATTTTAAGACTTAATTAACAAATTATTATTAAGTTATTTATTGTGCAATGTAGCAGTATTAGTCATTAATTATATTTTGACAACATTTTGGAAAAACGGGCACAAATAATGATGTCAGTGGCACAATTTTTTATTGTAGATTTTTTTTTAATTTTTTTTCGGATTAATTTAAATTTCCAACTTGTTGTCAATTTATAAATGTGAAAAAGTAGCGATTTATAGACAAATCTTATTAAAAGAAGTTAAATGAATTTGTTTTGTTTTATTTTGTTATCAACTCAAACATCGTGAGGAAACCGGCTTGTTCTAGAACCAAAAGAAAAATTCGAAGACATCCACCAACCCGCACTGGGCCCGTGTGGTGGATTATGGCCCACTCCCTCTCACTGAGAAGAGGCCTGTGTACCAGCAGTGGGAACATTATAGGCTGATTATGATGTTCAACTCATTATAGTTATTTATGCAACTGTTTTATAATAAGGGGTATTAAAACACGAATGTGGTACTTAGTAGTATCACATGAGTGTTTTAATACCTAATTATTTACGTTGCATACAAGACTTTATCTACACCCATGATATGAATCCTCTAAAAAAGGTTCTAAACAGTTTTTTGCAATACTAATATCGAACAAAAATGGCGGCCGGCGGGATACGACGTGAATTCGAAAGTTCTGTTTTTAAATTACGGCGCTGCTGTGGTCGTGAAGCGCGCGTGGATGACAATGTTCTTTTTTTGAAAACGAGTTGCATAATGAAATTTAGTACAACATAATAACACTCGTTTGGATGATATTATGGTTACTATGACACTGGTTGTTTTAATGTAATAAGCTAACTAATGGCAATAAGCTGTTTCAGAAACTTTTATAGAGGATTTAAGTATAGCATGGGTGTAGATAAAAGAAAAAATAGACGGTCTGTGCTTTTGAGCACATGATAGAATTAAACCTTACGACTAGAGCCGAGTATGCGGGTTTCAACGTCGCCAACCGACTGGAGACGAGTATACCCGATTCAGTCAGTCAGTTCAGACGCTCGGGTCGGTGGACCCGAGCGTCACTGCTCCGTCTCGTTTACTGTTCAGAAAAGGATGCCTCAAAATATTTCAACTTCAAAAATATAAATTACTTTCTTCTCACCACGAATCTGATTATTGCAGGATAGATAGGTACAGTATTTTTATCTCACGAAGCGACGCGCGTTTTACTTGTGGTGCTGTGAATGCGCAGGAGCTTTCGGTACCGTCCGAGATAATGACGAAGTCGGGAGTATGTGTGTGTGTGTTATGTGCTGACGCTACTCGTCTGCATGCACACATTCACAGCGTGTTTGTACACCTTATAACCACAAGTAAAGCGCGCGTCGCTTCGTGAGATAAAAATACTGTAAGTACAGACGCCAGCATTTTAAACTACCCGAAACTGTCAAATTTTCCCATTCAACTTTGAACCTTAAACTTTAGCGATAAAGTTGAAAATCTATTAAAGAAATTTGACAGCTTGTAGTAGCTTGATGTGCTGGTGTCTGTACCTAGATGGAAATCAAGCAGAAATGCTGATACGGTAAGTATTCTTCTCTCGCATCCTCGTGGCCAAGTCAAGAGCTACACGCTGAAGCGACTTCGACCAAAACAAATGAATTAAGTTTCTTTCCTATCACACTATCACAATAATCACACTAATATTATAAAGGCGAAAGTTTGTGAGTGTGTGTGTGTTTATATGTTTGTTACTTCTTCACGCTCAAGCGGCTGGATCAATTTTGATAAAATTATGTGTGGAGGTAGCTGACACCCTGGATTAACATATAGGCTACTTTTTATTCCGATATTCCTACGGGATCGACATTTATGCGGGTGAAACCGCGGGGCGCAGCTAGTTACAAATATTAGCCAATCAGCAAGGTGAAAACAGGGTATACTGTCCAGAGTGTATTTCAAGCATATTCATGGAGGCTATGTTTGGTGGGGTCGAATGCCAGTTCTGCCTTATTTTTTTTTTTTTTTGTGGGGTTGAATGCCAGTTCTGGTTGCCCGCCAGACAACACCCGTCTGGTCGGAGGATCTTCCCTTTTCTATAGAGTATGAGTGAACTTTACGAGTACACCCTGTTCCTCATACCTCTATACCTTTTTTTGCCTAAATACTTAATTGAAATAAATCATAAGGCATTCATAGATTTTTATTCTGACTAAATAAAATAAACATCGTTCAATTCGTTCCTATAAAAAGTATCTATCTCCACCACGTCAACCGCTTTCACGTCGCATTTAAAAATGCAATAAAAAAAACACCCGAAATTAAAGTTTAACACCCGGGAATCGAACCCGCATTCCCGATTCGCGATGCCGCCGCAAGTATTTCAATAAAATCACCCCTCTCACCCCCCTGGCTGTCAGTTCATTCGCAAGACACCAAATTAAAAAGGGGTGAAAGTTAAAGAAAATTCGTCGGGGGGTGTTAAATGTTTTATTTTTTGGAGATGTGTATTTGTTTTAATGGTGACTGGGGGTTGTAAACTAAAACGTCGATCTTCTTATTCTTGTATTGGAGACTTGGAGCGAACTGTATGGGATAGCTAAATGTTGTAGTACATTTTTAAAAGAGCAACCGTGGAGTTTCTTGCCGGCTCTTCTCCATAGGAAACGACCAATTGGAACCGTGCACCTAGCTTCTGTCGTTTTATAACTATGTAGGTTTAGTGAAATAAAATATTTTCATATAGGTTTTTACGTGAGACAGAAATTTTTATGTTTAAAGAAACTGCCGTCTGACTTCACAAAAATTACTTTGTTTTAACTTTATTTTGGGTCAAAAGCGTAGTGTGGGACGCCCCCCAACTAGATGGACCGACGACCGTAAAAAGGTGACTGGGACAGAGTGGATGCGGAAGGCCAAGGACAGGGTGTTGTGGCGCAGCCTGGGAGAGGCCTATGTCGAGCAGTGGACTGCGATAGATTGAGGAGAGGTCAGGAGACACCGAATGGGTACAATGCCTGCCACGAAAGATGAGACTTGAAACACCACGTGGTTTGACTTGCGCAGTACACGATTTTAGGTCTCTTTAGCGGTATGAGGTCTGAACGCGGGACGGGACCGGACGTCATAGGGGCGGCGGAAAGAGCGCGGGAGGCGGGGTCAAGTCTCATCTTTCGTGGCGCTAACTATATTATTACTTTATTCACATTACAATCTAGCACATTGGTTAATAAGTAATTTACTTGATGGTGGTACAGCTCGATTCAAACGTTATGGCGGCTCTGAAGTGCACTATTCGCTGCGTAGTACTACCTCTCAGCTCACCCCCGGACCCCGCTGACACGCGAATTTGTTACTGCGCAGCGCCTCGCCTCATGTTCCGACTGTTCCGAGCTACCATAAAGTTTGAACCGGGTTTTAATTTTGGTAATGGTGATCACCAACTCAATCTACCTATCCTTTTCCCAACTATGTTGGGGTCGGCCTCCAGTCTAACCGGATGCAGCTGAATACCAGTATTTTACATGGAGCGACTGCCTATCTCACCTCCACAACCCAGTTACTGGGTAACACGATACCTCTTGGTAAGACTGGTTGTCAGATTTACGGGCTTCTGATGACCCGTAACGACTGTCAAAGATCCAAGAATGACAGCCGGGACCAACGGCTTAACGTACTTTCCGAGGCGCGGAGGGGTCTCGGTATGTAAAGATGGTCATGGATCGACCCATGCCATGAACCCCTTCCTCCAACTATGATACCGTATAAAAGGAAAAAAAATCCGTAGGTAAGTAACTATAGTTTACAAACCGATAGCCACGAGTAATTAATCTATTTTTTGCCTAATTCTCAATCAATAGGCGCAACTTTGTACAGTCTGCCATCTGTAATCAATTCGCAACAATAAAAACAGTTGTAGGTAATAAAAAGTCGACAATTTGAGAGTTGCGAAGAGCGCAACTTTAGGTGTTTGTTGCCAAGGAATTTAGTTGCCATTGCGTTCAGTAATTTAATTTATTAACTGTGTTTTAAGTTCGAACTGTGCCCGTAAGTCCGTCCGTATTGAAGCCGGAATCATGATCCCAAAGAGATCTACCTAGTATAGCAAGTCAGTAATAAATAAATAGGTACCAAAACCCTAATTGTACCTTCATGATATATGGTGCCGAAACGTGGACGCTGACGGTCGGGCTGGTCCACAAATTCAAGGTCACTCAGCGCGCTATGGAGCGAGCTATGCTCGGAGTTTCTTTGAAGGATAAAATCAGGGATGAAATTATCCGGAAAAGAACCGAAGTTACCGACATAGCTTGCAGAGTAAGCAAACTGAAGTGGCAGTGGGCTGGCCATGTCTGTCGAAGGACCGATGGCCGGTGGAATAGACGATTTCTGGAGTGGAAACCGCGTATCGGCAAGCGTAGTGTGGGACGCCCCCCAGCTAGATGGACGGACGACCTAAAGAACGTGGCTGGGACGGACTGGATGCGGAAAGCGGAGGATAGGGTGTTGTGGCGCAGCCTGGGAGAGATCTATGTCCAGCAGTGGACTGCAATAGGCTGAGTTGATTGATTGAATTGTCCCTTTCGAGATATATACGATGGGGTGACAGGAATTAGAACTATGATCCTTGAAGAAAACAATATAAGCAGATTAGAAAGATGTAGCAGTTGTTATTAAGCAAGCTCACAGCATTTCCATATAGCATAAGAGTAGCTTTAGCAAGAGACTTCGTCTGCGTCTATTTTGTATTTAATTTTTTTTTTATCCAGAATAATAAATAGCCTTGGTATGTTCTTCTCCAGGTCCCAGGTCGAATTCCTTAACGATCGGTTCAGTGGCTTAGGCGTGAAAAGATAACACATACAGAATTTTTCGCATTTATAATATAATCCATACTAATATTATGAATTCGAAAGTTACTCTGTCTGTCTGTCTGTCTTGTCTGTATGTTACCTTTTCACGCCTAAACCACTGAGCGGATTTAGATGAAATCTGGCAGAGAGATAGATTGCATCCCGGGGAAGGATATAGGATAGTTTTTATCCCAGAAATCATCCTTTAAGGGGGTGAAGAGGGGGGTGGAAGTTTGTATGGGGAATCAATAACCGCTGAACCGATTTAGATGAAATTTAGTATGGAGATAGTTTGAGTTGTGGGGAAGGATATAGAATAGTTTTTATCCCCGAAATTATCCCTTAAGGGTGTAAAAAGGGGGGTGGAGATTTGTAAAGGGAATCAATATAAAAGGACTATAATACTTTTATCCCGGGTGAAACCGCGGGGCACAGCTAGTAGTATGATATATTCTTATACTATTTAAACTAAAGATTTCAACGCCTATCAAAAACTAGAAGAAACAATTTCTCCGAATCCAACCCACAACATCGCTTCAACACACTCACAACTCCACCGAATCAATCCACAACAACAACAGTTGTGTTGTTAACTGTTGTTGACTATAGTTCTGTTGTAAAAAAACAGTTAATTTGAGAACATGCTCAAGACACGCGCGCCTCTAGTTTAGGAGACGTTTACATGGCGGCAGCGTTGTAACATGAATAAATGTATGATGGAATTGTAAATTGGAGGTTTGTGAAAAAGAATATTACATGGTTCTTGAAGGTAATATAACAAACAGTATAAAAATATAAGTAGGTAACTAGCTGCGCCCCGCGGTTTCCCCCGCATAAGTCTCGATCCCGAGGTAATATCGGGATAAAACGTATCCAATGTCCACATCAGGTCTTGGTCATCCTGTATGCAAAATTTGACAGACCATGACTTGTCTACCCATGTGCTAAATTTCATCCAAATCTGTTCAGCCGTTTTAGCGTGAAAACAAAAAACACAAAAACCAAATCTTTTCTCTTCACACTAATATTATAAATGCGAAAGTGTGTCTGTCTGTTACCTTTTCACGCTTAAACAGCTGAACCAATTTAGATGAAATTTGGTATAGAGATAGTTTGAGTCCCGGGAAAGGACATAGGATAGTTTATATCCCGATGTTCCTACAGGATCGACACTTATGCGGGTGAAACCGCGGGATGCAGCTAGTACTCCATAAAAGAGACAATTATCACCATCTTCCTGCCCTACATCTTTAGGCGTCATCTTAACGGTCACTACTTTTCTAGCCATATGATCATCGAAATAAATAACACTTAATTACATAAAATACAAAAAAAAAAACAAAGACAAACACAAAAACTTAAGTGGCAGGGCACGCAGGGCTGAAAGTTTCTGGAGTGGCGACCTTGTACCGTTAGAAGGTCTTCCACAAGATGGCCGATGACCTTGTGAAGACCGCATGAATCTGGTGGATGCGAGAAGCATATAACCGCTCGGAATGGCGGTGTTTGGGGCAGGCCTATGTCCAGCAGTGACCGCCTTTCGGCTGAAATGAATGATGACACAAAGTATTTACTCAAACAAAGTATTATTTAGTGAATTGTTTATGATTTTATGTTTTTTTTTTTGTCTCCTTTACTCTTTCACATGCTGTCTACATCTCTCTATCTACTGTGCCGCAGGTATGCTGGAAGAGATTTCTTATGAAATAAGCATCACCTTTGTACCTAGTTTTCTGTTCTGTTTTTTTTTCTTATCTGGTTTATATAATAATTATGTGTGTAGGTACATAAATGGTAAAATAAATAAATAAGTAATTCCCACATTTTTCACCCATACAAACCCCGCTCAATCTCCAGGGGTGTCGAAATTCTCGACATGAACCTATCGAGGGGGTTGACAACACCCTATCGAACTGAATTTGATTACAAGTCGCGACTTTATTTTTAACATCCCCCTGTTTAAGGGTGGTCGTGGATTGTCTTAGTAAGATTTTTTCACAGTTGACAGTTCGTTTGACTTATTTAATAGGCTCGTCCCCTATTACCTACATGGGACTTAAACATAACTTATCGAAAATTATACTTTCGAGCCATTTGGGGTTGAAACCCTCGGGCCGTGGTGTCCAAGTGCTCATGGTCTTTTTAAAGAAATTTCAAAACGGCTGGTTGACACTTCCCGTGACCCAAGGGCTGGCTTTTACCTTGGCCAAAGGCTAAGCATTGCCATACAACGTGGTAATGCCACCAGTCTTTTAGGTACATTACCAGTCGACAGCGATGCGGATGAATTTTTCGACGCTATATTTTAGTTTGTGTATAGTTTTAGTTAAGTTAGGTTTTGACTTAGAAAGTAAGAAGGTCTAGTCAACCTCGTAATTGCTGTTTTTTTTCTTTTGGCAACTACTTCTAGTAAATTGTAACTTCACCAAGATTGAAAGCATCTGACTGTTACATAGACAGCATAATGTTCCTTCTGCTGGGACACAGACCTCTCTGTGAGTGGGACTGGGCCGTAATCCACCACGCGGGCCCAGATTATAATTCATGTTTGTTACGCTCCCGTGAACACATACAAGGTGAAATTGAATTCATGGGCATCCTTTTAAAGGGTCATTGTAAACCTCATTATGAACAACTTTTACTATGGGACCAAACCTGAAATCGTGTAAAAAAATTCACCTCTTCCCTACATTTTGACGAGTTATCTATATAAATAAAAACAAAAGGCCTGACTGACTGACTGACTGACTGACTGACTGACTCATCAACGCCCAGCCCAAACCCATGGACCTAGAAAGCTGAAATTTTACACAATGGTTTCCTTTATAATGTAGACAAGGAATAAGGAAGGATTTTTCGAAATTCAACCCCTAAGGGAGTTAAATAGGGGATGAAAGTTTGTATGAAAGTCCGTCAGTTTTAAAGTTAGGATCTTCAAATTTTGTGTTTAGGCTGACGATTGAAAATTAATTTATACGTGTCTCAGCGTTTTTGATGATTCCACCCCCAAAGGGTTAAAAAGGGGGATGAAGTTTTGTATGAAAGTCCGCCAGTTTAAAAGTTAGGATCTTCAAATTTTGTATTTAGGCCAACGATTGAAAATTAATTTACACGTGTCTCAGCGTTTTTGATAATTTTACCCCTAAAGGGGGATGAACGACCTAACTGACATATCGACGCACAGCCTAAACCGCTGGTCCTAGGGACATGAATTTTGGAGGGTGTGTTCTTTGTGAAGAGTAAGTATCCAGTAAGAAGGGGTTTTCGGAAATTCAGCCTTTAAGAGGATGAAAAGGGGGGATTTTGTTTGTATGAAAAATCTTATTCCTTGAGTTAATAACTTTGAAACTTGGCACGAATACTTACCTAAGTAAATTATGAAGTTTGGCATTTTTCGTTTTTCTAATCTACCCCCTAAAGAGGTATTGGGGGGTGTCAAAATTTGTATGAAAGAATTTTAACGCGCTGTCCTATTAACTCAAAACTCAGTATTTATACTAAGGACTAAAAATAAAGAATAACGTGTATCAGGGTTTTTCGAAAATCTACCCCTAACTGTGTGAAAAGGGGTAATTAATTTTACAGGGGAGGATTTCACTGCGTGGCTTGATTAGTTCGAAAATTGGCATATATAATCTTTGAGTCAAGTTATGAACACATTTTAAACGATTTTTCATAATTCTACCCATGTAGGGGTGAAAAGCGGGATAACAGTTTATATGAAAAATCTTAATCATTTGGTTAATAAACATGAAACTTGGCACGAATATTTATCTTAGTAAATTATGAAGGTTGGCATTTTTTGTTTTCACAAACTATCCCCTAAAGGAGGATTGAGGCGGGGTGTGTCAAAATTTGTATAGAAGAATTTTAACGCATGGTCCGATTACCTCGAAACTCGGTATTTATACTTAAGAACAAAAATAAAGAATAACGTCTATCAGGGTTTTCCGAAAATCTACCCCTAACGGGGTGAAAAGGGGTAGTTATTATACAGGTGAGGATTTTAATGCGTGGCTTGATTAACTCAACAATTCGTATAAATAATCTTTGAGTCAAGTAGTGAACACATCCCAAACAATTATTTGAAATTCCACCCCTATGGGGGTGAAAAGCGGGAGTACAGTGTATATGAAAAATCTTACTCATTTGATTAATAAACATGAAACTTTCGATACTTAAGTAAATTATGAAGTTTGGCATTTATTGGTTTTCTAAACTACCCCCTAGAGGGGGATTGGGGGCATCAAAATTTGTATGGAAGAATTTTAACGCGAAGTCCGATTAACTCGAAACTCGGTATTTATACTTAAGACCATAAATAAAGAATAACGTATATCAGGGTTTTTCGAAAATCTACCCTTAACGGGGTGAAAAGGGGTAGTTAATTTTACAGGGTAGGATTTTACTGTGTGGTTTGATCAACTCGAAAATTGCCGATGTAGGTCACACGGCTGCCAAGCTAAAATGGAACTGGGCTGGTCACATCTGTCGCATGCTGGAGGAGCTATGAGCTAAAATAACCACACAATGGGTCCCAAACAGCAGCAAACGGCAACGCGGCAGGCCCAGAATGAGATGGCAGGACGAACTCGACTCTTTCGACAAAGATTGGCGTGTAACAGCACTGGATAGGGATAAGTGGAAGAAGGGAAGGGAGGCCTTTGCCCTGCAGTGGGACAGAAATGGCTAATAATAATAATAAAATTTTTGAGTCAATTAATGAATTCCATCCCTGTGGGGGTTAAAAGCGGGGATACATTTTATTTGAAAAATCTTATTTATTTGGTTAATAAACATGAAACTTGGCAATATTTGGGTCAGTAAATAATAACGATTGTCAGTTTTAGTTAAAAAAAAACCCCTTACAGAGGATTTTGGGGGTGACAAAGTTGATAGGTTAGAAAAATATGTAACTCGCTATCGGATTAACTCGAAACTAGGTACTACCAAAACAAAAAATAAAAGAAGTACTTATCTGTTTTAGGGTTTTTCAAAAATCGACTCCTACCAAGGTGGAAAAGGGCAAGTAAAGTTTAAGGGGTGGATATTACTGCTTGCTTCAATTAACTCGAAAATGGGTATGGGCCTTTGAGTCAAGTTATGATCACGAACGATTTTTCAAAATTCCACCCCTGTGGGGGTGGAAAGTGGGGCTACAGTTTATTTGAAAAATCTGATTCCTTTGATCTATAAAAATTGGCCCGAATACTTATTTATCTAAATAAATGATAAAGATCATACCTACATACATTTTCGAAATTTTTAGAGGTAAGTACGAATTTTACGCCGACGAAGTCGCGGGCAGAAGCTAGTGTGAACATAAATGCAAGGAACAGCTGATTTTTTGTTCGCGATTTTAGGTATAGTTGCAGTTGTTCATAATGATGAGTACAATGACCCCTTAAAAGGATGCCCATGAATTTAATTTCACCCTGCATATGGTTTCATTTTTAATTCTGTTACCTATTGTGGTAAAGTAATTTTATTTTAGGTGCATCGTCTTCACATTTATTATTTAATATATGTAAAATATTGTAAAACATTTTAAAAGAGTAACGGTGGAGTTTCTTGCCCATTATATTTAAAATTAAGGCATTGTTTTTTTTTTAATTAAAGCAAAAGCCTGTGTTTCAGTAACTGAAACACAAGCTTTTGCCCTAGTTTAGGAGGCATCAGTTTGCCTTTAACGTGACTCTATTGTACAATATATCTTTAATCCTGTGTACTTATGATGTATGTTTTTCTAAGTGTAGGTACAGTTTATGATAAATTAAACAAAGATTTCTTGATAAACAAAGGTTTACTAAGTCCTTTACAATTTTTTTTAATAACTTTTAAATACGTAATGAACAGAGAGTTTTTTGCAAGATGAACGAATGTAAGAATGAATATAAGTATGAAAGTTAAATTGAATGAAGAATATTGAGCGAATGTGTCGTAGACATCTATACTAATATTATAGAGGTAAAATTTGTTTGTAAGTTTGTATGTAGGGGGTAATCTCTGGAACTACCAGTCGGATTTGAAAAATTCTTCTTGCATTTGATAGCCCAATTCTTGAGGAAGGCTATAGGCTATTTAACATCACGCTATGACCCTTAGGAGCCGAGCAAAAAGAAACAAAGTCAAAAAGAACGTTAAGTGATAGCGCGGGCGGGTGATGCGATACTTACAATACAAATATACTTACAATACTTACGATACAACTTCTTGTTTAAATAAGAAGTTTCACGCGAACGAAGTCGCGGGCTGAAGCTAGTGTACAATATTTTTTTTTGATAGTTGGTGTAGGTGTACTTCTGCCTCACCCGTCAGGGGCTTGAGGCGTGATGCTATATAATGTATCTTGATAGACTAGCAATTGACCAAAAGGAGGAAAGCTAGACAGTGACTTTCAATGACAAATTAAGCCTTCTCTGCCTCACCTCAAAGCAAAAAACTTGAACATATTAATTACCAATTAATCAACGTTCAAACTTAAGAGGAACTATCTATCACGTCTTGAATAACAAACCAGATAAAAAAAAGTAAAAAAAAAACCCATACAGGTGTCAAAAATTAATCGGACCGAGTTGAATGACCTTTTGACGTCAGTATAAAAATTACCGACCACCCACGACGAACGCGCTGCACTAAACCACTTCGCGACAGCGGATATCTGCATCCCTTTCTACCTTAAAACATTCCTTTCATTTCTCTGTACATTAAAAAGAGATAGATAGACTTTGGTGGTTTCGTTCGACATTCGAATATCGTTCGAAAAGCATCTAACATAAGTTGAGCTGTCAGTTAGAACATTCATTCAATAAAATGAGGCCTATTGCAATGGTTTATTGTCCATTTTATCTTGACCCGTTCTACGGAGTATCTAGTACGTTTGTAAGGATCTATTTGTACTGAATACAACCAGTTTAAATTGGACTGAGCTTTAGAACACTTAAATACAAATCAGGGGTCTTTCATTATGGTTTTAGGTTAAGACAGATTGTCTGTGGTATTACACTGTCGTTTAGTTTCGATCTTAGTATCGGCCATCACATAATCCTTGTCTATGGGTTTCTTTAGCGGCGATTAAAATAGGATTTTATCAGGTGGATAGATAGAATTTAAATGGTGGTTAGGAAATCACCAGTTCATAAAACAAGAATGATTATTTTGCCATTATTGTTTACAATTGGTCATTTATTTTGCTATCTTAAGATCCGTAAGCAAATCACCACTTTTGCCTTACTAACGGGCGGTTTTTGCTTTAGGGGGCAGTAAACGTTTTAAGCTGTTTCAATGAGACATAAATTTTTGACAGACACGAGAGATGATTTAATCATTTTTTCGCTAATATTGGACGTTTTTTGGTGAATGACATGTCCCTATGTTCGACAGTGGACGTTTATAGGCTGGTTTTAATGACAATGATATACATTTGTAGCAGATTTTGACTGACAAAATCGGTGGTATAACTATTTGTACCATAATATCGAATATTTTGGTAAATAGAGGGTCCTATTTTCGGTAGTGGACGTTCATAGGCTGGTTCAATGAAAATATATATTTTACAGGTTTTGTCTAACACGAGGGGCGATTTTACCATTTGTTCCCTAGTGTCGGACGTTTGTTGGTGAAAGGAGAGTCCTATTTCTCAGCTGTAGACGTTTATAGGGTGGTTAATTTAATGCACCAGTGGCAATTTTACCATTTTTGCCATAATATGAACGTTTTTTTTATAGTGAATGATGTCGTGACGTGATGAGGTAAGGGACGTTTAAACAACGTTTTTTTTGGGATGCATGAAGAAGCCTCCTCGTGTAGCGCAGTTTGTTCCACCAGTTACTCAACTGAACCGAGCGCTCGGCGCATCCTGGACAGTCACACCCAACACCATATTTGACTGGCCAATTCTTCGCTTGCGGTGGTAGGGCTAACGCTCGCCTGGTTTGCGACCACCCTCCTACCTGAGTTCGGCGTCAAGCAGCCTGTTGTTTCGTCGATGCGTGGGAGTTCTAGTGATTAGGCATCTTCTGGGCACGCACGCTCCATCATAGACCTCAACCATCGCTTTCTATCAGGCGCGATCGAGGTCAAGAGAGGGCCCATTCTGCAAAAAAAATTGTCTTTTAAGTACTTTTTTTTTTTATTTATTTAAAAAAAAGCAATATCAGCACTATGTCTCATTCTTTAAGAAATAACTAATTTTCTGGTCAGTACTTATCTTATACTAGTATGAAAAGAATGAGTTTATTTATACTCAAGACTATAAAAGAAAAATATTAAGACTTTAATGTCTCTGGACAGGTTCTCATTGTGTGGTCTATACACTACACTGCAATATTTTAAAAATATTTTTTCTTGTCAGTTCAACATTCAATTTGCATAAGCAAAATAAATATCTTCTGTCTACAACGGAGTACCTAACCAACCAACGACGGAGTTTCTTGCCCATTCTTCTTCATACGAACACTACCTTTCGGAAGGGGCGACTAGAATCATTTCTTTTTTTTTATTGTAATTTTTGACGTTCAAAAGTGCCTTTAATGTGCCTATTTGAAATAAATCATTTGACTTTAACTTTGACCTAGGTACATATTTATTTATCCATTTGTTTCAGGCATCAAGGCCCATATAAAACAAACACATACATATATGAAACTGTGTTCACCAATAAATTTAGCAATCTTGGTGATAATGGCAAAATCACCAATACTGACTGTTTAGTAGAAGGCTAATTTTCAGCTCTAAATTTAATGAAGGAGGTTAAGCTGCACATGCCGCGGTCTGCTCGCAGATGGGTGGCCATTATTTAGCAACGACTGAAATCATTCAGCGACTGGCACCCTAATTGCGTAACACACTACTTATTAATCAAATTATTTTGAAGGATATTGCTAATCCATTGCTTCATATGTTCGAAAAATGTGTCTGCTCAACAACGTAAATAACGCAATGAATGTTGTTGAACTGTCAAAATTAAACTCATTGCTACTGATAGTGATACGTAATTGCCCCGCTTGGACTCTGTCTCGCATATGGTCGTAGCATTATGTTGAGCAATGGCCGTTTTGCGTGGATGTAGCGCATATTTACAATTCAACCTACTCAACTTTTGGGATTTCTGACACAGCAATCTAAGATCCGCAGTGGATCTGCAGTGGTGGCCCAGTGGTAACGGACACGACTTACGAGTTGTAGGTCGTAGGTTCGAACCCAGACAGGCATTTTACTTTGTGTAAATAATTTCATCACCACAGCTCTCAAAACGGTAAAGAAAAACATCGTGAGGAAACCGGCATGTCCTAGAACAAAAATTCGAAGACATGTGACATCCATCAACCCGCACTGGGCCCGCGTGGCAGATTACAGCCCACTCCCTCTCACAGAGAGGAGGCCTGTGTCCCAGCAGTGGGAACATTATAGGCTGGATCGTCGAATGACAGCCGGGACCAACGACTAACGACAATGTCCGGCGTGCCACGATAATGGCACATATATATACATATACAATAGAAAAATCAATTGTGTCACATTAGCGGTGGTTAATTCGAGGACATGTGACATCTACCAACCCGCATTGGGCCCGCGTGGTTGATTACCGCCCACTACCTGCCGATGAGAGAAAGCCTGAGTTCCAGCAGAGGCTGATTATGCTTATTCTATCCAGTCTTTAGACTGAGCCGACCACAGGATACTTCAGATTAGAATGCCGAAGATAAGGAACGCCTTTATCCGTAATTTGACAGTTGGTAGTAGCGATTCTTTATAAAAAATGCGAATGCATGCAAAATATATGTGGGAAAATATATAAATAATAATTATTTATTTAGACGTGTAGTATCAATGCGAGGAATTTTTGTAAATGCGCTGCGCAAGCGCCAATCAGCGGCCAGGGGTGGCACCAACGAGAATTCTTAGTAAAAATATTAAAATTGGTTTTGTATTTGCAGAATGTGATCAATTTCAGGGTTTAGTCGTGAAAAAACCTTAAATATCAGTCATCATCATCATCAGCCTATAATGTTCCCACTGCTGGGACACAGGCCTCCTCTCTGTGAGAGGGATTGGGCCGTAATCCACCACGCGGGCCCAGTGCGGATTGGTAGATGTCACATGTCTTTGAATTTTTGGTTCTAGGACATGCCGGTTTCCTCACGATGTTTTCCTTCACCGTTTTGAGAGCAGTGGTGATGAAATAATTTTACACAAAGTAAAGCGCCTGTCTGGGTTCGATCCTACGACCTACAACTCGTAAGTCGCGGCCGATACAAAAAAAAAAAAAAATAAATATCAGTAAATAAATATCAGTAACTTAAGGATTTTTTACGACTAAACTGTGAAACTTAAATTAAACAAAAGTGGAGAAATGAAATACCTGATATTGATTTATGACGAGGTAGGTACTTATAGTCAACGTGTAGCTATTTTTTTTATTGCTGAATGAGTCCGCTCTCAATGACCTTGATCACGCCTGATGGAAAGAGATGGATGAGGTCTATGACGGGACGAGCGTGCCCAGAAGATGCCTAAGGCACTGGAACTCCCACGCATCTACGAAACACAGCAGGCTGCTTGACGCCGGACTCCGGTTTAGGGTGGTCGCTAAAAATGCCGCAAGGGAAGAATTGGCCAGTCAAATAAGATGTTGGGTGTGACTGCAAAATTTTATTAAAAAATAAATAATGCTATCTAAAGAAAAAGTTAAAATAAGGCAGGTTGCCTGCTTTAATTTAATAGATGAGCCAAAAGGTACAGGGCTTACCGTGTTTAAGCAAGTGCTTACTGCAATATCTCTTAGTTCTTAAAAAAATATTGTAAGTAAATAAACCAATATCAATTTAATTACTAACCCCCTTACTAATAAACGTATTATATCAGATGAATAGTTACACACCGATTTCTCTCTTTCAGTCGTCATTAATTTGACTTTCGAAAGAAGAAAACAAAGTGTTGTGTAACTATACAGACGCTATACAACGTTTATTAGTAAGGGGGTTATTAGAAAACCTACATGCAAATTCTCAACACAAATCTTCATGACGCACAAATAAGAATTAACAATTCCACAACTCGCCAACCCTACTCCCCCAACCAATCAGCGTCGCCGGCGCCGATCTATCACCGCGGTCGGCGCGAGCGCAACCAAAATAAAAACAAACAGCGCGCGATCTGGGTGGCCCACAGGTTATATATCAATTTACAATATTCACTTTTAATCAGTTTAACTTGAGTTAGCAAGCAACTGCGTCAGTTAAAATAACTTTTTGCGATGTTAATGCAATTTAGTGTGCGAAAATGGTGGCTCTGTAGTTGAAAAACATGAGGTTTTGTGATGCACGAACGATGATAATATGAGAATTCCTCATAAAAATAAATAAATAAACATACAAACACAACTTCACGCTTTATTGCCCCGAAAAGTAAGTAAGGCAGAGGTGTAAGTACTTACCTATAGTCATTATGTGCTTAGCCTTTTCCCAACTATGTTAGGGTCGGCTTCCAGTCTAACCGGGTGCAGCTGAATACCAGTATTTTACATGGAGCGACTGCCTATCTGACCTCCACAACCCAGTTACTGGGTAATACCCCCTTGGTGAGACTGGTTGTCAGACTTTCGGGCTTCTCACTACCCTTAACGACTGTCAAAGATCCATAAATGACAGCCGGGACCAACGGCTTAACGTGCTTTCCGAAGCAAAGAGGAGCCTCGGTATGTAAAGATGGTCACCCATCCACAGACCAACCGCGGCAAGTGTTGCTTAACCTGATTGATCGACATGTACGGCTGTTATTATTTAGCCACGGGCCCCTCCCTATAGTGCACACACATTTCGCTAGTTATGTTTAAGGCCCATGTAATGGGGGGCGAGCCTATTGGCAAATAATCCAGACTCCAGACTGGTATTGAGAAATTACAGATGGAAAAAACACAATAACACTTTGCCCGAACCCGGGAATCCAACCTAGGACCGCTTGCACAGCAGTAGCGCTTGTGACCACACGACCAACGGGTTAAATGGATTTTCTTTTTTAACCGACTTCAAAAAAAGGAGGTTCTGTATTCGACCCGTATGTATCTATGTATGTTTGTATGTCCGCGATTTTCTCAAAAACTAATGAACCAATTTTGATAATTCTTTCACTAATGAGATCTGCGTACCTACTTTCAGGAAGGTTTTAGTATATAATACATTAGGTTATTATTCTTATGTACGAAGTTATATGCATAATTAATGTACTGCATCTCCGGCATTTCTATGCGAATTTTGATGATTATTCTAGTCGGTGTCTTCAATTCTTCAATGCACTAGTGTTAATTGAATTTGTGTGGGGTAGGTACAACTAAAAAGTGAAAAATAAAAACTTTTTTACAAAAAAACAACCAACTTCAAAAAAAAGCACTACAAAGTGAAAAAAATAACTTTAATTTCGGAAGTCGGCGTCAAAAAACGAAAATGCGGAACCATCAACACCGACTTCCGAAATTAAAGTCATTTTTTCACTTTGTAGTGATTTTTTTTGAAGTCGGTTGTTTTTTTTTTAAGTTTTTTCTTTTATTGAGAAACAGCCCGGAGTTTGGAAGTTGGCGGTGTGATACCCCCGTGCCTCGGAAAGCACGTTAAGCCGTTGATCCTGCGCCTGATCTCTCTCCGGTCGTGTCGGATTGCCGTCCCATCGGACAATGAGTGTGAGGGAAGAGGGAGTGCACCTGTGTCTGCGCGCACACATGTGCCAGTGGCGGATTTACCAATAGGCTGAGTAGGCTGGAGCCTAGGGCAGCAGATTTTAGGAGCGGCAAATTTGGGGCTAACATTTTTTTTGACATGTCTTCCTGAAATTAAAAAGATTAAAATTTATATACCTACCATGTTTTTTTGGAAAGAAGAAACAAAGTGAATGCTTAAATTCAGGCTTCTACCATAGATTTTATCACAGTTGCCGATCTCTATAAATCTCTTTGCAAGTTTTTCGTAGCTGATGAACGAGAACATTTTAATTATTTTGAAGAAAGGCGAAGCAGTATACAAAAGACATTCAATGAGACATTATTGTAGAGGTCGGCAGGGGCGGCCAAATTTGAATAGCCTACTGGCGGCAAATATGTAAATCCGCCACTGACTTGTGCACTATAATATCTCCCGCGCCGAAGGCTGGTCTCCGTTGAGATTGGCCGCCGAGGACGAAATAAGGTCTGGAGGACTTTATTTAATACCCGCGGCACCAATACAATGACTGATACGCGGCTTGGCGGCAAAAATAGACGAGAATGTTCAATGTTCTCTCGCTTGGCTGATAAATTAATGAAGCCTATAGAAAACACTGCGGGTTAATTGAGGTTCCTTTTATGACTTAACCATGACTGTTACAAGTATGATCTCTGCTGACCATTGATTCGGTAAGACTGTTGTTATACCGAAAGCTATGCTGTCCTATATTACTTTCGATGAAAGGATGCATCGTGAAGACTAGACCAGCTCCATAATTGCGTCATCATCACCTGCCTAGCCTTTCCCCAACTATGTTGGGGTCGGCTTCAAGTCTAACAGGATGTAGCTGAATACCCAGCACATGGAGTTTACATGGAGCAACTGCCTATCTGACCTCCACAACCCAGTTACTGGGTAAAACGATACCCCTTGTTAAAACTGGTTGTCAGACTTTCGGGCTACTGACGACCCGTAACGACTGTCAAAGATCCACGAATGACAGCCAGGACCAACGGCTTAATGTGCTTCCTGAGGTACGGAGCTGTCTTGGTATGTGAAGATGATCACCCATCCACGGACCAACCGCGGCAAGCATAGCTTAACTAATTTATGCTAATATTATAAAGAGGTAGGGGTTGGCGACGACGATCCCGAATTATGATATTCGTGGAATTAAGTATAATTTAGTATCTATTATTATCTTTCCGACAGAATTTATGAAGGATAAAAATGATGTTAAATCCGAATGGCTCCTGGAATCCGTTTCAGAATAAAGTTCGTAAGTTTGTATCAAACAAACTTAAATATTGCAAAATTATTTTTTGTTTTTAGGTTTCCGTACCCAAACGGTAAAAACGGGACCCTATTACTAAGACTTCGCTGTCTGTCCGTCCGTCTGTCTGTCACCCAGGCTGTATCTCAAGAACTGCGATAGCTAGACAGTTGAATTTTTCACAAATTATGTATTTCTGTTGCCGCTATAACAACAAATACTAAAAACAAAATAAAATAAATGTTTAAGGGGGGGCTCCATACAACAAACGCGATTTTTTTGCCCTTTTTTACTCGATATCAATAATGGCAACAGGTAGGCACTTGAAATATTCACAAAATACTCAGTTGTGTTTTTACTTTAATAATAAAATAAATATTTAAGGGGGGCTCCCATACAAAAAACGTCATTTTTGGCCAATTTTTGCTCGATATCAATAAATGGTAACAGATAGGCACTTGAAATATTCACAAAATACTTAATTGTATTATATTTACTTTAATAATATAAAATTAAATTAAAATAAAGTAAATTAAGAGGGGCTCCCATACAACAAACGTGATTTTTTTTATATATGTAGGTAGTGGTAAATATTGAACGGTGGTACGGAACCCTTCGTGTGCGAGTCCTACTCGCATTCGGCCGGTTTTTTTGCTATTTGCAGATCAGTGGCAGGTTGTATGTTGAACAAAATGTGATTCGCGACCGTAACAAGTATGTATTTACAGAACTATAAACATTAAAATCTTCAATACACCCCTCTAACTTATTTCATAAAATACCTATGGCTTCCCTGTCGCTTCCAAAAATGGTTGAGCTGAACGGTGCTGATCTATGCGTCATGTTCGTGAACGGGCGCCGTCAGTTGGGGCTGGTCATCACTTAGCTGCCTCGGCTTATTTTTACCCGACTACGGCGAAGTAAAAAGGAGGGTTATGATTTTGACCGGTATGTATGTATGTTCATCTGTTCCCTCATAACTTCTAAACTACTTGTAATAATCGGACAAATGAGGTATCATTGGAAGCGTCTTCATCGTCCGCTGGTTATAGGCTATGTGACGTCACGTTAAATTGAATATGGCGCCCTCTAGCGGACAAAAAGTCATGATCAAAGATTTTTTTTAATCATGCCTTATTTGGGTATCAAATTAAAGGGCTTAATTATCACATTTAAAAAATATAAGTATTACTGAAATAAGCCCCAAAACCATTAAATAAAAAATAAGTTTAAAAACCCAAACCCGACTACTGAAAAGGAATAACCAAGAAAGTACCTTCCCGTGGTCGCATGCCGCTGTTTATATGTACTTACGTATAATAAGCTATGGTAGCATGCGACCACGGGAAGGTACTTTCTTGGTTATTCCTTTTCAGTAGTCAGGTTTTTAATTATTTTATTTTTGGATTGTTCATATTTTCTTACATACTCACTTCTTGACAATTCAAAGGTGCCTGTAAATGGTTTAATTAAAATGAATGCTTTGAGTTTGAGTTTCCCGTTTTAGTATCATCTCGTCCTGGTCAATCGTGGTGCGTGTTCCGACCACATCATCTCGAGAAGTTCCTCAAGGAAGAGTTCTGGCCGAAGGGTGTTGTGTCATGTGTGCTGCCGGTTTCGTGGCCGGCTACATGACACCAGTCAGCAAAACACGACGCAGACACTTCGTGTTTAGTTAGTTTTTAGTGTAATTATAATTTTGTATGTACAGTTATATTAATACTGTATTGTATGTGTTTTATATGGGCCTTGTTGCCTGAAATAAATGGATAAATAAATAAATTTACATCGCCTCGCAACCGCTAAGCTTCAACTACCCACAATCTCAAGATCGTATCTCAACTTCAGATCAATTAGATCGATAACACACCTTTGACAACCACCATATTTGACATGTTTGACAGTTTTGACAAGTTTGACAGCTCTGACAGTCTTGACAAGTGTCGTGACAAGCGCGTGCTAGCATGTAAGCAATTATTGTAACATGCTTTGTGTTTATGACTTTATGAGGGTAAGCAGCGGGTGGGCAGGCTTGGATTTTGATGGGTGACCGGGGCTAAGGAAGTAGGTTAGTTGATGAGGTTATAGGGTATCTTTTGAATGGGATATTGATCATCACAGTTAACAGATGGCCCGTGGCTAAATAATACCAGCCACACAGGCCGATCCATCAGGTTAAGCTACGCTTGCCGCGGTTGGTCTGTGGATGGGTGACCATCATTGCATACCGAGACCCCTCCTTGCCTCGGAAAGCACGTTAAGCCGTTGGTCCCAGCTGTCATTCGTGGATCTTTGACAGTCGTTACGGGTCATCAGAAGCCCGAAAGTCTGACAACCAGTCTTACCAAGGGGTATCGTATTACCCAATAACTGGGTTGTAGAGGTCAGATAGGCAGTCGCTCCATGTAAAATACTAGTAGGTATTCAGCTGCATCCGGTTAGACTGGAAGCCGACCCCAACATAGTTGGGAAAAGGCTGGGCAGATGATGACTTAACAGATGGATTGGTAATAGCAAAAACTGTTTCATAGTTTTTTTCTGTTATGAGTTTTGTGTATACCTAAACGGTTGAGATGTGATGAGATCATACTGTGAACGTTCTTAAAATTACGAGAATTGCCCCTCTGATCTCAGTTTAAATCTGTCAAAAATACCTCTAATTCCATAAATTTTTGACAAGTTTTTGACATTAATTGTCGCTGAAGTGAGTTTACGAGTAGATTTTCCCCTCCCTTTTAACATATCCCTCTCAAGAATTACTTGTGGCACTGATGATATTCATCCGTCACAATAATATAATATTACTAGCTGCGCCCCGCGGTTTCACCCGCATAAGTGTCGATCCCGTGGGAATATCTGGATAAAAACTATCCTATGTCCTTCCCAGGGACTCAAACTATCTCTATACCAAATTTCATCTAAATCGGTTCAGTGGTTTAGGCGTGAAAAGGTAACATACAGACAGACAGACAGTTACTTTCGAATTTATAATATTAGTATGGATAATTTGTTTCCTCAAATATTCTATGTGTTTGAATGTGGATGTTCTAACAATATTAATATAATATGTAATTTTATCTTTGTGTTTGTTTCAGTCCAGTACTAACCCCACAAAATCTAAATTAAGTTCAACTGTAGCATCAAAAATTGTTTTTTCTTATTTTTTTATAATGATCTCTTGCTTTTCCAATTCACTTTTCACATTGGCAGAATAGTCGACATCGCCTTTAACTGCCATAACTAAAAATAGAATAGAATAGATTTTGAACGTTTTTAATTACGGAAATTGACATTCTGGTCATACACGAACGCCGGTTGATGTATGATAAAAAAATATAAATTTTTCACACCCAAACCCAGTCCCAATTTCATGAAAAGTAATTTCGAACTGGAATAAAGCAAGCGAGACAAGAACAACTTTCTTCGCGATTAGACAGAGAGGGAACACGCAGAGGTCATAGGTGGACGCGTGAAATGGGGATATATAAATTGTGCGCGTGCGAAAGAGATGGGTGTTGCGAAAAGGATAATGATAAGTGAAAAGCATAGATTATTTGGTGACAGAAGTGTTTTAGATAAGATGGCGAAAATTGTAATGTTGGCCAGTAATTTATGTCGATGGCTACCAGAGAAGGGTGGTTATTAGATCAAAGAAACGATGGATGGATTGTGTGAATGATGATATGGCTGGAAAGGGGTGACTGCCAAGATGGCGACTGATAAAGAAGTATGGAAGAAAAAGACATCCCAGCAAAAACATTTTCATGTAAAATGTTGCCAAGACGAGACCACATATATTATGGCTCGCACTGTCAAAAAGTTATCAGAAGGCCAGTTCTCTTAATTTTAAGAACGTTCAAAATCCAGTCGCAGTCTCATCTCGGCGACAAATAAATGTCAAAAACTTGTCAAAATGTAGGGAAATTTGAGACATTTTTGACAGATTGAGACAGATTAAACTGTGAACGTTCATAAAATTAAATCTAATGTAGAGCCAAGCTTCTAACTCTACAAGCCCTTACTTCACAAACTCTACACCTTAGTTAAAATATGAGGCTTGGCCGTTTCGTTACTACAATAACAATTTCTTGTATAACAGAAAAATAATGAACAGTCAAACCCATTACAGGCACTATTGAATTGTCAAGGTGCCTGTCAGTCAGAAAGATGAAACTAGTTTTTAGTTTTTCACCTTACGCCCATGTGACGGTAAACGGCCAAGCCACATTTATACCTCCTACCGTAAGGACGTTCCAATAACATTATCATAATATTCAAAACATTGCTGCAGTATTAATACCAACACGCAAAAACAAACATTCATCCCCCGTCCCCATGGAGCACAACAACCGTGCTCCATGCCCGTCCCTAAATACCGGCACGTGCCGGACTAAAGCGATCCCTGCACCCGTTCACTACCGTACCGTTTCTAGGAACGCCCCAAATTACGGTCCGAGACCCATTCAGTGGCCATAGACACAAATTATTGACAACCCATTATGGGCAAATCATAATTTATTATCAACTAGCTTCTGCCCGCGACTTCGTTCGCGTTCAATTTCTTCTTATAACATCCTTACTTATAATCTTATAAATTCGAAAGTAACTGTCTGTCTGTCTGTATGTTACCTTTTCACGCCTAAACCGCCGAACCGATTTCGATGAAATTTGGTATAGATATAGTTTGAGTCCCAAGAAAGGACATAGGATAGTTTTTATCCCGATATTCCCACGGGATCGAAACTTACGCGGGTGAAACCTCGGGGCGCTACTAGTAATATCAAACCAGCAACAGCACCCTAATTGCGAAATATACTATCAATCGGAATCTGAATCATTTTGAAGCAAATTGCTAATCCATTGCTCCATATGTACGCAATTAGGGTGCTGTTGCTAGTAGTGCCCCGCGGTTTCACCTCACCCGCATAAGTTTCAATCCCATGGGAATATTGGGATAAAAAGTATCCTAATCTGTGTACCAAATTTCATCCGTATCCGTTCAGTAGTTTTTGCGTGAAAGAGTAACAAACATCCATCCATCCATACTCACAAACTTTCGCGTTTAATATTAGTAGGAAGAATAGATAAATACATGATATACAGGGTTTTTTTTATGGATGGGAAATCATCAAATGACCCCTCCCGCTCTGGGTGGAACAGAAGGGAGTGTCAGACTCTTACCGACTAAAACCCATCCGTGTTCCTTCCTTAGCCCTTTATGTTCCGGGGTAGCGGTAACCCTTTCGACAGTCCCGCTACCCCGGCAGGCTTCGACGCTGACAGGCCCCTTCCTTTTTGCTGACATGTCTTTGAGGCGCGCGTGTAACACGTACGCGCCGTCCGGCACGGGCCTGGTCCTGATCGGACGGTGAGCTACCCATTACTCTCCGTCCGCAGGCCCGACTCCTAGACCCCTTAGCATAGACGTTTTTCGTCGGTTATCAAAAGAAAAAATCTGCTGTTCCATACATTTTGACTGCTTTTTTATGAAACAGCTGTATTTTTTACCGACTTCACAAAAAGGAGGAGGTACTATGTTCGGCTGTTTGTATGTTTTTTTTTTTTTTTTTAAATGTGAAATCTTCTTTAAGCGCGTTGGGCATTTCTTGAGATGGGAAAAAACCTATTGAATTCGCGCCACTGTTACCGTAACCGACACCGCTTCTGATGTGTTCGGCTGTCCTCGGGATGTACTCGGTTTTAATTTGTATCCGATATGTCAGTGAGCGATGGCAAAGTATTCTGTTTGTTTTTTTGCTTTCACTTCTGTCGGCACTCCCGGAGTGCCACTGTTTTTTTTTTTTGGTTAACGTACGTACGTTTTCAACCCAAAGGAGTTCAGAATCATTTCTGTTGAATCCACGGTTTGTTGCGCGTCGATGTATCATGTCACCCTGATAAAAAAAAAGAAATATGAATTAAACAATAATCAAATAAGTAGGTAATTTTTCCTGTTTGGACTTAAATTTTTTAAAATTTCTTGTCCAAAATGGAGTTTCCTACGATGGAAAATGGGCTGAAAAAGCTTGCTGTTAAAAAAAAAAACTTTTTTTTACCTTTTTTTCGCTGTAAGTATTAATCTATTTATTTATATTTACATTATTTAAAAAGCTGACAGTCTTAAAATAATGATAATTATTATGTTCAAGTACCTATATAAAAAGGAGCGTTTTTTTTAACCAATTTATATACCCTTTTCAATAGATACCTACCAAATTACTAATTGTAGACCACGCAAGCGCCGTCTTTCAAAAACTCATCCAACACAAAAGCTTTCTATATACAAACTTCTTTACCAACACGAAAACGTACTTAAAAACTTCAAAAAGAACTTCATTTCAGCACTCACGCGCAATCAAAGTACTTCAGATCTACGATAGAACAAATTAAGCGAATCTTTAACAATCTACACTTACTCTTTGACAACCAAACTTTGCGTGAAAGCGAGACAACAATACTTCAGAATGTGAATGTTAGAGCGAGACGGCACGTCTCGTTTAGACCACCCAAGTCGACGCTTGGCATCCGACAAACTATTCGAGTTCGCCATTATAATCTTGATAGTTTTTTTTAATTATTTTTTTTCACGTTGTTTATTTTAATAAGCGAATTTTGATGTGCAATCAAAAGTCAAAATTGGCTTAGGCAGGTCCGGGTTTGATTCCGGTTCTGGATTTGTTAGTTTTTGGTGGCAATTATAGTAAGTATATCTTAATTGAGATGTTTTTTAACTTTTTAATCAACTAGCGACCGCCCCTGCTTCACACGGGTTTTACGAATTGTTAAAACATGGAGATTTATTTGTTATAATTATACAAGCATAATATGAATGTATTATACACAGAATAAATTCTCTAAATGATGGTGAAAACTGCACCAAAATTCGTTACAGAGCTAAGGAGAGCAATGCGGTCACACACATACCTATATACGAAAAGCGACTTTCATTTAGAATAGGTATATAGAATTGGTTATATTTTTGTCACTACTGAAATGATTTTGATAATAATGACGAAAATCGAACCCCGAAATGAACCCTGAGATATACCCGTAGTCTCTGGGGTTAATCTATACTAATATGTATTATAAAGAGGTAAAATTTGTTTGTAAGTTTGTATGTAGGGGGTAATCTCTGGAACTACCAGTCGGATTTGAAAAATTCTTTTTGCATTTGATAGCCCAATTCTTGAGGAAGGCTATAGGCTATTTAACATCACGCTATGACCCTTAGGAGCCGAGCAAAAGCGCTATGGGGAAACCAAGTGATAGAGCAGGAGACGCGGGCAGGTGATGCAATACGACGAGATGGGTCGAGGGAATAAGAAATTTCACGCGAACGAAGTCGCGGGCAGAAGCTAGTGTATTATATTCTTAGGAAAGAAATTATTCTGCCTAAGGATAAACATGGCCTGGCTAATTTTTAACTGCATACAATAAGGTAGGTATGAATAAAAAAGAGTTAATTGCTGTAAATCGTTGTAAATTGCTCGATTGTCGCCTGCGGGTTTTATTTAAACGAATGCAGTTTTTATCACGTATACAATAATAATGAGTTAATTTAATATAAAATAGGAGTATATTCATTTTACTGCCTTGTTGGTTTCGTGGTTGCAAGCCCAACTGCTGAGCATGAGGTCGTGGATTCGATTCCTAGGTCGTGCAAAGTATTATTGGGTTTTTCTGAATTTGTGTCCGGTTGATGGCAATAGGCTTGCCCCCTTCTACATGGGACTTAAACATGACTGGCGAAATGTGGGAGTATGTGATGAGGCGTGATGTTATGGTATTCATTAAAATGAAATAATATTTCATTTTAATGAATACCATAACATGTAAAACTAATGTCGAACATATTATGTTCGACATTAGTTTTACAAATATTTCATATAAATACTTTGCCGGTATAAATAATATCTTTATGGTAATAAAAAGCTTGGCTATTAGGGTATCCAAACGATGTATTAATAAGAGTGTGTTTTAGATTTAGACAATCACGAGCATTGGTCATAATATTCTTTAATTAATAAAAATAAATAGAATTCGTTTCGCGATATCTTTTAAAACAAGAGAATAAGCATCGTCCTCCGTGTAGCATAATTAACCTGAAATGTTCCCGCCGCTGGGACACAGACCTCCTTTTTCGGTGAGAGGGAGAGGGCCATATTCCGGGGCCATTAGCAGGCTTATTGCGATTTGGTGGATGTCACATGTCTTCGAATTATTGGTTCTAGGACATGCCGGTTTTCTCACGATGTTTTCTCACACTGTTGTGAGAGCAGTGATGAAGTAATTTACACAAAGTAATGTGTTTATTTACCAGGCGTAATGGATGATTCATTGTACGTTTATTCATCAGAATCATTGAGCCTAAGGGGCTGTCTCCACGAGCGAGAGAATCGCAGCGATAATCTCGCCGCGCCATCAAACTTTCGCCGCGATGATATCGCCGTGTGGAGACACGTTCTAAGAGAGTGTATAGAAATACGTGACACGACGATAATATCGCCGCGATTCTCTCACTCGTGGAGACAGCCCCTTAATGTCACAGGAATCCGCTGGATACGACGAAATGATGATGATGATTCTTCTTAGCAAAAAGTTCAAACATCTTTGGCCCAAAATTCAACTGAGCAAACTCCGCTCACTCTGACGCAGTCATAAGATCATCAAGAGCAGAGGGCATGCGGCGCAGGATGGAAGGTGAGCCATTGATGATAATGAATGTGAAAATATTTGATAATGAGGCTCAGTGGTAAAGGCCGCGACTTACGAGTTGTAGGTCGTAGGTTCGAACCCAGACAGGCGTTTTACTTTGTGTAAATTATTTCATCACCAGTGCTCTCAAAACGGTGAAGGAAAACATCGTGAGGAAACCGCCATGTCCTAGAACCAAAAATTCGAATACATGTGACATCTACCAACCCGCACTGGGCCCGCGTGGTGGATTACGGCAAACTCCCTCTCACAGAGAGGAGGCCTGTGTCCCATCAGTGGGAACAATACAGGCTGTTAAAAAAAAAGATAAAGTAATATTTAAAAAATAATTACTGGCTGATAATAATTATTATGAATTGTAAAATGCATAGTAATTTAATTTCACTAAAGTATCAAGTGAGTAGGTCGTAGTAATACGGTTGTAATAGTCCAGAGGTTTGCACCAATACATTTTTTGATCTCAACCAATGATTGTACTCTTGTACTGAACGATTTAGTGTGGAAACATACGGCGGGGAAGTTTGTGCGGGCCCGTTGTGAGTTTAGCAGGTAAGAAAATTAATGCACTGAAATATTTTAACTTTAATAATTAAGTATGAAAAACTAGAGTAAACTGTTAATTTTCATTAGGTATTATCTGCTTTTCTAAATGAAAGTGTGGTTGTCATCTATGAAAGATGAACTTTTCAATTTTCTCTCAGAGGGATAATAGCCACACAGGTCTATCGATCAGGTTAAGCTACGCTTGCCACGGTTGGTCTGTGGATGGGTGTCCATCTTTACATAACGAATTACCGAGATCCCTCCGTGCCTCGGAAAGCACGTTAAGCCGTTGGTACCGGCTGTCATTCGTGGTTCTATGACAGTCGTTACGGGCAGTCAGAAGCCCGAAAGTCTGACAACCAGTCTTACCAAGGAGAATCGTATCTATTACCCAGTAACTCGGTTGTGGAGGTCATACAGGCAGTCGCTCCACGTAAAATACTGGTATTCAGCTGCATCCGGTTAGACTGGAAGCCGACCCCAACATAGGAAAAGGCTAGGCAGATGATGATTGACAGATGACAGCACAAATATTGACGATGACGATTTTTCTAAAAATCTCTATTTAATTTTTCTATTCTTACTACGAGTAAAAAATCCTGTTAAAACGTATATTTTAGAAGCTATTTTTTATGTAAGAAGTACTGTGTCCGCCAGTGGCGTGCATTGGTTTTCAGAATAGGTAGGCACGGTCTAGTCTAGGCAAACGCGGTCACTAATCAGAAAAAAAAGTGCGGTCAAAAGTGTGGTTATTTGAGTAGGCATGCCTACTTAAGGGTGATAAATTGCGAAGGTCGAACGTCATAGTATTACGCGGGAGACGTACGTATTTTTAATTTTGTCGTATTAACTTGAACGAGTAAAGACCAATGACAATGTGCAAATAGTACCTATGGGAGCCGAGTTGGCCGTCCGGCGACTGCCTACTGCCGCGCGTGTTTGTATGAAGATTTTGTTTTTTGTTAGGTAGGTATGATAATTTAGTAAGTTTCTTAATTGTGGGGCACACACACTAAAATGTAATTGACAAGCTTATGTTGATATATCGAGGTAGGCACTGCTTATATGCCTATATGCAATGCACGCCACTGGTGTCCGCCTATACATAAGTGACAAATTCACCATAACTCAATACGTATGTTATTTATTATTATGTCAAGGTTTCTAGTGAATAAGTCGTTGGTGTACCTTTCAAATAAAAAAATATAAAATAAAAATAAACGCCCCAACTCGACCCCCGTAGATTTCCTCCTCAGAATGTTTGCTTAGCGCCTCCTTAGTACATTTTTAATCCAAAGTATATTATTGATAATCGATTGATGTGGGATGCTGAGTGGTCTATCAGATGTTAATGGGATGCATCCGTTAGACATTAGAATGTTTGAGGCTATTAAGTAGCTGGTAGCGGTAAATAGAGCAACTTTGCTCAGTTCTGGGCATGTTCAATGAATCTGTTGGGCATGTTCTAGATGTAAAATCTGCCTAGCCTTTTTCCAACTATGTACCTAGGGGTTGGCTACCAGTCTAACCAGATGCAGCTGAATACCAGTAAGTTACATGAAGCGACCACCCGCGACTTCGTCCACGTGAAATTTCACCCTCCCCCCATTCACCCGCTTAGGGGTGGAATTTCGAAAAACCCTTTCTTAGCGGATACCTACTCTTCACAAAGAACACACCCTCCAAATTTCATGTCTCTAGGACCAGCGGATTAGGCTGTGCGTTAACATATCAGTCAGTCAGGACTTTGAATATCCATACTAATTATTATCACACTAATATTATAAATGCGAAAGTGTGTCTGCCTGTCTGTTACCTCTTCACGCTCAAACCGCTGAACCGATTTAGATGAAATTTGGTATAGAGATAGTTTGAGTCCCGGGAAAGGACATAGGATACTTTTTATGCCGATGTTCCTACGGGATCGAAACTTATGCGGGTGAAACCGCGGGGCGCAGCTAGTAATAGATAAAGAACTACATACTGATTGCAGGTTACTAATTTTTAAAGATGACATCATTACGAGCAGTGAGCCTGATCGGGTGTCCTATTTAAATGGCAACACTTACAAACTTCCGTACAAACATTCCCTTATACTATAGGTCTACCCCTCTTAGGGTTGAAGTTTCAAAAATCCTTCCTTAATGCTCATCTTCGTTACATAAAGAACTCTTGCGCAAAATTTCATGCTTCTAGACACAGCGGTTTAGGTTGTGTGTTATCAGTCAGCGATCAGCCTATAATATTGTTCCCACTGCTGGGACACAGGCCTCCTCCATGTGAGAGTGGACCATAATCCACCACGCGGCCCCAGTGCGGGTTGGTAGATGTCACATGTTTTCGAATTTTCGGTTCTAGGACATGCCGGTTTCCTCACGATGTTTTCCTTCACCGCTTTGAGAGCAGTGGTGATGAAATTATATACAAAAATATGTTTAAAAAAACTAAAACCCAACTACTGAAAAGGATGAAACAAGAAAATACCTTCCCGTGGTCGCATGCTACCATAGCTTATTATGTTAGTACAGCGGCATGCGACCACGGGAAGGTATTTTCTTGTTTCATCCTTTTCAGTAGTCGGGTTTTAGTTTTAAATGTATTTTTTTTAAATCATTTTGGAACTTATTTCAGTAATATTTATATTTTTGAAATGTGCTAATTAAGTCCTTTCATTTGATACCAAACAGGGCATGAATAAAAAATTTTTTTTTATAGATCATGACTTTATGTCCGCTAGAGGGCGCCATGTTCAATTTAATGTGACGTCACATAGCCTATAACCAGCGGATGATCAAGACGCTTCTAACGATACCGCATTTGTCCAATCATGACAAGTAGTTTAGAAGCTATGAGAGAACAGATGAACATGAACATTTGACAGGCCTGATGGTCTAGTGGTTAGTGACCCTGACTGCTATGCCGGAGGTCGTGGGTTCGATTCCCACCCAGGACAAATGTTTGTGTGATGAGCACGATCATTTGTTCTGTTTCTGGGTGTAATTTATCTATAATATATATGTATTTAGAAATATATAAGTATGTTTATCAGTTGTCTAGTACCCATAACACAAGCTCTGCTTAGCTTGGGACTAGATGGCGTTGTGTGATAGTTGTGGAATATTATTTCCTTTATTATTATTATTATACATACATACTGGTCAAAATCATAACCCTCCTCGTCGGGTAAACAGTAAAGCGTCTTTCTTTCTTCTTTTCTTGCGCATAATTTCACGCTTTAGCCACCTAGTGGTTTAGGCAGTGCGTTGTCTCTCACTGAATAAATAAATTAAAGATTTTGAAGTAAAAATTTCTTTAGGCACGTTAGGAATTTTTTGAAATAGGAAAAAACCATTGAATTCGCGCCACTGTTACCGTAACCGATACCGCTTCGGGTGTGTTCGGCTGTGCTCGGGATGTATTCGGCTTCAATGTATTTCCGATATGTCAGTGAGTAATGGCAAAGTTTTCTGTTTGTGTTTTGTTTATTTTAATTTCGGCTTCATTTGATAAGCAATCATTAATTACAGCTTCCTCATTAAAAATGATATTATCATTTTCTATCTTTATCTACTCATCTATTTTTGTTCATAATGATGAATCATAACTTATTTATATGATGAGAGACGATTCATGATGTCATTATTGGTGTATGTGGCGATGTCATATTTAATGTTTGGTGCCAAAATTGGCGAACTTCTGTTAGCTCAGAAGTTTCTTTTTGCCAATTTTGGCACCTACGAAATAGTCGCTTATTTCGTGCTAATCGGCGTTTTAAGGGTTTTTTTTTAGGTTTTCGATTAGCAAACCTTCAGTCTCTTGCAAAAAATATAGAACAAAACTAGCTGCGCCCAGCCGTTTCGCCCGCATAAGTCTCGATCCCGTGGGAATATCACACTAATATTATAAAGGGGAAAGTTTGTGTGTGTGTTTATATGTTTGTTACTTCTTTACGCTCAAATGGCTGGACGAATTTTGATAAAATTTGGTATGGAGGTAGCTGACACCTTGGATTAACATTTAGGCTACTTTTTATCCCGATATTCCCACGGGATCAAAACTTATGTGGGTGGAACCGCGGGGCTCAGCTAGTCAAGATAAAAAGTATCCTATGTCCTAACACTCCTAACCTAGCACATGGTCCACCCATGTGCCACATTTCATTTAAATCTGTTCAGCCGTTTTAGCGTTAAATGGTAATAAACAAACATCAAACTCACTTTGACTCTTATTAGGATTACGATTTATACAGGGTGAAATTAAATTCATGGGCATCCTCTTAAGGGGTCATTGTACTCATCATCATGAACAATTTTTACTATGAGACTAAACCTAAAATCGCAAAAAAATATCAGCTGTTCCTTGCACTTATGTTCAGATAGCTCGTCAAAATGTAGGGAAGAGCAGATTTTTTTTCGCGATTTAAGGTTTGGTCCCATAGTAAAAGTTGTTCATAATGATGATTACAAAGACCCCTTAAAAGGATGCCCATGAATTCAATTTCACCGTGTATAAGAAGGAAACCATGAAAAGCACCAAAACATTGTCACTATTTGCTTTTGTCGAAGCAAATAGTGACAATATTTAGGTGCTTTTACACAAGCATTATTCATTTATTACTTATGTCTTGCCTCAAATAGTAGATTGTACAACTAAGGCATAAAATAAGCTATTTTACCCCGAGACGTTTATATCCACGCGAGCCGCAGGCGAGGGTGGATAGTTAAGTCGAGGGGTAAAATGGCTCGTTTATGCCTGAGTTATACACTCTGCTTTTCACTTCGATTGCGAGAAAATGAAACAGGCATAAAGTATACAGTACATAATTAATCAAAAATGTTGCAAAGCATAGCTAATTCCCGCCACCACAGATAATATCGCCACGAAACTTTTTAAAAGTTTTTTTTTTTTTAATTTCAACATTTGTCATACGACTTGGGTACTTCATACTGCCAAGTCATAAAAACGTTTCTTTGCGTTTTTAAATAATAAATGACAACTATTTTACCTGATTTTATTAAATTAACGATAGAAAACACGGAAGTGGTATAAATTAAAGAAAATTAAATAAATCACGACTTTAATCTGCGAAGTTTTACTGCGCGTGTGGCTGTTGGGCCTGATTACCTTAGTCTCAGAAAAAAAATTTACTTTATGCACTAGAACATAAAAAGCGATTTTATGTCGCCTAAGCACAACATAAAGACGAACTTTTAGAGCATGAGAAGTGAAAAATATATTTATTGCTTCATAATAAGTAACTAACTATATACAATAGATACTAAAATGGATGACTAACTTACAATACAAATAAATAAAAATTGTCTTGACTTGTTTTGAATTTTGTTGGATTCCCATTTACCTAAGCAGTTTTTTGGATGAAAATCAGAAAATATTATGTCTTTCCAAGGGAAAATCTGGGTAGAGAGAGGTGGAAAGGGAGAGTGCCCAGTTGTGGGACATCAATGGTTAGTAAAAACCGACTTCAAAAAAAAACAGTACAAAATGATAAATAATTTTAATTTCGGAAGTCCGCATTGGTTCCGCATTTTCGTTTTTTGACACCGACTCCCGAAATTAAAGTTATTTATCACTTTGAAGTGTTTTTTTTTTCTTTGAAGTCGGTTGTTTTTTTTTTTTGGAAAAAAGTTTTTATTTTTCACTTTTCAGATGTAACCTACCCCACACAAATTCAATTAACACTTGTGCATTGAATGAAGTTAAAGACATCGACTAGAAGAATCATCAAAATTCGCATAGAAATGCCGGAGATGCAGTACATTTATGCATATAACTTCGTACATAAGAATGATTACCTAATGTATTATATACTAAAACCTTCCTGAAAGTATGTAGATCACATTAGTGAAAGAATTAGTTCGGCGAATGGCAGCAACCTACAATGAAGTGTTTGAACACATTAGACATATTTACATGCTCTTTGAAAAGGTTTCGTAGCCTATTGTATGAGACACTTGAACTTTAGACTAATTTATTGTTTGTTGTTTTAAAAATACTGTTTTCTTTTCTTTTTTTGTTTTTATAATATTTAGCGTAACTGTCATGCATGAACAGTTCGCCTCCTAGTGACTAAGGTATATTTTTTAATGGTAATCTGTGAACAGCTCTGTTTGTAATATTGCATAATGTAGCTGTTTGTTGTTCCTATTTAATAAAATAAAATAAAATTATCAAAATTGGTTCATAACTTTTTGAGAAAATCGCGGACATACAAACATACATACATACGGGTCGAATACAGAACCTCCATTTTTAAAGTCGGTTATAAAAAAAGTGAAAATCAGAACAAAAATACCCAAAACATTAACCCTCATTCTCTCATCAAAATATTATCATAGCTACTCTCCAGTACCTACATATCACTAACAGTTATTGATTGGTCTGATTGATGTGGTGAACAGTAAGTTACCGCTAATGGCAACTTAAACATCCGTTTAAATACTTAGTGGCTTCGTAAACGAGAGTTCACTATTAATAATCTGATTCGTTGGTGCAGTGAGAGTAAGTGATTGGTAGATCTTTGATAGCCGTTACGGGGGCTTCTTTAGTCGATTTTTATTTATTTTTATTACGATTTTTTAGGCACTTTAAGAACTATTTAGTTTTCCTATAAGCGACTCGTAAAAAGTTAATTTATTTGTGGGAGAGTCGACAACTTCAGAAAAAAGTAGGTATTAGGCAATTGGCACATTTTCAATTTTAAGCAAAAAAATAGAAAAAAATATTGTTATTTAAAAGGGGGTTAAATATAATGATCACCAAAAAAATATATTGAACACCAAAAAATTAAGTCTTCAATTACAATAGTTCTAGCTGGGTAGGTACCCCAAGGTTAGGTTTGGTTAGGTTATTTTAAACCCTTTACACAGAAATAGGAGCCCCGCGAAGCTCCATCGACATAGGATGCAAGAGCGAGCAAATGAGAATACAAATTAATTTTGACATAAGCCATTTAAAAGTGACGATTCGCCCGTTACCGGCGAGTCAATTCTCGAGAATCGACTAGTCAGGTGGTCAGAAGCCCAAAAAGTCTGACAAACAGTGATATCAAGAGGTATCGTGTTACCCAGTAACTGGGTTGTGGAGGTCAGGTAGGCAGTCACTCCATGTAAAATACTGGTATTCAGCTGCATCAGGTTAGACTGAATGCTGACCCCAACATAGTGGGGAAAAGGCTAGGCAGATTGATTGAGTTCACTCAAAACAAAACTCTTAACTTTATTTTTGAAGTGAAAACTTCTTTAGCGGCGTTGTACTTTTTTTTTGTAATGGGTAAAAAATGTTAAACTCGCGTCAGGACATCGCGTCAGGACACGTGACCTGATCGAAAATTCGTAAGACGGATGGAGAGTAGACAGCCGGCGCGGAATAGGAGAGGAAGTATCCCCCTCTCTTTCTACGGCGCGGCGAAAATGTATGCCTGCTGTTTCGTTTAGGCGGCGCAGGGCGCTTGCGCGAATGTTCGTGTGTGTTTATGTTACAGCGTGTCACGCGCATCCATGGATGGTGACAGCTGATGTCTCGACCGTCTGTGTAGTGTTTTTTATTTATCCTTCCCTGTCCCAATTCTGAGCAAAACTCTTCAATTACTTATCAACACAATATAATTATGTATGTGATTGGTGGTCGACTCTGTCACTAAGCACTGTCATCACCTATCCCCAAGTCGTACCTACACCATCATTGAACACTAATCGCCACTCCACACCCACACACAATTTCCGTATACCTACTCTTGTGCGATTGGTTGTTGTCACACATTATGGAGTACGGGGATAGTGTGTATAGTGGCGATTAATGATCGGTGATTCTGATTAGATACAAGATGTCAGACAGTAGAAAACTATTGTCTGACATCACTGATCATCGTCCAGTCTTACTCATCACTAATCACTAATCACCACTCCACAAACAATAACCATAATTGTGTGTGTGTGCGCGCGCGATTGGTTGTCGACTATGTCCGTTCACAACGTTCACACTATCACTAATCTTTGTCATCACCGATCCTTAATCACCACTCCGCATGCAATCACCATACTTCTGCGTGTGTATGTGTGTGTGTGCGATTGGTTCTCGACTCTGTCGCTATATAAAGTTTATTATTGTTATTAATACTGGTCGTTTATTGCTTCTGGACGATTACTGTGGTGGCAAAGCGGGCGAACTAGTGTGGATACGACTTGGGTAAAATGTTTTTTGTTTTCTTTATTCGATGTTGAATGGATTCATAGTCTGAGGAGCTGTTCATTTATTACGTAAGACGATTTGAGGGGGCAGGGGGTCCAAACAAGTCTTATTTTTTCTTACATGGGGGTGGGAGGAGTCTGGATAATTCTTACGTAAGATCACGAAAGTAAAATAAAATTATAAGTTAAAAAAACTTTTTTACAAAAAAAAAAACAAAACCGACTTCAAAAAAAAACTACAAAGTGATAAATAACTTTAATTTTGGAAGTCGGTGTCAAAAAAACAAAAATTCGGAATAAACGACACCGACTTCCGGAATTAAAGTTATTTATCACTTTGTAGTTTTTTTGAAGTCGGTTGTTTTTTTTTGTAAAAAAGTTTTTCACTTTGTAGTGTTCTTTTGGAAATCGGTTGTTTGTTTTTTTTTTTTGTAAAAACGTATTTTTAATACTTACAGAATTCAGAAAATTATTTACTTGTAATCTACTGAACAGTCACACTATTAGGACGAAAACCCTTCCATTCTTCCAAACATTAATCCTTAATTTTATTCCAAACGAAATTCCACTAAGATTCCCATACCAACTTACAGCCCGTCTCATCCACTGTATTCCACCGCTGCGCAAGCGCACGCGGCGGCCGCGTCGTGTGTGGTCCAGTGGAACGGCTTGCAGTATGCTCTACATTACGTATTACTTTTCACAGGAATTTCTATATTTGGGAAAATTTTGTATTTCATATAGGAATCTTGTTGGACTGTTTTTGTTAAATTTTATTTTGAAAGGCACGTTTTAGATAAATAAATTATTATAATATCATGGTTGTATTTCAAGAAAGGGTATATAGTCCTCTTCACCGTATCAGGCGACAGCGACCCCGGCTACTTCTCTTTCCTTTCATGAGCTCTTTGATGACTAGCAAAACCAAATTTAGTCTTGAAAACCCGGTCACACCGTGTACAGAAGAGCAGATCAGCATCGTTGTATGTATATGCATAGGAAGGCTTTGGGCGGCTTTTGCGTATTTGGCGTTTCTTGTCCAGGTCTTCTAGACGATTTGTTTTTGTGTGTGCAAGAAAGGGTAGGCAGACGAACGCTTATAGTGCCTACCTTTCGTCAGTAAAGCTATTAAACTCCCATATAGGTAATACATAATATGGGGTCTGTTGCTATCAGTCCAGCACGAACCCAGACCCCGCGGAGCTACCGAGAAATTCCTAACAAAATGCGGATAGTTACTTAATGATTGAGAGCAATAGTAACTCCGATTTACGAGTTCCAGGTCGTGGGTTCGAACCTAGGCAGGCGCTTTACTTTGTGCAAATAATTTCATAACCACTGCTCACAAAACGGTGAAGAAAAACATCATGAGGAAACCGGCATGTCCTAGAGCCGAAAATTCGAAGACATGTGACATCTACCAACCCGCACTGGGCCCGCATGGTGGATCAAAAAAAAAAAATAAACGTTGCGTTTATAAAGATGGCAACCACATTCCACAATCATGAGCATAATCAGCCTATAATGTTCCCATCACTGCTGGGACACAGGCCTCCTCTCCTCAAGAGGGAGTGGGCCGTAATCCACCACGCGTGCCCAGTGCGGGTTGGTAGATGTCACACGTCTTCGAATTTTTGGTTCTAGGACATGCCGGTTTCCTCACGATGTTTTCCTGCACCGTTTTGAGAGCAGTGGTGATGAAATAAATCGCACAAATTAATGTGCCTGTCTGGCATCGAACCCACGACCTGGGCCACCACTGCTCTCTTGGTCATTGAAAAAACATGATTACAATTCAATTCACCGTTTTGAGAGTAGTGGTGATGAAATCATTTACAAAAAGTTAAGGGGCGGGCGGAGCATGCGTAGTTCATACAAACGAAACGTAATACCAATGAATGGACACTGACTTAAAGACGAGTTAAATGAGATTTTTTTTTTTTTCTATAGCCTCATGTCTCATCTTTACAGGGTGTTACGGAAAGGGTATATCAATACAAACGGGTTGAAGAGTGTATCTGGTCTAGAATCTCTGTACAAAATTTCAGCTCAAAAGCATTAAGTTTGAAAATGCTTAATATTTTTTTATTTCGACATCACGGCGCTGCACTGGCGCGCGGCGGCGTGATGTGAGTGTAATAGGCGCATAGACACACTACAGATAATGGATAATGACCCTCGTAGTGTGGTGACACGTTTGTTATGATTTCAATTTAATAAAATATCGAAATAAAAAAATATTAATCATTTTCAAAGTTACTGCTTTTGAGCTGAAATTTTGTACAGAGATTCTAGACCAGATACACTCTTCAACCCGTTTGTATTGATATACCCTTTCTGTAACACCCTTTATATCAGAGTCCTTTCAAAATATATATTCGGGAACCTAGATATTCTGTAATCCAATCGGAATAAATACACACCACCTTAAGAATATGTTTGATTTACAAATTATTTTGGTATTACGTTTGTATGAACTGCGCATGCTACGCCGGCCCCATAAACGCCTGCCTGGGTACGAACCCACGACCTTACAACTCGTAAGTCGCGGTCGTTGCCACTAGGCCACCACTGCACATAATTGGGTACAAATCAGTGGTGTGCATTGGTTTTAAGAATAGGTAGGCACTAGTTCTATTCTAGACAAACGCGGTCACTAATTAGAAAAAAAGTGAGGTCAAAAAGTGTGGTTATTTGAGTAGGCATGCCTACTTAAGGGTGATAAATTGCGAAGGTCGAACGTCATGGTATTAGGCGTGAGACGTACGTATTTTTGATTTTGTCATATTAACTTGAACGAGTAAAGACCAATGACAATGTGCGAATAGTACGGGAGCCGAGTTGGCCGTTCGGCGACTGCCTATTGCCGCGCGTGTTTGTATAAAGATTTTTTTTTTAGGTATGATAATTTAGTGATTTTCTTAATTGTGGGGCACACACTAAAATGTAATTGACAGGCTTATGTTGATATAATATCAAGGTAGGCGCTGCTTATATGCCTATATGTAATGCACGCCACTGGTACAAATAGAGTCACTTTTAAACTACATAGATAACTTACATATTACCCTCTCATTACATAACCATATCATTATTTTTTGCACAAATATAATAGTAGCTTAGGTATAATAACTGTCTTAACGATGATTTAAAAAAATACAATTTGCAAACCAATTACCATAATTTTGATGTTATTAAAGTCTTAAAGCATCTATGGCATTTATTCATTTGTTTTTTGACCACCTGGTTCGTGTAGTGATCGCAAGCGCTATACTGCTGAGCATGAGGTCCTGGTAGTGGCGTGCATTGCATATAGGCATGTAAGCAGTGCCTACCTCGATATATCAACATAAGCCTGTCAATTACATTTTAATGTGTGCCCCACAATTAAGAAACTCACTAAATTATCGTACCTAACAAAATCTTTATACAAACACGCGCGGCAGTAGGCAGTCGCCGGACGGCCTACTCGGCCCCCGTACTATTCGCACGTTGTCATTGGCCTTTACTCGTTCAAGTTAATACGACAAAATTAAAAATACGTACGTCTCCCGCGTAATACTCAAATAATCACACTTTTGACCTCACTTTTTTTTCTGATTAGTGACCGCGTTTGCCTAGACTAGACCCGGCCTAGTGCCTACCTATTCTGAAAACCAATGCACGCCACTGGGTCCTGGGTTCGATTCCCGGGTCGGGCAAAGGGTTATTAGATTTCTCCATCTGGAATTCCTCAGTAGCAGCCTGGAGTCTGGATTTGTGCAAAGAAAATGCGAAACCAACGACACCGACTTCTGAAATTAAAGTTATTTATCACTTCAGTGTTTTTTTTTTTAAAGTCGGTTGTTTTTTGTTTGTAAAAAAGTTCTTACATGAAGCGACTGTCTATCTGACCTCCACAACCAAGTAACTGAGTAATTTTATACCCCTTGTAAAGACTGGTTGTCAGACTTTTGAGCTTCTGACTACCCGTAACGACAGTCAAAAATCTACGAATGGTAGCCGGGACAAATTACATGACGTGCTTTCCGAGGCACGGAGGGGTCTTGATATGGTCACCCATCCACTGACAGACCTCGGTATGCATTGCTCAAGCTTGACGATCGACCCGAGCGGCTGTAATAATTATTTTAGTCTCCCGGCATCACTGCTGATTGATTATTGTATTTTAGCCCCTAAACTTTCACAAGATTAGGGGTTAAAATACAATAATCAAACCACTGCTCCACATATACCTTCGAAAGAAGGAATGAAGGAAAGGAAGGAATCAACCATTTTGAACCCTTTTCCTTCAATTTTTAATTATATTAACTCAAAAACAACCACCGATGCTACACTTTTCAAATTATCACCAATTTACGGCTATTTGCTATTAGAAGCCGATGTTTGCCGAACGCTCCCGATGTTTACCGAGCACGTCCGATGTTTGCCGATCATGATCGACTTAAGGAACACCATCAATATTTACATTTTTCATGTAATACTACGACAAAGTTACATTTGCGGTTTTGACTCAAACAATTTGCTCTAACTCGGAGCTTTCGGAACTGTAAAATTAATTTGGTATTTCAGTATGACGTTTAGGTACCAATTTAAATTTGCCGTTCGATGTTGATAGAGCTGAAACATTTTGTTCGTGTTTTAGAGTTTCACAGCCGCATTTAGTAAGTTTGTTTCGTGTCAATATTAGGTTTAGTTATGACGATGCATTGTAATGGTGATTATGACTCTTAAAGAGGTGAAAACGTGAACTAATATTTGTGTGCACTATTAAATGTAGTTCACGATGTATTTTTTAGAAAGTTCTGGAAGAATAAGGACAGGCGAGCGTGGAAATAGGTGTTATGCCAACACACTTTAATTTGTTACGTCTCTCCGTACCCGAGCTTACGTCTCTTCGTCCACCCTTGCCCCTCTCACCCCTCTCGCGGCCTGCCTGCTGCACCATCAACCAGCGGTCGGCGAGCCGTAAGCGCGGCGCGGCGTCGCTTAACCGTAGCCGATTCGACGTATCGGAGCTTCTGATCCGCTTTGGTTACGTGCTTACGTTAGGTTGACGCCTGTTTAACGGCGAGGCGAAAGGCGATACGGTGACGATCCCTTTCCGCGTTGATATGTGTGCTATGACCGTTCATTTTGTGATGAACTTCTTATTAGTTTTTTCCAAATATCAATCAACTCAGCCTATCGCAGTCCACTGCTGGACATAGATCTCTCCCAGGCTGCGCTACAACACCCTGTCCTCTGCCTTCCGCATCCAGTGTATCCCAGCCACATTTTTCAGGTCGTGGGTCCCACGTTGCTAGGCGGCGTCCCACACTACGCTTGCCGATACGCGGTCTCCACTCCAGGACTCGTCTGCTCCACCGGCCATCGGTCCTTCGACAGACAAGGCCAGCCCACTGCCACTTCAGTTTGCTTACTCTGCAAGCTTTGCAACTCAGGTTCTTTTCCGAATAACCTCGTTTCTGCTATTGTCCTTCCCCTTTTTAATCCATCCAAAGGTTGTCTTTAAAAGATTGCTCTTAGCGATAAGACCGCCCATTGTGTCACCCATTGTAAAGTTTCTATATTTATGTCTGTAATTTATATGGTGGACATAATAAAGAGTATTCTATTCTATCCTTTTAGAAACTCCAAGCATAGCTCGCTCCATAGCGCGCTGAGCGACCTTAAATTTGCGGAACAGCCAAATATGTTCAAACACAAACTCAAACCCAAAGCATTTATTTCAAACTAGCTGTGCCCTGCGGTTTCACCCGCATAAGTTTTGATCCCGTAGGAATATCGGGACAAAAAGTATCCTATGTCCTTTCCCGGGACTCAAACTATCTCTATACCAAATTTCATCTAAATCGGTTCAGCGGTTTAGTCGTGAAAAGGTAACATACAGACAGACAGACAGACCGACAGACCGACAGACAGACAGAGTTACTTTCGAATTTATAATATTAGTATGGAGTATGGATAAACCAATTACAGGCCCTTTTGAATTGTCAAGAAATCGGTCAGTCAGAAAAATTAAGCTAATTGCCCATTCCAAAGCCCAGTAGATGTCTATGGAGTAGAACGGACAAGAAACTCCATGGACACAACCACTATTTAGTTTCGATGCCCACCTTTCATCAGCTCCCTCTCATGATAAGTACACTCAGTAACTTGCACTCGCGCCTGCGCGGGCGCATAGTGACTCATATTTAATATCTTAGCGTCTGCGTGACGGATGGGGTGGGATGACAGATTTACTTGCGTGGTACATCATCGATGGGTTTTATTGTTTGTATACTAGTTGGATACTGTGGGTTTGCTTGGAAAATATTTGTGAAAAGGGAAAGAAAACGAAGAGTGATCTAGGATTTTCGTAGTAAGTGATGATGGGAATTATTGGGAGAGTATTATGAAGTAAATTTTCACATAAATCATTCAAGTTAGTTGGTATCGGGGCTGATTACCGAAAAAAAAACACAAACAGAATACTTTGCCATCACTCACTGACATATCGGATATACATTAAAACCGAGTACATCCCGAGGACAGCCGAACACATCCGAAGCGGTGTCGCTTACGGTGACAGTGGCGTGAATTCAACGCGGGATTTTAGTTATCACTCGTGGTAACCCTTCAAAATATTTTTTTTCACATACGTGACACCAAGGCGTAGGTATATTATTATTACCCAGTAACTGGGTTGTGGAGGTCAGATAGGCAGTCGCTTCATGTAAAATAAGGTAAACGCGGGTGAAGTCGACAGTGACCCAGAAGTCGTCAAATTGTTTAAAAACATCAATATCTTTTCCTACTTAACATTTAACTGGCCCATTTTTATGGCAACATATTTTTGGTAACATATTGCACAATTAAAATAAAACACTGAGTTTTAACTGTAATGGTGGCTGAGATATCTCACTTAAAAAGTGTGTACCACATTTTTTTAACTTTTTTGCAAGTTTAGCTGCTAAATGTCAAACTCAGCACGTAGTTTTGTGTTTTGATTTACGAACCTTCAGTGGGGTATGTGTTAAGTCTGATTGTTTAATGAATTAGTTAAGTTAATTTACTAATGATATAACCTGAAGTTTAGAACACTTTTATCATAAAAGTATTATTTTTTTAACGTGACATCCATTGGTACTTAAAAATTCCTACTTGACCCAAATCTCGTCATTTTAAGCACTTTTTTGACGATTACCGGGACACGCTTAATACTTGCCTCTAAACTCGTCATTTGTAAATATTTTCAACTTTATTGCTAAAGCATAAGGTTCAAAGCTGATTGGGAAAATTTAACAGTTTCGGGTAGCTTGATGTGCTGGCGTCTGTACAAACATATAATAAGGTTTGGGCTACATTTGACGATAAAATTGGGTTTCTCTTAAGCTGTTTTCGCGTCGCTCACTCATTGCTTGAGTACCTAAGCGTGCTCTGCTTAGTCGTCGCGTCATTGGGCTCGCTTCGCTAGCTCGGCACGAAACTGTGCTCGCGCTTCACTCTTGTCATGTGTAAGTGCATTCAGCTCACTCGTGTCGAAGATGGGCTTGCTTCGCTTGCTGGTTTAAGAAGCTGTTAAGACGAGCAAGAGAAGTAAGCAGCGCGCTCATTGTGCGATTAAGCGTGCTTTGCTTATTTATATCTAGGAAGGGCTCGCTTCGCACGCTGTATCGCAAACGCGCTCCACTCGCTCGGCCCGTAAAAAGTATTCTCAGTTCTAACCTAAACTGCCTTACTGGGAAAGGTATAATAATGAGCTGTAATAAGCCTTGGCTAATTGATGCTAGTTTTTCAACAGTACCTCACTCAGATCGAGCGTGGATATTACAGTTCTGATCAAATCCTCACACATATAGAGGTGTCTTCTTACTAAGTCTTCTGCCGTTGAATCTTCTTAATGTTCTACGTGTACTTGCACGATGACAGGCCGGGACGCCGTTCATTAATAACATGGCGATTGGCGATGATTTTAGGTATTACCTTAGCTTTTGAATTCGCTCATAAGTAGATTTTGTAGGCTTATTGTGTTTCTTATGATTTAAAACTTTCTTTGGTTGGCTTTTGATTGGGCTAATATTAGTGGGAGGTGCGGCGAATGTACAAGTATCTCCCAGGCCCCGGACTCATGGTACTAGAAGGAACAGTGGGGTTTTAGTCGGTAGGAGTCCAACATAACCCTCAGTTTTTCCCAGACGAAGGGTATCCATGAGGATTTCCCCACGAAAAAAAAGGCGCATTGCATTTCATATAAAGCAACCTTTCACCGTATGTGATATTTTCAGTTCTAAGCAGATTTACGGTCGATATGAGATGACATCTTTAACTTTTATGCTACTTGCTGCTGATTTTCTTTCGTTTTCTGATACTGCCGTAGCTATTGTAGGTATTGCTCGGTACTAGGCTTTTGAGGCTCATTGAATTTCTTATGATGCAAGCTTACTTTTATCGAGATTTTTTTCATTTTTGGCCAGACTTACGGCCGATATGAGACGACATTTGAAATTATTTTGCTATTGTCAACTTCAAATGCATTTTTAACTCGGCCAATATTTCTGTTGATATCCTTTAGGCCCTAGTAGTGCTGTGTCAATTCTTGACAATGACACCTAGCAGCTAAAATTTTTTTTGCGAATTGAAATTTCGACGCATAGTAAAAAGGAGGGTCGGGCACACTGCACTTGCGATGTGACGTCAAACACAAATTAGATCCTGCTTCAAAATTGGTACAATTATTACCTATATATTTTATGCTCAATCATTACCCAAGCATTCTCGTAGTTATAAGCGGCTGAAATATTCCATGATATTGTCGGTCAGACATATTGAACTAACCACGAGTGCAACGACGTTTTCACGTCAACAGGAGACCAGTCACGTTTCATACAGAGTTGGGCCCAAAACACAAAGTGACAGCGAAATAAAATTTATTATTATTTAGAAGTTCTACGAAAAAAATCCAGTTTTATAAATTTTAATAAAAATATATTAACTACCGATTGGCGAAAATAAAAGAAAGGTGACCTTAAACAAGTATTACCTAATATGACAACAAACCTCTGCGAGTGTTACTATAACTATTTTTGATATATAGTTCTAAAATTAGGTTTTTTAATGTATAAAACTTTATTTTTCAACTTAAAAACAGCTGAAGGACTGGTCGTAGAGATACGGCGCAATAGTAAAAAATGATAAGGAGGTCTTCCCCGACCAGGGTAATAATTTTTTTTTCATTGGGCGGCCATTTTGGGTTTTCGGCCTAACATGGCTGATTTATTTATATACTTTATTGTACACCACAAAAATACACAACATAAAAAAAAAAACATTAAACACTTAATATACAATGGGCTAATCTCCTTTATTCTGATAAAAACTGATTCTGTGGTTCGGATATCTTAATTTTTTAAGCTAAAATATATTAGAATTTACCTACCTAGTCTGCTAACAGCTCACAACCTTAAGTAATTTCTTGCGATTTGGTTTTCTACCTACCTTTTGTTTCTTAGACTTGCCACTCATATGAAAGACAATCACAATATGTTTTAATGTGTATCTAATCATCTTGAACTCTATGTTCAAGCCCTGAAAGATCATATTAGCGTCAATAATTGACGACTAATGGGTCCATTTGATGAGTAATAGTACAAATCTGGCGAGTACTGGTACAAATCGCCCTTTTTTCACATTTGCTTAAATAAGTATTTATTATCACTAAAAATTACAAAAATTAACTACTTATTTAGAATAACGGATAATTTTTCTATTTCGTCATGCAAAAAGTTTCATTCTAAATGAAATACTTCTCATGCAGCAGTTCTTCAAAGTCAGTGAATATCAAAACCCGACGACTATTGGTACATTTACCTTACTGGTATTCAGCTGCATCCGGTTAGACTGGAAGTCGTCTCCAAAATAGTTGGGAAAAGGCTAGGCAGATGATGGTACGAGTAAACCTACATCGACACTTTTGAAAAGTCAGGAGCTAGGTCATCATCATCATCATTTCAGCCGGAAGACGTCTACTGCTGGACATAGGCCTCCTCCAAGCACCTCCACTTCGACCGGTTCTGTGGATCGGAAGCTAGGTGCACGGTCCCAATTGGTCGTTTCCTATGGAGAAGAGCCGGCAAGAAAGTCCACGGTTACTCTTTTAAAAGTAATTAAGTATCTAATAATTTTATTTAATATTTTTTAATATTTTTTATTTTTATTTCTTTTAATAATTTTTAAAAGAGTCATTACTTATTAATTATTTTTTACGGACAGACAAACTCTTACGTTTATTATTAGCTATCTAAGTAACGCCAGAATGTATTTATAATAGAATGTTTTAGTTCGTTTATTGACAGAATCTTTCTCACGAACTAGTAGATGTAAGTTATGGGCAGCTTATTTTTGTCTATATTATTTTTAAATGTACTCTGAGGAGAGTTATGAGAGGGTAGGGATGTACAGTCAACAAAAGAGATAGGTATGCAGGATCGTAGGATATAATTGAAGTTTAGTAAAAAACCGATGGATGTTCTCAACTGAAATATCATTTTATTAATAGAAGACAAACAGCTCATTTATCAAATTAAATTTCAGTCGACAACATCCATCGGTTTTTTACTAAACTTCAACTACATCCGACGATCCTGCATACTTATCTCTTTTATTGACTGAACCTACTTGTATTTAAAATTATCGATCTACAATCATGATAGTCCAACACACGGGCAATGGCCACAGCAATGGCACAAATAGTGCAATCTTTTTTGAAATGAATTATTAAAAAAATTTCAAGTCCTGTGTTTTTTTATTTTTATTTATTTGTATTGTAAGTTAGTCATTTATTTTAGTATGTAGTGTATATAATTAGTTACTTATTATGAAGCATTGAATAATTTTGTGTAAAAAAAAAATTACATATAAAATTATTATTATGCTTTTGTTTTTTTTTTTCGCAACCATTACCGCGCCCCCCGGTCTATTCCTTGATATGCAATGGTCGCTGTAGCACCATGAACATGAGGCTACAGGAGCTAGTGCAAATCTTGGGGTTCATTCGATTAATCGAGTCTGGTTTAACCACGCTGGGATCGGTGCAATTCATTCATTCACTCATTCAATCTATTAATTTTAATGACTTGGTATTGATAAAATATAATAATATATTTAAATACAGCATCATCATTGCTACATCAAAATTTGAGTTTTTTACATTAAAGTAGGTGCCTGAAATATGTTTCGAAATGTCGTAATGTGATATTGTAAAAATATAAGCTAGGATTATTGTCAGAGTTGATTTATTTAACCTCTCAAGCTCCGCTAATTCGACAGAATTGATTTTTTATTGTAGGTAATGTGTCACCAGTGTCAACTAAGACGAAAAGATATTCGTAACATTTAGGAGTAGCTCTTATTTTTCCGCCGCACTCAAAAACTTCCCCGGCTCCTCATAAGTCACACCTAGGGTTGCCAGGCGTCCAGATAAAGCCGGACATAGTCAGGCTTTTTGGTTGCGTGTCCGGCCAAATCAGACGGTGTCCGGCCTCCTGTCCGGCTTTTGTTAGGCTTTTTAAATTTGACCAAAGCGTGCGCGGCGCGCCCCCGCCTCCCCACTCTAAGTCTACCTATAGTAAATGATAAAAAGCCTAGATTTACTTTAAAAAAAATTGTCGTTGTTACTGTTAAGACTAAAAAATTAAGGGCGTCCTGCTTTTATACCCAAATGTCCGGCTAAACTGGCTGGTCTGTCCGGCTTTTCGGTTTTAAGACCTGGCAACCCCAGTCACACGAAAACTTCATAGCTCCAAGCGTCACAGACAATTTCTAACATCAAATATAATAAGCAAAAACGCCAATTAGCATCAAAGCTACAAATAAACGTCCCATCTATTTGTGTACAAAGTATTTGACGGCACATTCGCGGGAACGCTAAGCAGCCATGATGGATGCCCGAATACCGAACTAATTGGTGCCTAATTTCGGACGTCATAGCTCTTGAATTATTGTCCTTTGGTTTCAATTGCTGGTGTTGGGGACTTGATTGAAGATTTTTATCTCTGGGGAAAGTTTATGGGATTTTAAATTCGGGATAAAAAGTTGTCTGTGATTTTTTGAAGTGAAAACTTCTTAAGGCGCGTTGGGCAATTTTTTGTAACCGACACCGCTTCGGATGTTTTCGGCTGTCCTCGGGATGTACTCGGTTTTAATGTACCCGATATGTCAGTGAGTGATGGCAAAGTATTCTGTTTGTGTTTTGTTTATATGTCGATTCAAAAAATACACACGTACCGCAAAACGAGGCTACTTTGAATTCCAGGGTTACTTTGACAGGCGTTGGAACTACTTTAACAGAGTGCCAAAAGCGGTTTTCACGTGTGCTCAGCAAGTGTGCGTGACCTCGAGTAATATTGCGCGAGGCGCGGGGTGTGGGGAACGCGTGATAGCGTTGTGATCGGCCTTGTCAAAGTAACCCTGAAAGTCAAAGTAGCCCCGTTTTACTGTAATTGTTGAAGTTTTCACTTCTGTCGGCACTCCCGGAGTGCCACTGTTATTTTTTCGAGTTGTTTGGTTTGGGAATAAGGCATGCTTTGGTATCGATGCCTCTTCCTAATTTTCGGCCCACAAAAACTAGGCCGAAAGCCGAAACCGATACCAATCCCCTTACTACGCACATCACTATTTAAAACCCTTACATCACACGATTTCAAAACGTACTCAAAACTTCAAAGGGCACGAGAGCGCAGTAGTTAACAATTATCGCGACATCCGCAGTTCGATTCCCGGTAGAGTACATTTAAATCATGCGGTTCGCTGTATGCAAGTTTATTTTGATTTATAGCGTTTTATTGTACATTCTTTAGTTTGTTGTTGTAAATCAAAATGGTTTGTGTTTTCGTAGTGTTAAAGGGCCGTGGTGTCTACTTAATAATAGTTGAAAATAGATGGTGGCCCAGTGGTAACGGCTGCGACTTACGAGTTATAGGTCCTAGGTTCGAACCCAGACAGGCGCTTTACTTTGTGTAAATTATTTCATCACCACTGCTCTTAAAACGGTGAAGGAAAACATCGTGAGGAAACCGGCATGTCCTAGAACCAAAAATTCGAAGACGTCTTGTGACATCTACCAACCCGCATTGGGCCCGCTCCCTCTTACCGAGAGGAGGCCTGTGTCCCAGCTGTGGGAACATTACAGGCTGATTATGACCTTTACGGGAAGAATTTATATAATAATATATACTATATTATATTATTATATATATATATATGCTACACGTGGAAACTTGTAATTGGCCTTATTTTATTTGATCTTTTGCTTACTGTATCTGTTTAGCTGTAAGTTTTCCTAAAAATAAAATAAATAAATAAATAAATTTTCAAAAATCCTTCTTAAGTGCTCATCTTCGGTACACAAGGAACTCTTGCGCAACATTTCATGCTTCTAGACACAGTGGTTTAGGCTGTGCGTTGTCTGTCAATGAGGTGGCAATAACCACGCATGGCAAACATATTGATGACCAGCTGTACACCGCGGTTGCACCCGCATAAGAGCGGTTTTGTACTACATCCGATCCGAATCCGAATTAAAGTTCCGACTTCAATCCGAATTGGAAATGTTCTAAATTCGGGCGGATAGAGTTCGGATCACAGATATAGATAACGCAAGTTGTATCACGAACTGTATGAAAACTAAGCGTGCCACTTTTTGATTACCTACTATGACGTCACAAGCTCGCGCTCTCTCGCTCACGCTCATCCAGCCAGCAGTACACAGGACTGAGCGCGAAAGTGGCGGCTTACGATTTTTGAACGTAAGCTGGTGCGATTTTTGGCACGCGAAGTAGGTGCTCTTGCGTTATCTAGGTGTATCTATATCTGTGGCAATCCCTCATACAAATAGGACTATGGTCACTTCGGACCGGCATTTCTCGGATTCGGATCGGACGCAGTGCAAAACCGCCCTAACTCTCGATCTCATGGGAGTATCGGGATAGAAAAGTATTCTATGTCCTAACCCGAGTCATGATCTACCCATGTTCTAAATTTCATCTAAATCCGTTCAGCCGTTTTAGCGTGAAACAGACATAGAAAATATCGAAGCTTTTCTCTTTATAATACTAGCTGCGCCCCACGGTTTCACCCGCATAAGTGTCGATCCCGTGGGTGTATCGGGATAAAAACTATCCTATGTCCTTCCTCGGGACTCAAACTATTTCTATACCAAATTTCATCTAAATCGGTTCAGTGGTTTAGGCATGAAAAGACAACATTCAGACAGACAGGCAGACAGACAGACAGAGTTACTCGTACCTTCGAATGGATTTGTTAAAATTACCTACAATATGTTGATGATTCTCATCTACCTAGCCTTTTCCCAACTATGTTGGGGTCAGCTTCCAGTCTAACCGGATGCAGCTGAATGCCGGTATTTTACATGGAGCGACTGCCATCTGACCTCCACAACCTAGTTACTGGGTAATACGACACCCCTTGGTAAGACTGGTTGTCAGACTTCCGGGCTACTGACGACCCGTAACGACTCTCAAAGATCCACGAATGACAGCCGGGACCAATGACTAAACGTGCTTTCCGAGGCACGGAGGGGTCGAAGTATGTGAAGATGGTCACCAATGCACGGACCAACCGCGGCAAGCGTAGCTTAACCTGTTCGATCGACCCGTGCGGCAGTTATTACTCCACAAGCCCCTTTTGTTTATAGGTATCTACTTTAATTCTGTCATATTTGTAATTGGGAATTGGAATAAAACATTAAAATAATTTTATAACGTAATATAATTTATTTATTATTTTCTATACTTACATTTAAAAACTAGCACAGTCACAATAACTACCCGGATAATAATATTTTTTTAATAAATATTTACAATTAATAAGAAAAAAAAACAGAAAAATAAATGGAAGAATCGAAATGACTAAAATACAGCATTTTCTAGAAATTAAAATAGAAACACCGTTTTATTTAAAGAACACACATAAATTATTAATATGTACTTAAAACTATATTCTTTACATTATAAATATTATAATACAAACAAGTGAATTTATTATGCCGAAATTAAATTGTAATCATGTTTTTTCAATGACCAAGAGAGCAGTGGTGGCCCAGGTCGTAGGTTCGAAGCCAGACAGGCACATTATGCAATTTTTTTATTGCTGAATGGACCCGCTCTTGACCTCGATCACGCCTGATGGAAAGCGATGGATGAGGTCTATGATAGAACGAGTGTGCCCAGAAGATGCCTAAGGCACTGGAACTCCCACACATCGACGAAACACAGCAGGCTGCTTGACGCCGGACTCCAGTGGGAGGGTGGTCGCAAACCAGGCGGGCGTTAGCCCTACCAAAGCAAGGGAAGAATTGGCCAGTCAAATAAGTAATTAACTAATGTATTTCATCACCACTGCACTCAAAACGTTGAAGGGAAACATCGTGAGGAAACCGACATGTCCTAGAACGAAAAATTCGAAGACATGTGACATCTACCAACCCGCACTGGGCCCGCGTGGTGGATTATAGCCATATTATAGCCAAACACCCTCTCACAGAGAGGAGGCCTGTGTCTTAAAGGGAACGTTACCTATACATAGGCTGATTATCCTGTGCTTATGATAATGAGGAAGAAAGTACCATGTCCTCATTTATTAAGCAGCATTTTTCTTACGACTTTAAAAAATTATTCCTCAATAAGAAACGTTTCCTCGATTTCTTGATATTTTCTCCTCATTCTGTCTTTGAGATACATTTGTCCTCATAACTTCATTCTTATAACTTTTATATATTTATTTTTATAGATTTTCTTGTACAGTGCCTCACCAAATGATTAAATAACATTATTATTAATAAATTATAACTACAAAAACTTATAAACTATTTGGTTATTATATCGCATCATTTTATCAGTACTTTTTAGTTTTTAGCTATTATAGAGATATTATAGTTTTAGGGCTAAAACTGCGCTAAGCGGGCGCCCGCAACGGGCAGCCATCGTGTGTCTACGCGCGTGGACAAGATATCAATAAGTATATGGACAAGATCCGGGCGCGGATGCTCACACGGATCCCCACAACGCAGCACTTTTGTATGGAACCGCGCGGGCGGCGCAGTCTCAGCCCTTAATGTCAAGTTTAATCTAGATTTTTTATTTAAAAGGCAAACGATTGTTAAAGCCTTAAAAACCCAGTTTCTGAGGTGCTTAAACTGTCAATAGGTATCTATTAATTTAACAAAAATATATATTTGAGCAAAGTTCCACCAACTCAACAACGAAACGGAACATTTGGTTGGAAACGCAAAAAGTCAACAACTATCGAATGGATGAATTCCGGTTAAAAATACCTACCTCAGAAACCGGTTTTTTATTTTCAGGCCAGAAAATGCTAGCAATATTTTAATTTTAATAATTGGTTTTTAGAACAGTTTACTATTTTCTATGTTAACCGCTATTTTACAAGTCCTAAAATAACTACGCTTTACTCAATAAGAATAAATACGTTAAATTCTATATTATTTACACTACCAGGAACATTTTCTTTATTTTGCAAAGGGACCATCCGTAAATGACGTCACACGAATTTCATGATCTTTGGAGCCCCCCCGGTCGATGCCACTGGTCATATTTGTGTGACCGATCATACAAATATTACGTCCTCTAGTGTGTCGTCACATATTTTACAATTTTAAATTAATATTAAACCTAATATTAATATTGTTGTAGTTAGTACCTAATATTTTAACGAATTTCGTAAAAAAAATATATATTTTTGATTTTTATTACATGCGAAGTCACGAAGCCTACGACTCACCCCCTCGTCAAAAGACGTCTCACTTTTGTTACCCCCTCTCCTTCCCCCTTAACGTGTGTCACAATTTATGGATGGCCCCAAAATACCATAATATACTACGCTAATGTTTTATTATAAAATACATATTATATCTCGTAGTCTCAAAATGGCCTTTTATTTCATTAAACATATTCACGAGTAACTGGACGCATTTTTTAAATTTTTTAGGCAAACCGAAAGCCGAGGTTCGCGCGGGCGAGTTTTTCCCGCGGCGATTTCTTTCGCGCACTAGATTTTCAACCCAATGTTTAGCGCCGAGAGTTGAAATTATAACAGTGTATTTTTTTTAATGCGCTGGAATGTGCTCTGTTGGATTCTCAACGGACGGCTCAACACCTAGAGTCGAAAATCCAATCGCGATATTTTTACGTCCGCGCGAACGTGGGCTAAACGACATACTAATAATATTTCCTTAAAACATTATTTTCAGAAAACTGCAGTTATTGCCATTAAGTTATTTATAAACGACGATATTTTATTATTAGTTACCAATTCTGGTAACACCGCTTTTAATTATCCGTTTAATTATTATTGCTTCAATACAAAGACAAGAAGAAAATCTAAAGGAAATCCCAATAAATGGTAATTTCTCTTACAAACGCCATGTTTTTATTAATTTAACCTTTTGTGCTTACACAGTCTCAACTCAATTTACACACAATCCGAATCATTTTGAAGGATATTGCTAATCCATTGCTTTATATGTTCGAAAAATTTGTCTGCTCAACAACGTAAATAACGCAATAAATGTTGTTGAACTGTCAAAATGAAACCGATTCCGATTGATAAAGGGTTACGCAATTGCCCCGCTGAACTGTAAAACGCACCCTTCCGAATCTGAGTTTACACAAAAAACGTCATATCTTATGTGACATTAATTTCTTCCTCCTCATCACTCTCCGTCACCGTACTGTGGTTGTACAGGCCTTGTGCCATCAGCTGTAACGCGAGGGGGTTCCTCTGGCCCGAAGCCTTCTTGAGCTTGGCTCGCTTGTTCTGGAACCAGATCTTGATCTGAGCTTCCGCTAGACCTAGCTCTGCTGCCAGGCTTTGACGTCTTCGTTCTGTCAGGTAGCGGTTTTCGGCAAACTCGTGCTGTGGGCAAAAAAGGCGGGTTAGGAAGGTTGCAGGAACAGTATTTTACATGGAGCGACTGCCTATCTGACCTCCGCAACCCAGTTAATGGGTACCACGATACCCTTTAGTAAGACTGGTTGTTGGTAGCGGTGAATGCTTATGCGAATCCCGCACCCCCGGCCATAGGTAGAGGTGGAACACCGCGGTGGTTTTAGCCGGTAAGAGTCCGGCATGCCCCTCTGTCACCCCCACGATGGAGGAAGTGCATGAGGATTTCCACCGCGCACCAAAAAAGGCTTTTAGACTTTTGACTACCCGTAACGACTGGCAAAGATCTACGCGTGACACCACGGTCCAACGGCTTAACGTGCTTTCCGAGGCTGACTGGTAGACAAAAAAAAAAAAAAAATCATCAGGAATCATCTTTACTCCTCCGGGAGATGATTACTGGATGATTACTCCTCATCTTTACTACTCATCTATACTCCTCCGGGAGTAAAGATGACACTATCCTGCGCAGAACCAAGCTCTGATGGGTATCAGAACTTGGTTCTCGGTTTGGTTTGGGTGGTTGGTTCTTGATTTGGTTGGTTAATTGGTGCTTTTGCGATCAATGGTGGTCCATTGATCGCAAAAGCAGTAGCTAAGCACGGGGTTCCTGGTCAGGCAAAGTGGAATAGGGTTTTTCTATCAGGCATTCCTCAGTAGCACCCCACAGAGACTATACACCGACCGCTTAACTAAGACGTTGTCTGAGGTAGCTGCGCGGTGCGGGAGGAGTTGTCACAAGTTGACGAATCACTGAAGGCCAATTGTCTCGTAATTTAAAACGTTAAAAGCCTAGTCGCAGTCTCGTCTCGGCGACAAACATGTCAAAAACTTGTCAAAATGTAGGGAAATTGGAAGCACTTTTTGACAGATTGAGACTGAGATCAGACTGTGAACGTTCTTAAAATTACGAGAATTGCCCCCGTAGCTCTCGCATACCTCACCACGGGTCTGGTTCATAATATCGACAGTCACTACATCGACAGTCGCTGTATCGAAAACGTTCCATCGACGACGGGTTAATGAATCGACAGTAACCCCAAATCGATGGCGCTACACCCCTCCCGCACCGCGCTGCTACCTCAGGCAACGTCTCAGTTAAGCGGTTGGCCTATAGATATGTGTCCTGTTCATGGCAATAGGCTCGCGCCTTATTACTTGGGACTTAAACATAATTGGCGAAATGTGGGGGTTCTACAGGGTGTTACGAAAAGGGTATATCAATACAAACGGGTTGAAGAGTGTATCTGGTCTAGAATCTCTGTACAAAATTTCAGCTCAAAAGCATTAACTTTGAAAATGCTTAATATTTTTTTATTTCCACATCACGGCGCTGCACTGGCGCGCGGCGGCGTGATGTGCGTGTACTAGGCGCACAGACACACTACAGATAATGGATAATGACCCTCGTAGTGCGGTGACACGTTTGTTATGATTTCAATTTAATAAACTATCGAAATAAAAAAAAATTAAGCATTTTCAAAGTTACTGCTTTTGAGCTGAAATTTTGTACAGAGATTCTAGACCAGATACACTCTTCAACCCGTTTGTATTGATATACCCTTTTCGTAACACCCTGTATATGTACGGCTCTGCACCTTTAGAGGAAAACAGTCGTGATGGTATGTTATCGAATCATCTTAGATTCTTAATGGGATGTTTCGGTTCGTCATGTTTCTAAGCATGATCATCATCGAATCATAATAATTACTTATGAGAATTTTAATAATATGCGATATCAATTACCTAAGCCTATGTAATAACAAGTAGATATGTAAGTTAGCTAAAATCTATTCAAATTCTTGTTTCCAATTTATGTTATTTCAAGTTACACAAATATCAACTTTACTTATAGAGAAAATTAAGTTGATTTCAGAGTGACTAGTACTATTGACAAAAGTTATAAAAAAATATTTTTGAAGTTGTAACGAAAACTGAACTTTATTGTGTACGTGTTAAAGTTGTTTTTCCAATAACCCATATTTGTTTACACGTTTGAAAATTAAATCGCGTACGCAGGTATGCTGTTTAATTACATGAATGCTAGACTTTTGTAACGTAATGCCTTAGACCTAATGTGCGGTGACCTTTTATTTTATGGTATGAAATCGATATCTTTTTGAATATACGCTACTAAACCTATTTATGTTAAATACTAATATTCAAGTGTGTAATAAAGATATTGTGTTAACCTCTTTAAATATACAAACTTATGATACTGGGTGGGCCAAAAATGTTTGCACTTTTGAAACATGAATAGAAATAAAACTACATGTTACTTTATTGATAATTTTTTCAACGTAACAAACATCTAATGCAATTTTCTTTTAATGACATTGTCATGACATGTGGGGCCCGTGACTAAATAATAACAGCCGCACAGGGCGATCGATTAGGTTAAGCTACGCTTGCCGCAGTTGGTCTGTGGATGGGTGACCATCTTTACATACCGAGACCCCTCCATGCCTCGGAAAGCACATAAGCCGTTGGTCCCGGCTGTCATTCGTGGATCTTTGACAGTCGTTACGGGTAGTCAGAAGCCCGAAAGTCTGACAACAAAGGATATCGTATTATCCAGTAACTGGGTTGTGGAGGTCAGATAGGCAGTCGCTCCATACTGGTATTCAGCTGTATCCGGTTATACTGGAAGCCGACCCAAACATAGTTGGGAAAAGGCTAGGCAGATGATGACATCGTCGACATGTGCTCCGTCTCGTCGTTGGCACTCCTGCAATCTGCTACGCAAACTTTGGAAAACTCGCTGACACATGCTGACGTGACATATTCAGCCTTATTGTGTAAGTATATTATAAGGTGCCTAGTACCTACTGAGTACTACGCACCTGACCTTTCGAAAGAACATTACCAATATGGTCACTATATGTCCTCCCAGGGCATGTCTCCCCGCTCCGGGCGTCGGGAGCCGCGTGACGACTCCCGGCCACCGTAGGCGCGGGCCTTTTTTTTTTTTTTTTTTTTTATGGATGGGAAATCATCAAATGACCCCTCCCGCTCTGGGTGGAGCGAAGGGAGTGTCAGACTCTTACTGACTAAAACCCATCCGTGTTCCTTCCTTAGCCCTTTATGTTCCGGGGTAGCGGTAACCCTTTCGGACAATCCCGCACCCCCGGCAGGCTTCGGCCCTGGCAGGCCCCTTCCTTTATGCTGACATCTCTTTGAGGCGCACGTGGAACACGTACGCGCCGTCCGGCACGGGCCTGGTCCTGATCGGACGGTGAGCTACCCATTACTCTCCGTCCGCAGGCCCGCACCTACGGTGGCCGGGAGTCGTCACGCGGCTCCCGACGCCCGGAGCGTCTACCGCGGCGGCTGGGGTGTGAGGCTCTCTCCCTCAGCCGTTCCGCCACCTCCTTCGCTAGCATGACTGCTTCGCAGAAGGAGGTGACCGCCTCCCACTCCCTCTCGCCCCGGACCATGGCTTGAACCAGGGCCGGACGCGAGAGGTCGCCGCCGCTGTCGATCGCCTCTACGAGGGCACGGCGGTGCTCCGCCCATGCGGGGCAGACCTCCACCGTATGCTCCACCGTGTCCTCTGGGCGATCCTCGCAGTGGCGACACCCGGGCGTCTCCTCCCGCCTGATGATGTGCAGGAACCTCCCAAAACATCCGTGTCCGGTGAGGACCTGCGTCAGGCGATAGGTGAGGACGCCGTGACGCCTCTCTAGCCACTCCTCAAAGAGGGGTCTTATCGCCACTATCGTGGCGTGCCCTGCGCTGGGTTGCGAAAGTCGCTCCTTCCATGCCACCATGAGATCGTGCCGGAGGTCTGTCCGCTCCGCCGCGATTTGCCGCGGAAGCGGAGTTTCCCCCCGGCTCAGTGCCTCCGCGCGCCACTCATACAGGCGCGCTAGGACTATCGCCTCCAGATCCCATGGCGGCAGTCCGGCAAGGAGGCTTGCCGCCTCGCCCGAGATCGTGCGGTACCCCCGGATCAGCCTTACGGCTACCACCTTTTGGGGCGCGTTCAGATAGTGGGCGGCTCGCCGCCGCAGAGAACGCGCCCACACCGGGGCCCCGTATAGGGCCATGGACCGCACGACCCCCGCGTAAAGCCTCCGGCAGGAGGTGTTTGGCCCCCCCAGGTTGGGCAGGAGCCGCTTGAAGGCGGCCCCGGTCCTTTCCAGTTTGGGGGCCAAACGTCGGAAGTGTTCGACGAAGTTCCACCGGCTGTCGAGGACGAGACCCAGGTATCTCATCGTTGCCTCGACGCCGATGTGAACCCCTCCCACCGTTAGTTGGGATCCCGATGGTGGCCCGTTCCGAGGCCCATGGAAAGACATGGCCTCGGACTTGTGCAATGCCACCTCGAGACCCAACCGCCGGATTCTTTCCACGACTATCGCAACCCCGCGTGTCATCGCGTCGGCCGCCGCCTGATGCGACCTCCCTTGCGCCAGGACTAGCGTGTCGTCAGCGTAGCAAACCACGCTGACGCCATCAGGGAGGTCGGCTCGCAGCACCCAGTCGTAACCGATGTCCCACAGGAGCGGCCCCAGAACCGATCCCTGTGGGACACCGCGCGACATCTCTCGCCGGTTCCATTCCCCGTTGCGACCAGGGTAGATGACGGCTCTGTCCGTCAAATACGCCCCAACTACTCGACGGAGGTAGGTCGGCACCCGGTGATACCGGAGTGCCTCCCCAATACAGCTCCAGGGCAGGGTGTTAAACGCGTTGGCGATGTCGAGTGACACCGCCACGACGACCCCACCCCGGCTCACCGCGTCCCCCGTCGTGAGGGCTCTCACGCGCATGATGGCGTCCACTGTCGAGCGCCCCTTGCGGAAGCCAAACTGGCTATCCGCAAGATCCGGCCCCGTCCTCACTAGGTGCCCGACGAGGCGGCCTGCAATCACTCTCTCAAAGAGCTTGCCGACCTCGTCGAGCAGCACTATGGGCCGGTATGCGGACGGAGAGTCCGCAGGGCGCCCTGGCTTCTGAATGAGGACCAGCTTCCCCGTTTTCCAACGGAGTGGAAACTGGCCCCTCTCCATGCATGCGCTTAAGAGCGCCTCTAGTCGAGGCCCGAGAGCCCTCGAGGCCAGGACCCAGACTTTACCCGGCAAGCCGTCGGGTCCTGGGGCGGTATTTTTGGCCTTCAGCCTGCCTACCGCCGCTCTCAGATCTACCCCGGTCACTTCAGGGATGTCGTCGTCGTCGTCTTCATGGTCCGCTTCGGGCACCGCAAGTGGCGGAGCCATGGGCGGGGGAGTATGCTCCCCCCGTGAAGGGAACAGAGTGCTCACCACCTCCTCCACGAGCTGTGGGCGGAGACTCTGCGTCAGCGGGGGGGCCCAGGTGCGGAGTTTATTCCGCACCATTTTGTAAGGGCGCCCCCATGGATCTCTGTTCAGAGTCTCCACCATCTCTTCGCGGGCCGTATCCTTGGCCCGCTGGACAGCCCCTTGGAGGGCGGTCTTCGCCGCTCTGTACCCCTCGTACAGCTCCGCCTCCGTGTAGGCGCGGGCCTGCGGTGCTCACCGTCCGATCAGGACCAGGCCCGTGCCGGACGGCGCGTACGTGTTCCACGCGCGTCTCAAACAGATGTCAGCAAAAAGGAAGGGGCCTGCCAGGGCCGCAGCCTGCCGGGGGTGCGGGATTGTCCGAAAGGGTTACCGCTACCCCGGAACATAAAGGGCTAAGGAAGGAACACGGATGGGTTTTAGTCAGTAAGAGTCTGACACTCCCTTCCGCTCCAACCAGAGCGGGACCCCTCATTTGATGATTTCCCATCCATAAAAAAGGGCATGTCTCCCGCTGGTTCCAGTCACATCTGTCTTATTGAGGCTGATAATTGAATAGTCATTTGCTAATTACCTTCAATCTAGCGAGTTGGGCAGCACTGAAGGCGGTTCTTGGTCTCTTCTCTTCTGGAACTGCTGCAGCTCTCTTCTTCATCCTTCTGCTTCTGGGACCTGTTGGCAAATAGAACAGAAGATTAGCATGAATAGCCTGTAATGTTCACATTGTTTGGGACACAGGGTTACTCTCTGTGAGAGGGAGTTGGCCGTAATCCACCACGCGGGCCCAGTGCAGGTTGGTGGATGTCACATGTCTTCGAATTTTTGGTTCTAGGACATGCCGGTTTCCTTACGATGTTTTCTTTCACCGTTTTGAGAGCAGTGGTGATGAAATAAACTACACAAAGTGAAGCGCCTGGCTGGCTTCGAACCCACGACCTAACAGCCCGTAAGTCACTGCTCCAAACAAAAGATTCATTTTGGATAAATAACGTGTCTTATAATATTGATTTTGCTTCACTTTGTTCGATAAAGTACGTCGGAGCGGTGCCAGAACGTCACCCTACATACAAATCACTATGCCATGTCACACGATGCGTTGGGCCACCGCGCGGCGTCGCACCGTAGGCGCGCCGCGCTTGTGACCTGCGAGACGAGGCGGGAAGGGGTGATGCGCTGCGGCGCGCACCACGGTAAACAGCGTCATACTGTGGTGCCGCACCGCTTGTGTGGCACCCTATAGCTCATATTAATTGCGGTGCAGTGTCGCACCGTACCGTTTAACGCATCGTGTGGCCTCGCTCTAACATAGGTACTATAGCGATTAAGCTACGGGAGTCGTAGCTACAGACATGCTGACGACAAATAATTAAAACACGTTAAGATTTGCACAGCATTTATTGCTTAAGAAGCTTATCTTACAACGGCAATTTTTAGACTAAATAGAAAAAACCCTAACAGAATATTTGACACTCGCTTGAATGATCGAATGGAACATACTTTAAAATATAACCAGCCAGTCTTGTAAAGATGTGTGGCTGTCCAGCCAGCCTTGCTTTACAGCCGACCTCTACAGTACCTACCTACAATTGTGTAAGTACGCGGATACTTTTCCAAAAAAAGTGTTGTATTATCTAAGGTATAAAGTATAATATCCAACACATAGGTTCCTATATTATTCTGCCCATCCCTTTGAAACATCCGGTATTCGAAACATTCCTCTTTCCCATAACCATATTAAATAATAATAATCAATTGAATACCCTGACATGAAACTACTAGTTAATTTAATAACCTCAAAACTTCTAAGCCAATCGTTTCGTAACGAAATCATAAATACAATAAAGGGAGGCGTGGCTACGGAACCCTTACGAAGTTATTGACCTTAATAAATAATTTAATGAACCCTAATGATAGTGTTGTGTGTGATGGTAGAACGTTGTTTAGTTGGTTTTCGGTTAAATAGTGATGTGACGTTGTTTTTTAATAGGTTTTTAGAGTATTTAGGGTTGAGATAAATTTTTAGGGAATATATTTTGAACGTTCTTAAAATTACGAGAATTGCCCCTCAGCACCCTAATTGCGTAACACACTATCAATCGGAATCAGAATCATTTCGAAGCCAATTGCTAATCCATTGCTTCATAAGTTCGAAAAATGTGTCTGCTCTACGCGTAAATAACGCAATGAATGTTGTTGAACTGTCAAAATGAAACCGATTCCGATTGATTTATTTATTTATTTATCCTCCTACTGGAACGCCATACAGCAATTACGCCATACAATAATTCCAATTATTCCATACCAACCAATTATTGATAAAGTGTTACGCAATTGCCCCTCTGATCTCAGTCTCAATCTGTCAAAGATACCTCTAAACTCCCTACATTTTTGACAAATTACCACAAATTGCCCTTCAGATCATTTTAGTCCAAGTTTGTCCACGATGTTTTTGCTCACTGAAAGTTAAAGTTGTCCTATAGGATTTAAAACCGTGAAAACATCGTGTGAAGGTTTGATTTTGTAAAAAAAAATCATAACGGCTATGTGAATGTCATGTTTTGAACCTTAAACTTTATTTAAAAACATTTGACAAACCTATAGTCTAACAAAAACCATTTATAAATTCCTCAGTTAATAGAAAAACGACAATTTCCTGAAAAACAAAAAAACAATAAATGAAGTGTCAAATCCAATATGGCGGCCGTACAATCGCGGTCAGAAGTGTTAAGTGTGAATATTTAACTGGCATTGGTGTGATGGCATGCCACACTATGATTTATTATGCCATTCGTGTGGCAGCACTTAATTGTTAGAGAAATGGCTATTTTAATTGGCTGTTTTCAGGATTTGAAGTGTGTAAATGACCCGTTTTTATGGATTTTTGACGTTTTGTTATAAATATTTGAAAAAATAATTGAATTTCGATTTGAATTAGTATTTCTATTATAATAGGCAGCTAGATTCCTTTCTTGAAGAATTTGAATAAGAAGTAAGAACGGTGGGGTAATTGCGTAACACACTCGCAATAGGTTTCATGTGTCAGTTGCAATGGGTTTCATTTTGACAGTTCAATAACATTCATTAACACACTCACACTCAGATGTGTCTTCTCGACATCCGTGTGTCACTAACAGGATGCAGCAGAATACCAGCGTCAGGTATTGTACCTGGCATAATTATGCTGAGCCGGACTCCTATTTGGTGCAACCATGAGACACACACCGCCCAGTAGTGATCGACCGTTATAAATGTCATATGAGGTGTCTATGGGTCAATTTATCTTTTTAATCTTTGTTTTTTTTTTCTCATCTTTTTTGATGTTTTTTTAATGCCTGTATTGTGTCTTTTGTTGCAATAAATAAACGTTTTATCTGTCCATCTATCTAACACAACATGCGTTATTAACGTTGTTGAGCAGACACATTTTTCGAACATATGAAGCAATGGATTAGCAATATCCTTCAGAATGATTCAGATTGAGATTGCATTAGGGCCAAAGCACACACGCTACTTTCTGTATCGGCGATCGGCGATTTTGCGGCTGTATCGATGCTGCATCGCGTTTTGGCGACTCTCTGCGTTCGGATGCGGTATCGGAATCGCGCGTTTTAGCGACTGCTCCGATGCTGCATCGCGTTTTGGCGACTCTCTGCGTTCGGACGTGGTATCGGAAGCACGCGTTTTAGCGACTGCTCCGATGCTGGCGCAAATGCCAAATCGCTACGACCGGCATTCGAATGTGTGCGGAGTGTAGCGTTCAGCCGCTGTATCGAGCTTCCGAAAAGCGACTGAATCGCCGCGTTTGGCGTTTTTAAGTGTGCGGTGTGGAATGCTTGGTCGCTGCATTTAGCTTCTAAAAAGCAGCTGAATCGCCGATCACCGATGCAAAAAGTAGCGTGTGTGCTTTGGCCGTTACGCAATAAGGGTGCTGTTAAAACCCAATTGGTAATAAGTGGTAAAACCTCGGAAATATACCTTGTAAGTCACGTCACCTAGAAATAAGTCAAAAACCACACGTAATTTTACCGCCACATATCCTTGAAACCAGAAGACAGCGATTAGCCGGCTGTCGCTGAAAACCAGCGCTGAGGCTCTGTCTCGCATAGGGTCTTAGCATTATGCTGAGCGAAGACCGTTTTGTGTGGATATTAGGCATATTTTCCCCCAACTTGTTGCTTTTTTTTTTGTTTGTATTTTTCACTGCGTAATGTTTATCGCTAATAAACTTATTTTCTTTCTTTTTCTATTTTCCATGGAAATATAAATAATTGGAAGTAGAGGTATTACCTAGTTCCCTAGGCAGTCCCTTTCATATGTAGTTTACCTAATTAATCACCTACTTAGGAATAAATAAGTAGTCTCTCCGTCTACTAAAACACCAACCAAAGATAACACAGATTGATAACCCAACTACAACGCAAAAGAATTTATACTCTTCCTGCCACAGACAATACAATACCACAAACAATCACACAACGAGCGAACATTTTTAAATCCGCCATCTTGCCCACTAGCGCCAAACGCCATTCCCACACTAGGCTGTACACAAAATTCCTTTGCGAAAAAAAATAAAGTACAGGAAAGCAGAGAAGTGTTTACGGCTATACGGCTACCGTTTCGCGATAGTGTTAAAATGTAGTGAATTTATAGCCGTTCGCTAGATCTTTTGTGATTGTGGCCGATTTTATTATTCGTTTTAAATTGTAATGGGGTGTTGATGGGTTCTGTGGGGGCTATATGGGTGGTTTTTGTGGTACGGTTTCTGAGAATTAGTGGTTTGGTTACTGTTAGGTATAAGAAAGTGGATATTCTTCTTCTTAGCGTGTCGATGGCAATCTAAATGTACTCGGCCCAGAATTCGGCCACTTGTTTGGCGCCATCACTAGCGTCCATCAGTTCCTGTAACGTGCAGCTGACAGGACACGCAGGGCACGATATTAAGTGTCCCATCGTTTGTGGAACAGCACCACATTTACACTCCAAGGCAGAGTCGTCTATAAATTTCCACCTGAACAGGTTTTCCTTGCTTCGGCCAACCTGGGTCCGGAGTCTGTTTAAAGACTTCCAGTTTACCCAAGGTAACTCATGTCCAGGTGGGAAGTCCTCAGCGGGTGGAACGAACGGTTTGGGTAAGGAAGCACTGTCTCGCCACAGCCTCAGTCTTTCTTGTGGTAGTTCGCCAGTGAGTGGGACGACACACTTTAAGAAACTATTTCGGCCTTTCAGTGGATATTGATGGAGCCCTTCTAACTAAACGTAATCGCCACTTTTTTATCACTTTTTATGTTTGAATTTTGCGCTGTGTCTTATGAAATTAAAGTTTAATAAAATTACATTTACCTACTGTTAGTTATTAAATTCTCGAATTTACAAATAGTTCAGTCAAAATATACAAAATCACAATATTTTTATGTTAGGATTATTATATTTCCTTCACATAAAAACCAATATAAATGAACAAAATAATTTATAGTAACAAACTATTTGTGTTTGAACTAAAATAAATAAATTAAAACCGTAACATTTATTAGCGTTGGCAACACACCAATCTTGATCAAAGAAATAATAATTTAATCATGATTTTATTACTTTTTAAAAGATGAGCGTAATGCCGGATACACACATCATCGCGGCATCGTATAAACTATTCCTGCTTTCTTAACTTTTCACAAGCGCCGTTGGTGAACTTTAAACATTTATTTATTGACATAAATCTGTAAGAAAGATCAAACAGGTTTCGCGCATAAAGCCCTTTAAGTTGTACAATACTTAAAATTCTGCTCACACCACAAGAATATAGAGCGTGAAGATTACAAACGAATCTCCGAGAATCAAACGGAAAATCACTTTCAAATCGAAACAATAACGCCGCAATCAAAATTGTATTTTACCACCCTTAAAATAGAACAGGAAATCGTAAAACACTGGACTTCTGAAAAAGAATACCGTAACACCAACACGGAAAAATGCGTTTTATTTCCTAGAAAATACAGTTTATTATTCTGGAACAGTTTAAAAGGCCATACATCAGGGTAATAAAGGAGGCGAGGAAAAATTTTATTCGCGTTTTTAATTAAACAAGAGTTGAAAATGTTTCGGACATTTTCTGTTACGAGAATGGCGCGAGAAAATTGCTGGTCACTTTAAAAAAAGAACAGACGCCATATTCTTTTTATTTCCTCTAAAATTTACGCGGCTGTTTAAGAAATATTGTGTGTAGGTATAATGTTTTTGTTCTTTTATTTCGCCTTTGGACCTTGTTATCTACCGTTTTGCGAAGGAAATCGTACACTTGCCAAATAGGAAGGTCTATTTACTTAATTTAAGATAATCATGGTGTTTTACTGGTTCAATTTAAAGTCACTGCAATAAAATTCCATTAAAAGAAAATGGTTTCGTAAGTCTATTTAGACAATGACGAAAAATTTGTTTAAAGAATCGCTAAAAATTACACAGCGTACTTTTTGTGCCAAGAACCAAATCAATACACAGAGCGCGGTCTCTACAGGGTGTTACAGAAAGGGTATATCAATACAAACGGGTTGAAGAGTGTATCTGGTCTAGAATCCCTGTAAAAAATTTCAGCTCAAAAGCAGTAACTTTGAAAATGCTTAATATTTTTTTATTTCGATAGTTTATTAAATTGAAAACATAACAAACGTGTCACCGCACTACGAGGGTCATTATACATTATCTGTAGTGTGTCTGTGCGCCTAGTACACGCACATCACGCCGCCGCGCGCCAGTGCAGCGCCGTGATGTCGAAATAAAAACATATTAAGCATTTTCAAAGTTAATGCTTTTGAGCTGAAATTTTCTACAGAGATTCTAGACCAGATACACTCATCAACCCGTTTGTATTGATATACCCTTTCCGTAACACCCTGTATATGAAATAATCTGTGTATTGATTTGGTCACTCTTTTGGTCTTTTGGTTTGGTTTTGGGCACTCTTTTTTTTTAAAGTGGGTTATTATCAGATAACTTCTCCCGCTCTGGGCGGAGCGGGAGGGCGTGTCAGACTTTTACTGACTAAAACCCACCCGTGTTCCTTCAGTTGCCTGTACCAGAGGCCACGGTATCTCTTTCGAACAACCCGCGACCCTGGCAGGCATCGGCCATAGCAGACCCCGTCACTTAGTGCTGATATATCTCTTTGCGGCGCGCGTGGAACTCAACGCCCGGGCCTGGTCTTTACTGGACGGCACAGGGGGTGCCCTTAGCGTATAGTCGCTTAGTTTTTTAAGCCCTGGCTGGAGGGCTTAATTTATTGAGGTATTCACAGGCAAGCCCGGTTAAGCAGACGACAACGTCCTAGCTTGAACAGCGAGATGCCATTAAAAAAAAGTAAAACCGCAGTAACACTTAGTGCCTCATCGTCATAACTTCAACCCCTCCCAATCCTACCCGCCATACATTCAAACCTCAATTCATCAACCCCTAAGTACGAAACAAAACAAATTAACGGACATAAAGCAGTTAAAAGACATAATTTGAATGCCTACCCCAAGTTGGGACCATTTAAATTCCTGGCAACCCCATCTGGACATTAACGGGACAAACGAGGTTATGTTACATGGTTAAGGAGATAAATTCATTTAAATAATATTTTTTTTTTACTATTTTACCCTTTTTTTTTCTGTGAAGGGTCATTTTGAAAATTACCCTTCACTAAAAGAGAAAACAATAACAGTGGCACTTCGGGAGTGCCGAAAGAAGTGAAAACCAAATAGAATACTTTGCCATCACTCACTGACATATCGGATACTAATATTATAAAGAGGTAAAATTTGTTCGTAAGTTTGTATGTAGGGGGTAATCTCTGGAACTACCAGTCGGATTTGAAAAATTCTTCTTGCATTTGATAGCCCAATTCTTGAGGAAGGCTATAGGCTATTTAACATCACGCTATGACCCTTAGGAGCCGAGCAAAAAGAAAAAAAGTCACAAAGCAAGTTAAGTGATAGCGCGGGCCATGTTTTTTACATTTCTATGGCGCGGGCGGGTGATGCGATACGACGGGGTGGCTCGGGGGAAACAAGAAGTTTCACGCGAACGAAGTCGCGGGCTGAAGCTAGTCGGATATACATTAAAACCGAGTACATCCCGAGGACAGCGGAACACATCCGAAGCGGTGTCGGTTACGGTAACAGTGGCGCGAATTTTTACGGTAACAGTGGCGCGGTTTTTTCCCATCTCAATAAATGCCAAACGCGCCTAAAGAAGTTTTCACTTCAATAAAAATATTTTATTTGGGACACGCACAGGAAAAAAAGGAAACATTTAAATATAACAAAAGAGAAAAGAGGGTAACAATGTCTACAGACGCTAATCCATTGCTTCATATGTTCGAAAATGTTTTCTGCTCAACAACGGAAATAACGCAATGAATGTTGTCGAACTGTCAAAATGAAAGCCATTGCTACTGAGTGTTTTACGCAATTATCAAGCTGGTTGTTTTCATAGGAATTCTCTAGACGTGGTAGGTTGTATTAGGAGAAGCCTATGTACAGTCTGTTAAATATTTTTACTAATATGTCACAAACCAAATTATAATGAAAAAATCTTTTTTAGTCTCGTATCAACTTTTGTCAAGTTTATATTTTTAGCCAGATATTAAAATAAAATCATACCTGATAAGAACCGTTAAATGTGTTTAAAACATTATTATTAATGAATCCGTCGACATTGACTGTCTGTCTGTTTGTTCCGGCTAATCTCTGAAACGGCTGCACCGATTTTGACGGGACTTTCACTGGCAAAGTATTTCAACTAAGAGCATAATAATAAATCAATCAATCTTCCTAGCCTTTTCCAATTGTGTTGGGGTCGTTTTCCAGTCTAACCGGATGCAGTTGAATACCAGTACTTTACAAAGAGCGACTGCCTATCTGACCTCTACAACCAAGTTACTGGGTAACACGATACCCCTTGGTAAGACTGGTTGTCAGACTTTCAGACTTCTGACTACCCATAACGACGTCAAAGATCTACGAAAAGTTTGATAAAAGAGGTAAAATATAAAATTGACCAGTAAGTGTCTCCTTTCAATTTCACAATCCACCATACAATGCAAAAACAATGTCATTACGTAAATAAAGACAGCAGTTTCCGACAAAGATGGTGACAGACATACGAACAACCTCTCACTTCAAGACTACGTTCCAGTCTAAACCGGTTCAAGCCAGTTCGGTTCAACATTCGACTGTTAACATAGACGATAATAACTCAATTAACTTGGACTTCAGTCACAGAATACTTAAAGTACTACGTACAGAAAGGACACTCCCTTCCCCGCACTAACATCAGTTACCGCACCTCACCCCGCTCTTCAGCGTATTCGTCGCAGTTCTTTAACAAGAGCGCTCGCAAACACAAGTACCTCACGCACACATTCATACGTATACAAACGTCATTTTTTAATGTAGTAGTAGTAGGTAATTATTTTGCGAGCGTTGTATGGAGTGTCCGGGGTGTGCTTCAGTTCAATAGTTTGTTGAGGTCATTAATACTAAAGTTTTGATTGGATTTTAGAATCATTATTGTCGAGTGGTCTTAAGGCTACTACATGATCTAAAGCGCGGTCTTTGTCGGACTGCACAGAAAAGAAAGAGAAGCGCGATGACACAACGCTGATAGTTTATTGCAAAATATGAAGCAATTATCTATTTACAAAAAAATCTAAAACACTAGTGCTTTAGTATGTTGCTTGTAGAATAATCTGACAAAAAATCAGAATGATTGTATGTATATTAGTATGGTTTTTATTGTAAAAAGAAAGTTTTTAGAGGCATCTTCATGATTTTTTTCTATCGCACCTAATAAGTTGTATTATGTTTTCAACACACTATCTACCTAGCATATATCCTGAAGAATATCATATATTTTTCTGATTTTGTTTACTGTAGTCGATCATATACTTTTATTGTTTCTAAAACTTGCGTTTTTTTGCGTTTAGGTCCTGTAAGCCCCTTAAGGCATTGGTTGCCACCGCGGTCAATGGTGACCGTGAACAATAGATTTTCTCTTGTATCTGTTGTCTGGCAGTCAACATGTATCTTTGCTTCATCATCACACTAATATTATAAAGGCGACAGTTTGTGAGTGTGTGTGTGTTTATGCGCAGACACTTCGTGTTTAGTTAGTTTCTTAGTGTAATTATAATGATGTATGTACCTATTTATAGTATTTTTAAGTTACATTAACATTGTATTTTATGTGTTTTATATGGGCCTTAGTGCCTGAAATAAATGGATAAATAAATAAATATGTTTGTTAGTTCTTCACGCTCAAACGACTGGACCGATTTTGATAAATTTTGGTATGGAGGTAGCTGACACCCTGGATTAACATATAGGCTACTTTTTATCCCGATATTCCCACGGGATCGAAACTTATGTGGATGAAACCGCGGGGCGCAGCTAATAAATCATAATCATAAAAAATATGCTACGGCGTAGCTCACTGCTACGATCGCGTAGCCTCAAAAAACTCTCTTTAATTTTGGTGAAATTTTGCTAACTTCGTATATTGGTATGACTACTTACCCATTTTATAAGTAGCAAGTCGTGAAGTGAAAACGTAATACGTATAATTACCGTAATAATACCGATAACAGTAAACTGTATGAATCGATTATAATCGTTAAAAATCGGTAATAAAAACCGCTGTTTTTACGAATGCTAGTGGTAGTTGTGGTTAGCTGTTTTCATCATAATGTTTTAAAATACAACAAGAATTGTTTGCTTTGAAAATATAACGTTTTTTGAGATAGCATGGATGTAGTTTTAATAATATTTAAGACTAGCTTCGCCTCGCGGTTTAGCCCGCATCTGTGTCGGAAATTATCTCACGGGAACCCGCTGCCGGGACAAAAAGTAGCCTAATGATGTATATTACTCAGTGAAAGTCCCATCAAAATCGGTGAAGCCATTTCATTTTGGAACAAACACAAAGACAAAATTTTCTTTGAAAGTCATTACGGGTCGTCAGACGCCCGAAAGTCTGACAGTCTTACCAAGGGGTTTCGTATTACCCAGTAACTGGGTTGTGGAGGTCAGATAGGCAGTCGCTCCTTGTAAAATACTGGTACTCAGCTGCATCCGGTTAGACTGGAAGCTGACCACAACATAGATGGGAAAAGGCTAGGCAGATGATGAGATTTGATCACGGGAATGGGCAGTAGGGTCCTCCCGTATATTAATAACAAAATCTGTCTGCTAAGGTGTTGATTCCGCCATACTGTTCAACATTGTTTAAGGAATTGCATTTCGTTTACAGCACATCGCTCAATAGTGAGATTGTTTTTTTTTTTGCCACAGATCCGTGATACATGGATGCGGCATTTTTAAAGATTGAATCAATGTTCCGCAAACTTCTATTGCATTGAGCTTGATAAATATGCGTTTGGTATACGGTAGCCAGTTTAATTTTTTAAAGGGTTTCGGACAAAATACGTTGCAGGAATCAGGAGTAGTTTAAAAGGTGAATTTATAACTTTGTTTTCAGTTTATTTATTACTAGCTGCGCCCCGCGGGTTCACCCTCGTAAGTGTCGATCCCGTGGGAATATCGGGATAAAAACTATCCTATGTCCTTTTCCGGGACTCAAACTATCTCTATACCAAATTTCATCTAAATCGGTTCAGTGGTTTAGGCGTGAAGAAGTAACAAACATATAAACACACACACACACTCACAAACTTTCGCCTTTATAATATTAGTGTGATAGTGTGATTAGTGTGATGTTATGGAGGAGCTCGTGGCTAAGTAATAACAGCCGCACAGGTCGATCGATCAGGTTAAGCTACGCTTGCCACGGTCGGTCCGTGGATGGGTGACCATTTTACATACCGAGACCCATCCGTGCCTCGGAAAGCACGTTAAGCCGTTGGTCCCGGCTGTCATTCGTGAATCTTTGACAGTCGTTACGGGTAGTCAGAAGCCCGAAAATCTGACAACCAGTCTTACCAAGGGGTATCGTGTTACCCAGTAACTGGGTTGTGGAGGTCAGACAGGCAGTCGCTCCATGTAAGATACTGGTATTCAGTTGCATCCGGCTAGACTGGAAGCCGACTCCAACATAGTTGGGAAAAGGCTAGGCAGATTAATTGATTTTTTCAGTTTATTTATTATTTTTTTCTGGTTCTTGGTATGTGGAAAGCTACTTGGGTGTATGTTACAACACTCAGCACCCTAATCTGAATCATTTTGAAGAATATTGCTAATCCATTGCTTCATATGTTCGAAGAATGTGTCTGCTCAACAACGTAAATTACGCAATGAATGTTGTTGAACTGTCAAAGGGAAACCCATTGCTACTGATAGTGAGTTACGCAATAGCGAAGTTATCAACATCAAATCATATATCATGGTTAATTTAAAAAACTTTTTTGTGTGTATTTTTCTTTCTTTATTAACCTTTTAAGCGCTTGGCTAAATATCAATTGCCGTGCCCCTAGCGCGCGGCTACAAATCAATAAAATCAAGATAAAATAATACCTACAATAAGGAGGAGAAATCTTTGTATTGATTAAAAAATTGTCAAAAAGTTTTTTTCTCTATTTAATAATGGTTTTAGTTGTACCACGCAGTTAATAAGACTAAAATTGAACGAAAAAATTATGCGTGTTCTTTGTCGCAGAAATACAACACGAGCGGTAGGGGCACGGAAATATGTGTCGTATAAATGCGACACAAGCCGTTAAAAGGTAAATATCTGCATGGTAGCTTCCTGATTTTCAGTCAAACAAATAATAATAATAATAATGTGATCATTGTGCCGATAGTCGTTACAGCCAATGGTTTGATAGCCAAGAGCCTCGACCAACACCTAAGGAGGCTCTCGTTGGGCAGCTGGATCAAGGGCTTGATTCAGAAAGCGGTACTTCTGGACACGGCTCGCATTGTCAGGAGGTTCCTCTCTCTGGAGCCCTGACCGCCGGTAGCTTGGACCCTGTTCCCGATACCGGTGGGCTACTATTTTTTATATTTTTAAATGTTTTTATATATTTTTTATACTAATATTTAAAAATATAATTTATATGTATATAGTGAAATAAAGGAAATAATAATAAAATATTGATTTCATAAAACAAGAAACACATTGCGCTGTATACATTGTAGCTTAAAAAAACTTTTTAAGAAAAAAAAAACCGACTTCCAAAAAAACACTACAAAGTGAAAAATAACTTTATTTCGGAAGTCGGTGTCTTTGGATCTGTATTTTAGTTTTTTGCCACCGACTTCCGAAATAAAGTTATTTTTCACTTTGTAGTGTTTTTTTGGAAGTCGGTTTTTTTTTTCTTAAAAAGTTTTTATTTCACGCTTTTTAGTGGGTCTGCTTATAATTCATCTAAGTTACAATAGCCTAGTGATTATCGCCTTTTACAAACAAAATATTGCTTTTCCCGATGAAGGGAAGTTAATTGTTGAGGAGTTCTCCAGGTCCACCATCAGCTCCATATCACCATTCACATTGTGACGAGCATAAATTGCTTAGCAACCATATTAAAGTAATCGAATCGCAACCCGTGAAATACTTAGATATTATTGAGTACTTCCGATGGCCATCTGTGGTCTTCATCATCAGTTCCACTTCACCACATAGTGCTTTCCGAGAGCAAATGCACGAGTTACTATAAAAAATACCCAAATCGCTATAGATCCCATCATCAAATCTTGACCTGATGCTTTTAGACTAGATGCTGATAATCCTGGCTGCAGCATCAGGCCAGACTTATTGTCAACATTACATTGAACTTAAAATTTAGTCCTGTTTAAAATGAGCCCAAACACGACTACGGTGCTGTAATTTCAAGGTTGGTACTTTTTCTGATGCTCCTGGCTTCAGCATCAGGTCTTTATGTACTTCGGTGTTCCTCATTAACAGTACGTTTATCCACACATCGAGCCCTTTTCAATGAGCCTAAACACGATATATCTGCTGTTAGTTGTCGAGGAGTTAGGTACTCTGCAGACTATCCTGACTGCAGCATCAGATCATGACTTGATGATCATGAGACCAAATGTGGCAAATGCCCTATCAAACATCAAAACAATTTACTAAAACAGTCCTTTTCTGTTCGAGTAACTTCTTACTGTTAAGGAGTTGTACCTTCCATCATCAGCCCAGCTACCTGAGATGGTGACAACCATACGCAAATACACAAGATACTTCATAAAACATGCGAAAAACAATCAGTGAGCCTATAAAATTTGAGGGTTGCCCTCGATTTCTCTAAGATCCCATCATCAGATATTGAAATGGTGACAATGGGACCACACGGGAAGCACCAGCTTTCAAATAAGAAAAGAATCATGAAAATCGGTTCACCCAGTCGCAAGTTATGAGGTAACAAACATAAAAAAAAAAAAAATACAGTCGAATTGATAACCTCCTCCTTTTTTTGAAGTCGGTTAAAAATACATTTATCAAACTATAAGCACAATTGATAGACTCTATCCCTTAAACTAGGTCTAGGCTAGCCTGTATCTTAAAAGATAGTGTTCAGCCGTATGGGTACAGTAAATAATTCACATTCCATAACAAGTGAAACAGCGTCGATATGCTAAAGTTATTCTATGAAATAAGTGTAATTAGGTTACTTAGCATGCTGTGTAGTGAGTGAGAATTTATGTATGTGCGTGGGGGTGTGTGTGCGTGTGTAGGGGTATGTATGTGTATGTGTGAGTGTTTGTATGCATGTTTGTGTGTGTGATGTGTAGGAGTGTCTGTATATGTGCGTGAATTTTGTGATTGTAATTTTATGAGATGTATGCTAGAAGATTCTCCGTTGCGAGGTAGTCCTGATGTAGTAGCCATCGAGTGATTTTTTGTTTTAGAGTGTGTCTGTTCAAGTCAAGTATGTTTAATATTTTGTGTAGTTTCTTATATATATAAGCACCTATGACGTAATATTGGCGCTGGGCAAACGTAGTTTTATGTGTTACACCTGACGGGACATTTGTGCGTTTTTTTGGGTTAGATTTTGGCATGCCTCTATGAGTTCTGAGGACAGACTGCAAAATGAACAGTTGTCTAACTGTTAATACCTTACATTCATCATAAAGTTGTTTGGTTGGGTATAAGTACGGCTTCTTACACATAACTTTAAGTACGGCTCTTTGAGCTCGCTCTGCCCTCAGGAAATTTGTTTTAATAGCACCACCCCATGCAGTAATGCAATAACCAATTTTAAATAAGTTAAGTCACCTCCATTTTCAACGCAACACCGTTTCACACATCCGCGACCTTATTACATATTCAGCACACGCGCGCTCAACCCAATTCAAAACACATGGACTTTATTCCCCTAGAAATAAATCCTATAATCGCTTGCGCAATGTTTATCATTTCCTCAGCGATCTTATGAACCGATTTTAAATCTTATTTTGAAAGAAATACGGTTGATATTTTATTGGGAGTAGTGAGGTATTTTTTTCACGTTAGATTTTACTTTGATTTTTAGAGGGTTCTTAGGGAGGATTCTTATTACGTGGAAAAGCTTTGTTTTTCACACCCTCTTGTGGAGGGAAAAGATTTTGTTGTTCAAAGAAAACGGAATAAACATGAAATTGATAATGTATAACGTGAAAGATTTAAATAAAAGGGTTTCTTTTACCAATATGTACTGTCGTCCAAAGAAACTAATACTAAATTCTTACTAAAGGTAAACCTCTAACTAACCCTTTGAGAAAAACTGACGTGATGTTACTAGATCTTGGTATGGATGGTCACCCATCCACGGACTGACCTCTACAAGTGTTGCTTAACCTTGAAGGTCGACCCGTGCGGCTTATTTAGCAACGAGGCTGCAATGATTCGGTATTACATGTAAGAAAAAATAAAAATTCCCACCAAATTTTTTTACCTCACCCAGGGATCGAACTCTCGACCACTTACCACCCAATCAGTAACTATCTACCATCAATAAAAATACCTACAGGTACTCGTAATAAAGTAAGTATGAAACATTTTTAAAGTAACGACTTAGAATTCTGTCTACCCCTGTATCGAGAACAATCCGCGATAAACGGACCAAATCAAGTTATTAGGACATTCTTGTGATTAACAAAAACTCTTGCGCATGGTGGCCTGTTCTTAGTAGATAGGGATGGAATGAGTCGATGATTTTTGTCGATGTTTTGTGGTAGTTGATGGTGGTGATGGGCTGATGGCATATTTTTAATATTTTATAAAATTATGTATAACTCATTCATTGCTAATTATTGTGGCCAATTGCTGACAAGCCTACAGTATAATTTTTAATTATATTCGTTGTTTTGTGTCCTTGTTTATTTGGTATTGTAATTCAGTTCTAATGAAAAAATTAAAAAAAAATAATTGTAGAATAACTGCCAATTGCCATGATTATTGAATGCAGATAGCAGTTTTATGATAAAAATAAGTATCTCTTAATTTACGTGTTTAATAAAAACTTGACGTTCGAAGAACTCTTAAATTACCTGACATTATATTTTTATATCTTAATCCCATGAGAACTCAAGAATTAATGACACACAAAACACTCACTCAGACCCCAACCCCACCATATATTAACAATTTATTATGTAGTCTTAATTTATCGACATGCCTACCTAAATTAGTGCACAATGATAAACCCATAATGCAGAAAAATCCGGCCGGACCCGTAGTATATAGACTAGTCTAAAAAATTCAATACTCATTCTTAAGGATGGCATCTGTTATTGCCCTATACAATACCGTAAACGGTTACCATTAAAAATAAAGACGTATTGTCGTCTAGGGATGGGACGTCGATCGCTATCTATAAGCTGTTGTCGATATTTTTTGAATAGTTCATTTGAAAGTGAGAGTGAAAACTTTTTTTCATTAAAAAAAATGGACTTATGTATTATTTGGTTTGTATTATTTTTGAAGTGAAACTTCTTTAGGCGCGCTTGACTTGGGGAGTAAACTGGCGAATGCGTTACGAAAACGTGTGATCGCGAGTAGGGAAGGTACGTAAAAAATAGCTGGAAATACCTGGTGTAAAAACCCGGTCCCGGTCGCATAAATATGCGACCGGGTTTTTACACCAGGTATTTGCTTCCAAGTACGCACACCGGGTACCGACTCTAAATACTTGCAAGACTATTAAGTATCTTATACGGCTACTCGCTCAAATACGTAGGTACTCAACCGCGTCAGTATTCGCAAATGCGATCATGCTCCTTTTGGAACAATTTCGTATGCAAGTATTTTTTACCGACTTCACAAAAAGGAGGAGGTACTATGTTCGGCTGTTTGTATGTTTTTGAAGTGAAACTTCTTTAGGCGCGCTTGACTTGGGGAGTAAACTGGCGAATGCGTTACGAAAACGTGTGATCGGGCAAGTAGGGAAGGTACGTAAAAAATTGCTGGAAATACCTGGTGTAAAAACCCAGTCCCGGTCGCATAAGCATGCGACCGGGTTTTTACGCCAGGTATTTGCTTCCAAGTACGCACACCAGGTACCGACGCAAAATACTTGCAAGACTATTAAGTATCTTATACGGCTACTCGCTCAAATACGTAGGTACTCAACCGCGTTAGTTTTCGCAAATGCGATCATGCTCCTTATCAGTAAGAGTCTACGGAACAATTTCGTATGCAAGTATTTTTGAAGGGAAACATCTTTACGCGCGCTTGACTTTGGGAGTAAACTGGCGAACGCGTTACGAAAAGTGTGATCGGGCGAGGTGAACGGGAGTTTAGTGGGGGATATAAGCAAGAGAAAGCAGTGCGCGCGCACATTTTCTTTCTCTCTTCCTCTCATAACCAAATACGTTTGAAGTTTTTTTTCTTTTGCTTATATCTCGAAAATGGTGCGTCCTATCGCAAAAATAATGAAAATTTCGACCCCCTTTATGAAACCCATAAACTCCTAAAACTCAACATGTAGGTAAGCATTTTTCATATTTTCCATACAAAAAGTGAAAAATTCCTTAAAAACACGCCAAGGCCGCCCCCTCCGCGCCTGCGGCTCTAAAAAACAGTTCACGGGGTAGGGCAAATAAGTACCACGTGTCGACGAGTCGCGATTGTCAAATTCGATTTTTGTTGTGTCAAAATTATTGAAGTGAAACTTCTTCACGCACACTTGACTTGGAGAGCTGGCGAACGCGTGACGTAAACGTTACGAAAACTGTGATCGGGCGAGTAGGGAAGGTACGTATTTACGCGACCGGGTTTTTACACCAGGTATTTGCTTCCAAGTACGCACACCAGGTACCGACTCAAAATACTTGCAAGACTATAAAGTATCTTATACGGCTACTCGCTCAAATACGTAGGTACTCAACCGCGTTAGTTTTCGCAAATGCGATCATGCTCCTTATCAGTAAGAGTCTACGGAACAATTTCGTATGCATTTTTTACTTTAATGGTTTGCAATTATTTATTTGTAAACGCGATTTTGCTCCTTATTTATACGAAGTCATTGATCAATTTCCTATGCAAGTAGTTTTACTTCCAACGGGGCTTTTGAATACGCGATTGTAGTTCTTATCTGTATGAAGTTATGGATCAATTTTCTATGCAGATAGAAAATACTTGAAAGTATCTCGCTCCGTCGTGACTCGACGCTCGAGTACGTAGGTACTCAAATAGTTGAACAACCGCATTTGTTTTCACAAATGCGATCATACTCCTTATTAGTAAGAGAGCAGAATACTTAATAGTACTACGTACAGAAAGGACACTCCCTTCCTCGCCCTCATATCAGATACCGCACTTCACCCCGCACTTCGAGGTATTCGTCGCCGACTCTTTAGCAAGGGCGCTCGCGAACCGCAGCGCTGTATTGCTGACACGAACACACAATTATGCGATTTAAAAGTTTTATTTGAGTTTTAATCACGATGGTTGGATATTGTGATGCTTTTCCGAATTCGTATTTACATAAACTGTTTGTAAGATTTCGCATTTTTAATACCATGCGATTTAATAACCGATTATTTACAGATAAGTCATTTAAACTAAACTATTTTAGTGTTTTTATTTCATTACGAACCCGACTATATAAATAAACAATTGAACTACATGGTCACTTCATAATAATGCGCACGTTCGGGCAGCGCCGCCGACGTCGTCGTTCGGTTCCCCGACACAAATTGCTTTCCGCGCCAATTTTTTTTACGCTACTAGATTTCATGCACACATTTGCACGTATACAAACGTCATTTGTTTATGTAGTAGTAACAGGTAATTATTTTGCGAGCGTTGTATGGAGTGTCCGAGGTGTGGTAAGAGTCTACGGAACAATTTCCTATGCAAGTATTTTTACTTTAATGGTTTGTAAAAGTATTTATTTGTAAACGCGATTGTGCTCCTTATTCACGGGTCAATTTCCTATCCAAGTACTTTTTATTACTTCCAACAGGGCTTTTGTTTGATTAAGCGATTGTACTTCGTATTTGTATGAAGTTATGGGTCAATTTTCGATGCAGATAGAAAATACTTGAAAGTATCTCGAGCCCTGGTTTTAGGCCCTGGTTTCTTAAGGTGGACGTACTTGGAAGCCCTGGTACTCGATTTTGCAAGTGCGACCCATGTCTACGGGCTACGGGCGAGGCGAACGGGAGTTGAGTGGGGGATATAAGCAAGAGAAAGCAGTGCGCGCGCACATTTTCTCTCTCTTCCTCTCATAGCCAAATACGTTTGAAGTTTCACTTCAGTCGTGTGGTCATAAGCACACTCGATTTTTTTTTGTCTAGACATTTTGACTTTCAGAGACAAGATGTTTAAGGTTTATTTTTAATATGCAGTGTTCCCGAATGATTGATTGTTAAAAAATCATTGTGAACATATCTATCGCTTCGAGGGAGGAAAGAAACGCGCCTTCCCAGTCATTCAAGAACCATGAATTATTTATTTGCGTTAAATACAGGTGTTACCAGTTGTAAAAGTTAGTGATTTATGTGCAATCCCTAATTTGCCTGTTTAGGAAATGCAAATTTATTTCACATTAATAACTAACTAAGTATATCACATCATCAAATAATAAATAAATCAATACATGACATTATCACCTCATCATGACATGACATGAAATTACAATATGTTTATGTTTGTGTGTTTTTTCATTATTTGTTTTACTTAAATACTTGTAAAATATACAAAAAAGTTCTGTTGTAACAAATTAAATATACACTAGGAACTTATTTTGCAATAATTTAGTTAACAACTCGTAAATCAATTAATCATACAGTTCACCCATTGCAAGCACTGTTCAGTTTTTAAGCTGCGTTGCCATTTACTGACTCACACAACAACTTAACTCATTACAATAAAAACATAAAACTAGAGAAAATATTGCCACACCCAGACTCCGGGCTGCTACTGAAAATTACAGATAGAAAAACTTAATAACATTTTGCCCGACCCGGGAATCCAACCCAGTACCTCAAGCTCAGCAGTCAATCAATCAATCAATTAACTCAGCCTATCGCAGTCCACTGCTGGACATAGGCCTCTCCCAGACTGCGCCACAGCACCCTGTCCTCCGCCTTCCACATCCAGTTTACCCCAGCCACCTTCTTTAGGTCGTCCGTCCATCTAGCTGGGGTGCTTCCCACACTACGCTTGGTACCCGGTCTCTACTCCAGGACTCGTCTGCTCCACCGGCCATCTGTCCTTCGACAGACATAGCCAGCCCACTGCCATAGCAGCAGACAGCAGCTCAGCAGTAGCGCTTGCAAACACTAGTCCTACAAGGCAGTCGAGTAGTACCTATACTATTAACTTTTAAATTTAAACATAGTTAAAACAAACAGTTTAACAAATAATGACCACTTTGTTTTGATATGAAATGGGTAACAATTTTGCCCATAACTAGACTCGAGACTGTCAGTCTTTGTAACAAATTATATTATTAAGCAATTTGCTCTCCAATAGGGCCTTTATTGACATAGTTGGTGAATAACTATGTTGTCGCTGTTATTATAGGTAGTTATATCATTTACTTCCTGAAGTATTGGATAATTGGATAATCTGCAGAATGATTTACGTGCTAAGTAATCTTTTAAAATGACTAGCCTACAATCATAAATGTCAAAATGTAAACATTTTTTTAAATCTGTCTTACCGTTTAGTTATCCATACAAATATTATAAATTCGAAAGTAACTCGGTCTGTGTCTGTCTGTCTGTCGGTGTATGTCACCTTTTCACGCCTAAACCACTGAACCGATTTAGATGAAATTTGGTATAGAGATAGTTTGAGTCCCGGGAAAGGACATAGGATAGTTTTTATCCCGATATTCCCACGGGATCGAAACTTATGCGGGTGAAACCGCGGGGCGCAGCTAGTATGGTATTATGGTATAGAACCAAGTTCTTCTAATGTAACAGACAGTGCTGCTGGAAAGTTTGTTGCGCCATTTCTTCGTCCCAGCTAAATCACTAGGAAGTGGTGAAGGGCGGGCGTTTTAGAGGACTGTCTTATGTAATTTGAATAAATGACTTAGATTTGACCAGAGGGTTGGCCTATTTCTTGGCCAAAGAATTAGCATTGCCATACAACGTGGCAATGCTGCCAGCCTTTTGGGCACTGTTCCTGTTGACAGCGATGCGAACGAATTCTTTGATGCCCTATGATTATTTTGTTTATTTTTTCATATAATTGTACATATTATTATAGTTTATAGGTATGTTAGCTTGTATTATGTAAATATCTAGATACAAATAAATAAAAAAATTCTATCCTTGATTTTGATTTTTAGTTTTTTAATCGCACACGTCGATTATTGAAATTTCTCACCTATTATCATCAATAGGATTTTAATTAGGTGGAAATCATAATTTTTTCTTGTAAATCCACACACCAAATGATAATGCTTTAGCGCGAAATTTATCGATATATCGACAACAAACAAACGCACATCCCTGCTTTTCCCTGTAATACCAATTGTCACAGTAGCGGGAAGGTCCGCACTAATTAGTTGAGATGGGTGGTACTTATAAACGATGTACAGGTATGTGGTAAAGTGATTATTCAAGAAAAAAATAATTTAAAAAATTTAGGTAAAAAAAAATTGTCTAACGGTAGGACATTTTAGTTGCGCGCGAGGTAGGCACTATACACCAAATTTTAAAAATGAAGCAGCATAATAATATAAATAATTTTTCAACAGATAATTTAACCGGAACATATACGTAGGTGAACGAACAAGCCCTAACTCAAACTCAAAACATTTTGTTCAATTAAACCATTTACAGGCACTTTTGAACTGGCAAAGAGTCGGTCAGTTAGTCAGAAAGTTGAAGCTAGTTGCCCATTCCAAAACGTAAATCTCTATGGAGAAGAACGGGCAAGACACTCCCAGGATACTCTTTTCAAACAATATATTAAAAATCTTGGATAAATTATTCTTGTTGCTTCTATATTTGTGAGAAAAATCCAAACTAATATTATAAATGCGAAAGTAACTCTGTCTGTCTGTCTGTCTTTTCTTCACGCCTAAACTACTGAACCGATTTCGATGAAATTTGGTATAGAGATAGTTTGAGTCCCGGGAAAGGACATAGGATAGTTTTTATCCCGATATTCCCACGGGATCGAAAGTTACGCGGGTGAAACCGCGGGGCGCAGCTAGTATAAAATAAAGAAACAATACTCAAAATATAAGATTAACGAGTATAAAAAGCTACACAAAGTCAAGCTAGACTCTAGAAAGACCGTCACAGTCTACAATATTGCTCTTATCATAGACTCCTAAAATAAACCCAAAAATAAAACAATGAAAATCACAATATTTTTTCGTTTCATCAAAAGAAAAACCCATTTTTTGACCGGACATTGATTTTCCTAAGTTCTATTTAGCAGTACAATAAATTGATGAATGAACGAATCGCTTTTGTGTCTCCCTGTACAGACATTTTTGCAATACCGAGTCAGAATTATACTTTTACCGAAGCGATTCTGATTTCGCTTTTTATTAAGACATTTGTGGTTGATCAGGTGGGTGCAACACCTTGATATAATCACGGATCCTTAGTAGAAGGAGTTAGGCAGACAATGGGGCTTTTATTATATTTCAAACTCAAACTCAAAGCATTTATTTTAATTAAACCAATTACAGGCACTTTTGAATTGTCAAGGGGTCGGTCAGTCAGAAAGATGAAGCTAGTTGCCCATTCCAAAGCGTAGGTACTTATGGAGAAGAACGGGCAAGAAACTCTACGGACACTCTTTTAAATCAAAATATTATGGTTACAAAGTCTTGGTTACATCATTCATTTTAAAAAAATATACACGTGAGAACGATGCAGAACGTTAAAAGCGTCCATAATGAAAAGACGAGAAAAAAAAAACAATTCAAATATTAAATTAAAATAAGCCATGGCAGCAAAGAGATGACCAGTCCCTACTGACGGCGCCCATTCACGAACATGACGCATATTAAAAGGACTGAGGCTAACTGAAGACGGAGTGGAAGGGCAAAGAAAAGATGGATGGTTCACTATTGTATAGATAGAATCAAGTTTATCTAATTGAACAGACAGCTGTGCTGCTGGGGAGTTTGTTCCGCCACTTCTTCTCCCCAGCGAAAGCACTAGGAAGTGGTGAAGGGCGGGCGTTTTGGGGGACTGTCTTATGTAATTTTGACGTTTGAAAAGTGCTGATTCTCAGCCTAGTTTGAATAAATGACTTTTGATTTTGATTGTGTGAGGAATGATATGAATGAGGAGGGAGAGTGAATGATAGAGTGGCGGTTGACAGGGGAGCATGGAAGACGAGAACGTGTTGCGCGGACTATAAGTAATCACACTAATATCACACTATATCACACTAATATAAAGGCGAAAGTTTTTGAGTGTGTGTTTATATGTTTGTTACTTTTTCACGCTTAAACGACTGGACAAATTTTGATAAAATTTTGTATGGAGGTAGCCAACACACTGGATTAAAATATAGGCTACTTTTTATCCCGATAGTCCCACGGGATCGACACTTATGCGGGTGAAACCGCGGGGCGCAGCTAGTAATAAATAAAATAAGAATAAAATAAATAAATATGGGACAAAGGCAGGTCGATGACGATTTGATGGTCAAAATCATAAAAGAATACCGACGAAGATGCTCTAACCTCAAACTAGTGTGAATGGTCACCCATCCATTACCTGACCGCGACAAGTGTAGCTTAACCTCACTTTGAAATTAAAATGCAAAATCATACTTTCATTATAACACTAGCTTCTGCCCGCGACTTCGTCCGCGTGAAATTTCACCCTCCCTCCATTCACCCTCTTAGGGGTGGAATTTCGAAAAACCCTTTACTAGTGGATAGGACCAGCGGTTTAGGCTGTGCGTTGATATATCCATCAGTCAGTCAGGACTTTGAATTTTATATAGATGAACTGCCACGAACGGTCACCCATCCTTTGCCTGACCGCGACAAGTGTTGCTTACCTTACTTTAAAATAAAAATGTAAAATCATACTAACAAAAAGTAACATTATAATTCATCCGTTTGTTAGTCATTGTCTAAGAAACTAAAGGTTATATACACACGTATAGTGAAGACAGCTATAACAGTGATGGAATGTGCCTATTTCCATTTTGGGGCATAAGCAGCAGTTATGGTTCAACGGGTAATTAACTCGCTTTTCGCGCTTAACGATTTTTAGGGGTCCGTGAGAAAAATGAATGACATAAAACCTTCATCCAAATTGTCGTCTAGTGCACAGTTTTACTTCTGCAATTTTTGTGTATAAAATAATCATAATAATCAGCCTATATAATTTTCCCACTGCTGGGACACAGGCCTCCTCTCTGAGAGAGGGACTGCGCCGTAATCCGCCACGCGGGCCCAGTGCGGGTTGGCAGATGTCACGTCTTCGAATTTTTGGTTCTAGGACATTCCGGTTTCCTCACGATGTTTTCCTTCACCGTTTTGAGAGCAGTGATGATGGCGCTTTACACAAAGTAAAGCGCCTGTCTGGGTTCGAACCTACGAAATACAACTCGTAAGCCGCGGCCATTACCATTTGGCCACCACTGCTAAAAGACGAACAATTCGACAGCAAAGTAGTTCAAAATCAAAACCGAAATATTTTATCTCACATAAACCTACATGGGCACTTATGAAACGGCATAAGCTAGGTGCACGGTCCCAATTGGTCGTTTCCTATGGAGAAGAGCCGGCAAGAAACTCCACGGTTTCTCTTTTAAAAATAATTAATTGGCATTTACAATGTGCAGTGTTTGAAGACTAAGGTCTTCAACCAGTGCGTCCTGCCCGTCATGACATACGGTGCTGAAACGTGGACACTGACGGTCGGGCTGGTCCACAAATTCAAGGTCGCTCAGCGCGCTATGGAACGAGCTATGCTCGGAGTCTCTTTGAAGGATAAAATCAGGAATGAAATTATCCGGAAAAGAACCGGAGTTACCGACATAGCTTGCAGAGTAAGCAAACTGAAGTGGCAGTGGGCTGGCCATGTCTGTCGAAGGACTGATGGCCGGTGGAGCAGACGAGTCCTGGAGTGGAGACCGCGTACAGGCAAGCGTGTTGTGGGACGCCCCCCAGCTAGATGGACGGACGACCTAAAGAAGGTGGCTGGGGTAGACTGGATGCGGAAGGCGGAGGACAGGGTGCTGTGGCGCAGTCTGGGAGAGGCCTATGTCCAGCAGTGGACTGCGATAGGCTGAGTTGATTGATTGAATGTTTTCAAAAGTAGTTGAAACTATAGATATTATGATAACTGAAACTAGACACTGAATTACTGCGAATGTTGATTTTTAAAAGCAGCAATACAAATGGACGTCTTGCAGGATAATCGATGGACCATTTGTGCAATATTAATTGAACCATTCGGCACCATCTGCCTAGACTTTTCCCAAATATGTTGGGTTCGACTTCCAGTCTAACCGGATGCTGCTGAATACCAGTATTTTACATGGAGCGACTGCCTATCTGACCTCTACAACCCAGTTATACCCAGTTATTGTGTTGTGGAGGTCAGATAAGCAGTATGCAAGCAATACGATACCCCTTGGTAAGACAGGTAGTCAGACCATTAGCATAATGTTTAAATTAAACAATGACCTTTGTTTTTTAAGAACTTGTCATTACCCTGGATATAATACCTACTTAAATGTCACGCTTAGTTGGTCAAATAAAATAAAAAATATAGATAGTACAACAGTTTGGAGCAAAACAGTTTACATTAAAAAAAACTACAATTTTACCACAGACAATACCCAAACCGTTTTAAAAACCACAAAATAGTTTAAAAACCTTTCTCCATTGTACAGAACCATAGAGCAAAATTCACGGTCGATTACACCTCATTGCTATTGCAAGCATAGACAACTCTGACGATATACTCGTTTGTTTCATTAATTTCTCAGAAACGTACTTAGTTACGGCTAAAAGTACTGTGTTAATTGATTAATTGCGACTGTACCTGTGTGTTTGTGTGCGTGCGTGCGTGCTTGTGTGTGTGTGTGTGAATAAACTTTTTATAGTTTACGGATAAGGGAATAAAGATAGAATACTTTATATGACTCTTCTTTGTTTGTAGAAAGAGCAAAGTTTGAATACTTACAGGTTATAATTTGTTTTTTAAAGATAAAAGACGTAATTAATGCAATTTTAAAGAAAGTCCTAGAATTCCTAAACGAGTTACCAGAACCCTAATTGCTTAACACACTAACAATCATAATCTGATTCAGTTTGAAGGATGTAACTAATCCATTGCTGCATATGTTCGAAAAATGTGTCTGCTCATCAACGTAAATAACGCAATGAATGTTGTTGGACTGTCAAAATGAAAACCATTGCTACTCCTAATGTGTTACGCAATTACTCCTCAGTACCTTTATTGAAAATTGGAAATCGGTCACTCCATTGAAGCAAATGTGATGCGGATTGATTAGGTAATTTGCAATTTTTTTCTTTTTTTTTTTGCGCGTCTTGGTATTAAGCTGATGTTTTCCCCCAACTTGTAATTTTTTGTATTTGTGTTCTTTTTTTGCGGCATGTTTTCCTCAAATAAACGTATTTTCTTTCAATTCTTTCTCTGTCACCAATCATTTGCGTGATTTATTAAAGATATCTAAGTATCATAATCACAAGTTCTTGTTATTATTACCAACATAATAAAGACATGCCTACACTGTTAAAGCTTGATTACCCATCAACCTTTATAAAAAGGGTGTGCGAACTTTTTAAATTAAGAACCCAATAAAAAACCACTTAAAACAGTTCTTATCGGAACCGAAAATATTAAATACTTTTAAAAGTTCAATGCATAATAAATAAATATTATTAAGTACCTATACATTTCACACCTTAACAGCTTATATGTAAAAAAAAAAACAATTTATCCAAGCTATATTTTATTTTAAGAATAATTATGTTGCGCCACGGAATCTCACCTTAAATGCTACTGGGCGTTGCCAACATAACGCGACTCAGGCAAAATGGCGGACGCTCGAAAAAAGAATAATTGCACGATATAATTGAGCTAAATTGTTTCATTACTTCACCTGTTAATTCTACAAACATACTCATGCTGCTCACTGAAAAAAATCAATCGATTTACCGTCTTATTACAAAGGAAAAAAGACGTAATTTATTACAAAACGTTTTGCTAACTGTAAAAGTTAAATTGTCTATGCTCATGGAAAAATAAAGGTAGTGTCAATGTGTTAAGGGTTTTCCGCCGATATTGCGAAATTAAACTCTATATTTTGATGAATAGAGTTGAATAATGGTTAAAAGTCTTGTTTTTTTAATAATTGGTGTGGTATAATTATGTTGTCAGTGCAATTTTTTTAATAATGAGCTCTTTTAGCAGCGGTTGCGATGAAAGATGAAACCGGTTTCCTCCTTAAGCTTAAAGCGAGTGATTACGAAATTCTACTAGATTTTTGCGACTCGATTAAAATATTTTTTTCCAGAAATTGTCTTCGAATAACAAAATGGCGACTAGAGGGTATTGCTGTCATTGTACTAGGTATTTCTTTTTATATCATTCGGTTCAAAGCCAAACTCAAAGTATTATTTATTTCAAATAAACCAATGACAGACACTTTTGAATTGACAAGGGGTCGGTTAGTAAGAAAGATGAAGCTAGTTGTTCATTCCAAAGCGTGGTAGGTTCTTATGGAGGAGAATGGGCAAGAAATTCCTTGTTTCCAAGAAGATTAATTTACAAATCCAATAAGTATCAATCTGGCTTTAACTGTACACACGGCTGCACATCAAGCTACTACAATCTGTCAAATTTCTTTAATAGATTTTCAACTCTATTGCTAAAGCATAAGGCTCAATGTTGATTGGAAAAATTTGACAGTTTCGGGTAGCTTGATGTGCTGGCGTCTGTACAATCAGAAGTCAGCTTATTAAATACTGCACCCTAATTGCGTAACAAAGTATCAACCACAATCTGAATCATTATGAAGGATATTGCCAATCCATTGCTTCATATGTTCGAAAAATTTGTCTGCGCATCAACGTAAATAACGCAATGAATGTTATTGAACTGTCAATATGAACGTTACGAAAGGTAATAAATGATTTGTCGGAAACCTTATTAAATTGATTCAGTCATACATACTTAAATCTATTTCGACAGATGCATCGTGTATTAACATATTTTACTATTTCTGTTAGATAAATTATACTGTCAGATAATCACTCACCACATCTGACACAAATCCTAACGTCTGAATCTATACTTAGGTACACACATAAACATAACAACTCGCCTCTAATCCCGGAAAGGTTAGAAAGAGCTGTACCTATAGTACAGCCATATTTCACCAGGTATGTTTAAGTCCATCCTCCTATCCTATGTAACAGGGGCCGAGCTTAATTTTCATCAACCGGGCAAGAATCCAAACTCCAGGCAGCTACTCCAGATGGAAAACCTCAGTAACACTGCACTACCCGGGAAGAATGCAATTGCGATCAGGGGACCCACGAGGCAGTCTAAATAAATAATAATACAAATGAAAAATAACTCTAAAACCAATAAACCATGACGATATTTGCATAAATTCAAAGAAAAACATCACTAATTTCAAAGTTGGAAGGCAACACAATATAAATCGTTGACGTTCCATGTCAACAAGATGGCGCCTTGACAGCTGTCACATTGAATGACACGGGAAAATGACGGAAACAATACAAATGTGAATTTTCTCGGGAAAACAATGGAGGTAATTTAAAAGTGTTATTGTTTTAAAATGCGTTTGTTTTTTGTGAATGAAATAACGTTGGAATTGATCTTGTAAAGATGGACCTTTAACCACCTTTAACTCTTGGTTGTTATGTTTTTAAATTTTCTTTTCGTCAGTTTTGTTTTAGAGTAATATAAATATTTTAACATTTTATCATACAACTGGCTACCGTACCTACCTACCTGTTTACTTATCTCTTTTGGTGACTGTACTATAGGCGCAGCTCTGCCTAACACTTAAAAGAATACAGGCGTGATGGTAGGTATCAATCAACTCAGCCTATCGCAGTCCACTGCTGGACATAGACCTCTCCCAGACTGCGCCACAGCACCCTGTCCTCCGCCTTCCGCATCCAGTCTACCCCAGCCACCTTCTTTAGGTCGTCCGTCCATCTAGCTGGGGGGCATCCCACACTACGCTTGCCGATACGCGGTCTCCACTCCAGGACTCGTCTGCTCCACCGGCCATCGGTCCTTCGACAGACATGGCCAGCCCACTGCCACTTCAGTTTGCTTACTCTGCATGTTAGGTATGTCTGCTATGATGGTAGGTATGTTATTGTTTATTTGACATACTATAAAATTTTATTAAAGATTCAAATATTTACATAATAAAAAAAAAACTAACAATCTTAAAACATTAATATGAACAAGTATATAAAAAGGGAGGGAAAAAGGGCGTCAAAAAATATTATTATTAATACATACTTAATTATTATTAAAAAATAATTAGTGTAGTTGCTACACATTTAGTTTTTATCATTGGCAACCCGCACTGGGCCCGCCTGGTCGACTACGGCCCACTCCCTCTCACAGAGAGGATGCCTGTCCCAACAGTGGGAACTTTAAAGGCTGATTTACTAAGTTATTAGGGGAAGGCCGGGCAAAGTGGATAACTTAAGGTTTTTAGGGATTTAGCAGAAAAGGTTTACAATAAAAAAACAAAATAATTATCACAAATCAGTCTTTATTTATTGCTCTTACAAATACGAACGTCAGTAACCAATAATATTTAAACAATAATCAACAACAATTAAAATTTTAAAAAGTACGAAAGTATTCGCATTGCCCGGTACCCCGGGTAAAGCGGACCCCGTACTTGGGCAAAGTGAATACCCATATTCAATCTCTGAAAACATAGAAATAACTTCGATAAACTGCAAAAAAAAACTTTACTTGACAATAAAATTAGAAAATCAAGATTGGCAATTGTCACAGGTATACCCTTGAGTGCCATCAAAAGCAGAACAATCTTCGTGACACCATTGTTGACAAATGTCACATTGAATCCAATTTTCAATTGGTTTACCGTCTTCTTCAATATATATTTCACCGCAAAAAAAGCATAAAATATCCTTAAATTCTTTTATTTCCTTTGGCTGTTTAACCTTTTTAGCAGTTTTTTTGTCTTTGTCAGTCTTTGTATTAGTCTTCTTAGGAACAGTTTTTGACTTATCATTCAGTCTTTTAGTGACATTCTTAACTTTATTTTTCTCATATTTCTGCTTTTGATCTTCCTTGATCGGAGTACTGGTTAATATTTCCGATTTTTGTAATTTCCGTTTACGTGTGGTCATTGGTTTGGCAGGATTTGGAATAGGTCTTAACACCGAGGGACTGCAGTGGGAGGTTGAGCATCCCGGTTTCGGATCAGGTGAGTTGTCACGGCTAGTATTCTGTCGAATATTTACTTCAGTCTCTGGCACCACTGTGTCATCTCTCTGAGCAGCTATATCTGGCTCAAAAGCGGAGACAATTCGGGAACATCCTGGTTCTGGTTCAGGTGTACATCTGTAGCTACGAATCTTTTCAGGCGTGGTAACAATGGGCGCTACAAAGTCTTGAAACTCACAAGAGGGCGTTCTGTTTCGAGATGGAAATATTTCTGATAGAGGTTCTACTGAATTTGATGGAATCTGTTCTTGAAGGAGTGAAGGCGAAGGAGTTGAAGAAGTTTCTGCAAAATGTATGAAAATATCTGGATTTGATGGAATCTGATCTTGAAGAAGGGAAAGCGAAGGAGTTGGAGAAGTGGCTGCAAAACGTACGGGAATATCGATCGTTTCTACTGCGTTTTCACTTTCTGTGCCAATATTCATTTTAGACGTTCCTGCAATCACAGCGGCTGGTTCGTAATCTTCGTCACCAAAAGCATATTTATTCACAGGCCAAATACCAGGTCTTTCAAATCCATGAACTGCATTTTGAGCTACTGCACTTTTCAGAAAAGCTGGTGATAATAGTCTGGCTACATCGTATTGATTTATAATGCGTCCTGGGTGCGATTTTTGGAATAAATTTACCTCCCTTTCAAAGTAAGTTTTCAGAGGGCCATAAACCGCTACATCCATGGGCTGCATTTTATGAGTTGTGTGTGGGGCCAAGGATAAAATTACGACATTGTTCTTGCTAGCGTAATCTAAGGCTGGGTAATACTTATGGCTCTCGTGGTTATCCAATAATAGAAGTATTTTCTTCTCAGGGGTAGGTCGAACATGTTCCACAAAAAAATGCATCCAATTCAAGAACACCTCACCTGAAGTCCAACCGTTTGGAGTACAGGTTCCTTGAGTGCCGGGAGGTGCACCATCAAGTAGTCTGGGTTGCATCTTTTTTCTGGCGAAAATTAGGAATGGTGGGAGAAATGAACCAGCAGCATTGCAACAGCCTATGACAGTAGTCAATTGACCACGTTCTGCACTGGCGATTATGCCCACTTGCTTCTTTCCTTTCGTGGATAGAACTTTAGGCGGTTTATTTGTGGTTGTAGATATACCAGTTTCATCCATGTTGTATAATCTAGATGCATCAATATCATATTTTTCTGTTAAAGCTTCAAGGTTTTCATAAAAACGTCCAACTTCATGTCTATTAAATCCTTTTGCCCTTGCAACCGATGTTGCCTCTGGAGTTCTGAGGGTTATTTGCTTGTGACGAGACAAAAATGACGATAACCAATCATCTCCAGCTTTTTCGTACTTGACCCAGTTATTCGGGTAGTTCAAATGATTGTTCTTTGCGTAGATGAACGCTAAATTTTTGAATTCATCTCGAGTCAAGCCGAAAAATACAGAATCCATATCTTTGAGATACGTCACTAACTCTATTTCCTGATCTTCAGTGAAAACAGGACGGAATCGACCAAGTTTTGAAGCAGCGATGCCGGTTTTTACATGCCTATACAAGGTTGCATAAGCCAAACCATACTTTTTAGCTGTGCTTTTTATGGACTCTCCAGCTTTGCACAAATTAATAGCCGTTTGCATAGCCTTTTCATCCCACGTCCCTTGCTTAGTTTTTTTTTTGTATTTATTCACCATCTGAAACAAATAAAAGACATTTTTAGATAATAAGTCACCAATGAAAAATGGCGGGCAAAGTGGATACCATATCCACTTTGCCCTATTCACTTTGCCCCACTAGGTAAGTTTTGAGGTTAACACATTTCATACAAAAACGAATAATTCTGACTTTCTGTTAAATATACCATAAAAACCTACTTTGATATGCTACCGAATTAAGACATTCCTAAAAATAAAGAACTAGTAATACAGGAGAAATGATCAATGTACTTACCGCGTAAAATCAATCTTTTATTTACGAAAACACAAATCTTCACTCCGCGGGCGGGACGCGACGCGGCCCCTCGCTTCGATGTTTGCCGCGTACTAAACCAAGATGGCCGAACGTAACAGTGGCGGTGTATTGAATGAACAACAAATATTTTACGAGTAGTGGGGAGTATTCGCTTTGCCCGGGGTATTCACTATGCCCGGCCTTCCCCTACGACCTATAAGAAGCTAATATTAAACTAGAATATCAAATAAATAAGTTCGCATTGCCATATAAGTACTTGACCAATATAATTCTAGAGCGAATCGAATAAGGTTGTCGAATCGATAATTTAATTTCTTATTGGTATCGATAATTTTGCAATTTACATCTAAATAGGAAATCCCTTCTCTTTGGTTGAGTGTTGTAAGGTGACAGCTACTATAAGGTGATATGATATTAAGGTTCGGTCGCGCTAAATTAGCCAAAGATGTAAACAACAATGGCCGCTTAAAATTGAATAAAATACAATACAATACAAGAACATTTATTTTAAGTAATGTTTGTTTTCGTCTAAATCTCCGTGCTAACTAGACGAAAAGTTTAGCGCGGCCGGACCGTAGGTGAATTGATTCCAATTACTTAGCATTTCCTAATAAGCAATCCCGTTCGTACAAGAATGGGGACTTTGTTAACTTCACAAAAATAAGACGAACAATTGTGTACATACCCCCTCACTAATAAACGTTGAATAGTGTCTGTATAGTTACACGAGGCATTGTCTTCTTCTTTCGAAAGTCAAATTATTGACGACTGAAAGAGAGGAATCGGCGTGTAACTATTCATCTGATATAATACGTTTATTAGTAAGTGGCATGAGGCATATAGAAAATGCCTCAGGCATTAAGTCCGCCTTTGTACAGTATTTTTTTTTTACTTGTGCATAAAGTTTTAATAAATAAATAAATATAGAATCAAAGGCAACTAAGTACGCACCACACTATAAACTCAGAGAGTATGAAAACCCCTGACTCTTAAATTAGAAAAACGTTTTTTTCGGTTCCTGAAAATTTTACTCTTTGATTCTATATGCCTCATATAACTGTGTATAAGTCATCAACATTTTAATAAATTTTTGAACACAGTGAAAAAGACCTTATTTTTTTGTTTAGCCTATTCTGTCCCACTGCTGGGCAAAGGACTCCCTCAAGTCCTTCCAGGAAAAAGACCTCAATAGAAAAAGACATTTTTTGTTGAAAATAGGTCTACACACTGCTTTTGTTATTCGATTTTTTAGTAAAACATAGTCATCATCATCATCATAACCATCCTATATTATTCCCACTGCTGGGACACAGTCCTCCTCTCTGTGAGAGGGGCCATAATCCACCACGCAGGCCCAGTGCGGGTTGGTAGATGTCACATATGTCTTCGAATTTTTGTTTCTAGGACATGCCGGTTTCCTCACGATGTTTTCCTTCACCCTAAAACATAGTACTTCTACTTATATATCCTAATCTCTAATTTGCAAAAATATATACTTTACATTTTTGGTATTCGTGACGACACATCATTTACATCAAGCTATTACATTCCTAGTATAAACCTTCAAGACTTCGCATTGTACGAAAACCCTATACAATAACGAGTTTGGCTAAAACTGGACATATACAGGGTAAAAATTGAATTCATGGGCATCCTTTTAAGGGGTCATTGTAATCATCATTATGAACAACTTTTACTATGGGACAAAATCTGAAATCGTGAAAAAAAATCTGCTATTCCCTACATTTTGACGAGTTATCACACTACTATTATAAAGGCGAAAGTTTGTCAGTGTGTGTGTGTGTGTTTATATGTTTGTTACTTCTTCACGCTCAAACGGCTGGACCAATTTTGATAAAATATTGTATGGAGGTAGCTGACGCCCTGGATTAACATATAGGCTACTTTTATCTCGATATTCCCACGGGATCGACATTTAGGTACGCGGGTGAAACCGCGGGGCGCAGCTAGTGTGAACATAAATGCAAGGAATAGCTGATTTTTTTTTCGCGATTTTAGGTTTAGTCCCATAGTAAAAGTTGTTCATAATGATGAGTACAATGACCTCCTAAAAAGATGCCCATGAATTTAATTTCACCCTGTATTCCTAGTTTGTTCCTACTATTATTTTCTCAAGCACCTCATTCCTCTCCCAGTCCTGCAATTTTAATTCTGTCCCTCGCCTAATCAAAATTCACCAAATTAACATACAATGAGGACAAAAAACAATGCGTTAAACATGGTGACAGACATACATACAATCAGTGTTTGAATATATTATTAACGCTCAATATTAATAGGAAAAATAAATATTTATTTAATGGTCATAAAAAGGCTACTGTTTTCTTAAATAAATATTGATTTATGAAAATAAAACGCATTTTTTATGATAACTTGGTCATATGAATGATGATTGCAATCATTTTGATGCGGGTTAGTTTTTTTAAATTCACTGATGTTAAAATACAAGCAAATAAAAAAGTAAACAACACAATACAAACAATTCAACAACAACTTCAACAACAATTCAACTCTCTACAATTCTTGCAAACATTTCATTTAAAAAAAAAAGTAAAAAATATTGTCAATGGTCACTGCAAAAAAACGGACTTCTTATTTGACGACGGAACTCCAAAAAAATCATGCTAAACACGACCGAACTCAGCTCAAACGGTTAGTCAAAATCGTTAATAATAAATAATTCATATCCATACGTCTTTCTGTCAATATATAAAAACATAGGTAAACCCGTGTTACGTTTTGACCTTAACAAGAACACTGTTGATTTGTCAAAACACTTTCTCTGAGTGAAAGCTGGTTTTTAAACATGACATTTATTTAGCCTAATGTCATTTTGACAGTGTCATAATGACAGGTCTAGGCGCTAAAAAACCATAGTGTTTAGATCGACTTGTAAGGTAAAGCTACACTAGTGAGCCGTGGTTATTTTGAAGATCGGTGGAGACACGAAACTTCTGTGCTATGTAAATCCATCGGTTCCAGTTATTATTCTATGACAGTAATTCAAATCTGAAAGTCTAAAAACCATTTAAATACCGAACCTACTGTTATTAAGGCAACCCATTCGTATCACGCAATCTGAATCATTTTGAAGGATATTGCTAATCCATTGCTTTGTATGTTCGAAAAATTTGTCTGCTCAACAACGTAAATAACGCAATGTATGTTGTTTAAATATCAAAATGAAAGACGTTCTTACTAATAATGTGTTACGCAATTTACCCCGCGAAAGTGTGTATTATAGATACAGCTCTGCTTGACCCCACGGAGAATACAGGCGTTATGTTATGTTATTAAGGTAAACTGAGTCAGACCGGAAGCCAACCCCAAAACAATAAATTAAGAAAAAGACATTAATAAAGCATACAATTACCTAATGAATTTGCTGAAATGGTTCTATTTTTTTTTTTAGTAAAAAGAACCACATTTATTTGTATCTCAGTAAGTAAGCCCACTAAAAACACAAAAAAACTTTAATCAAATTCAATTAAAAAAACACAAAAGCAAAATGTGCACTTAAAAAAAAACGGCTAGAAAACTAATGTGTTATATCCGGACAAAACTCCGACGCTCAATGAGAAAAAAAAATCAATAAAATACCTACTTGGGCAAAGTAGAGCATATTACCTACCCTGCCACGAAAAGATCGTCGTAACTCGTAAAACCGACGGGGTTTCAATAAGCCTATGCACGCCTGCCCTAATTTTCGCTTTTTTTTTGTAATGTTGGCAAACACGCCGACGGCCACCTAATGGGGAGAGGCCATTTATACCAACGATTATGATTTAAAAGAGTGTCCGTGGAGTTTCTTGCCCGTTCTTCTCCATCATAGGTACTTTGGAATCAGTGGCGTGCATTGGTTTTCAGAATAGGTAGGCACTAGGCCGGGTCTAGTCTAGGCAAACGCGGTCACTAATCAGAAAAAAGTGAGGTCAAAAGTGTGGTTTTTTGAGTAGACATGCCTACTTAGGTTGATAAATTGCGAAGGTCGAACGTTATGGTATTACGCGTGAGACGTACCTACGTATTTCTAATTTTTTCGTATTCTTGGATGAGTAAAGGCCAATGACAATGTGCGAATAGTACGGGAGCCGAGTAGGCCGTCCGGCAACTGCCTACTGCCGCGCGTGTTTGTATGAAGATTTTGTTTTTTGTTAGGTATGATAATTTAGTGAGTTTCTTAATTGTGGGGCACACACACTAAAATGTAATTGACAGGCTTATGTTGACATAGCGAGGTAGGCACTGCTTATATGCCTATATGCAATGCACGCCACTGCGACCCCTTGACAATTCAAAAGTGCCTGTAATTGGTTTATTTGAAATAAATGCTTTGAGTTGAGTTGATTTGACGTCCACAGACACCTACAATGCCAAGGAGTTTCACGACGACTTGGATACTGCAATTGACCATTTTTTTCTGTCCTTTCATAATCTATTAGCACCATATTTGGAAAACATTGTAAAAGCCAATTATTTTTAAAAGAGCAACCGTGGAGTTTCTTGCCGGCTCTCCTCCATAGGAAACGACCAATTGGAACCGTGCACCTAGCTTCTGACGTTTCATAAGTGCCCATGTAGGTTTATGTGAAATATTTTTTTCATACGTTGCCGATCTGGAGATAAAGGGGAGTCTCGTCGTCATCTGCCTAGCCTTTTCCCAACTATGTTGGAGTCGGCGTCCAGTCTAACCGGTTGCACCTGAATACCAGTATTTTACATGGAGCGACTGCCTATCTGACCTCCACAACCCAGTTTCCGCGTAATACGATCCTAAGAGGAGTCACATGTGCTTGTTATTTTTTATTACCGGAAGTATATACAAAAACGAACATATGAATGTCCCCTGGTGGTGGAATTAGCAATAGTGTTGTATTCCCAAGCCCAAGACCTACTCGTTTTAAAAGTACTCATAGAAACTCTATTATTAAAAAAATAACAGCAGCACTCGCGACGGACGTGCGTGTATGACCCGAAGGCCAATTCTCGTAATTTAAAACTTTCAAAATCTAGTCGCAGTCTCATCTGCGACAAACAATATGTCAAAAACTTGTCAAAATATAGGGAAATTATAGGTTTGACAGATTGAGACTGAGATCAGACTGTGAACGTTCTTAAAATTACGAGAATTGCCCCTCAGATGTATAAACATAAACGAAATAAAGAAGTATGTGAGGATTGTAGCAGGAAGCGGTCTAGCGGTCTATAGTTTCTGCTTACCCTGCACCTGGGAAGAAGGCGTTAGTTTATGTATGTACCTATGTGTTGTTAACAAAAAACTAGTAACAACAGGAAAAAGTAACTTAAAGGGAAACATATTTATCGATCTTTAGTCAAAAAATGGAAACCTAGTCATAATAATAGAAACTATTACAAAACCATAAACAAAATAGTCATAGGCCATTTTAAATTCGATACCGGATAAACAAACAAACTTCCATTTTAAATGCAATAAAGATGTCCTATCCATTAGAACTCTCATAAAGGACACCGCATTCAACCTAAAACGAATTCAAAATAAAAAAGATAACAATGTTTTGAATAAATAAATACTAAATTCATTACATCTGTAGTGATGTGTCGACGAACACAAAATATACTAGCATAATGTTATACGGATCACTTGATGTAATATATTCTAATACATACAACTATACCCTGAATACTCATTGTCAAAATATTTATGTATGTTTTTGTCCGAATAGAATATTTTACTCGTTTAAAAGTTTTGTAATGGCGATGTGGCACGCAGTTTCGTTTTTAAGTTCTGTTGTAGAATAGGAAATGATAAAAAATGGTTTTCAAAATTAGATGGTTTGATAATGTCGTCAATTGTAAACAATAAGTAAATGTTTTTTTTTTATGAAAAAAAAAACTGCAGGTGGATTTAAAAAAAACACTAAATTAGGTACTAAAAAAAAAGCAATTTAAAACTGCAATATAAAAATAGCACTTCAAAGTTTTTTCATTAATTAGCTTATTAACAGTCTGGTAAAATCTAAATCGTTAATTCATTGCCTTTTGCAAGAACCTTCCGTCCAAGTCCACTCGTTTTTCAACCAAGCAATAAAAAAAACCTGTCAAAAATAAACACGTCAATTTCGAAGCTCCTGGTCACGCAAAAGAAACAATTTCTGACGTAACAAAAAAAAAACGCAAGACACCGCAGTAATACCAACAGAATAAAAATAAAATACCTGTCTCTCGGAAAAAACAACTGAGCCACAAAAAAAAAAGAAGAAAAAGTGTTGCCACTTACCGGAACTAGGTCTGTCACTGTATCTGGTGCAGTACACCCACGCTGGCCATAGTGAAGAATTGCCAGACTGGCTATTTGTATCTGTGCTTCCACAAGTAGACAAGGCTCCACTCGAAGTAGACGAAACCACTGAACTCGCAGAATCAGGCCTCTTCTGGTTCTCTATCACTTTCGGCATCTCCCTTTCTTTAGGCACCTGCTCCCCAATTTGAGAAACCGTCTGTCTTAAACCCCCAAGAGGTGGCAAGGAGCTAAATTCTGATTCTTTCGCTTTTAAGTAATCGAAGCTGTATTTTTGGAAGTCGTTCTGAGGTTTTGATAGATCGTAGGGCTTGTACAAGATACTGTGGTTTGGCCCAACTGGTTTGGGACCCTCAATTTTGTTCGTTTTTCTTAACGCATTCAAACCGAATTCAGGGTGTAAGATGTTGTTTATAGAGAAGCCTATAGGAACCGACGGCTGTTGTCTCTGAGCTCGAAGTTTATCATTCTCAAATCGTTGGTTATCAGGGTTTATTTGGGGTTTAACGTCAGGCGTTTCGGGTCTGTAGTAGTTCTGGAAACCGTCCATCTCATTTTGGTTCTCAGGGCTTGGTGGAGGGGAATTTGGCTGCACTTTGACAATCGTCATGTTTGGGGATGTTCGCTCGTATCTTGAGTCAATTGTGGTACAAGTATACTGACTTGGGGGGCAGTAGGTCATCGGGTTCTCTGCGTGAGGTGCAGGCACTCTTCCAGTGACAGGTCCAGGGCTGTTCGCCTGGTTTGGACTGCAACGATCTTCAAAAGCCATCTTCACACAATTGTCCAAACCGATTACAAGTAGGTATACCAGAGTCAGTACATCATACAGCACAGTCCACAGTATAAAATAATGTCAGTTAATTTGAATGAGACACAGTCTTCACATTAATATTTATCGGAATCGATTAGCATGATTTCTTAATTCTACTGCACTAGTTTTTTGATGCAAAGGGCGCGTGATGGACAGCCACGGCTGTCAGATTGAAACGTCAGTTGCGTGTGACACGGGCACTGGTCCCGGCGGCGGCTGCCGTGTGACTGCGCCCCTCGCCTCGTCGGGGGGACACGCCCCCGAACAAACAAGCTTTTTACCCTTCCCCATTCGTTTTGTAGGCGTTAACCGTTCGCTTTTCATTGCTCGACAACATCTTTTGCATCCTCCATCTTTCTCTAACTTATGGAGTTTGTTGGTGATAGAAAAAGATGGATGTACGACAATTGATTTAACCTGAATGTGTATTTAGTGGGGCTTCGTCCAGATTTGTAATTCAGTTGTAAATTGCCTCTATGGCTCTTTCGCGCACTCATAATGTATCAATAATACTGCGGTGCGCTTTGTACAGAATTTCAATTAAACTTTGACAGAATTATTATATTGATAGACGTGCGCCATGTTGAATTATTGATCGGATATCGACGAAGTAGGATTTTTTAAAGAAATTATAACATAATACTGTTGTAATTAAGTTGTGTTTGTTAATATTAAATTGTATGAACGCGATAAAATCTACAATTGTTGCGAGTTTTATTGCTGAATGTAATTATTGCTTAGGGTTCTGTAAAAATTTTGCGGATGACCTATTTTTTTGTATTTTTTTTTTTTTGCAAATGTTTCTAAAATGAATTTGTCATTATTTTGGTGTCGTTTAATAAAAAAAACTTTTCAGAAAACAGAATTAAATATTCAGGAGCTTTGAATAAATTGGAGTTAAAGCTTCCGTCGGTTAAGGGCGGAGCTTTTTAAACCAACGTTTGTTTGAAACTACCTAGTAGGTACCTTTATAAGAGGTATTAAGTAGTGCCTGTAAATTATAGGTATGATAAGACAGCTAAAATAAATCAATTATTTATTTTATGAAATATTAGCGAATTACGAGTACCTACCTACTTAGGTCTGTAAAGTTTTTGTCTTATTTTATTATTAAAAAGTGTAAAAAGTGGGAATATCAGAATAAAAAGTGTCCTATGTGTTAATCCTGGTTATAAACTATCTGTGGGCTAAATTTCATTCAAATCCGTTTATTAGTTTTTGCGTGAAAGAGTAACAAACATCCATCCATTCTCACAAACTTTCGCGTTTATAATATTAGAAGAAGAAGAACATAGAAGATACCTAGTAGGATTATTAGTACGATAAACTAGGTAGTTTATACAGTTCTAGTTACTTAATTTAAAAATTATATATATTTATTTAGCTTCACACTTTAGATTCAAAGAAAAACATTTTGGATTTATTCTGTTGATGTTCTCTAAATGGATTTACAAAGAATGCATTGTTTCTACCTAATAAGTTACAACATTTAAATTATAAGTATCTAAAATAATATAATTAGTTAGGATCGCAATAGGTTATCCTGTAATAAAAGATGTAAGAGCGAAATTAAATCTAAACTAATCCTAACCAATATTATTATAAAAAATGCGAAAGTAAGTTTGTGTGTTACGCTTTCACGCTAAACCAGCTGAACGGATTTTGGTGAACTTTGAATGATAGGTAGGTAGCTTGGGACTTTGAAAAGGAAATATGCTGCTTTTTATCCTGGATTGCAGACAAAGTCGCAGGCAAGAGCGAGCATTTTATAGATAAAGAGAAAATATTTGATTTATTGCGTGTTTGTTTGTTACGCTCTCACGCTAAAATGGCTGAACGGATTTAGATGAAATTTAACACATGGGTAGACCATGACTTAAATTAGGACATAGAATACTTTTTATCTCGATACTCTCACGGGATCGAGACTTATGCCGGTGAAATCGCGGGTCGCAGCGGCTAAATAAATAAAATTTAATCATACAGAACCTCATTCAATCAAGCCACACTCGTTATTCACTTTACACATTACATTTTTATAGTTTCAATTACTTTTTTAATGTGACTAGTTTCTCACTTGAAACTCATTGTATTCATGTAATAATAACAAAATGAGCGTGTCAATCAGATTTGCTTATTAATTATTTCTTTAATTAATTTAGTAATTTAGTTTTTAGTTCTTTATTAATCAATCAAGGAATCTTTTATTACTACAATTTGCAATCTATAGGCTAATTGGTTTGGTTTTAAGTATATTGTTAGGTAATGTGTTAAAATTGTAATTGAGTTTTGTGACAAATAAATGATGATTAGTTTGCAAGCCTCATTAAATTTGCAATTAAATCTATATACAGGGTGTTACGGAAAGGGTAGGTATATCAATACAAACGGGTTGAAGATTGTATCTGGTCTAGAATTTCTCTACAAAATTTCAGCTCAAAAGCATTAACTTTGAAAATGCTTAATATTTTTTTATTTCGAGATCACGGCGCTGCACTGGCGCGCGGCGGCGTGATGTGCGTGTACTAGGCGCACAGACACACTACAGATAATGGATAATGACCCTCGTAGTGCGGTGACACCTTTGTTATGATTTCAATTTAATAAACTATCGAAATAAAAAAATATTAAGCATTTTCAAAGTTAATGCTTTTGAGCTGAAATTTTGTACAGAGATTCTAGACCAGATACACTCTTCAACCCGTTTGTATTGATATACCCTTTCCGTAACACCCTGTACCTATATAAAATTCCAAGTCCTGACTGACTGACTGATATATCAACGCACAGCTTAAACCGCTGGTCCTAGAGACATGAAATTTGGAGGGTGTGTTCTTTGTGAAGAGTAGGTATCCACTAAGAAAGGGTTTTTCGATATTCCACTCCTAAAAGGGTGAATGGGGGAGGGTGAAATTTCGCGTGGACGAAGTCGCGGGCAGAAGCTAGTGCTAATATAGATCTAATAAAATGGAGAGCAGTGGCGGCACTGTGGTATGGCCGGAACTTACGAATTGTAGGTCGTAGGATTGAACCCTGACAAGCGCTTACCTTTGTGTAAAACTATTTCATCACGACTGCTCTTAAAACGGTGAAGGAAAACATCGTGAAGAAACCGACATGCCCTAGGACCAAAAAGTCAAGAACACGAAGCCATGTGTAATCTACCAACACGCACTGAACCCGCGTGGTGGATTATGGCTTCCTCTCACTACGAGGAGGCCTGTGTCCCTCTGTCCTAGCAGTGGGAACATTATACCTAGGCTGATTACCTGTGCTTATGCTATATAGGGTGAATTTTTCAAGTGGGCGTGGATGGTCAAATCCGAAACTATGAGGACTAGCGAAAAGTACTCAAAGGAGTCGCGGGCTCGATTTTGATGAAAATTATAACTGCATCATTGGATTTTTGAAAAATCAATATTTCTAGCCAGGAATCGAACCTGTTGATTTTGAAAAAAAAAACACATCCTGTAGTATTACACCATTCGATAGTGTCGCTAATAAGGATCGAATTCTGGGAAGTAGTGACATACGGCAAACTAAACGAAAGAGCTCATTTTTAACAAAATACTTATTTTATTGTTCTTATGTTACCTACCTCATCATCATCTGCCTAGCCTTTTCCCAACTATGTTGGGATCGGCTTCCAGTCTAACCGGATGCAGCTGAATACCAGTATTTCTATGACTGCCTATCTGACCTCCACAACCCAGTTACTGGGTAATACGATACCCCTTCCCCTTGTTAAGACTGGTTGTCAGACTTTCGAGCTTCTGAATACCCGTAACGACTGTCAAAGATCCAGGAATGACAGCCGGGACCAACGGCTTAACGTGCTTTCCAAAGCATGAAGGGGTCTCGGTACGTTAAGATGGTCACCCATCCACAGACCAACCGCGGCAAGTGTAGCTTAACCTGATGGATTGACCTGGGCGGCTGTTATTATTTAGCCGGGCCCAGGTTATGTTACCTACCTACTAGACCTTAACTGATTAATTGTTCAAAATGATGACCATTGTTTTCAATATATAGCTGGATTCGATGTCTCAAGGATTGTACTGCATTCAGCATTACAATATTATTGATTCCATTAGAATGTTTTCCAAAGATCGTAATAGAAATTTGAATTAAAAACATTATGTTGTGTTGTGAAGGTTACTGCACGGCGGGTGTGTTCATAAAAATATTGAGCATCATTTCGAACAAGGTACGTAATGTAGGTACGAATACTTTAAAATAAGAAGTTTATTAAAATTCAACCTTTTCCTTAAGTTTGCCGTATGTCATTACTTCCCAGAATTTGGTCCTTATTAGCGACACTATCGAAAGGTGTAATAATACAGTGTGTGTGTGTTTTTTTTTTCAAAATCAACAGGTTCGATGATGATGATGATGATGATCTACAAAAAAATGGAAATAGCGTATTCGACGAGTTTTGGTGTTTAAACTTTAAATATTAGGTACAGTACAGTCAACAAAAGAGATAAGTATGCAGGATCGTCGGTATAGTTGAAGTTTAGTAGGAAACGGATGGATGTTCTCGAATAAAATTTTATTTTATTAATAGAAAACAAACAGCTCATTCATCAAATAAAATTTCAGTGGACAACATCCATCGGTTCCTTACTAAACTTCAACTATATCCGACGATCCTGCATACTTATCTCTTTTGCTGACTGTACATAGGACCCATCCTTTTTACTCTATGGCTGATCTAATTACCCTCAGCATAACGACACTATGACATCACATTTCTTTTGTACCAACCGAACAATTTAATTGGTATTGAATACACTGACCGTAGCGTGACTCCCAAAAGTTAACCAACTGTGACAAAGTGAGGTTGTGTTATTGTGTAATGTTAAGTATTCATGCGGAGGATTAGAATGAACAATTGTATTTATTTTGGTAGATAATTGTTGGGGCAGTAGGTATCTACTATTGTCATATAAATAAGGACCTTGATGAGTCAGTGACGTGCATTGCATATAGGCATATAAGCAGTGCCTACCTCGATATATCAACATAAGCCTGTCAATTACATTTTAGTGTGTGTGCCCCACAATTAAGAAACTCACTAAATTATCATACCTTCATACAAACACGCGCGGCAGTAGGCAGTCGCCGGACGGCCTACTCGGCTCCCGTACTATTCGCACATTGTCACTGGTCTTTACTCGTTCAAGTTAATACGACAAAATTAAAAATACGTACGTCTTACGCGTAATACCATGAGGTTCGACCTTCGCAATTGCCTACTTAAATAAGCACACTTTTGACCTCACTTTTTTTTCTAATTAGTGACCGCGTTTGCCTAGACTAGACCCGGCCTAGTGCCTACCTATTCTGAAAACCAATGCACGCCACTGATAGGAGTCCTCCATAGGAAACGACCAATTGGAACCATGCACCTAGCTTCTGACGTTACATAAGTGTCCATGTAGGTTTACGTGAAAAATACATACGTAAACTTACGGCTTGTCCCCCTGGACCTAGGCAAAAACTACAAAATTCCACTTGCTACGATCTTTAAATACTCCTTTTGTTTCGTTTTACGTTTGTCTGAGGGGCAATTCTCGTAATTTGAAGAACGTTCACAGTCAGAGGGGCAATTCTCGTAATTTGAAGAGCGTTCACAGTCAGAGGGGCAATTCTCGTAATTTGAAGAACGTTCACAGTCAGAGGGGTAATTCTCGTAATTTGAAGAGCGTTCACAGTCAGAGGGGCAATTCTCGTAATTTGAAGAACGTTCACAGTCAGAGGGGCAATTCTCGTAATTTGAAGAACATTCACAGTCAGAGGGGCATTTCTCGTCATTTGAAGAACGTTCACAGTCAGAGGGGTATTTCTCGTAATTTGAAGAACGTTCACAGTCAGAGGGGCAATTCTCGTAATTTGAAGAACATTCACAGTCAGAGGGGCAATTCTCGTAATTTGAAGAACGTTCACAGTCAGAAGGGCAATTCTCGTAATTTGAGGAACGTTCACAGTCAGAGGGGCAATTCTCGTAATTTGAAAAACGTTCACAGTCAGAGGGGCAATTCTCGTAATTTGAAGAACGTTCACAGTCAGAGGGGCAATTCTCGTAATTTGAAGAACGTTCACAGTCAGAAGGGCAATTCTCGTAATTTGAAGAACGTTCACAGTCAGAGGGGCAATTCTCGTAATTTTAAGAACGTTCACAGTCTGATCTCAGTCTCAATCTGTTAAAAAATGCCTCTAATTTCCCTACATTTTGACAAGTTTTTGACATTTGTGTGTCGCCGAGATGAGATCGTGACTAGATTTTGAATGTTTTTAATTAGGTTCGCGAATTGGCTTTCAGGTGTGCACTGGGCAGCGTTGGCTTGTTTTAGTCATCCCAAAAACCTATTCTTTTTCACATATTCCAACATATTAAAATAATGTAAAATACTTACTTGTTTTTCGAAGACTTACGATGGGCTTTTTTTGTTTACCGGCTTGTTAAAAGTTCTCCTTAAAATGTTGGGTACATTTTGAAATAGACAGTCTATGTATGTCAATCCATACTCCATCCATACTTCCATACTAATATTATAAATTCGAAATTAACTCTGTCTGTCTGTCTGTATGTTACCTTTTCACGCCTAAACCAGTGAACCGATTTAGATGAAAGGTATAGAGATAGTTTGAGACCCGGGAAAGGACATAGGATAGTTTTTATCCCGATATTCCCACGCGGGGCGCAGCTAGTAATCTTAGTATTTCATGAGTTTCGAAGGTAATATTAATTAAGTTTCTAATTATAGTTAATTATTTAACCGTATTACCCGGTGGTTTCGCGAAAATCAGATAAGATGTGCCTGATAATGTCACAGGCACAAACCTTCAAACCGGTACATAGCAATGCAGGTTGGCGGCAGTAATAGATATTAAAGTGGTATTTATAACATCAATCAATCAACTCAGCCTATCGCAGTCCACTGCTGGACATAGGCCTCCCCCAGACTGCACCACAGCACCCTGTCCTCCGCCTTCCGCATCTAGTCTACCCCAGCCACCTTCTTTAGGTCGTCCGTCCATCTAGCTGGGGGGCGTCCCACACTACGCTTGCCGGTACGCGGTCTCCACTCCAGGACTCGTCTGCTCCACCGGCCATCAGTCCTTCGACAGACATGGCCAGCCCACTGCCACTTCAGTTTGCTTACTCTGCAAGCTATATCGGTAACTCCGGTTTTTTTCCGGATAATTTCATTCCTGATTTTATCCTTCAAAGAGACTCCGAGCATAGCTCGCTCCATAGCGCGCTGAGCGACCATAAACTGTGGACCAGCCCGACCGTCAGTGTCCACGTTTCAGCACCGTATGTCATGACGGGCAGGACGCACTGGTTGAAGACCTTAGTCTTCAAACACTGCGGGATAGGCGACGAGAAGACTTGACGGAGTTTTCCAAATGCTGCAAAACCCAACTGGATCCTTCTGTCAGCTTCCTTCTTAAAGTTGTGTCTACCGAGCTGGATGACTTGCCCTAGGTAGACATAATTCTTCACAACTTCGAGAAGCGACCCTTCGATGTGGATTTATAACATAACCAATGAAAACTTACGAGTGGTTAATAAAACGATCCGTTTTTGAATATTGGAACTCAATATTTTCAGAATATCGACGGTGAAGTGTCAATATCTAATAACTAACATTTTAGCGATTTTCACTTTATTGCATATTCGTAGGTAAAATATGAAATAGCTAATATTTTGCAAAGACATAAGGTCTTGAATCGACGACGACGTTTCCTACTATTTGTTTAATATAAGTATTTAACTTTTTTATTAAAATATTAAAAACTATAGAAATGAAACGTCTTTTTCGCCTCCTGTAAAATCATGATTTTGTAGTTATTAGATATTGATAGGTACTACACCGTCGGTATGATGATGATACCTACACAAAACACGCGCATTGACGTGGAGTTGCGGATACCAGCCAGCCCGTATTACCTATTAAGTACCTACCTAATATATGTACCCCCTTACTAATAAACGTATTATATCAGATGAATAGTTACACACCGATTTCTCTCTTTCAGTCGTCAGTAATTCGACTTTCGAAAGAAGAAGACAAAGCGTTGTGTAACTATACAGATGCTATACAACGTTTATTAGTAAGGAGGTTGCAGTATCAAAATCGTAACTCGCTTACTCCAAAAAACAAAAGACAAATATTTCTTAGCAATAAGGGCCAAAGTACACACGCTACTTTTTCCATCGGCGATCGGCGATTTTACAGCTGTATCGATGCTGCATCGCGTTTTGGCGACTCTCTGCGTTCGGACGCGGTATCGGAATCGCGCGTTTTAGCGACTGCTCCGATGCTGCATCGCGTTTCGGCGACTCTCTGCGTTCGGACCTGGTATCGGAATCGCGCGTTTTAGCGACTGCTCCGATGCTGCATCGCGTTTTGGCGACTCTCTGCGTTCGGACCTGGTATCGGAATCGCGCGTTTTAGCGATTGCTCCGATGCTGGCGCAAATGCCAAATCGCTGCGACCGGCATCCGAATGTGTGCGGAGTGTACCGTTCAGCCGCTGTATCGAGCTTCCGAAAAGCGACTGAATTGCCGCGTTTTGCGTTTTTCAGTGTGCGGTGTGGAATGCTTGGTCGCTGCATTAAGCTTCTAAAAGCAGCTGAATCGCCGATCGCCGATGCAAAAAGTAGCGTGTGTGCTTTGGCCCTTAATGGATGAATGACTTCCATGGCGCCAAAAAGACCATTAAGTCCACCTACACGATACGCAGACGCAAGTACGATCGGAACCTTCTTTAAACTCCGCCGAAGTCGGGTAATCTGCATAAGTGTAAGTGTCAGAATTTTGAAATTGCCGAAACATATCGCGTGCCGACAATGTGAAGGGCAAAGGTTTTAACTGTTGAATTATTGAAGACTTTAAAATATGTTAATGTAGGTACGGTCACCAAAGGAGATAAGTTACCAGGGTCGTCGGATATAGTTGAAGTTTAGTAACGCGGTGTCCTGCGTGAGCGACGAATACGACGCGACGCGACGCAACACGACGCGACGTAATACGACGCGACGTAACGCGACGCGATGCTACACACGACAAATGTCCTACGTGATTTTGGTCATTATTTCTCGAATCATGGAGAAGTACAGTACAATTTTAACAGGAAACCATCAATGGGGACAACGAGAATACATTTTAATTATTTTTATTGAGTTCCGAATGGGGAACAACGGGAACAGACGGAAAGTTCATATGTAGGTCGTGGTGTCGCGTCTGGTCGCTCTCAAAACAAGTACGCGTTACGTCGCGTCTCGCCGCTGACTGTCATATAGGCCGCAAGCAGGGTATGCCGTTGAGTTGATCGCGTTCGTCGCGTTTGCAGCGTCGCGTCGCGTCGTATTCGTCGCTCACGCAGAATACCGCGTTAGAAACCGATTGATGTTTCCGAATGAAATTTAATTCAATTAATAGAAAACAAACAGTTAATTTATCAAATTAAATTTCATTCGAAAACATCCATCGGTTTCTTATTAAACTTCAACAATATTCGACGACCTCCTTACTTATCTCCTTTGGTGACTGTACTTACGTAAGTTATTTTTGTATACCTTGTGAGGTGTGTTTTATCGATTGTCTTACAAATATCTATTTAAGTACTACTTCGTTTAAAGTTTTAAAACTAAAAATCTATTTGAGACTATAAGCCGACCGCTTAACTGAGACGTTGCCTGCGGTAGCAGCGCGGTGCGGGAGGGGTGCAGTGTGGTGACGTGATGCGAGAGCTCAGTGATTCGTCAATTGGTGAGTAACCAGCCACCCACATCATCCTGGAATGCGAGGCTGTGGCTTCTCAACGTGAAGAAATCCTCGGAACAGTGAGGTCGCTCCGTAAAGCCTGCGAAGCTCCCAGGAAGCTTCTGTGCTTCTGGATGGAGCTAGGCTGGCTTTGATAGCCAGAATCCCCACGCACAACGGACCAAATGGGAGTCTAAGTGCGGAAAAGGGAGCCCCATCATCATCATCATCATCATGAGTTGCCCGTGTAAACTCAGCATTAGAAAATATCTACTCTTATATATATGCTAATGTAACGATAACTAACCATTCTTAACACTTTCGCGGACAGTCTCAATTTCAATCGTGTTCTAGTATGACACAACAAATTGCCATACAAATATATTTGACGTATAAATACGTTGTGTTGTATGATATTACATGTTTAAAAGACAATATGACAAAAACGTCTTATCACGTCATCGTTTGAATGTACTTTAGCAGAGGTTTTTGACGATTTCTGGCAGTAACAAATACGAGAACACCAGCAGATGGATACATCTGGTAGAGACGGAGATATCCTTGAGGGTCAAAATCTTAGTCATGTCCAAAGTAGCCATCACGATTTAAAAAAAAATCAAAATCATAAGTCATTTATTCAAATTAGGCTGAGAATCAGCACTTTTCGAATGTCAAAATTACATAAGACAGTCCCCCAAAACGCCGCCCTTCACCACTGTCTAGTGCTTTCGCTGGGAAGAAAAAGTGGCGCAACAAACTCCTCAGCAGATCCTGGAATGGGTCCACCTCGGTAGAGTCATCGGAATCCTCAAAAATTCTCATTAGATTTCTCTTGCGCTTATCCATCTAAAACAAACAAAATAACTCATGAAATACAATTTTCATACAATATAGTTATAATTGAATTAGTTTACAACTTAATAATAATAAGATAATAGCACAATCTAATTACTTACGATGTTTATTTGTCTGCAAATATTATGATTCGCCACTCCCGCGCTGACGGAACGCGCGCACCTCGCTACCGTGACACTGCCGCACTGAATGTAGGGAAGCGTGAGGCGCGGGGGACGTATAATCACGTTGTGCGTATGTGTGTAGTGTCGCCGCACATTGTCAACAGTACATTTTTGAAGCGGTTAAAAACAAAGTTCGGGTGACAGTAGAATTTTGAGTTTTTGATATGTTGTGACACAAGGTACAATATAACGAACTTTTGCTTTAAAATTCAACGAACATCAACGTCCTGCCGTAAATAATATTCTGTTTCTGAACGTCATCATACGTTCTGCCGTATCAAAATCTCAAGTGATGACGTACAATTACGTTCTGTCCGCGAAAGTGTTAAGATAAAAAAGGCGCCAAAAACTCATCAAATTAGCATGTTACATTAAAATTAACACTAGGCTGTAAGCGCCGCCGGCTAGACAATGTGTAAACAAAAACAAAAGAAAAATAAACCAAGATGGCGTCGACAACGAGCGCGCTGTCACTTCCCGCCTAAATAGCTGTCAAATGTCAAGTAAGGCTGCGGTCATACTTACACGAAGAGATTTTAATTATAATTTAGTATTTTTATTCTCCAGTCTGGCGGCAAGGTCGTTAAAACATGCCCATCCATAGATATAATTACCCATCTACCCACTAGTCCAATGCTTACTCTAGGATTGCATACCCGGTAGGATCTTAAATTCTTACCTATCCTTCGGGCACGTCTTCCCTACCATTACCGCGCTCCCCGGTCTATTCCTTGATATACAATGGTCGCTATAGCACCATGAACATGAGGCTACAGGAGCTAGTGCGAATCTTGGGGTTCATTCGATTAATCGAGTCTGGTTTAACCACGCTGGGATCAGTGCAATTCATTCATTCATTCAATCAACATTTCATGCTACTTTTTAGTTACAAATGCTGCCATTGAGAATTTTTGACAGAAATTCCCAACAAAGTGTCTTATCTAGAAATCGAACAAGCCACTTCTCAATATTATCATTTGGCCATACAGTAGAACAATAACAAAGCCAATAATCCAGCATTCCAGCTAATCTATTAACTAAATAATCACCACAACACCGCCTTTATAAGACCAAAACAAAACATAACTTTGCTCCCGCCGATAACGCTCCGCTAACATTACGACCTTGCCTTTACGCTTGTCAAAATGTCTGCCTCCCGACAGTAACTATTGTTTATTATAACGAATATCGATTTGTCTCGTCGCTGGCACGCAAATTATTGTATATCGATTAGTATATTATCGATTTAAATATGTGGGTTGATGAATATACTAGTTACAGCCCGCGACATCTGCTTCTGTTTCATCCCAGCGACTGCATTAGGAAGTGGTGAAGGGGGATCGATTGTCTTATGTTATTTTGACGTCCGAAAAGGATTTATTTTCGTTGGATCCCGCTTTTGAATCCCAGTTTAATATTTTTAGCGTTGGATCCCGCAAAACCTTATTGTGTATTTCCGTTGGATCCCGCAAAACCTTATTGTGTATTTCCGTTGGATCCCAAATTTAAAAAAATCGGCCAAGTGCGGGTCGGACTCGCGCATCGAGGGTTCCGTACAAACCTGTTTAAAATATTTTTGTTATATGATGTAACTAAAAATTTACGGTTTTCGCAATTTTCCCTTTATCTGTATCAAACCTGAAATCGCGAAAAAAAAAATCAGCTGTTCCCTACATTTATGTTCGCATAACTCGTCAAAATGTAGGGAACAGCTGACTTTTTTTCGCGTTTTCAGATTTGTTCCCATAGTAAAAGTTGTTCATAATGATGAGTACAATCTCCTATTTCGATTTCTCGCATGTTTTCAATTTTACCCTGTATAGCTTTTACAAATGAAATCTAATAAAGGAAGTACCTAGTACTTAAAAAGGTTTCGTTACAAAGATATTTGTAACTTCATTTAATGAAATTTTTCAGCCCGCCAAATCTTATGAATGAAAATACGTCGTTGCCAATTCGGATAAAGAGGCATGCCTACCGGGTGATTTACGTCAAGGTATTTAGTTTGTATGAAAATTAACAAAAAATAAGAATTCATTAATGTGTCCATAATGATACATGCTTATTTCCATTTTCACCCGCATAACTTTCGATCCCGTGGGAATATCGGGATAAAAAATTATCCTATATTCTTTCCCGGGACTCAAACTATCTCTATACCAAAATTCATCTAAATCGGTTCAGCGGTTTAAGCGTGAAGAGGTAACAGACAGACACACACTTTCGCATTTATAATTCTAGCTGCGCCCCGCGGTTTCACCCGCAGAAGTGTCGATCCCGTGGGAATATCGGGATAAAAACTATCCTATGTCCTTCCCCGGGATGAAACCTATCTCTCTGCAAATTTTATCGAAATCCGTTCAGTGTTTTAGGCGTAAAGAGGTAACAAACAGACAGACACACTTTCCCATTTATAATATTAGTATGGATTAGTTTACGATTGATTAGTACATTATCGATTTAAATATGTAGGTTGATGAATAATTTGTTGGTGATTGTGTGGGAGGGAGTTATATTGTAGACACAATGGTTAAATGATCTTATCTATTTGTCATCATAATAATATGTCCGTAAACAATATCAACCTGTCTAGCCTTGACCCAACTATGTTAGTGTCGGCTTCCAGTCTAACCAGATGCAGCTGAATACCAGTATTTTACCTGGAGCGACTGCCTATCAGACCCCCACTCCACAACTGTTACTGTTACTGGGCAACACGATACCTTGGCGACACGGGTTGTCAGACTTTCGGGCTTCTGTCTACCCGTAACCACTGTCAAATATCAATGAACTAGCTGCGCCCCGCGGTTTTACCCGCGTAAATGTCGATCCCGTGGGAATATCGGGATAAAAAGTAGCCTATGTCCTTTTCCGGGACTCTATCTATCTTTATACTAAATTTCATCTAAATCGGTTCAGTGGTTTAGGCGTGAAGAAGTAACAAACATATAAACACACACACACACTCACAAACTTTTGCCTTTATAATATTAGTGTGATATATAGTGTGATGTGATGACAGCCGGGACCAATGGCTAAGGCGGCCTTTCCACCAGAGATGAGCGAGGGAGGTTGCGTAGCGAGGGATGTGTGTAAACCAGGGACCGTACAACCCCGAATATAAGTTAATTCTTTCGAAAGTGTTACAGATTGTGAGCCTACATTAACGGAAAATGTTAGGTACCTCTTGGTAGTGGTAGCCCTTTCATAACACTAACGTTAGGGTAACCCTATCAATAACTAGTACAAAATGTTACTAGCTCTTGTATGAAGAAGATACCCTTTGAAAGGGTTTGCCGGGGTAATCAAAGGGTTTCTAAATCGCATCATTTTAAATTACGTACTATAATCGTATGTGTATGGAGTCGCTAGGGCCTAGACTGCGTGTTTCGACTTGACGCATACCTGCCGAATGCATGCAGTTTAGTACTTTAAAGTAAAGGCACGAGAGATAAAATTACAATACTTGTAGTCCGAATGGGTAACTCTGTTACAGTCGTTGAAGGGGTAACCCGTTCAAAACGTCTTACCATGAAAAAGTATAACCCACCAAGAATGGGTTTTTAAATATACCTACAGGTAATCATATCGAAATGGTTTGGAAGAGGTTATCCATTGATGAGGGTTTTCGTAAAAGAGTGTAATAAAATATGAAATTGGTTTTAAACAACACTTTGTCAGAACCCTATCAAAAACCCTTTCAATGGGTAACCAAAATTGTTGACAGGCCTGATGGTCTAGTGGTTAGTGACCCTGACTGCTATGCCGGAGGTCGTGGGTTCGATTCCCACCCAGGACAAATGTTTGTGTGATGAGCACGATCATTTGTTCTGTGTCTGGGTGTAATTTATCTATAATATGTATGTATTTAGAAATATATAAGTATGTTTATCAGTTGTCTAGTACCCATAACACAAGCTCTGCTTAGCTTGGAACTAGATAGCGTTGTGTGATAGTTGTGGAATATTATTATTATTACCTATCAATAAAAAAAAAAATAAAAAAAAAATATGGTCCCTGGTGTAAACCAACCAATAACATCGCTTCATTTTTATAGCTTGAATAAAGTTAGCGTTTTTATTGGTTAGATTTACACACATCTCTATCGCTACGCATCCTCGCTCATCTCTGGTGGCAAGGCGGGGCACTAAGGGGTCTCGATATGTTATTTATTTATCCACTAGCTGCGCCCCGCGGTTTCACCCACATAAGGCTCGATCCCGTAGGAATATCGGGATGAAAACTATCCTATGTCCTTTTCCGGGACTCAAACTATCTCTATACTAAATTTCATCTAAATCGGTTCAGTGGTTTAGGCGTGAAGAAGTAACAAACATATAAACACACACACACACTCACAAACTTTCGCCTTTATAATATTAGTGTGATTAAAGTGTGATTAGTGTGATTTATTTCAGGCATCAAGGCCCATATAAAACACATAAAATACAATATTAATATAACTTAAAAATACCATAAATACATACTTACAACGTTATAATCACACTAAGAAACTAACTAAACACGAAACCGAAAATGGCGTAATAATAAAATCAGCTGTTCCTTGCATTTATGTTCACACTAGCTGCGCCCCGCGGTTTTACCCGCGTAAATGTCGATCCCGTGGGAATATCGGGATAAAAACTATTCTATGTCCTTTCCCCCACTCAAACTATATTTATACCAAATTTCATCTAAATCGGTTCAGCGGTTTAAGCGTGAAGAGGTAACAAACATATAAACACACACACACACTCACAAACTTTCGCCTTTATAATATTAGTGTGATAGTGTGATTAGTGTGATAGTGTGATTAGTGTGATAGTGTGATAACTCGTCAAAATGTAGGGAAGAGCTGATTTTTTTTCGCGATTTCAGGTTTCGTCCCACAATAAAAGTTGTTCATAATGATGATTACAATGACCCCTTAAAAGGATGCCCATGAATTCAATTTCACCCTGTACTATCATCATTCCATCCACCAACCCGCCAAAACTCTTCATATAACAAAAAAAGTCCGTTGCTTCCATTCTGGCGTGTGATCGCGTCTATTTCCGAAGTTTCGAACGTCGTGTGTGGTCCGCGCGAGGCGTTTAAATGAGCTCCGGCGCCGTTAAGGGGGAGACTGCTGTGGTCATGCAGGAAGGAAGCAGGGAGAATGATGAATGGTTAGATGATGATGATCAATGGTTAGTTTGCAAATTGAGGAACTAAAGTTTGGTATGCTTTTATCATTACCTAGATGTTCTGAAAAACCGGGCAAGTGCGAGTCGGATTCGCACAGGAAGGGTTAAAGGCGAAAAACGCCGAAAAAAAGACGTTTTTTGAATGGAGACCCTCTTGAATTTTATTTAAACTTATTTTATTTTTATTTTGTACTAGCTGCGCCCCGCGGTTTCACCTGCTTAAGTCTCGATCCCGTGGGAATATCGGGATAAAAAGTATCCATGTTCTTTTCCGGGACTCAAACTATCTCTATACGAAATTTCATTTAAATCCGTTCAGCAGTTTTTGCGTGAAAGAGTAACAAACATCCTCACAAACTTTTGCCTTTATAATATAATATTATAAGTGTGATGTAATTAGTGTGATAGTGTGATTGTAGCATGCGACCACGAGAAGGTACTTTCTTGTTTCATCCTGTTCAAAGTCGCGTTTTAGTTTTTAAACTTTTTTTTATTTAATTATTTTGGGGCTTATTTCATTAATATTTATATTTCTTAAATTTTTTAATTAAGCACTTTCATTGGATACACAAGGCACCGCCCCAAAATATTTATTTTTAAATTCATTACTTTATGTCCTCTAGAGGGCGCCATATTGAATTTAATTTGACGTCACATAGCCAATAACCAGCGGACAGTCAAGACGATACCTCATTTATCAAATTATTATAAGAACTTTTGAAGTTATGAGGGAACAGATGAACATACATACCGGTCAAAATCATAACCCTAATTTTTGGTTCGCCGCAATCGGGTAAAAATAAAATTCACACCCGTTTCCTAAGAGTCATCGCCTTAACAGCCTAGTGGTTGGCGCACGCGCTCGCTCAAACAGTTGGTAGGTATCGTGTTCGCAGCTACTAGATATTACTTACTGGTATACTTCATATACCCACTAGTATCAATAAATATAATATAATAATAAATTTAATTCAGATTCATCCTAAGATTACATCCATATTTGTTAGTACAATTAAGAGCTTAAAAACTATTGTTAGTAATTATTAATAATAATAATAATGGATTGGTTGACACACTAACAATTTAACTAAATAATCTATATATATAAAAATGAAACCCGTTTTCCGTTGTCACGACATAACATGAAAACGGCTGGACCGATTTCGATGAAATTTGGTATAGAGATAGTTTGAGTCCCGGGAAAGGACATAGGATAGTTTTTATCCCGATATTCCCACGGGATCGACATTTACGCGGGTGAAACCGCGGGGCGCAGTTAGTATACAATAATAATAATTGTATCCCATTCAATTAAACAGTAAGTGGCAAGTCCGGGTGGACTCCCCGATGATGGCGACAAATCACTATACGACTGCGTGCAGCCGTATCCAGCGAGCCAGCATCGGAGAGTCCCACCGGTCCGCCAGCACGCGCATGATGGTGTTGGGACTGTCGCGCGAGCGGCGCATGATAGAAGCGCACCGTTTGCGCATGATGGCCGCAAAGCCGTCTGACTCTGTATGAGTCATCGCGAACATCGCGGAGGCGCTGCAGTGGCGCGGCAGCCCTATCAGCACCCGAAACGGATTATTGTATTGAACGCGCAGATCGCTGTATGTCCGCTGTGTATAGTTTACCCACAGGCTGCAGGTGTAAAAGGACTGACAGTACGCTTTAAAAAAACTTTTTTACAAAAAAAAACAACCGACTTCAAAAAAAAAACACTACAAAGTGAAAAATAACTTTAATTTCGGAAGTCGGTGTCGTTGGTTCCGCATTTTCGTTTTTTGACACCGACTTCCGAAATTAAAGTTATTTTTCACTTTGTAGTGTTTTTTTTTTGAAGTCGGTTGTTTTTTTTTTTTGTAAAAAAGTTTTTATTTTTCACTTTTTAGTTGTACCTATCCCACATAAATTCAATTAACACTAGTGCATTGAAGACACGACTCGAAGAATCATCAAAATTCCCATAGAAATGCCGGAGATGCAGTACATTTATGCATATAACTTCGTACATAAGAATAATTACCTAATGTTTTATATACTAAAACCTTCCTGAAAGTATGTAGATCACACTAATGAAAGAATTATCAAAATCGGTTCAGTAGTTTTTGAGATAATCGCGGACATACAAACATACATACATACATACATACATACATACATACATACGGGTCGAATACAGAACCTCCTTTTTTAAAGTCGGTTAAAAAGCGCAACTTTGACCGTCCCCGTGCACCGTGCAAACCTGCGGGCCAACATGTTGCATCGGACAGACAGCGCTCTGCGCTCCCTTTCCATATCCCCACCATCCTTAAGGTCCTCAGTGACCCAGTGGCCCAAATATGCTTAGACAAAATTATAGACTGTATTTCTTCGGAAACCAACTTTTATTATGGACTTAAAACTATCACACTTCACACTAATACTTATTATAAAGGCGAAAGTTAGTGAGTGAGTGTGTGTGTGTGTTTATATGTTTGTTACTTCTTCAAGCTTAAACGGCTGGACCAATTTTGATAAAATTTTGTATGGAGGTAGCTGACACCCTGGATTAACATACTACCTCCATACAAAATTTTATCAAAATTGTTCCAGCCGTTTAAGCATGAGGCTACTTTTTATCCCGATATTCCCACGAGATCGACATTTACGCGGGTGAAACCGTGGGGCGCAGCTAGTTCTTCATAAAACATATTAAAGGACTGTTAAAATGTACAGTCAACAAAAGAGATAAGTATGCAGGACCGTCGGATGTAGTTGAAGTTTAGTAAGAAACCGATGGATGTTCTCGACTGAAATTTTATTTGATAAATGAGCTGTTTGTTTAGAACATCCATCGGTTTCTTACTAAACTTCAACTATATCCGACGATCCTGCATACTTATCTCTTTTGTTGACCGTACCTACTAAATATCTATAGCTACACATCTGCTTTACCCTTCGGGGATTACCTACAAGCGTTATGCGATGTTATGTCAAGTAGAGACTTCGCGGAACAACGAATTACGTATGTATGAAGTAAAGTTGCGCACCATAAACAACATTTAAGGAAATTGCACTTAAATTGACAACCGTTAACTTGATAATGCTAGTGTAATCATCTTGCATATTTAGTTCGGAAATTATGGAGCGACTTGGTATTTCATGCGGAGACGCTCGTGCAATACCTAGGTATTATTTTTTACTCTATGGTAGGTACTGCTTAGACTTGGATTTTCTTTATACAGGCTTGTTTAAATTTTCAGGTAGGTACCACATAGCCCGTAAATTATCACACTACCTAATATTATAAAGGCGAAAGTTTGTGTGTGTGTGTGTGTTTATATGTTTGTTACTTCTTCACGCTCAAACGGCTAGACCAATTTTGATATAACTTTGTATGGAGGTAGCTGACACCTTGGATTAACATATAGGCTACTTTTTATCCCGATATTTCCACGGTGATCGATATTTACGCGAGTGAAACCGCGGGGCGCAGCTAGTACAATATAAATACAAAATCAACACACAAGTTAAATAAGTAAATTGTAGATATCTGATACCAACCAAGAATTTGAGTTTTCGTGAGATTTAACAAGAAATTATAATTTAATAGCAGCGCCCCGCAGTTTCACCCGCATAAGTTTCGATCCCGTGGAAATATCGCGATAAAAAGTATCGTACTTATGTGTTAATCTTGGTTAAGTATACCCTGTGTGCCAAATTTCATCCAAATCCGTTCCGTAGTTTTTGCTTGAAAGAGTAACAAACATCCATCATCACAAACTTTCGCGTTTACAATATTATTAGGAAGTAATTAGGATTGAACGTCATTGGGACGCATGAAGAAGCCTCCTCGTGTAGCGCAATTTGTTCCGCCAGTTACTCAACTGTCGCGCTCGGCGCATCCTGGACAGTCACACCCAACACCTTATTTGACTGGCCAATTCTTCCCTTGCGGTGGTAGAGCTAACGCCCGTCTGGTTTGCGACCACCCTCCCACCGGAGTCCGGCGTCAAGCAGCCTGCTGTGTTTCGTCGATGCGTGGGAGTTCCAGTGCCTTACGCATCTTCTGGACACGCTCGTTCCATCATAGACCTCATCCATCGCTTTTCATCAGGCGCTATTGAAGTCAAGAACTGCGGAGCAATTGCGTAACACTTTATTCAGGAATGGCTTTCATTTTGACAGTTCAGCAACATTCATTGCGTCATTTATGTGTTGAGCAGACAATTTTTTCGAATTTATGAAGCAATGGATTAGCAATTGGCTTCAAAATGATTCAGATTCCGATTGATAGTGTGTTACGCAATTAGGGTGGGCCCATTCAGCAATAAAAAAAAACTTTTTTTCAAAAAAAAAAACAACCGACTTCAAAAAAAATACCTACTACAAAGTGAAAAATAACTTTAATTTCGGAAGTCGGTGTCGTTGATTTCGCATTTTCGTTTTTTTGACAACGACTTCCGGAATTAAAGTTATTTTTCACTTTGTAGTATTTTTTCTGAAGGCGGTTGTTTTTTTTTCAAAAAAGTTTTTATTTTTCACTTTTTAGTTGTAACTAGCCCACAAAAATTCAATTAACACTAATGCATTGAAGAATTGAAGACACTGACTAGAAGAATCATCAAAATTCGCATAGAAATGCCGGAGATGCAGTACATTTATGCATATAACTTCGTACATAAGAATAATTAGCTAATGTATTATATACTAAAACCTTCCTGACAGTATTTAGATTACACTAGTGAAAGAATCATCAAAATCGGTTCATTAGTTTTTGAGAAAATCGCGGACATACAAACATACTTACATACATACGGGTCGAATACAGAACCTCCTTTTTTGAAGTTGGTTAAAAAAGAACAACGTTTCAGAAACTGTGCTAAAACTGAATTCTTGAAAGCATACCATCAAACGCAAAATGTCGCTTACACAGACACCAACAATAACTCCAATCCACATGAGATTGTGACAGCGTCCAGTGCTAGGGCAACCATGAATAATAAAGTTGTATTGACGTAGCTGCAGTGGGGTGGGCACGATTCAACGAATTTATTATTTAGTACCTAGTCTTTTGCCCTTCTATTTGTTTTGGGAAGGTGAAAGACGAAGGGATATGCCTACAGGGTTATTGTAATTCGACGTATATCCGTCAGGAGCCGATAGTGGGGCCCAAATGCAACAAATTGAACCCCTCATATGAATGGCCGAAATTCAATAGTTTTAAATTTAATTCATTTATATTTGTAAAAAACTTTTTTCCAAAAAAAACAACCGACTTCATAAAAATAACACTACAAAGTGAAAAATAATTTTAATTTCGGAAGTCGGTGTCGTTGGTTCCGCATTTTCGTTTTTTGACACCGTAGCACTTTTTATACTTAGTATTTTTTTTGAAATCGGTTGTTTTTTTTTTTTGTAAAAAAGTTTTTATCTTTCACTTTTTAGTTGTACCTACCCTACACAAATTCAATTAATACTAGTGCATTGAAGAATTGAAGACACCGACTAGAAGAATCATCAAAATTCGCATAGAAATGCCGGAGATGCAGTACATTTATGCATATAACTTCGTACATAAGAATAATTACCTAATGTATTATATATTAAAACATTCCTGAAAGTATGTTGATCACATTAATGAAAGAATTATCAAAATCGGTTCATTAGTTTTTGAGCAAATCGCGGACATACAAACATAAATACATACATACGGGTCGAATATAGAACCTCCATTTTTGAAGTCGGTTAAAAAAGGAGTACTTAAATTCGTTTTGGCACTTACGTCGTTTTATTCCGAACCCACGCACATTATAGCCATCACTCTTCTAAAAAAGTAATTGCATCACTTTCGCTCGCTTAGTAGGTTTTCAAGGATTTTAGATTTTTGACGGTATTATTTCATACGTCTTGCAAAAATGCAAAAGTCTTGGTCACCTCACACAAAATGATATGTTACGACGCCATACTCCGTAGCCCGTACTGCTGACAATTACCGAATGATTACTGTAAATAGTAGCATTTTGTTTAACCAACAGTTTTACTGTAAAATGTCGGGCATTTATTTTTTTGTAATATGCAAGCGAAAGCAGGTTTGTGTTATTGTATGGTTACTTAGTTTCTTGAAATTACAGAATGGAAATGATGTTTTCTTTTGTCGGGAATTATTCTAGTATTGTTAACCTTTTAACCGCCTACGTCGGATTAATCCGACAAATATTTTCGTGCCCATTCCCCGTTTTTTTAATCACATTTTTGGGTTCGGCGTCGGTCTAGTAACACCCCTTTGCCATTTATTTTTTTGATATTTTCAATGTACAGAATTTTCACTTCTACAGATTTATTATAAGTATAGATAATTATTATAAATACTAATACTAATTGCGTACGTATATTAGAATAGAATACATTCATATCATGTTCCCACTGCTGGGACACAGGTCTCCTCTCGATGAGAGGGAGTGGGCTATAATCTACCACGCGAACCCAGTGTGGGTTGGTAGGTAAATGTCACATGTCTTAGAATTTTTGGTTCTAGGACATGCCTGTTTCCTCACGATGTTTTCTTTCACCGTTTTGAGAGCAGTGGTGATGTAATAATTTACACAAAGTAAAGCGCCTCTCTGAAGTGAAGTGTCTGTCTGTCTGAAGTGGCAGTGGGCTGGCCATGTCTGTCGAAGAATCGATGGCCGGTGGAGCAGACGAGTCCTGGAGTGGAGACCGCGTACCGGCAAGCGTAGTGTGGGACGTCCCCCAACTAGGTGGACGGACGACCTAAAGAAGGTGGCTGGGGTAGACTGGGTGCGGAAGGCGGAGGACAGGGTGCTGTGGCGCAGTCTGGGAGAGGCCTATGTCCAGCAGTGGACTGCGATAGGCTGATTTGATTGATTGAAAGCGCCTGTCTGGGTTCTACGACGGACCTACAACTCGTAACTTGCAGCCGTTACCACTGGGGCCATCAACTCGAAGTCTACATACATATATTTTATGAACCGGACAGTGGTAAGGGGGTCATCCCCTATTATGTCCTAGAACCAGAAAATTCGAAGACCAGTGGCGTAACTATATCGTTTGGGGCCCGTGGCAAATTCAAGGGATGGGGCCCTCCCTCAATGTAAACAAGCTCAACCAACGTTATAAGTAGGTAGTTTTTTTTTTTTTACTAGCAGTTCTTCCGTGACTTCTTCCGCATCGATTTCATGTTTTCCCCTAAAAAAATTAACACCTGACTGCTTCGTTGGTCTAGTGGTCGCAAGCGCTACTGCTGAGCATGAGGTCCTGTCCAAAAAATTCGACAAACAATGGGAAAAAGGTACAAAATGTTCGAAACCTGAATGATGTACTTTGTTGCACATTTTCAAAAAAAGTTTGCATTTATAAACTTATGTTAAGATCCTCATGTGTCATGGCCCTCTCGGGCCGGGGGCTCCCTCTGGTTCCCGTGGCATTTTGCCCCAATGCCACTGTATAGCTACGCCACTGTCGAAGACATGCGTCGTCTACCAACTCGCACTGGGCCCGCATGTTGGATTACGGCCCACTCCCTCTCACAGAGAGGAGGCCTGTGTCCCAGCAGTGGGAACATTATAGGCTGATTATGCTTGTTAGGTGGAGTACGGGTACCCGTCTGGAACCGGTGCCCAGGTATCAAAATGGCAAGAACCACTAAGTACTAGTGCAGAAGCCCGCAGCGTAGGCTTGTTTGCCAAAATTATTCCATAAAAAAAATAACTTCAAGGAGTACAACATTGCCTTTCAACTCCTATACTTAATTGACAAACTATTTATCTATATAAAATACTCGACACACATAAAGACCCCATCATCACTTAGCATCAAATCTAAAACGTGTGAACACGCATTAAAAACCTCACACATAGTCCGTCAGTTTTGACTGACACTCGAATAAACATCAAATTAGAAAAAAAAACACTCAAGCGCTCATCGAAATGTCAAACTTGTCACTTCTATTGAAAGGGACGGAGATATGACAGTTGTATAGCGCTATCTCGCTCTGTTGAGTGTTCATATTCCTGTGCCCTTTGACCTTTAATAACATTTTCGTATTAGTTGTTAAAGTAATTAAATTGTAGATACCTAATACTTTATATATTATACTGATATGAAATTGGGATGAGCTTTCTTATACATATTAAAGTCAAACTCAAAGCATTTATTTCAGATAAACCAATTACAGGCACTTTTGAATTGTCAAGGGGTCTGTCAGTCAGAAAGATGAAGCTAGTTGCCCATTCCAAAGCGTAGGTACCTATGGAGAAGAACGGGCAAGAAACTCCTTGGATACTGTTTTAAATCAAAATATTGTTATAACATAATATTGGTTATATCATTCAAGTTGAAATGTGAGAACAATGTAGAAAGACGTGTACCTACGTTAAAAGCTTCCATAGTAAACATTTTTTTGAAGTGAAAACCATTATATTCGCGCCACTGTTACCGTAACCGACACCGCTTCGGATGTGTTCGGCTGTACTAGGTTTTAATGTATATCCGATATGTCAGTGAGTGATGGCAAAGTATTCTGTTTGTGTTTTGTTTTCACTTCTGTCGGCACTCCCGGTTTTATTTTTATGAAATTAAACCATGGCCGCTAAGAGATGGTCAGTGACGGCGTCCATTCACGAACATGACGCATGGATCGGCACCATTTAGCTGAACAATTTTGAAGGGAACCGAATGATCCAACGAAACTATTACCATCATTACCAATGATCATCATCATCTATCTAGTCTTTTCCCAACTATGCTGGGATCGGATTTCATTCTAACCGGGTGCAGCTGAATACCAGTATTTTACATGGAGTGACTGCCTATCTGACTTTCACAACCCAGTTACTGGGTAATACGATACATCTTAGTAAGACTCTGACTGTGTCTGCCAAACGACTGATGGCCGGTGGAGCAGACGAGTCCTGGAGTGGAGACCGCGTACCGGCAAGCGTAGTGTGGGACGCCCCCCAGCTAGATGGACGGACGACCTAAAGAAGGTGGCTGGGGGAGACTGGATGCGGAAGGCGGAGGACAGGGTGTTGTGGCGCAGTCTGGGGGAGGCCTATGTCCAGCAGTGGACTGCGATAGGCTGAGTTGATTGATTGAAGACTGGTTGTCAGACTTTCGGGCTTCTGACGACCCTTAACGACTGTCAAAGATTCAAGAATGACCAATGATATTGTTACCTGCGAAGTTGGTGTAGTGGGATCAATTCCCAAGTCTTTTAGAGTTTTTTTTCATTACAGGGAATATCTGAGTACCTAATAGCTTGGAGTTTGCTATACTTTATAAACCTAGTAGTAGTTAGGAGGTCACCCCCTATTAAAAGGGACTTAACCTTTCGAAAGCAAAGAAAGATTACCTACTGCCTACAATTTAGTTTCTAAAGCCATAAATAACATTACAAATTAAAAATCCTCAGAACCATAAAGCAGTAGACTATTCATCTACAACATGGCGTCTACGACAGTTGTCAAATTTCCCGCGCGCGGGTGGGGCAGCCATTTTGGAGTCAGTGAGGTTTCTGTAAAATAACAATAATATTAACAAATGGGTTTAGGGGCTTGTGTACGCTTGCGATTAGTCGGGGTTGCGTTTTGTTGGTTGATAATTTGGGTTAATTTTTTAATGGTTTTATGTTGTGTGTGTACCAATGGGATTTTAATAAGCGATGGACATTGAAAGTAACTTGGCTAATAGACTTGGTGATGGCAGGTGGAGCAGAGTCCTAACTGAATGGTTGCCGAGAAATGGTGGAAGAAGCGTTGGCCAATACGTTGCAGTGTAAAACTGATTTACATCCGTCACCTCACACATCAGGTCCAGTTGAAAACCAGCGTCACAGGCACTAGTTGTCTGGCATTATTGCTAAACGGGGCCTTTTTGGCGCAGCCGTGAGGCACACTTTCCTACCAATTACTTACATCGGACTTTGCGCTTTTTATTTGATCTTTATTTTTTGTTTTTTTTTTTTTATCTGATGTATCTGGTGTATTGTGTGTCTTTTAGTCTGTGCTAAATAAATGTATTTTCTTTCTTTCTTTTTTCTTTCAATAGCCCAGGCGGGTTCGACGATCTTCGATAGATAGCGGGGAAGACATGGATGAGACTTGCACAGACCAGGGAAGCATGGCTCAAAAGGGAGGATGCCTATACTCAGTACTGGGTGGAACAAGGCTGCCGGTGATGATGATGATAGAAAGTAAAGGACCCTCAAATATCTTCTAACTAACTTTGAACCTTATGTTTTAGGCATAAAGTTGAAAATCTATTAAAGAAATTTGACAGATTGTAGTAGCTTGATGTGCTGGCGTCTGTACAATTTCTTTTGTTTATAATATGAATCCATACTATCCATACTAATATTATAAATTCGAAAGTAACTCTGTCTGTCTGTCTGTATGTTAGCTTTTCACGCCTAAACCGGTGAACCGATTTCGATGAAATTTGGTATAGGTAGTTTGAGTCCCGCGGAAAGGACATAGGATAGTTTTTATCCCGATATTCTCACGGGATCAGAACTTACGCGGGTGAAACCGCGGGGCGCTGCTAGTCTTTTATAAACTTGACTTAGTATTCGCTAATGCTACTGCTTAGCTCTTATTTATCGCATGCAGAGTTGGCCCATTGGAAACGGCCACGACCACGACTTACGAGTTGTAGGTCATAGGTTCGAACCCAGACAGGCACTTTAGTTTGTGGAAGTAAATGATTTCATCACCATTGCTTTTAAAACGGTGAAGGAAAACATCGTGAGGAAACCGGCATGTCCTAGAACCAAAAATTCGAAGACATGTGAATCTACCAACCCGCACTGGGCCCGCGTGGTGGATTAGGTACGGCCCACTCCCTCTCACAGAGAGGAGGCCTGTGTCCTCGCAGTGGGAACATTATAAGTTGATTATGATGTACAGTCCGCTTCAAAGTAAGGGAACCCCTTTTGGGAATGACATTAAACCCATTTAAGTTTTTTGTAACGTATTGTATATGGCGTGTTGGTCTAGTGGTTAAGACAGCGGCTTAACAATTCGATGGTCTCGAGTTCAAATCCTCGGACGAGAAGTTCTTTTTTTGTTTTTTTTTGTTTCTTTTATAGGTTATTATGTGATTTTTGTTAATTATTATTTAAGAAATCAAATGTTGAAGTAGGTATGAGGTTTGTAAGAAAATCTAGGCATGTTGCATAAACAATATTCATTTATTTCTCTAATTACATTTCTAGGACTTCATGGAATCCACTTCACGGTTGAATATACAGTTTTCTATGTGTGTTAAATTGGGGTTATTTACTTAGAATATTAACTAAACACAAAATAGATACCCTGGGTGAGGTTTAGAATGTTTAACATTAGATAACGGTTCATTTATAGATTTTTCTAGAAACAACTACAATAATATTTATTCATTTAAAGTTGTGAAAACATTAATTTTTTATACTTTGTATGATCTTATCGGAAAAAAAGATTAAAAAATTAAATGTTGTCATTTGTGCCTGTGAATTACAGAGGAAGAACCAACATGCTAAACTATAAAAGTATAGCAATATACATCTTTCTCTTTTATCACATTTTCTGATAACCCTTATTTAACACAACATTAGAAATTATAAAAATATGTGAGGTCAGATGGTGCATCACACATTACAAGACTACTTGTAAACAAAAGCATCTGGATTGATAATAATAAAGGTTGTTTATTTTTGATTAACTACGAATTAGTGATTCCACAAATATTGGGAATTATTAACACTTGCTCATACGTTCCAATGTAATTTTATCAGATCAGTTACACAATAAATCTGCCGAGTAAATTGCTTATTAATAACGGAGAGGATGGCCGTCACTGTCTATCACTTCTTGAAGTCACACTTGAACGCGTAGTTTTGAAGTGTGTCACTGAGTGAACTTCCACAATATTACGGTGTCGCCCCGATTCATTAGTGTAAACAATTATTGAGCGAGGGCCTTGGCGATCACATTTCACATCACCAGTTGCATGATACCTTTGTATCCATCTACGAACTGTTTTTCTCTGGAACGAAAATAATAATATTAGGAATACATAAAAAAATCCAACTTGTCAGTAATAATGCAACATGATTGCAACAATAAATACATATATGTGTATAACGTAAATCTTACCGTTATGGCCATATCTCGTTCTTTATGCTTTGTTCCTGTTCCCAGAGAACAACAATTTTAGAGTCCGCGTATCACTGGTCAGTTTCCCTCAGTCGTCAGTTTATTTAATTCTAGCCTTCAAAAAGTTATTAATCGAACAATACTATCGGTTAATATAATCAACTGTTCAAACACTTAATAAATTGGATAATATTTCGACGAAGATAATTACGCACAAGCGGATCGACACGAAAACGAAACGATTTGAAAAGTAATTATACCCTCAATCACAGTTTAGTAAATAAGGCGAAGAAGTATTCTAAATTCAACCTTAACTCGCAGTTCATACAGCTAGTTAAGTTTCTGAAGTAAAATTACGGTAGGTAGTGCAACAATCGGAATCAGGCACATTCTATTCAACCAAACAAGAAATCTATGCAAAATTCAACCTTATCTTTTAGTAAATTGAGGAGTTACGAATTGCATTTTGTAAAACAAGACGGTAAGGTGTTAGTATTTATAATACGTGGTGGAAGTTAAAATTTAAACCTTAATATCTAGAAGATTAGACCGTTATCAACCTTGTTCGATAAAAGGAGTAAAGCTATTCAAATTTTCGTTAAGATGGCTAACTGATTCAATAGTCTAGTGGTATAAGGCGCGGTCTATGTGATCGGCTGGCGCCTGGTGATGCGGGTTCGTATCCTCAATCGCACGGAAAGTGTCTTTTTGTAAGTTAAGTTATTCTTGGGATACGGTTCGGGCAACAAGCCGAAAAAATACCATATTATAATTATTTAAAAACTTGCAAATAATATTTGAGTGGGATCGGTGGATGCTCGGGCAGAGATGGATGCGCCGCGCCGCGCGGCAGCGGGGGAGGGAGCTGCTTGAGGCCAGAGCCACGTGACGCGCCCGAGCGCGCGCGCTCGAGCCCGCCATCGCTCGAGCGACGAGCGACGGCGGGCTCGAGCGCGCTCGGGCGATAATCTTTAAAGTCTTGGGGGGTTCCTTTTCTCTGAAGCTGTTCGTACTTAATGCAATTAGATATTTACCCGAATTGTAAATTAAATGAAAATCGCAGCCCCAAAAAGCCCCTAAGATCCCAAAAATGCAAAAAGACGCAAATCCTTACCAAAACCATTTCATTATTCACATAATTTGTTCTGATTTCAAATATCATTTCGAATACAAACACTACAAAACTGATACATCTTATACTCCTTTATATGCTCAATGGAAAATGCGCTTTATTAGCTTGTAATTAAAAATGGTTTTTAAGTGTAAAAGCGTTTTTGCGAAAGTGATAAATCATAACTCCTTTATATGCTTAATGGAAAATGTGCTTTATTTTTTGAGTTTTAAAGATAGTTTTTGCGTATAAAACGTTGTGTTATACAATCTTTTAGATTTATGAGAGATTTTCGCGTGTACGTCTTATACTCCTTTATATGCTTAATGTAAACTGTGCTTTATATTCTGGAAATTAAAGGTGGTTTTTACGTGTTAAAGTTTGTATTATAGTATCTTTCAGATTTATGAGAGATTTTCGCGTGAGGTTTTTATTGTAAGCTTACCTTATTTCGGGTTTGTTAAGGTAAACAGGGTCGAATTGGGGGCTCATATTAAACGTATTTGCCTAATTGGGGCTTGTGGCTAAGTAACAACAACCGCACGGGTCGATCGATCAGGTTAAGCTACGCTTGCCACCGTTGTTCCGTGGATGGGTGACCATCTTTACATACCAAGGACCCCTCCGTGCCTCGGAAAGCACGTTAAGCCGTTGGTCCCGGCTGTCATTCGGGGATCTTTGACAGTCTTTACGGGTCAGTAGCCCGAAAGTCTGACAACCAGTGTTACCAAAGGGTATCGTGTTACCCAGTAACTGGGTTGTGGAGTTCAGATTGGCAGTCGCTCCATGTAAAATACTGGTATTCAGCTGCATCCGGTTAGACAGGAAGCCGACCCCAACATAGTTGGGAAAAGGCTAGGCAGATGATTTGCCTCATGGATTAAAAGAGCAACGTAATTTATGGAATAGATGTGGTTTGGTCACCCGATTTCGTTAAAATTTGGACTTTATATATAGAGAAACATAATAAGCTTCCTTGATGGTTATCTTGCAAGTACTTATTTGTTTAAATATTGAGATGGGTAACCCGTTTTTTTAGGACTTGGGAAAGTAAAATACTTAATAGGTTTAGAAAACAGGATAGTAAATAATAGTAAAATCAGGTACACCTGAGGGGGACAATTCTCATAATTTAAAACGTTCAAAATCTAGTCGCAGTCTCATCTCAGCGACAAACAAATGTCAGAAACCTGTCAAAATGTAGGAAAATTACAAATTGAGACTGAGATCTGACTGTGAACGTTCTTAAAATTACGAGAATTGCCCCTCTGTTCGTCAAATAGTCAAGATTAATTTAAAAAATGAAAAACTTCGTGATAAGGCTGCCCATTGTATATTTTGTAGTGTTTAAAGAATTTTTTTCATGTTATGTATTTTTGTGGTCTACAATAAAGTATATATAAATACCTTCTGATAAAGAGACAAGTTTAGCTTATGAACATAGCTATTCACAACCATCCGACAGGCTATCGTATCGAAAATGACACATTTCGATAACCGGATTTACCTTGCCCCCGACAGCAAAAACTAGCGTTCGTCTATTTGATTTAAACTGACAAAATTTTCAGGTTTTGGATTTTTGAACCGCTGTCCACAAGTCCAAAACCTAAAAAGTTTGTCACATTTATCGTAGAAGTCCTCTAAACAGTTTTAACCATTGAGTTAAATATATATCAATGGTTTTAACACATTGAATGCCGAAGTTAACCGTTAAGTTACTACTTTTTTACGTCGTGCTTTATTTGAGATGCCAAAGAATATAAAAACGTCCATTCAAGGAGACCGAATAACACAGATTACCAAAACAATAACCTATAGGGAAGACCTACGTAATAAAATGTAGTCGGCATCTGCCATTATTACCAGCTATGTAGGTAATATTGCGTAGTTGGCATTCACATCTACGATAAATGTGATCGTAGGAGTTTATTGATGTTCCATACGATACGGAAGCGTATCGAGAGGTTGCATAGCTATGCTGAACTCTTTTATTTAGTTACCTATTTAGGCTGGTTTCACAGCTGTCCGGGAGACCCGTACGGGCCGACCGTACACGGGAGACTCGTACGGGTAGTACCCGCAGTGCTCTGAAACGATGATTCAGTACGATACGGTTGCGTGTACGGATCAAGCCGCGTCGCTGTGAAACGATGTTCTAGCGCCTAACATGTGCTCCCGCTCCGGGCGCCCGTACTGACAGCCCGTACCTACTGGTCTCCCGGATAGCTGTGAAGCCAGCCTTATTTTCAGTATCGAAAACACAATCAGTATTTCCTTTACAAAAACAAAGTCTTCTCTTTGCCGTTTATAAAATAGACGAAGCTAGAATCCGCCTCTGTACAGCTCAATTGGTTCATAGCTTGCTAACAGCTTCTATCAAATAATATTATCTATGGTCTTTTTTTTTTTTTTTTTTATGGATGGGAAATCATCAAATGACCCCTCCCGCTCTGGGTGGAGCGAAGGGAGTGTCAGACTCTTACTGACTAAAACCCATCCGTGTTCCTTCCTTAGCCCTTTATGTTCCGGGGTAGCGGTAACCCTTTCGGACAATCCCGCACCCCCGGATTATCTATGGTCTGAGGTAATACTGCTACAATAGGTTGCCAATATTGACTAAACTATTTATGTCTTTAATAATAAATTGGTTTGAATAATTATATTGCCTATGAAGCAGTTTGTAATTTATAAATGGTCCAATATGCGTGTTTAGGAAATGAAATGGGTGGTCACCCATCCACGAACTGACCTCAGCAAGCGTCGCTTAACCTTGCTACATGGATCCGAGTGGCTATGGGTTGGCCAATAGCACCTCCATAGAACCTAGATATTAAATTAAAATTCTGATATTTTTCCCTAAAAATTTAGGTAATAATCAAAAATGATTAATATTTATTACTCTCTCACACCTCCACAAATACACATAATACTTACATACATACAATAACCAAGATTCGCCTACCTATAAATAACGTTGTACAAAGTGAGCGCGGTCGGGGCGTAGCATTAGTACTATTGTCGACACACCTGGCTTCTCCCAGAGTAAGATGACCATGGGGTTAGGATGTAAGGGATGAATAGGGAGATTTTCCAGCTAGGAGGGAGGGTACTGTAAAGGTTGTTCACTATTATGTAGTGCAGGCTGGCTATATGGACAATGCTGATTTTAGTATGGACGGTGGCGTCTTTTTGTTTTCTCGCGGCCATCAACCAAATCTTGTTTTTCTACTACAAAATAGTGTAACAAACGAAACTTATATGACATACATATCTATAAACTCAGTTCGAAATTAGATATACCTATAAGAGTTAGATGTTTGTATGTATTTATTAGCTTTGTAGGCAATTTTTGACTCCTAGGTGCAAGGTTAGTATTAAGTTACCACAAAATCGCCGCTAAATGCTTTTGGACATTTTGTAGTTTGATTGATTTATTTACGACTTAACGAAAATCAAAAGTAAGAAAAATGGCATCATACTCCCTCCGACCTGACAATGTGTAATTGGTGAGACTGAGGAGTGCGTAACGTACGGGAGAGGATGGATGTACCGAATATTCAAATGTTCAAGTCTGCCTAACCCTTCGGTGATTACACGCGTGATGGTTATGTAAAACACAACGAGGCTTTCTGTTTTGCTATAAACATAAATGACTCGCCCTAGATGGAAATGCAGGGTATTTGCGTACCTAACACACTTCCAATGGCAATGTCACTCATTTTGACAGTTCAACATTCATTGCATTATTTACGTTGTTGAGCAGACGATGTTTTCAAACATATGAAGCAATGGATTTGAAATTTTCTTCAAAATCCTTCGGATTATTATCGAAAGTGGGCGCAAGTCTAAGAAGTATTGCAGCTGTATTAAAACAATATAGTCGACAGTTTTCCAAAGTAGTTAAAATATAATAAAACAAATTCCTTTTATTCTTCTATTTATTCAACACATAACATAGGTCATAAATTAAATGTACGTAATAAAAAGCCATCTGCCACCGCCGCCGTCCGTTCAAAATCATAGTCACCCTACCTCACCCCAAAATGGCGGACTCCATTCTATAATCTGTGGAACATTTTTCTTAATCTACTTCCATCGGCTTCAGGGTGCGCCGGTAATGCTCATCATTATTGTGTTATGGTTATATATCCTGCTGGCAACACGATATTTACATGATTTTTTTATGAGCAAGCCATAACAGGACGGTTTTTGTATCATTATTTTTATATGTGACATGATGATAGGTAATATTTAACTTTTTATGATACAGTTAGGCATCTACTGTTTTGCCTTACGGAAATCTAGAAGCCTGAAACCCTAAAAAGTCTTCGAGAAAATCTCTTCCAAATTCCAGAAGGCCTATAAAAAGTGACATTTCAGCGATACCCATGATGAGCTACTAAAAAGCTTGTTGAAAATCGTTGTAAAAATACGAAACGCTTTGAAAGCTATTGTCACTTGTGTAGGCTCTCTAGTTTTCGTTTAGTTTTAAATGTGGCAATTCATGGTACAATAGCAGAGAACAGCAACCTTATTAGAATACAAATAAAGATCACTATGATTTGGACAGTGATGCAAAATAAGAGGTAAAAGAAAAACAGTGGCACTCCGGGAGTGCCGACAAAGTGAAAACAAAACACAAACAGAATACTTTGCCATCACTCACTGACATGTCGGATATACATTACCGAGTACATCCCGAGGACAGCCGAACAGATCCGAAGCGGTGTCGGTTACGGTAACAGTGGCGCGAGTTCAATCGTTTTTTACCATCTCGTAAAATGCCAATAACTGTGCGGAACGGACTGCAGGTTCCGCAACTGAAATAATAAATGAGTCACTTTAAAATAATTTCCTTGATTCCAGGACATACGCCTGACTTGTGTTTATCGGTCAAGCAGTAATGAACGGGAGCCATTAGGGTTTCGCGAAACATAATCTTTTATTGCTTATTATAACCTCTTAGCCTTTTCCCCGTACCGAATCAGCACAGAAATAAAATGATTATCACCAATATATCGTAAATATATTATTGTAAACGAAAATATTATAATTTCCAGCTCCCCAAAATAATAAAAAACACACTTTTTAAACTCGGGCATAAACAACATATCGACCGAAATATATGAGCCGATTAAAACATTATTAATATTCGTGTCTCTTTCTAACATGTAAATGCATCTCTTGTTAGGGTCATTTTGAAAATCGAACGCGGCATGAGTGCATGAAATTAGTGCCGCTTTTTCTTTCCCGCCGCGAGAGATTTGTTTTTTTTTTTATATGTAGCAAAGGAGGACGCCATATTGGTTAGTTTTTTTTTTAATTATCATACGCTTTGAAACATACGTTTTGGTTTTTATGGGCGCAGTAGGTAGTGTCATTTGAAGCTGATTGCTGTCTACAGCGGGTTTGTTAAAATACTAATCCATACTAATATTATAAATGTGAAAGTGTATGTGTCTGTCTGTTTGTTTGTCCGTCTTTCACGCCTAAACCACTGAACCGATTTAGATGGAATTTGGTATAGAGATAGTTTGAGTCCCGGGAAAGGACATAGGATAGTTTTTATCCCGATATTCCCACGGGATCGAAACTTATGCGGGTGAAACCGCGGGGCGCAGCTAGTAATATAATAAATCTGAAGAGTTTTTGAACGCGCTAATCTCCGGAACTAGGTACCAGTCAGATTTGATAGCCTAATTCTTGAGGAAGGTCTAGGCTATTTAACTTAACGCTACGACTCTTAGGAGCCGAGCAAAAAGTAAAAAAAAAACAGAAGAAACGCTAAGCCAAAACGAAGTAATAGCGCAGACTAGCGATGCGATGCAACGCGGGCAGAGGATAGCAGGAAAATGAAGAAAATTGAGACGAATAGATTACATGTGGGCAATACAAAAAGTAGGCAGAGTGGATTGACAAATAAAACATAAACTTCTTAAAGTCGTAACTACGCAAGTTTTCAATAAAATTACCTACAACACGGTTTTATCGCTTTCATGGAGGGATTGAGCAATTTTTCATGTAACTTGTCAGTAGGTATTTTATTTTAGTAGGTAAGCCGTATTTTGCAACTACAGTCGCAATGAAATAAGTTATACATGCAAATTGTTTATTTTTATTGTTAAGTACTTTTCTCTATTAAAGTTTTATTTTAACAATGGATTTGTTGAAGGAAAATATTTGTTTGAAGAAAAAAAAACAAAAAAAAATTGTGATTTTTTCCGTAGAGTTAGGCAGAGCTGCACCTATAAATAAGTATTATGTACATCTCGCCAGTTCATCAAGCTACTCGAAACTGTCTAATTTTCCCAATCAATTTTGAACCTTATACTTTAGCGATAAAGTTGAAATTCTATTAAAGAAATTTGACAGATTGTAGTAGCTTGATGTGCTGGCGTCTGTACATCTCGCCAGTCATGTTTAAGTCCCATGTAATAGGGGGCGAACCTATTGCCATCAACATGGGACAAATCAAGGCTCCGGGATGCTACCGAGAAATTCCTTATAGAAAAACCCTACAAAACTTTACCCGACCCGCACCCTAATTGCGTAACACACTATCAATCGGAATCAGAATCATTTTGAAGCAAATTGCTAATCCATTGTTTCATAAGTTCTAAGAATGTGTCTGCTCAACACGTAAATAACGCAATGAATGTTTTTGAACTGTCAAAATGAAACCGATTCCGATTGATAATGTGTTACGCAATTGCCCCGCCGGTCGAACCAGTGACCTCATGCTATGCAGTGCTCATGCAATTGCGACCGCTAGACCAATGAGCCTGTATTAAAAAAAACTTTTTAACAAAAAATTAAACCTCCGAAAAAACTGAAAAGCAAAAAATAATAAACTTTTTTTATTTAACCTTAATAAATAAGTTCTTAAACTAATGCAAGTATACCTAAGTAATTTAGAGTCGGCGCCAAACAAGCAAATTAATTCGTTGCAAGTGGTCGTGCGGAGAGCGCATTTTTTGTTTGAAATGTTAATGTTTATCGCTATAGATTTCACGTTGCTTATTTCTTTAAATTTAAGGTAATTTAGTAATCTTTGTTCATTGATTGTTTGGCGCCGACTCAAAATTACTTAGGTATACTTGCATTAGTTTAAGAACTTATTTATTAAGGTTAAATAAAAAAAGTTTATTATTTTTTGCTTTTCAGTTTTTTCGGAGGTTTAATTTTTTGTTAAAAAGTTTTTATTTTATAATTTTTTGAGGCTATAATTTACTAATTACTACATGCTTAATGTTTGATTACTTTTAAAATACCTACCTTACTTTAGACATTAACTGTTATATAATCCTACTTTAACTATTATTTTTTGTGTAATATAATACTAAATAATATAATGTAATACTTAAAAAAAACAGGCTTTATATACCAACATAGATAGGCCTTTTATTTTAATTGTAATACACAGCTCAGCATTAAAATCTGTGAATGAACAATAAGTCACCCCTATTTTCCCACCCTTAGGGTAGGTTTTTTTTTTTCCAAATTTACATGGGACCAACTTCGAAGTATGTCCTATCTAACAAAAGAAGAACTATCAAAATCGGACTACTCTGTAAAAAGTTAAGCGTGGTCATACATTACAATCAGTGAGTGAACCATCAATCATCCCCTGTTTTCTAACCCTTAGGGTTGAAATTTTTTTTCCAAATTCATATGGGACCAACTTCAGGGTATACCCTTTCTAATAAAAAAAGAATTATTTTTCGTCGGTTAACAATTAAAACTTCTGAAATATGGAAAACACTTTCCTCCTTTTTTATAAACGTTGCTTATACATAGTTAGGTAGGTACTGTAGGTAGTGACTAGAGACTGCTTAACCATACTTTTTGACATTTTCATGTACATGTTTCTTTATTACGTAAGACGATTTGAGGGGGGAAGGGGTCCAAACAAGTCTTATTTTTTCATACATAGGGGTGGGAGGGGTCTAGTTTATTCTTACGTAAGCTCACAAAAATAATGAGTTTTAAAAAATGTTGCTACTTCTTCTTTACAATTTTTGTAGATACTGGTCTTACGTAAGATTCAAAGGGGGGGGGGGGGGGGAGTTCATCCAAATCTTATTATTCTTACTTAGGGGGGAGGTGGGTCAGAAATTGGTTAAAATTGTCTTACATAATAAATGAACAGCCCCATATCTTTATTCATCGTTCATAAATATAAGCCGACATACAGGTTTTTCACCTAGTTCGACTACACTATGCTCCCATGTTGTGTTATTTTCTTTGTAGCCTACAAAATTGTTAATAGTTGTAAAAAAAAAAAAAAATAATCTATTTATTTCACACAACTTGTCATGGAACATTTTACATCACATAGCACTTAATCTTGGAATACAAAATAAGATTATGTGCGCTATTAACTAATTTTAGAGTTAGCTCACTTAAATAACGTTAAACTCAAAGCATTTATTTCAATTAAACCATGTACAAGCACTTTTGAATTGTTAAAATTAAATAGTCGTAGTGTTATATTGTTAATATTTTTAATGTAAATAAATAAATTATTATTAGGTGTAAGTAAATCCCTATTTATCATAAAAATTATAAACTGAACTAAACAGAAAATGAAATTGTCTGAATGACGTTTTCGAAAAACAACACACCGTATCTCTCCCCTAACGATTTCAAAAATCCTTTTTTCCCAAAATTTTGTTATTAAGTTTTTCTGTTCAACCGACAGACAGCAGATGGGTTTTTTTTTTTCAACATCCGACGGTCTTTGGAAATTAATTACGTACTTCAAGATTAGTAGGACTACGTTAGATTGAAATCTCCATTTTTATAGATTTTTAATACGTTTTCTAAGTTTGTTTTCTGGATTGTAATAGGTAGGCAGCTGTTATTATTCTTTTGTTTCTTTTTAATAGATTATTAGTTACTATTTTGTAGTTTGAACAATGCAAATGAAAATGTGTTGAGCGTATTATGACGACGGTTATTTATTATTTTATATCGACTTAGTTAACTCAAACTCAAAGCATTTATTTCAATTAAACCAATTACAGGCACTTTTAAATTGTCAAGGGGTCGGTCAGTCAGAAAGATGAAGCTTGTTGCCCATTCCAAAGCGTAGGTACCTATGGAGAAGAACGGGCAAGAAACTCCATGGACACTCTTTTAAATCACAATAATATCGTTACAAAGTCTTGGTTACATCATTCATGTTAAAAAATATACACGTGAGAACGATGCAGAACGTTAAAAGCGTCCATAATGAAAAGATGAGAAAAACAACAATTCAAATATTAAAATAAAATAAGCCATGGCAGCAAAGAGATGACCAGTCCCTACTGACGGCACCCACGAACATGACGCATGTACCTATTAGCACCATTCAGCTCAACCATTTTGAAGGGAGCTAAATGATCCAACACTACTACTTACTACTACTTATTTTAAGTATATATAATTAAATCACAACAGTTAATAATCACTTTTTAAGGCTACGATCATTTAAGAACGACGCCATTTGTCAAATACATCATTTACCGAACCTTTTCCCAACTAGTAAGTTGGAGTCGGCTTCCATCTAACCGGTTGCAGCTGAATATCAGTATTTTTCATGCAGCAACTACCTATCTGACCTCCACAACCCAGTTACTGGGTAGCACGATACCCCTTGGTAAAACTGGTTTGCAGACTTTTGGGCTTCTGACTGTCAAAGATTTACAAATGACAGCTGGGACCAAAAACTTAATGTGCTTTCCGAGGCACGGGGATCTTGATACGTAATGTATGGTCACCCATCCACGGACCGACCTCGGCTAGCGTTACTTAAGCTTAAAGTGCGGCTGATATTATTAAGCCACGAGTCTCAAATACATATATAACCCAAAAATTCCTCCTTACCACTCACTATTCCCTACCTCAACAATTCCATGAAAAGCTTGAACAGTCCACATAACACTAAAAACCGGTATTATTCCAAAAACCACTTAGTACCGAAGCCAGCGCTAACGACCGAAAGAATTAAGTTTTTAAATCTTGAATCTGGAACGTTTCCGAACGGTCCAAGATGGCCGACTGACGAAATATTTTTTTGTTGTTGCCACCATAATTATATGGTATGTTTTGATGTAGGGTTCTGAGTAACATAGGCGTGAAGTAAGGAAAGAGAATTTTAAAGGTTACGTAATTTAATTTGATTGTGTAATTTCTCAGATTTTGACAAATCAAATAATTTATTTCAAGAAAGTACTGTTTACTTAATTAAACCAAAAAATTTAAAAGGCACTTTTGAACGTCATTATAGTTTTTAAGAAATAAAATTGATTCTAGATTCAAACTCAAAGCATTTACCTACTTGACAATTCAAAAGATAAAGAATGGACAAGAAAGTCCACGGATACTCATTTAAATTAAAATATTGTTACAAAATATTATCATTCATGTTGAAATTACCTACCTAAACGTGTGAAAACTAGAATGTCGAATGAATTTCTTATGGAGAAGAATGGGCCAGAAACTTCATAGTTATTTTACGTTTTACCAATATTTTTGTACCATCAGACATAGTACTTATTCATAGAGAGACATTAATTAAGGTTTTAAACCTACAGACGTATATCTAGGTATTGGAGTTTCAGGAAAATCTGTTTATTGTTTATTAACCAAGCTATTCATATGTATGATAAACGAAAACCGTGTGTGCTTATGACCACACGACTGAAGTGAAACTTCAAACGTATTTGGCTATGAGAAGAAGAGAGAAAGAAAATGTGCGCGCGCAATGCTTTTTCTTGCTTATATCCCCCACTCAACTCCCGTTCGCCTCGCCCGATCATACTTTTCGTAACGCTTACGTCACGCGTTCGCCAGCTTACTCCCCAAGTCAAGCGTGCGTAAAGAAGTTTCACTTCAAAAATCGCGGACATACAAACATACATACGTGTCGAATACAGAACCTCCTTTTTTGAAGTCGGTTAAAAAAAACAAATAGATTCGCTACGTTGAGTTCTTAGGTTTAAAGTTGAGCTTACATGATTAATGTCAAACGCATGCACTGACTGGACTAATACTCCACTCAAAAGACCTCCTCAAAGAGTTCCTTCCTCAAAAGACCATTTCAGACACAACATGGTCTTCACATGATCTGACCAAGGTTGAGTCTGAAACTTATTAGAGACTATAATAGCTGCGCCCCGCGGTTTCACCCGCATAAGTTTCGATCCCGTGGGAATATCGGGATAAAAACTATCCTATGTCCTTCCCCGGAACTCAAACTATCTCTATACCAAATTTCATCTAAATCGGTTCTGTGGTTTAGGCGTGAAAAGGTAACATACAGACAGACAGACAGAGTTACTTTCGAATTTATAATATTAAGTATGGAAGTATGGATTTTTGCCCGTGACTTTATTTCGCCATTTCTTCTCAGGGTTACCTAGTCAGATAGAAAATGTCAACTCCACCTAGCTTTTTTTGAACTAAACAGGCAGGCAGGTTAGGCATTTTTTGAGATGGGAAAAAACTATTGAATTCGCGCCACTGTTACCGTCATTGACATCACTTCGGTTTTATTGGGCTGTCCGCGTGATGTACTCGGTTTTAATGCATATCCGATGTGTCAGTAAGTGATGGCAAAGTATTCTGTTTGTGTTTTGTTTTCACTTCTGTCGGCACTCCCGGAGTGCCAGTTTTCTTTTTTTTTATTTGACTTGTCAAAGTCATTCTGATAGTGATCGTATTTACAGAATAAACAAATCCATTTCATATCCTACATAATCAATCGTAACACTTTTAAACAAATCGTTTTAAACTAGGCACTTTAGTAGGTACAGACGCCACCAGCACATAAAGCTACCCGAAACTGTCAAATTTTCCCAATCAACTTTGAACCTTATGCCTTAGCAATAAAGTTGAAAATCTATTAAAAAAAATTGACAGATTGTACCTACCTACTTACTCAAGTTAAGTTGTAAGTACCTACTTATAGGTTTAATAGTTTCTTCTAAAATAAAAGGGCTATAATACCAGTCCCACAGCAGCAGGTTAATTGCGGAACACACTAATAGTAGCAATGGGTTTCACTTTGACAGTTCAACAACATTCATTGCGTTATTTACGTTGTTGAGCAGACAACATTTTAGAACATATAAAGCTATAGATTGGCAATATCATTCAAAATCATTCATATTGTAGGTCTCTTTTCATACAAAGAATGCACGAGCATTGATTACCACGCTTGCTCAAGACGGGTCAATTGGCGATTTTTTTCAGGTTCCATCTAAAAATTTAAGAAAAAGCTAAATATTCGACTTCCCATTAGGTCTGCATCAATTTGTTTTTAAATATTTGAATAAAGACTGCAGTCGAAACCTCATTAAAATAAAAACAAATAAATAAAATACCATAAAGAAATATTATGACAGCAGATAAAAAAATATATCAACCAACACGGTTCTAAAATTCAAATTCTTTAATCTATTTTCAAAATGAGGTCGAATTCATAAAAGTCTATGAGTTGGCAACCCTGTTTATTCTTAAAACATGAAATCTTTGTTAGTGTGGGTGTTGAGATTAATATGTGGGTTCCGTCGTAAATAATTATTTGAAGTGTAAGTATTATTTTAATTGGTGTTAGAGTTTAATTATAGGTACTTACATTAATGCCGTACCTACGATCTTCGGCTCGAACATGAATGCAAAGTGCTAACACGATCAAATAACAATTTTAATTCAATTCAAATTCATTATTTATGCTTTCATTTCAACAACACAAAAAAATTAATTGTTGTGTCAAATATGTGATTTGAGAATAAGATTTCCTGAAACTCATTACTCAGCATATATTGAATTACTGTTTATGTTACACAATTAGGGTGCTGGCAGGGACCCATCATCATCTGCCAAGCCTTTTCCCAACTTTGTACGTCGGCCAGGAGCAGTGGTGGCTCAGTGCTAACGGCCCCTACTGAGTTGCAGGTCATGGGTTTGAACCCAGCCAGGTGCTTTACTTTGGGTTCTGAAAATATAATTTATCACCATTGCTCTCAAAACGATGAAGCCGAAGAATGTTCTAGAACCAAAAACACGAAGACATCATGTGATATCTACCAACCCGTACTTGGCCCGTGTGGTAGATTGTTAGCCTACTCCCTCTTGAAGAGAGGCCTGTGTCCCAGCAGTGGGAAGATTATAGGCTGATTATACAAGCGTCGGCTTCCAGCAGGATGCAGCTAAATACCATGACGGTTTTTACACAAAGCGACTGCCTATCTGACCTCCACAATCGAGTTTCCATGGCACTCTATTCGTTTTAGGTATATCCCTAAACACTTTTAGGGATATAATACAAAGAATAATAATCGCTGTCAATGAAATCAAAATATCGATGTCCAATGTTGGCAGGTCTCACCCAAGTCGTGCCACAACACAGGTCCTTTGTTTTTCAAAGCAGTCCATGCCAACTTCCTCTTATAGGATCGAAATCGTATCTGATCTACCTAAGGGTTACGGGCATCCTAGATTCTTTAGCCTAATCAGGTAACTCGCCCACCGAACTGTTGCTGAACTGATTATCAAAAACTAAATATTCAATCTCACAGCACACAACATTATTGGCTGATTATACTAAATATTCAGTTACCTACATTTAGGCTTCGCCAGACTGCCGACAGTTGCTGCATCATGCATCATCATCTGCCTATCCCAACTATGTTGGGGTCAGCTTCCAGTCTAACCGCATGCAGCTGAATACCAGTACCTACCTATCACAGAGCATACTACCTATTGCACCAAAGTGACTGTCATTCTGAACTCCACAATCCAGTTTGTGGGTAACACTATAACCCCTGGTAAGACTGGTTGTCAGAATTTCGGGCTTCTGACGACCCGTAACGACTGCCAAAGATCTACGAATGACAGCCGAGGCCAACGGCTTAACGAGCTTTTCGCACATGCTCACCCATCCACGGACCAGCCTCAGCAAGCATTGCTTAACCTTAAAGATCAACCCGTTCGGCTATAATTATTTGGCCACGAGCCCCTGCTACCTACATCATGCATATTATAAACGAATTCAATACGAACTTCCTAATAAAGTTCAGTTCCTGTAAACAACGTCCACGGGAAAACGTATAAAAAGATGAATAAGCAGTAACTAATTTACATCGATTGAGCGAGCTTTCAATTTCGCCCCGTCTCCGTCTGCATTATCATAAATAAAGAATGACTGCTAAGTATGTTTGTCACATGTCATCCATACTCGATGTGATAGGGGCGCGCTTGTGGCCGTCAATTTCTGTAATTCAATTAGCTGTATTGAATTAATATAGCTTTGGATATGGTAGCTTCAGTTTCTTTATTAATAGAGATATATTTTGGAGTTAGATGTTCGATTTGTCGCCTCTTTTAGAAAGATAAAAAATAAAAATCGCAAATGTGAATTCACTGTCGGGTTAGCCCTGCAGTTAAGGTGAATGCGCAGTGGTAGCCCGCGAAATTCAAGTTTTCTTACGTTTTTTGCAATTTTCAGGTCAGTGTCAGGTTTTATCTTGATCAAAATTTCATTCGCGACTATAACAGGTACGTAGGTATTTATAAAATTATAATCATTAATACATCTTTCTAAGTTAGGTACCGTAACGTAACAACAAATCTCTTATGGAAAAGTGCTTATGGTAGAAATCTAACTTAGAAAGATGTATTAATGATTCTAATGATTATAATTCTATATATACGTAGGTACCTGTTATAGTCGCGAATCAAATCATCAAGATACAACCTGACATTGACCTGCAAATTGCAAAAAAAAGGAAGAAAATTTGAATTTCGCGGTCTACCACTGCGCATTCACCTTAACACCATCAAATCGAAAAAAAATCTTGATCAACATGGGCAAGGACACTGACACGTGAACAACTAGTTTCTCATACATGCATCCACTTATTCTAATCCCATCTAATTAAAACCTTTCATAGAAAAATAATAAGTAATTAAAATAAAAACCAGTCCGAATTTTCGAACGAACCCTAAATCTTTCCAAAGCCTATATAATCAAAACGAGTGATTAAAAAAACAAATCCCTCGCATAAATTAATAACGTCATCCCGTAATATTCATTAGCCTTAAAAATAGAACGATCCCCCTAAAAGACAAAGACAGGAACATTGACAAACGATTCGTGCGTCACTACTTTTGTACAAGCAAGAAAGAGATAGCAATACTTTTCGTTGTTGCGGTCGAGTAGAACAGGCTACGCGTCATTGGCTGATATTTCCCGCGCGCAGGGCGTCGCCGGTTTCCCGCTATAAATTGAGTTGTTGACACATTGATAATGAGGTTATGTTTTAATATTAACGTTTTTTTTTCTCCCGCGCGAAATTATAAGCTGGGGTAAAATAATTATTGTTATGATTCGTGTTTTAATGAGCTGTGTGTGTGGTCCGTTCTCGGATTGCTTGTAATTAAACTGTTTCGGTTTTGCGCAAGCCGCCATATTTAAGTTCCCTCTATGGTTCTAGTGTTGCCGATAGGATTTTACGCACTGGAGTTTTTAGACGCTCATTGTATGCGTTTGTTCGGTAATGTATGATTTTAGTAGCGTGGTAAAATAACTATTCATTTTGATTATGTTTTGTGGTTACAGAATAGATTTTAAACGTGCAATGTCGTTGATTGTGTGACTGTGAAGCTTGGTTACAAAGGAGTTTTGAAGCGCATGGAGGTCGTAATGTGTAGGTATGAGTTAATACTTCAAGGTACGAGTGTAATGTTCTGTAACTTTGTAACTAATAGACCGATTTTGACGAGAGTTGAGTCGTTATTCATAACTTTTTAAAGGACAATAATTGTATAGTGTTCACTCCTTTTACTGCTTTTAAGTAGGTAGGTATGTGGTAAGTATGAAGTGAAACCTACCCAGCTATTTCTTCTCGAATATGCGGTAGGTAGGTAAGCGACTCTTTTATTCAAGACTACCTTCTTCCGCGCAAGTCCCGTCAAAATCGGTTGAGCCGTTTCGGAGATTAACCGGCGCGGGGCAATTGCGTAACACAATATCAATCGGCATCGGTTTAATTTTGACAGTTCAACAATACTTATTCATTGCGTTATTTACGTGTTGAGCAGACATATTTTTCAAACTTATGAAGCAATGGATTAGCAATTTGCTTCAAAATGATTCAGATTCCGATTGATAGTGTGTTACGCAATTAGGGTGCGGAACAAACAAACAGAGAGACAAAATTTAAAAAAATATCCTCCACGAACACCTTATTGCCACCTCTATTAGTAGATGGAGTCAGACTGCCCAGGGTATGCCCTTCGCCACTCTCGGAGGCTATTTTAAAACTTTTATTGTCACCTTTATTTTCATGAAGCCCTTTTACGGATGCCGCATACATAATATTGCGACAAACACGCCGCGCGAGTTAGAGACACTGCATTCTTAAATTATATTATTTTAACAACATAGCGAATTACTTATAAAATATGTTGTTTATCCCAGGGCCACCTTAAAAATCATCAATATGTTGCGTAATTATTCTACACAGTGATTTTCAATAGAAATTATACAGTTTAATTTCCAAAATATTATCTAAAGTTTCAATACACGCGGCGTGTCAGCGGCACTGAGAAATAAAGTGTTAACGCACCCAGGAAAACGTTAACACAAATGAGAAAATACTTACATAATCTTAACCCCGACGGGCACCTACTTATAATAATTTTATTATTATGATCGCTTCAACGCCTCAGGATCTAGACCAGTCTAATTTAAACTTAATGACCTAACGCGAAGATAGATAGCTTAATATACATAATGATACACTTATTACCAGCGACGCCATTATGTTTTTTTTTACCATTTTTTTCTATTGCGAGTAAATTACAAAATACACTAAGTTATTTGGAAGACTTAATTCTTTGAGATTAGTTTTTAAATGCGGCGTAACATTTAAATAGTAGTTGGTTTTTTAGTTGAAAAACTGGTCAAGTATGAGTTGGACTCGCGTGCTAAGGGTTCCGTTCCACGATCTAAATACCTACAATATAAAAAGAAATATCTATATTGTACTTACATGATCTGACCAAGATTTTGTCCGGACTTTGAGACCTTGAGTTTGTTTCGCCATTTCTTCTCAGGAGTAGGTAGTCACTCTACTCCATCAAGCTTTTTTTTATTATATGACGTGGAAAAGCGATTCCGATAACCTATTTACAGAATAAACAATTTCATTTCACCACAGATGGCCTAGACAGTGACATAATATTCTGACAGCGATAACGATGGAAAAGTCAAAAATGTATGGGGCTGAGTTAAGCTACCGAAAAGTTATAATATAATTATGTTAAACCCTTGAAACTTGAACGGTGGAGTTTCTTGCCCATTCTTCTCCATACGAAAACTACCTTTTGGAAGGGGCGACTACAATCAATTCTATTTTAATGTAATTTTTGACGTTCAAAAGTGCCTCTTATGTGCCTATTTGAAATAAATGCTTTGACTTTGACAAACGTAATAAAAATATTACTTAGGTATCTGCCCTCAAAACTGTGAAACACTATGATTTTTTTTACAATTTTTTTTTATTGAATATAAATTACAAAAGATTCTAAGTTATCTATAAGACTTAATCTCTTAGATTATCTTTTAAATGAGGCGTAACATTGAAATAACAATTGGTAGGTATTTTGTTGAAAAACTGACCTAGAGTGAGTCGGACTCGCGTTCTAAAGGTTTCGTAGGTACTAGGTACCATCACAGAAGGCAGACAAAATGACACATTATATCACCGATAACAATGGAAAGATCAGAAAGATATGAGACTGACTTATGCTCGGTTCCTATATGCAAAAACGAATCTTTTTTATTACCAAGGTAATTGCCAGACTGGGCATATAAATAGATTTGTAAGCTAATTTTACCTGTGATAGCTACTTCCATATGGGAGAGTCTACTATGCAAAGCTATGAGACCTTTGCTTCATTATTGATAAAGATACAAGAGATTTAATTTTAACCAATAACGGTCCGTAAATTATCGGAATCGGCCATTGAGTTGCCGAAAAGCTAATCCCGTTGAAAAACATAGGAGAAATAAAATTTTTTTGAAGAGTTTGCGTTTTGTCTGCCCCAAGTCTGTGAAAAACGATGAAATTAGGACCCGGTTTCCGCACGATGTTTCCTACACCGTTTCGAGAGTGGTAATGAAATTACCTAAGTATACAAAAAAGTGGTCTGGGTTCGAACACACGACCACTCGTAAGCCGGGGCCGACACCACCGGGTCACCGCTACTCGTCTTTTGGATACGGAACCCTAAATAATTACGAGAATAATGTAGAAAATTAAGCGAGTTTCTGATTTATTTTTTGTTTTAATTAGACAGCGCTGTAACAGCTTATTTTTTGAGAACTATATAAATTAATTGAGCGGAAAGATGATTAATTTGTAAAAGAGTCACAGTTACTTACCTAACCTAACCATTTTTAAGTAAACTGCGTCGAGTTTTAAATAATAAATAGTGGCCACCGCGAGGCACATATTAAAATTATTAATTTTACGATTTATTTAAAACTAGCTGCGCCCCGCGGTTCCACCATGGTAAATGTCGATCCCGTAGGAATATCGGGATAAAAAGTAGCCTATATGTTAATCCAGGGTGTTGGCTACCTCCATACAAAATTTTATCAAAATTGGTCCAGCCGTTTGAGCGTGAAGAAATAACTCAAACTCAAAGCATTTATTTCAATTAAACCATTACAGGCACTTTTGAATTGTCAAAATTAAGTATTCGGTCAGTTAGTCAGAAAGTTGAAGCTAGTTGCCCATTACAAAGCGTAGATCTCTATGGAGAAGAACGGGCAAGAAACTCCATGGACACTCTTTTTAAATCAAGATATTACAAATTCCTTGGTACATTATTCTTGTTGCTTCTATATGTGAGAACAATGTAAAAAAAACACATAAATGAAGAAACAATACAAGAAATAAGATTAAAAATAAGCCTTGGCAGTTAAGTGATGACCAGTCTCAACCGACGGCGTCCGTTCACGAACATGACACGTGGATCAGCACCATCCAGCTCAACCATTTTGTAGGGAACCGAATGATCCAACACACGCGCCACCATCAGTGAGACATTTAAGTGAGCATGACACATTCTCAACTCTCATGCTCTTTCAAGTCAACATCAAAAAATAATAATAAACGGATCCATGGAGTTATATAACAAACATATAAACACACAGACACACACACCCTTTCACAGAAAAATAATGATCTCATTTCATCCAACTTTTAAAAAAAACGCCAACCTCCAACCGCCGCGTGTTTTTTACCTCCAATCCAAAACCAATTTCCTCATTGCGCAAGTGCAGTAAAATGTAAAACAATCTCACATAAACAATATTATTGTTATTGCGACCGGTGGTCGCTGGTCGCCGGTCGTTGGTCGCTTATTTATTTCACGGACGAATTGACGCCCAGTCAACAATAATGCCACCATTGATTTTATAATGAAAAATATCGAGTTATATTTACATTTTGTATTTCCTTGCGTTTTGATTTGCTTCGGCAATACGTGGGAACTTGGTATGGGAAATTTATAATGTGTGGCATTTGTAACGTTACAATTTCCTGAAGGCTAATTATTGTAACTTAAATTTTTTTTAATTAAAAAAAACGCAGTGTTTGAAAAATCTTGACTTCTGCATAGCTATTCACAAACACTCGATACGCTTCCGTATCATATCGAACATTAATCATTGTTATCGTAGGAGTCTTCTAAACGCTGTTCACAAGTCCAAAACCCGAAAATTTTGTCAGTTTAAATCAAATAGACGCCCGCTATTCTTCCAACAGCTATGTATTTGCTGTTGAGGGGAAATCAAATCAGGTTATCGAAATGTCAGGTTTTCGATACGATAGCCTGTCGAATGGTTGTGAATCAGGGCTCTGGTCGGCTTCAATACGGGATTATCTAGAACGGTAGGTAGAACTCCTCCAGAGTTGGAAGGGGTTGAATGAGAGTCCCTCGCCAAGCAGGTGCGGCAAAACCGTGGAACCGTAGATAGTCTTGCGTCGTCAAGCTTCGTCAGAAGGAGAGTCCCTGTTACAGATAGTGCCATCCACGAAGACGCGCCCCACTCTTCTTACTAATCGCTAGTGGTTATCGCTAGTTAATTCCGCTAGTGTTTTAGTTTTTTGATACACACTAATTACCCACTGATAAGTAATTACTGTGTATCGACAAAACCAAAAACACTAGCGGAATGTTGCACACTTGTACTGTAAGCGATTAGGGAGAAGAGTGGGGCGCGTCTTCGTGGATGGCGCTATCTGTAACGTCCTACAACATCCCAGATGCCTCAGCGTCTGAAAAGTCTCTCGCTCGGCAGGAGGAATGCCCCAGGGTTCACTCATCACACATTTATGAAATCCATACTAATATTATAAATTCGAAAGTAACTCTGTCTGTCTGTATGTTACCTTTTCACGCCTAAACCACTGAACCGATTTAGATGAAATTGGGTATAGATATAGTTTGAGTCTCGGGGAAGGACATAGGATAGTTTTTATCCCGATATTCCCACGGGATCGACACTTATGCGGGTGAAACCGCGGGGTGCAGCTAGTTATAAATAAATAACATTTATGAAATACTAGCTTCAGCCCGCGACTTCGTTCGCGTGAACTTCTTGTTTCCCCCGAGCCACCCCGTCGTATCGCATCACCCGCCCGCGCTATCACTTAACGTTATTTTTGACTTTTTTTCTTTTTGCTCGGCTCCTAAGGGTCATAGCGTGATGTTAAATAGCCTATAGCCTTCCTCAAGAATTGGGCTATCAAATGCAAGAAGAATTTTTCAAATCCGACTGGTAGTTCCAGAGATTACCCCCTACATACAAACTTACAAACAAATTTTACCTCTTTATAATATTAGTCTAGATTAAATATAAAAGATGTGGTTTTGCTGTAGCGAAATACCAAACACATTACAGAATGGCAGGGACATCGAAGCGCAACCTGTCACCATGGATCAGTTCGCAATAAACGTTTTGACTTTGACTTTGGATTCAGTAGGTACATGATTCTGAACGCCCTTGCGGGGTAATTGCGTAACATACTATCAGTAGCAATGGATTTCATTTTGACAGTTCAACAACATTCATTGCGTTGTTTACGTTGTTGAGCTGACACGTTTTTCGAACATATGAAGCAATGTCCTTCAAAATTAATCAGATTGTAATTAATAGTGCGTTACGGCCCCAACTTACGAGTTGTAGGTCGTAGGTTCGAACCCAGACAGGAGCTTTACTTTGTGTAAATAATTTCATCACCACTGCTCTCAAAACGGTGAAGGAAAACATCGTGAGGAAACCGGCATGTCCTAGAACCAAAAATTGAAGACATGTGACATCTACCAACCGGCACTGGACAAGTGGGCACGCGTGGTAGATTACACCCCACTCCCTCCCGAAGAGAGGAGGCCTGTGTCCCAGCAATGGGAACATTTTAGGCTGATTGAAAGACAAAACTTTGTGAGTGTGTTTATATGTTTGTTACTCTATCAAGCAAAAACTACTAAACGGATTTGGATGAAATTTGGCACACAGATAGTTTATAACCAGGATTAACACATAAGATACTTTTTATCCCGATATTCCCACGGGATCGAAACTTATGCGGGTAAAACCGCGGGGCGATACTCGTTAGTTATAGTTTTATTTATTTAGGGACAACAAACGGTATTGTAATAATATGTAAACATAGGTCAGAACTTAATAATGGAGGTAAAAAATACTCGTAACGTTATCCACATAGGTATTAATAAACAGATCTACTAGTTGTTAGAAAGACTGATATAAAAATAAACAGAATAAAAATAAACATTACTTAATTATTAGGCTTCTGATTACTTAAAATAGTAACAATTTTAATTAGCACTCCCTCGGCGCAGAGAAATTCTTCTTTAAACTTCTCCACTTCATTACCGCAGGTAGGTACGTACCTATTAGCAATAAAATTGGGCACGCGTAACATACCCAGTAGTACGTACCTACCAACAATAAGATAAATAAAAAAATACACACAAGAGTACAGAATAATATGTTTACCTCAAAACACCAACAAAAAGTCTTTACACAAAGAGGACTTATTCAAAACACAAATTCGCGACGGTGTAAACACACCATTGTCTATGGCCAGGTGACAGAGACAATTCGGTGTTCGTTTTTCAAAGAGCTGTCAAACTTTACGTCAATATTTTGGCGCGATTTGTAACGCTGTGGGAGTTTGTATTTTGACTAGTAATGTCCTGTGGGTTCAACGGGATTTTTGGAATCCTTTGACACGGTGTGAAGGAATGTTCACGCTCTCTTCCTAATGAGGTTTTTAGGAACCATGAGGTGCGAGACGTGCGAAGTTACCATAGATAATTTTGACACAAAATTAGTTAAGCATGGCCGTTTCATTTCAAAATACCTACTGCAAATTGATGTGTTAGTTAATCCATTAGTTACGTTTAAATAATAGTGGGTTGAAACAGTTCAATTGAGCTTTCTTAAAAATAAAAATCGTTAGGTACTTTAGGTAAATGAGGTTTTATACAGGTAATGTCATAAATTTATCGGAATAAGCAACAAAAACATATAAATCACGAAATAAAAATAATAGTAAAGGCACGGTAGGTAGATATTGGATATTACTAACAGATAAACAAGGGGTCTACGACTCTGCTACGCACGCTACGAGAAGTCTACGATAAATTTTTCATTTTTTTTTTTGTATTTAATTGATTTGTAGTGTTTTAACCAATATTGAGTGTTTTTAGCATAGAAAAAACCATCTATGTATTAGTTAAAAGTTTAAGTGACAAAAAATAGGTAAGTAAGTACTTACATACGTGGCAATAAAAAATCATCAACTTTTTTATATCTTTGGTAAGTAGGTAGAACTTTCTTACCACGAACATTTTGTCCACGGATCTCGAAATAGACCAATTCAAACACGGAAATATGGCGTTTTCTGTCAAATACAGGTCGCATTGTCAATTTCGTGCTGCATTCATACGCCTAATAAGTTACGCTTGTCGCTAATGAAACAGATTCAAAAACGCTCGACAGGTATTTCTAAGAAACCATTGTTGGTACCCCACAAACTTACCAATACAGCTGTTCAAATACCCAATCTAAGGGCTGTCAGAACAAAAAGCAGTTTGACAGCGGCAAATACAAGTTTGTTACATATTTCGGCGTACAACTTTCGCGGTAAAATTGATTATCAAGTGTTTTGACTTTTTTTTTTTATTTGTTGACGGGCACGGTTCATGGCTGATTGGGGCTTGTTATTTTTTTTTTCTGCAAAGAGTTTAGTTTGGTTTAAAATTTTGCGGGTAAGAATGAAATTGGTATTGTGTATCGTACCGTACGTAAATAAAAGCATTAAATACCTGCAGTGTGACTAAAAGTGTATAGGATTTTTGATTTTCGTTTAATGATGAACGTGCACTTACTTTTGAACATGCAGATAGGTATTTTTTTTGTAAGTACAACTTCAAAATATTGGTCATTTCATTGATGTTGAACCGAATTTAAAATAATTCCGTAGCGCCTCATCATCTACCTAGCCTTTTCCCAACTAGGTTCATTGGGGGGTCAGCTTCCGTATTTTTTTTACAAGTTTATTTAAAATATAATCTTAACTTATGAACTGTCTGTGGGAACGGAACAAACAGTATTATAATTATTCTTTATTAGAGTAATCGGATGCAGCTGAGTACCGGACCTCCACAACCCCGTTACTGGGTAACAGATACTCCTTGGTAAGAGTGGTTGTCAGACTTTTTGACGACTGCCATAGATATTCAAATGACAGCCGGGACCAACGTCTTAACGTGCTTTCCGAGGCACCGGAGAGCTCATCATGAAATAGTTAGTTACCCATTCACGGACCGATCTCAGCAATTGCAGCTTAACCTGATCAATCGACCTGTGCAGCTGTTATTATTAAGCCACGAGCCCCTCTTAATTATGTAGTAGGTAACTATCTTCTATACTTATACTAAAAATAAAGCTGAACAGTTTGTTTGTTTGAACGCGCTAATCTACGAAACTAACAGTCAGATTTGAAAAAAATATTTTTGCATTGATAGCCTAATTCTTGAGGATGGTTATAAGCTATTTAACATCACGCTAGCACCCTTATGAGCCGAGCAAAAAACGAAATAATAGCGCGGGTAGGCGATGCGATGCGACGGGTTGGATCGGGGCCATAAGGCTTTTACGCGGACGACGATGGCACGGGCCAAAGGTGGTCAAATGATAAAAACATTTTAGTAGATTCCGTTTTAAGTATAAGGGACATTCTGAATTACAAGTCCGTCTAACAATTTTGCAATATAGTCGACCAACTAATAAACAGTCAAAAACATTCAAATAAAAGAAAACAGAATAACCAAACAATATCACTGCGGCATGCAATAGAGAACAAAGTGCTCTCGACACGTTTGACAGGCGGGAACGGTCCAATTTCAAACGACGTTACGCGCTAAATCGATTTCGGTCAAAGGAAAAAAATGTCTACGTTCTCCGTAGAATTCGCTTTTTAAATATTTGACGCAGTGGATCTCTCTTGATCTTTGACACGAAATTCTCTATGACATGTATTCAAATAGAACCCCTCTGAGACCTTCTAATTTATAAAAAAAAGTTGTCAAAATCTAATGCGAACACCATAGTTTTTCATATTAAAAACATAAGCTATTTATTTATGTAGTAAAATTGTTTCGCAAAATAAAACAATTAAGTAGATACGTTTTTATCACATCTATTCAACCTGATCGATCGACCCGTGCGGCTGTTATTACTTAGCCACGAGCCCCTCATAACAATACCTATTCCCCAATATATTAGAAGTTAGAACCATTTATTAAAAACCCACAAAAAGCATCAAATTCCCGCCAGTATACATTATTTGTTCTTCAGGATCCAATATGGCGGACAATGGAATATGCTATGATACCTGCGGTGAGCTAATTACCTAAACACCGGAGAGGTGAAAGTATTCAAGGTGTTTGAAACCACCATGGGTTGGGGAGAGGGTATGGGGATGAGCGGTAGCGATAAGCGACGGCGATTTTAGGAAAATTATATTTATTTCTGTAAATTGGTAAAAAAGAACACCTTTACACGTCCAAAATATATTATGTTTTAAATCTAGATGAATTCGGTATTTCCTATGCGCTGGTTCCTATGAAAAGAAATAACGAAACAAACTCAGACGGCAGTCTCTTTTAAAGGCCTGCACCCTAATTGCGTAACACACTATCAATCGGAATCTGAATCATTTTGAAGCAAATTGCTAATCCATTGCTGCATAAGTGCGAAAAAAATGTCTGCTCAACACGAAAAGAACGCAATAAACATGTTTTTCAACTATAGTAAGAACACCTTTACACGTCCAAAATATATTATGTTTTAAATCTAGATGAATTCGGTATTTCCTATGCGCTGGTTCCTATGAAAAGAAATAACGAAACAAACTCAGACGGCAGTCTCTTTTAAAGGCCTGCACCCTAATTGCGTAACACACTATCAATCGGAATCTGAATCATTTTGAAGCAAATTGCTAATCCATTGCTGCATAAGTGCGAAAAAAATGTCTGCTCAACACGAAAAGAACGCAATAAACATGTTTTTCAACTATAGTAATGTTATGTTTGTTCTTGGGATAAATTCATCACAATCTCACACTTACCTAGGAATTTTAAGTAGCTGGATATAGAGACATTTTGAAAGGGAATGTATTGGACTTTATTAATATCATATGATACATAATCAGCCTATAATGTTTCCACTGCTGGGACACAGGTCACACAGGCCTCCTCTCTTCGAAAGTTCGAAAGGGAGTGAGCTATAATCCACCACGCGGGCCCAGTGCGGGTTGGTAGATGTCTCATGTCTTCGAATTTTTTGGTCCAAGAAATGCCGGTTTCCTCACGATGTTTTCCTTCACCGTTTTGAGAGCAGTGGTGCTGAAATTATTTAGGTACACAAAATAAAGCCCCTGTCTGGGCTCGAACCCACGACCTATAAACTCGTACGACCTATAAAGTCGAGTTCGTGAAACACGACCTATAAAGTCGAGGTCGTGCTGCTATAATTTATAGTGCATAGCAATTAAATAAGACATATCAGAAATTCAAATGTTATTCAACTAATTTACCTATTGCTTACATAAAAACATTTATGTAGAAAATAAAGCCGTATCGTCTAGTCTAGACATTTTTATGTGTCTGCATTTAAAACTAGTAACACGAGGGGCTTGTGGCTAAGTAATAATAGCCGCACAGGTCGATCGATCAGGTTAAGCTACGCTTGCCGCGGTTAGTCCGTGGATGGGTGACGATCTTCACATACCAAGAACCCTCCGTGCCTCGGAAAGCAAGTTAAGCCGTTGGTCCCGGCTGTCATTCGTGGATCTGTGACAGTCGTTACGGGTCGTCAGGAGCCAGAAAGTCTGACAACCAGTCTTACCATGGGGTATCGTATTACCCAGTAACTGGGTTGTGGAGATCAGATAGGCAGTCACTCCATGTAAAACACTGGTATTCAGCTGCATCCGAGCTGCATCCGGTTAGACTGGAAGCCGACCCCAACATAGTTGGGAACCTTTTCCCAACTAAGTATGTTGGGGTCGGCTTCCTAGGCAGATGATGATGATGATTTAAAACTATTATCAATACTAATCTATCTACATACTAAATAATAAATCTATACGTCTATAAATCTTGACTTAGCACACGAGGTTGTTAACATGTGGAATGTGAGCTCGGCTGTCATTGTAGCGATTGTCGTATCGGCCAATGGCCTGATGGCCAAAAGCCTCGACCAACACCTGAGGAGGCTCTCGTTGGGCAGCTGGATCAAGGGCTTAATTCAGAAAGCGGTACTTCTCTGGAACTACCAGTTGGATTAAAAAAAAAACCGAGTGTGCTTATGACCACACGACTAAAGTGAAACTTCAAACGTGTTTGGCTATGAGAGGAAGAGACAAAGAAAATGTGCGCGCGCACTGCTTTCTCTTGCTTATATCCCCACTCAACTCCCGTTCGCCTCGCCCGATCACACTTTTCGTAACGCTTACGTCACGCGTTCGCCAGCTTACTCCCCAAGTCAAGCGTGCGTAAAGAAGTTTCACTTCAAAAATATTTTTGCGTTTGATAGCCCAATCCTTGAGGAAGGTTATATGCTATTTAACATCACGCTAGGACTCTTAAGAGCCGAGCAATAAGAAAAAGAGTCACAAATAACGATAAGTAAAAACGAAGTGATCGCGCAGGCAGGCGACGCGACGCGACGGGGTTTACGCGGACGAAGTCGCGGGCAAAAACTAGTATATTATACTGTAGCGGTATCTACAACGCCACATGCGAACAACGCGTCATACCGACGTCACGCAAATCCTGCATCTCGCAAGCAGAGTTTACCGCGCAACTAGCATAGATACAACGGCCCGACATGAATCATCGGGCAGTTGCCCGCCAGACACAACACCCGTCTGGTCGGACGATCCTCCCTTTTCTATAGAGTATGAGTGAGCTTTACACCCTGTTCCTCATACCTCTATAATACTGCATACCTAACCAAACAGGATAAACATCATACCTACTTTTGCACACAGCATACAAAAATACAGTCGCAAGAATGACAAAAGAAAAATAAAAATCGGACCCGAAAATTACCATATTGTATACTGGGTCTAAAACCGATTAGAGGCTACACGCGGCGCGTTACGGGATCCGCTATTGTGTTACCTGTCAAAATACTTCTCGTTTTTTCATCTCGTTTCTCGTTTTTTTCCAACCGTTTCTCGTTTTTTATCCCCCGCCCGCCGCACCCAAAATGGTGCCGGCGAAAATTGGGTTTCAAAAGGAGGACTTAAAGATTTTGTTGATAAGGTTTGACTGTTTGTTTTATGTTATCTGTGGTCATTTCTGCTTGGAGTGTTGCTGTAATACGGTTATGCAGAAACTGTATTTCGGATTTCTCTGTGGAGTTTCTTGCCCGTTATTCTTCAACCCATCCACAGTCCAACCGCGGCAAGCATAGCTTAACCTGATCGATCGACCTTTTGCGGCTGTTATTATTTAGCCACGGGCCCCTCAGGTTAGTCAGATCATGTGAAGAACATGTAGATTGATGTCTGAAATGATCTTTTGATGAAAGAATTACACAGATTGAGGGAACTGTCCAGTCACTTAGTTGGAGGTCGTTTAAGATTGCATGCTCTTTTACTGACAAACAACTTCATTACAACCTAAACTGCTGGGTCTAGTCTAGAAGGATGACATTTTGCACGAGAGTTCCTTATACATATAACAAAAACATACCGTCGAATTGAGAACCTCTCCCTTTTTTGAAGTCGGTTAAAAATAGCAGCGCCCCGCGGTTTTACCCGCGTACATGTCGATCCCGTGGGAATATCGGGATAAAAAGTATCCTATGTGTTATTCTGATGTATAAGCTACATTACTGTTTAGTTTCATCAAAATCCGTTCAGTAGTTTTTGCGTGAAAGGGTAACAAACATCCATCCATCCATCCCTCCATCCTCACAAACTTTCGCGTTTAGGTAAATACTAGCTGCGCCCCGCGGTTTTACCCGCATAAGTCTCGATCCCGTGGGAATATCGGGATAAAAAGTACCCTATGTCCTTTTCCGGGACTCAAGCTATCTGTATACCAAATTTCATCAAAATTTGTCCAGCCGTTTGAGCGTGAAGAAGTAACAAACATATAAACACACACACACACACACTCACACACTCACAAACTTTCGCCTTTATAATATTAGTGTGATATTAGTAGGATAGGATTATCGCACTTATATTCGCAGCTAATTCATTAAGGAGGACATTGAAATGCTTCTCCAATTTGACAGATTACTCCAACATACAAAACATGGCTACCTCATCAATAACGAAGTACTTAATCATTTGATTGACACCTGATATCCTTTCTCGTACGTAATTAGCAGCAGCTGTTTTGAGGACAGGTGTGACTCCGGAGTTTATGTTGACGATGTTTAAGTGGATATGGATCGTGTATAGACACCTTAATGTGGCTCCTGACGCAAAGTTTTAAGTAGGGTAGCTCTCTTAGTCATAACAAGACATGACGTCTTGTCATCATTCTCCCAATTTAGTTATTCAGAATCAGAAATGCAAGTGGTGCCAGTGACACAGACGCCAGCATAAAAAGCTACCCGAAACTGTCAAATTTTCCCAATCAACTTTGAACCTTATATTTTAGTGATAAAGTTGAAAATCTATTAAAGAAATTTGACAGATTGTAGTTGTTTGATGTGCTGGCGTCTTCTGTACATTCGCCGCAGCCCTGACTGGTATCAGCCCGCCATACCTTGCGGGCTGATAAGATATGATTTGGTAAGATTACAACATACCTATCAATATTCTATGATTTGCTATTTAGAAAATGGATAGGTTCGTCTGTTGGGCTCCCAAATACAAACTTAACAACCTTTAATTGTTTGTAATTGTCTATTTATTTTTTAACCGACTTTAAAAAAGGAGGTTCTGTATTCGACCCGTATGTATGTATGTATGTTTGTATGTCCGCGATTATCTCAAAAACTGCTGAACCGATTTTGATAATTCTTTCATAAGTGTGATCTACATACTTTCAGGAAGGTTTTAGTATATAATACATTAGGTAATTATTCTTATGTACGAAGTTATATGCATAAATGTACTGCATCTCCGGCATTTCTATGGGAATTTTGATGATTCTTCGAGTCGTGTCTTCAATTCTTCAATGCACTAGTGTTAATTGAATTTGTGTGGGGTAGGTACAACTAAAAAGTGAAAAATAAAAACTTTTTTACAAAAAAAACAACCGACTTCAAAAAAAAAAAACACTACAAAGTGAAAAATAACTTTAATTTCGGAAGTCGGTGTCATCAAACGAAAATGCGGAACCAACGACACCGACTTCCGAAATTAAAGTTATTTTTCACTTTGTAGTGTTTTTTTTTTGAAGTCGGTTGTTTTTTCTATGCATTATTGAATTTCTTATATTAATTGATATTAATTTAATTTAAAAATGTAAATGTTTAATATTATTGTGGCATGTATTTTATTATATTCTTTGGTTACTAACATAGTTTTTAAGTAAGTATATTACTAACATAAATATGGACTGTGACATAAATAAATTGCATATTATTATTTGGACTTTTGCTATTCCCGATCATAATTCGAGTTTGATAACAATTTAAATATGTACTTAATAGTTTATTGACAGTTAAACAATAAAACTTAAACATTAAGTGACCTTTACAAGAACGTGTGCAAAATACAGCTCAAACGAAAAAAATTAAGCAATTTTCCTGTTAAAACGTTAAACATCAGAATTACCGCAGCGGTTTTCGATGTAACATGCAAAAGACAACACATGCATACCTACGTTCTGCCACGCCTCCCTTCTGTACTGATGATTGAGGTTACATGTCTAGTCATGCACTCTTTGTTAAGTCGTAACGAGGTGTTTAATTAATAATTAGTGTTGCCATGAGACAAAATGTTACACGAAAAATTGGTATTTTTTTGGTAATATCGTCATTTACATATTCTATCAAAGAAAGTCGAAATCAAAGCATTTATGTCAAATAGGCACATAAAAGGCACTTTCGAACGTCAAAAATTACATTAAATAAAATAGAATTGATTCTAGTCGCCCCATCCAAAAGGTAGTTTTTGTATGGAGAAGAATGGGCTAGAAACTCCACCGTTACTGTTTTAAAATGTTTTACAATATTTTGCGTAAATTAATTAATTATACATCCATAATATTATAAATTCGAAAGTAACTCTGTCGGTCTGTCTGTCTGTGTGTTACCTTTTCACGCCTAAGCCGCTGAACCGATTTACATGTTTGGAATAGAGATACTTACTTAGTTTGAGTCCCGGGAAAGGACATAGGATACTTTTTATACCGATATTCCCACAGAATCGAGACTTATGCGGGTGAAACCGCGGGGCTCAGCTAGTGTAAGATAAATTATGTGAGGACGATGCACCTAAAATAAAATTACTATACCACAAAACCATGACATATAACTTAATTATCTGATAGATACATACATATATACCTACATAAAGAGTACGAGTTAACTGTATACATAAGTAACATAATCCTTATAATGTTCCCACTGCTGGGACACAGGCCTCCTCTCTTCTTAGGACATGAATAGCATTGTTTTTCTATCTGCTAATAAAAACTCTGTCTTTCCGAGTAATTTCTTGTTAACTCTTCTATAAACCCGCATAAAGACGATATCTTTTTAATCACCTATCCATTAAAAATATAAAACTAAAGAATTCCTCAAACAAGCGCAAGCGCAACGCTAGGCATTTCAATTATTATATATGGCAACCCCGCCATCTTCGCCAATTATCTACACATAATTACTTGCCACGCTTTTAGTTGGCAACTCTGTAATTATCCTATTACTCTGACGTGCGCAGGCGCAGGTAATGGCCGTAAAGAAGTCATATTTTGTAGGAGGTATGCAATAAGTGTAGGAACGCCATTTTGGGGTAGAGTACTAAAGATATGGTTGATTACTAAGAGTTGTCTGCCAAAAATAGTTTCTCCTTTCATGGAAGTTAGCTTTATGTGGGACTGTTGGGAATTAGGAGTTCAATGGTGGTTATCCTGAAATGACATTTATCAATTTGTGCAATAAGGAACTTGTGGTAAGGAAAGTGTTAATGTCTAAATGTGGATGGTCATAAGAATGGAGGCAGACGAAAATACCGGGTCTAATTAATTAGACCTGCAGTCCTGCACCCTAATTGCGTATCATACTATCAATCGGAATCTGAATCATTTTGAAGCAAATTGCTAATCCATTGCTTCATAAGTTCGAAAAATTTGTCTGCTCAACAGCGTAAATAACGCAATGAATATTGCCGAACTGTCAAAATGAAACCAATTCCGATTGATAATGTGTTACGCAATTGCCCCGCCGGTATTCGTAAGTCGTTTTTCGGAAACTCTGCAGACGTAATAGGTTGATAGTTGTTACAACTGACTGATAAAAATGACAGCCGGGACCAACGGCTTAACGTGCTTTTCAAGGCACGGGAGTCACCAATCCACGGACCGACCTTGGCAAGCGTAGCTTAACCTGAGCGATCGACCGGTGCGGCTGTCGTAGTTAACCACGAACCCCTCTCCTGCAGTTCAGCTATATGAGAGAAAAAGAAGATTTTTTTAGTATTTTCCTTGGCGGCACAAACAGAATACTTATCCCATTGTCAACAAAAGCATAAATGATTGAAATTGACCCCTTCTGGCCGCTCAATGATCATTTATCTCAATTGATTACCTTATCTGGCCCGGCCGGTGCCTACAGTGTCACATTTCGATCCGACGGGAGAGAAAAAACTTTTTTTTTGGCTGTAAAAAAAATATTTTGTGATAAAAATAAAAAAAAGAAACATAATTGTTGATTGACTGGTAGAAAATGCCTATGGCATTAAGTCCGCCTCTGTACATTTATGTGCTTGAAGTAGAGTCTGGCAAACGAAAGTAGAGACTGAAAAAGCGCGGCAAATTTAAAAAATATCAGTATGGCAACCCCAAAATTAGTATGACATACCTGGGATAACCTAATTTGATACTTTATAATAATTTGTTTTTGATGAAAAACGGTATTATTTGAACACTACTGCTTGACTTAGAGACTTTTGAGTTAGAAAAATGCTCAACAAGATCACAACAAATCACCAACAACACGCCATCTTCACAGAGCATGTACCTTGTTTTGAAAAATTTAATTTGTCATTTTGTCTAACATTGCCATATAAAAAGTTTGCAAATAATTCGAGTGTCTACTTTCGTTTGCCAGACTCTATTAAATAAATAATTATTTACCGACAGCCATAGGAGCAATAGTGAAAAACTGCAAAACGATAAAAAAAACTGGGAAAAAGAAATCGTTTTTGAAGTGAAAACTTCTTTATGCGCGTTGGGCATTTTTCGAGATGGGAAAAACCATTGAACTCACGACACTGTTACCGACACCGCGCTACATTCGGATGTGTTCGGCTGTCCTCTGGATATACTCGGTTTTAATGTATTTCCGATATGTCAGTGAGTGATGGCAAAGTATTATAATTGTGTTTTGTTAGCCGGAGTTTGGTCGGTCTGTGGATGGGTGACCATCTTTACATATCGAGACCCCTCCTCCGTGCCTCGGAAAGCACGTCAAGCCGTTGGTCCCGGCTGTCATTCGTGGATCTTTGACAGTCGTTACGGGTAGTCAGAAGCCCGAAAGTCTGAAAACCAGTCTTACCAAGGGGTATCGTATTACCCAGTAGGTAACTGGGTTGTGGAGGTCAGATAGGCAGTCGCTCCATGTAATATACTGGTATTCAGCTGCACCCGGTTAGAGTAGAAGCCGACCCCAACATAGTTGGGAAAAGCCTCGGCAGATGATGATGAGGTATGTCCGGATAGACTTTCAGTCTAACTTAGAAAAGGCTGAGTTTCAGTATCACACTAATATTATAAAGGCGTTTGTGAGCGTGTATGTTTCTACGTTTGTTACTAATTCACGTTCAAACGACTGGACCAATATTGATGAAATTTTGTATGGAGTTAGCTGACACCCTGGATTAATATACAAGTTACTTTTTATCTCGATATTGCCAAGGGATCGAAACCGTGGGGCGCAGCTAGTATTAGATAAAACTACTGCATTCAGGCTATTTTTCAGGTTGACGTCCAAATTGTAACAGCTTATTTGCAATATTTTATGTGGTATTTTTTTGTTGTAGATACAAGTACCTATTACGTGTTGTGTTTATAAAGCATACAATTTAGTTTAATGTTCAATGATTGTGTTCATCTGTTTAGAGATTTGTTTATTGAAATTAGCACCTTAGGTATTCTAATAATAATTACTTACTAATTAATATTTGCATGCAAATTTATGGCGAAATGTGTCCTGGTTCCTGAAATACAGGTGCTCTAACCTACCCCTGGAGCCAGTGTCTCACATTTTTCTGGAACCTGTTTTTATGGCAATAAAGAAACTCATATACTTACATAATATTTATATAATTTATATACCTACCTACCTACCCCCTTTTGTACCGCATTTACTGCCAATAAATGACTTGACTTGAAATGCTGAAAATCTCCCAAGTCACCGATTACCCCGCTCATGGGATTTACTGCGCCATCTATTGAGAACTTTAGGAAACATTATTTGCATAAAAATGGGTGCGCCAAAGTTCACCTAAATTTTCAACTCCGATAATTGGAAATCCGAAAATGTTCTTCCTAACATTTTTCATCCTAACAATCACAATTCCTAACTACTCTGTCTCTAATGTTCATAATTCCGAATCATTCAACTTCATAATGTCAGTAGCAATAAACATCTATTATACTTTTATTTGTTTTCCTATATTTTCTCAACATAACCATCTTTTACACTATTATTCAAAGTCATATCTTTTTTGTTTAGATCGTCGACATAGGATGCAAAAACGAGCGAAGGGCACCCCGAGGTTCGGTTTGGTTAGGTTACTTTAAACCCTTTACACAGAAATAGGGGCCCCGCGAAGCGGGGCTCGGTCGACATAGGATGCAAGGGCGAGCGAAGGGCACCTCGAGGTTCGGTTTGGTTAGGTTACTTTAAACCCTTTACACAGAAATAGGGGCCCCGCGAAGCGGGGCTCGGTCGACATAGGATGCAAGGGCGAGCGAAGGGCACCTCGAGGTTCGGTTTGGTTAGGTTACTTTAAACCCTTTACACAGAAATAGGGGCCCCGCGAAGCGGGGCTCCGTCGACATAGGATGCAAGGGCGAGCGAAGGGGACCCCGAGGTTCGGTTTGGTTAGGTTACTTTAAACCCTTTACACAGAAATAGGGGCCCCGCGAAGCGGGGCTCCGTCGACATAGGATGACATAGGATGAAAAAAAAAGTGTTTATCATATTAGACTAAATAGGTTTTACGTCTATTGAGTGGTACCTACATCAAACGATTTTATATTGTCTGTTATTCTTATAGAAATTAGTTACATTAAAATTATATCAATCGTTTATTATATTAACTGATCATTATATCAAATAAAATTATAGGTTCAGTTGTTATATCTTGTAAATATTAGAGGTTTTGTAATTATATCATACATATATAACTTACCCGTATAAACTCCCAGGCCATGAAAATATTATGGTAGTTATGTTTAGGGATAAAAACGTTATGATAAAAAACAGTAGGAGTTTAAAATATTTACATTAATGATATTATGAATTAAAATTTTCGGAAACATGAGTGTTATGAACATCGCCGGTAGCACTACAAATAGTATGAATGAAAACTTTAGGATGAAAAATTGGGTCCGTGGCTTACGCCCCCAGTGGTCGAGGCACCTGTGGCCGACGCCCCCGATTCAATTAATTTAATATCTTTATTTTTTTGTGCTTTTCCACTTAGTACAGTAAATGAGAAAAGTGTTTCATCATAATAATAAAGTATTTTGCCTTGCTAAACAAAAGCTATCTATCAAATAGCAGAGAGAATAGATCGCCACTTAACCCTACACACCTTTTTCTCCATTAAAAGCATATTTATTATGTACAAACATCCAAAAAATCAAAAATAAGTACTTCATATAAAATGTTAGTGAATGTTGTTAATAAACATTTATAATAAATTAGGTAGGGGAGACTGGGTACGGTTGCAACAGGGTACGGTTAAACCAACGCTAATAACTCGTAAACTATTAGCGGTGTGGTAAGGGGTACAAGGGGAAAGAGATGCGGCTGGAGAGTCCGGACATGAATCACAGTGACGCGTTGCACTTCGCGCGCTCTGTACGTTTTCAGGGGACCCTATTATATTTTTTCGACAAAAAGTAAGTATTTTCTATTGTTTTCTTTTTCAAATTACTTTGTTGATATTAGCATTTGCATTTTGAGTGATTTTCTGTTTTATTGTTAGATTTTGAAGGTTCTAAAACCGTGATTCGTTTTTGTTTATGTTGTTTTGTTTCGACGCTATGTTTGTTTTATTAGCGGTTGAGGGGTATGGGGACGGATGAAGCAATTATTGTGGGTACGATTGAAACAATGATAACCCTTGCTTTTTTCGTTCTAGATGCCTAGACAACGTATCGAAAAAACTTCAAGAGGAGAGTGTGATATAACTCAATACGAAAATGCGTATGTAGAAGTCAAAAAAGGGACTTCTTTACAAAAAGCTGCAGAGATGTACGGAGTTCACCATTCTTCTCTTCTGCGATACAAGAAAAAAAGAAATGCAGTGTTAGTGTTAGTTTGTTAGTTTAAACCGGAGCAGAAGAGCTCTTTTTATGTTCGAAACTATTATTAAGACTGATAGAAATGGTGCCATACTAGAATTTAACTATTTCTTGTTGATTATGAATAAAGAAACTGATTTTTATTACTTATTTGTTTATGTTTCAACTGACCCCCATCGCTGTTTCAACCGCCCCTGGTATGGGTACGGTTGAAACAGTGGCACATTATTTTATTAAACTCTTCCTATCTAGTAAATATGGCAGTTGAGCCTCTAATTCTGAGATATATTTGAAGACAAAAGTCTATTCTCTCATTTTATGTGTTTTGTTGTTTGTTATGTTTCAAAATGGCTGTGCTACGAGCGTTCAAAGCAAAATTGTTTCAACTGTACCCAGTCTCCCCTACCATTATGGAAATTCTATCTTTCAACTTCAACCAACTCGTCAACTAACTGAGCCAAACCAATTTTTGTTAACAATAAAAAGTCCGTCTTTTTGTTCACAAAATTGAAAACAATTAGGAAGTATGAATAAATATTATATCTATCTCTTTCATACCAGAGTCAAGTTATTGAATATTGCAATATGCAACAGATAAGAAAGTTTAGTGTGTCATCTCACAATGACGAGCGAAGGTCCTTCCCAAGGGCTCGTGCGAAATAATTACAAAATAGTTAAAAATAGAATTGGTGAAAAAAATGTTGTGCCTGACAGTACATTTGATCAAAAATAGCTTTAAATTAAATTAATCGAATCGGGGGCGTCGGCCACAGGTGCCTCGACCACTGGGGGCGTAAGCCACGGACCCGAAAAATTTTAGGAAGAGTGATCATTCGGATTACAAATCGTTAGGAAGAACAATTTCGGGTAAAGAACTTTAGTTGAGCCAATATGGACCCCATAAAAATACATATTTTACTAAATCTTTGTATGCAATTTTCTTTTTCAGAAAGTAGAGCTACTTATGGAGCAAGTGTCTAACTTAATTTGATTAAAAGACTCGTGCCTACATAAAATAGCCTCCTTAGCGCCCTCAGCGACCTTTGGGCGACCCTTGGGGGAGGCCTATGTCCAGCAGTACCTCTTTCGGGTGAAATGAAGATTTAAGAATCTTTTGAAGTACCTACATGCCTTGAAAAAAGTATCTATGAAAAATAATGTTGTCTTTGGTAGGCTACTTCTGGTGCGAGTCTATGGTCAAGCGAAAACGTAAAAATAAATAATACTTTCCGTGAAATATTCCAGGCGTCCGTAAAACAATCAACTACTAAAATTAAACCAATTAAATCAAATGAAACAATACACGATATTGAGTCATACAAGAATTAGGAAAGTCAAAACACACGCACACACACAAAACAAAAATTACATACAATTTTCTACCAATTAAGTTCTTCAAAACTCCAATATTCATACATACTACAGAAAAACATCTCTTTAAAACATTAACACACGAAAATCAACCATATTTCACAACATATTAAAGTTCTATTTCTCTTGATATAAATCCAATCGGACCACACACGTCGAAGGTTTTTAAAAAAGGAACGCGCCGACCGCGCCTCGTTCGTTACCTCATCGTCGGGTGGTTTTTTTTTTAATTTTCTTTTTTTAAGAGCGAAGGCATCGATGCTAGCTATATACACGCCTTCTTGTGTAGAGGGGAGTTTAGTAGCAAACGATTGTGAGAACTTCCATTTGATTTTATAATCTTTACTTTTATATTGATTGTGTGTTTGGAAATAGGGAGTTTGTGCAGTGGGATAGGTTTTCTTTTTATGATTCGCATCAGAGCCTATTGCGTTAAAAACCGGACAAAGATTGGCTGTAAAGTCAAGATGTCGTTTTTTCAACGGCTGAAAGTTCATTTTAATAGCACTGCGTTCAGTCTTGTAATATTTACGTTTTTAAGAAAGCGGTGACCGGTCGCATAATAACGGCGGTCCAAATACAGAGCGTTTTTTGACACCTTATTGTCAAATACCGGTGAAATGACAGGAGGGGCTTATGGCTAAGTAATAACAGCCGCACGGGTCGATCGATCAAGTTAAGCTATGCTTGCCGTAGTTAGTCCGTGGATGGGTGACCATCTTCACATACCAAGACCCCGCCGTGCCTCGGAAAGCACGTTAAGCCGTTGGTCCCGGCTGTCATTCGTGGATCTTTGACAGTCGTTACGGGTCGTCAGAAGCCCGAAAGTCTGACGACCAGTCTTACCAAAGGGTATCGTATTACCCAGCAACTGGGTTGTGGAGGTCAGATAGGTAGTCGCTCCATGTAAAATACTGGTATTCAGCTGCATCCGATTAGACTGGAAGCCGCCCCTAACATAGTTGGGAATAGGCTAGGCAGATGATGACCGGTGAAAATTACAGATTTACATGACAACCGCCATTATAATACCTGTTTTTCTATTATTTTAATAGCCTCGTTGCTGGGACCTTTTAGCCAGATTGTAATACCTAATGACGGAACCGCTTTCTCAGCAAAATCAAAGCTTTACCGAAAGGAGTGCTATTCTGCCAATATGATGAAATAATAAAAAAAAAACAAAGGAATAACTTCCTCCTGTAAGAAAACTTTACTGACCTAGGAACCAATATTATTGCATATTCATTTATTCTCATTATTTCAAATTTACTCGCACTTTGTTATCGGCACGGAATTCAAGAATTTGATTCATTTATTCTCATTATTTCCAATTTACACGCACTTTGTTATCAGCACGGAATTCATGCATTTGATTCTGTGAAAATTCATTTAAATAGGTAGATATTTATTTATACGGTACCTACTTACATACTTAAATATTTTATTAAAATAATATTAGTAAGTAGTTATTGTACTCTTCTCAAACGTTTTCCTTATAAAATAAGCAGAATCTCATTTTGCTGTTCGCTTTTTCGAGAGGCTGCATGCCGCGGCCGTCGGACTATTAGCGAACCATATCACAAGTAGTATGTACCTACTAAATTATGGTATATATGTAAGATAAAAGAATATAAACTAAGAAAAACAAAACAAACAAACAAACCAAAAAGAATCAAATCAAAGAATAAACATTTTTCTTTCTTTATTACATCAAAATATTTTCTAAACCCAGTTTTTGTACATCAATCTATAAGTAAATTATAAATATAGGTACCTAAGTTTGCAAAACAGCAGTCACCGTCGGCCAACCTCATGGAAAGCTGTTACACCATTTTATAAAGACCAATTCAAATAGAAAGTCCAATAGAGTTTCGGTCAGTGGGTCGTCTTAGGGGCGGATTTGTTGGAGTTGTAGTATACGCTTAGGGGCCCTATCGGAAGCAAAGAAATGTAAAAAAAATAATAATAAGAAACTAAAAAAAATCTGATACAATACTTCAATAAAATTATTCCTCATGGAAGACCTTTGGTCACGACTTCCTATCTGACCTCCACAGCCCAGTTAAGACTGGTTGTCAGACTTCCGGGCTTCTGACTACCCGTAAGAATGACAGCCGGGACCAAAGGCTTAACGTGCTTTCCGAGGCACGGAGGGGTCTCGGTATGTAATGATGGTCACCCATCCATAGACCAACCGGGGCAAGCGTAGCTTAACCTGATCGATCGACCTCTGCGGCTGTTATTATTTAACCACGAGCCCCTTCAAGGACTTCTGCCTTTCGCAAGGACTATTACCAAAATAATTATTAAAATTAAAATACACCATAGACAAAATCCAGATTTTAAGCTAGATATTTCTATCAACATAATTGGACTTAATTAATATTACTTCTACAGACCCAGGTAACTTATGACTTCCAGCTGTTCGAGCAATTTACATAAAATATCAGTTTTCTGTAACCTATAATTAAGCAGTTAATAATTTTAATAATAAGTTATGTTTCACGTCTATTATTAATCTTGGAAGTAATTTTGTGACGCCATTGCAGACACTAAAGTGACAGTATGTATATGCAAAATGGATTCAAATATTCGAACAGGCTGTTGGAAACTCTATTTTTTTAAATGAGCACGTATGAATTACTTAGTTTGTTATTGTGTATTTTTTGTATTTTATCTATGGGCTTTAGTTGCCTGATAATACAATGATTATTGTTATTGTTGTTGAAAAGGTGGTATGCCCCCTCCATGCAACTTTCTCTCTCTCTCAATCTGTTTCTATTATAAACGATTACATAAACGAGTGTGTGTGCGTGCGAGTATCGCGCAAGGAACTTCGATCCTCACGGGAGTCCTCTTACCGAAAACTTTTTTGAAGTGAAAACTTCTTTAGCGGCGTTGTACACTTTTTTGTAATGGGTAAAAAATGTTAAACTCGCGTCAGGACACGTGACCTGATCGAAAATTCGTAAGACGGATGGAGAGTAGTCAGCCGGCGCGGCGTAGGAGAGGAAGTATCCCCCTCTCTTTCTACGGCGCGGCGAAAATGTATGCCTTTTTTTTATGGATGGGAAATCATCAAATGACTCTCCCTTCCGCTCCACCCAGAGCGGGAGGGCCCGCTCTGGGTGGAGCGGAAGGGAGTGTCAGACTCCTACTGACTAAAACCCATCCGTGTTCCTTCCTTAGCCCTTTATGTTCCGGGGTAGCGGTAACCCTTTCGGACAATCCCGCACCCCCGGCAGGCTTCAGCCCTGGCAGGCCCCTCCCTTTTTGCTGACATCTCTTTGAGGCGCGCGTGGAACACGTACGCGCCGTCCGGCACGGGCCTGGTCCTGATCGGATGGTGAGCTACCCATTACTCTCCGTCCGCAGGCCCGCGCCTACGGTGGCCGGGAGTCGTCATGCGGCTCCCTACGCCCGGAGCGTCTCCCGCGGCGGCTGGGGAAAATGTATGCCTGCTGTTTCGTTTAGGTGGCGCAGGGCGCTTGCGCGAATATTCGTGTGTGTTTATATTACAGCGTGGCACGCGCATCCATGGATGGTGACAGCTGATGGCTCGACCGTCTGTGTAGTGGCCACACTGCTGTGTATTCGTAAAATTCCTGTATATAAAGTGTTTAAAATATGGAAAATAAACAAAGTACATCTATTAATGAAAAATATCAAAAATGCACTACGTTAATATTCAAGTTTTCACTTCTGCCGGCACTTCCGGATTGCAACCCGTCTTTTTTTTTACCCATCTTCTTCAAATCACTTGATGTTGCCGACAAAAGCTGGACTACAGTTAAGCCTAGCCTAAAAGTGTTTTTCAAGGAAGGATAGTCAAACATAATAGAAAGAAAGAAAGAAAATACATTTATTTAGCACAGACTAAAGGACACACAATACACTAGATACATCAGATAAAAAAAAAAAAAAAAAAAATACCTACCACCACTTAAAAATTAACCGTCCCTGAATCTAAAAAATCGAACGCCGCGCCGCAATCGCCAATCAAATACAAAATCACGACTACCTACTCTCAATCACACCTTCTATATATAAATATATTTGGGTCCACCATAGCTAAGACCCGACTATAAATAACAATGTTTTATTACAGAACCACGCTTCTTAACAGCCGACATCGCCAGTTTTACTTTTTATAGTTTTTTAAATATCCACGGTAAGTATGTGGTTCTGCCTTTGAAGATTATTTTGTTATCTGCATGTAATAAAATAGGTGTGGGTATGGCTTATTTTTGTAATCGTTTTTCGGGTTTTCGTTACGTGGAACAGGGCGATACTTTTTTTTTGTTTTTGTTTTCCGAGGTGATTAGTCGTAGCGTTCTGCGTTTGAATTTGACGTTTGCGTTTTGGTTTTTGGGGGGGATTTTATTGTTGTTGCAAATTAAATTATGATGTTTTTAGTTTATTTCTGTAATGAAAATCAGTCTAGCCTTTTACGAACTATATTTGGGTCGACTTCCAGTCTAAGCGGATGTACCTGAATACCAGTATATTACATGGAGCAACAGTTCCACAACCATGTTTCTGGGTAATAAGATACCCCTTGGTAAGACTCAGACTTGTGGGCTTCCCGGGACCAACGGCTTAACGTGCTTTCCGGGGCACGGAAGGGTCTTGATACGTAATGAATGGTCACCGATCTACGAACTGACCGCGGCAAGCGTAGCTTAACCTTTGATCAACCAGTGTGGCTGTTAATATTCAGCCACGAGCCCCTTTTAGGCTTTTAGGTATGAAGACACAAAATGATAAGGCAACTCTTCTTCCGTTATTAGTTATAGAAGCAATATCTACAAGATTATCAAATCCTTTGGTGTAAAATTAGCCAATCAGCAAAGGGCTTTTAAGATCCGTGGCATACTTTGTGGTTTTTTTGCCCGCCATTTTTTTTGTCCGCCATTTTTTTTTTCAAAATATTCTTTCCGAAAAAAAATAAAAAATGGCGTGGCAGTAGATATGGCCAGCCAGCCTACTTAAATAAATCTGCAATCCCCTTTGAAACAATATTTCAGTATCACAATTAACCATAGACAACTAAAACCATCATTCTTGATACAAAAACCGACACTAAGTAACAATAACAAACTCCCCACTCCATTATGAGTAGAATAGGCAAAAATGCAACATCACGCCCCCACGAGCGCTTCGTAACACCAATAATCTGTTACGTTCTCCCCCGAGACGAGGAGATGTGGGTAATTTGGACTAGTTAGCGTCTAATTGTGCCGCTTCGCCCCAGTTTTGTATTGTTAAGTGATTTATATCATTTTTCGGGCATTATGTGTCTGTAGGGAGTAAGTAAATATGATAGGGGAGAGAGGGGATATTTTTGGGAAGGTTTTTTTGTGTAATATCTTTGAATATGAGGTCTGGAACTGTCTTTAAGTTCAGTCTTGTTGGATCCAGTCAAATATTTAGACCTTCATATAAGAATGGCGCTAATTGAAGCATCGTCACTTCGTAGCGAAACGGAATCGTGACCGAAATTAATAAGTTATAAAAAAAAAAAAATAAGTTCTACTAAAACTTGGGTTTCTTGTGAAAACGTTCCGTCATATTAGAATGCGCGTCATGAAAATCTGTCATTTTCATCAGCATTTGACATTAAGGTGTCAAAAAAAACGTTCTGTGTTTGGACGGCCGTGACCGAAGTATGACAGCTCCGCTTTTTTAAGAAACCAAAGCTTTAGGCGTAACCCAGTCTGCTGCAATGGCATGTTTTGGCATAAAACAATTTATTTTTTTAACCACGTCCAGTTCTCTTCTATCTTTTCTTTTTTAGGGTTCCGTACCTCAAAAGGAAAAACGGAACCCTTATAAAATCACTTCGTTGTTCGTCTGTCTGTCAGTCAAGACCCCTTTTCTCAGGAACGCGTATCAAGTTAAAATTAATATCAAATACTCAAAGCTGCAATCCCTTGAAGCAGTAAAAAAATCAAACTTCTAAGTAAACGCAATCAAAAGATTATGTTTATGTTCTGAAATCAAAACCTATAGGGAACTTTCCGTTGACCTAGGTTCATGAGGCGAGAAGAAATTTCATGTAGCACAAGTAAAGTTTATCCGAAAACCGTAAAATTTTAGTTATATGTAACAAAGTCAAAGTCAAAGCATTTATTTCAAATAGGCACATAAAAGGCACTTTTGAACGTCAGAAAATATCTTAAAATAGAATTGATTCTAGTCGCCCATTCCAAAAGGTAGTTTTCGTATGGAGAAGAATGGGCAAGAAACTCCACCGTTACTCTTTTAAAATGTTTTAGGTACAATATTTTGCATGGGTACAATATTTTGCATGGGTACATTAATTATATAATAACATGTGAGGACGATGCACCTAAAATAAAATTACTATACCACATAAAATATACCACATAACTAAACATTTACGGTTTACGGTATGCCTACAAAGTACGGAACCCTCGATTCGCGAGTCTAACTACAGTACTTACAACTTTTGGGGAAGACTTTGTACTACGGAAACCTCACTACTACGAAATAAAGCCTACGTCAAATTGTTACAATTCTACAAAAAACTACTTGCTGCTATCTGCAGCCGTTTCCCAACTATGTTCGGGTCGGCTTCCAGTCTAACCGGATGCAGCTGAATACCAGTATTTTATATGGAGCGACTGCCTATCTGACCTCCACAACCCAGTTATTGGGTTGTTACCCAATAACTCGCCGTGGATCAACAACGGACAACGGCTTAACGTGCTTTCTGAGGCACGGAGCGGACTTGGTATTCAAAGATCACCCATCCACGGAGCAACCGCGGCAAGCGTAGCTTAACTTAGCGTGCGACTGTTAATTCTTAGCCACAAGGCCCTCACCCTATTAAGAACCGCATCATTAGGTATTAAGTATGTGCATTAAAAAGCACTTCGCACTATGAGCTTATCTGCTGAGCCATCTTTACATAAACGTGCTGTAACGACAGGTGTAGACTCATAGGCATATAACGTATAATAAATTGTTGATAATGTGTCCAGTTTGCACGTCATAATTATGGTAAGTGACAGCCCTGGGCTGAATTGTGTGGGGAAGATGGCAGCCTTGTATTTTTAACTACCTAGCTTCTGCATTCACCCTCTTAGGGATAGAATTTCGAAAAACCCTTTCTTAGTGGATACCTACTCTTCACAAAGAACACACCCTCCAAATTTCATGTCTCTTGGACCAGCGGTTGAAGCTGTGCGTTGATATATCAGTCAGTCAGGACTTTGAATTTTATATGTATAGATATGGTGAAGAATGATTGATGGGTAGCTTTTAAGAATACTAGATGAACCCAACTTGCTGATGCTGCAAGCCCAAAAATGATGATGATGATGATGGGGCCCCCTTTTCCGCACTTAGACTCCCATTTGGTCCGTTGTGCGTGGGGATTCTGGCTAACAAAGCCAGCCTAGCTCCATCCAGAAGCACAGAAGCGTCCTGGGAGCTTCGCAGGCTTCACGGAGCGACGTCACTGTTCCGAGGATTTCTTCACGTTTAGAAGCCACAGCCTCGCGTTCCAGGATGACGTGGGCGGCTGATTCCTTCGACGTCAAGGCAGCCCCTGCAAAGGGGGCTGTCCGTGGCGCCTATGTTAAAAAGATGTTTGTTAAGAGGGTTATGACCCGTAATTGTACCTATTATGGTTCGGAGATTATTTCAACTTAGGCTACGAAGTTTTTTGGTTAATCGCGGTTGTACCATTGGTAAAGCCAATTTTGACTGTCTACAGTCTGTTACCCGTGACCATCTGTTGTTATGGAGTTCGGTCGATCTTTGGCGAATCCATGCACGAAATTATGAGAAAGGTTGCAAGCCCAAAGCTTATTTATTTTCCTCTGTGTGACTAGAACGATACGCACGACACATATCAAGCTATACATTTCCAGAATAAGCTGATTTCTCATTACGAAAAGACTATACAACACGAGCTCAGCTAAAACTGAAAATATATAGCTTGATAAGTCGTCATGTGTCCTACTAATTTACAAACGGAGGGTTGACTTTTCGATCGTCTACAATAAAAAAAACTACAAAGTGCAAAATAGCTTTAATTTCGGAAGTCGGTGTTTATTTTTCACTTTTTAGTTGTACCTACTCCACACAAATTCAATTAACACTAGTGCATTGAAGAATTGAAGACACGACTCGAAGAATCATCAAAATTCCCATAGAAATGCCGGAGATGCAGTACATTTTTGCATATAACTTCGTACATAAGTATAATTACCTAATGTATTATATACTAAAACCTTCCTGAAAGTATGCAGATCACACTAATGAAAGAATTATTAAAATCGGTTTAGTATTTTTTGAGATAATCGCGGACATACAAACATACATACATACGGGTCGAATACAGAACCTCCTTTTTTAAAGTCGGTTAAAAATATGTACCTAAGTGCGAAGTGGTAGAATATAAAACATCGTTTGGTTTTTCTAAAGACAGTTTTTCATTATGATCAGTTTTCAAATATTCTGTTACAAAACCAATAAACATAAAACTAATATTTTAAACGTTTGGGACTAGAAACTTATTGTAAATCGCACTGCAAATCAATTATTTTGTCATTGAATCGGGTATTAATAATGCGTAGAATGGAACGGCGGCGGCTGCATTGAATGATTTTTTTTAAGGCAGGCCGGGGCCCTCGTCGATCGCGGGGCCCAGGGCACTTGTCCAGAGTGCCTTCCCAGGATGCGCCTTACATACATTATCTAAGCACAGCTAAGGCTATTTTTTAATCCTAGCTCAAAAAACGCCCTCAAACTCGTAACAAGTTTATTCCACCTAGCACCTCAACCTACCTCTGCATAATATAGAACAATATAATCGTTTGCGCGGCGTGCCTTATCGCGCCACGGCCACCGTGCTTGACAAATAACAATTTATATGTTAATAATTCGGGTTTTACGAGCGGCTGGATGCGGGTAGTGACAGGAGGAACCTAACTGATACATTTTTGCGTTCTTTTTTTATAATTTTGAAGGTGGAATAGGTATTTCATGTTAGGAAAAAGTATTTAATTGGGATAGAGGACTTGTCTGTGGCAGATTCAAAACACGTAATGTTATAAAGCAAGAACCGCCATATTGTATTTTAGAGAGCTAGGTAAGGTCAACGATAGAAGAAAACAATGGAATACTTATCACATTTAAATATGAATAATATCCTAAATCAGTAGAGCAAAGATTCTGCGCCTCTAAAAAAGGATTTGCAATAGCATTGACTAACAACGCCCTATCATGCTCAGTTATAAGCTACATAGCGTTCCCAACTATGTTGGAGTCAGCTTCCAGTCTAACTAGATGCAGCTGAATACCAGTATTTTACATGGAGCGACTGCCCATATGACCTCCATAACCTAGTTACTAGGTAACATGATACCCCTTGGTAAGACTGGTTGTCAGCCTTTTGACCTTCTGAGTTTCCGTAACGACTGTCAAAGATCCACGAATGACAGCCGGGACCAACGGCTTATCGTGCTTTCCGAGGCAGGCACGGAGGGGTATCGGCATGTAAAGATGGTCACCCATCCACAGACCAACCGCGGCAAGCGTAGCTTAACCTTCGATGACCCGTGCGGCTGCCAACATATTAATGAAATTTATAAACTTAGAAAACCCTACTTGTCAATCTTTGAACCCATAACAACTCGCACCGTAATTGCGTAATACAATCAATCTGAATCATTTTGAAGGATATTGCCAATCCATTGCTTCTTATGTTCGAAAAATTTGTCTCCTCAACAACGTAAATAACGCAATGGATGTTGTTGAACTGTCAAAAAAAAATTAAAGCCATTGTTACTGGTTGTCATTGTTAGTGTATTACGAAATTAACTTGTTGGTCTGTAAACCTCTAGACCACGACTACCTATTAGAAAACATATCCAAGTTATTTACTCATTTATGCGCTTCATTAACAAACGTAAAGTATCTATCATTCCTCTACTTAGTATTCTCTTCACGTTCATAGTTACCTACCTCTTACTGGTCCTACATGACTGCCGACTATAATTTTCACGCCATTGAGTTTCACATGCTTATCAATTTATTTGTGAAAAAATATACACGTTACGCATAGCTTTGCTATGTTTGTTTGATTTGCCTGAGAGAACATGGACTTTAAGTGGGTATGAATTCGATAGTATTATTGATTTGTGAAGTCTTTGTTTTATATTGGATTGAATTTTCATAACGAGTTGATCGAACGCTTTTCAAAGGTCTGTTTTGCACAGGGCCTAAGATAGACCCTTTAGGAACACCTTTTTTGGTTTCCGTGAAGTTTGGTAAAGCTTATAAATAATAATAGTATAAAATTAAGGAAACAACTACTTTTAATGTGTTGAAAATAATTAAATAATTTTATATGAAAATAGAGTTTACTTGACCGTTCCTTCGTCGGTATTTCTTCTTTAGCTTTGACATTTTGAATCGTAAGTAAATGACATCAAAATCAAAAGTCATTAATTCAAATCAGGCTGAGAATCAGCCGTTTTGAACCCAAAATTACATAAGACAGTCCCCCAAAACTCCCGCCCTTCACCACTTCCTAATGCTTTAGCCGGGAAGAAGAAGTGGCGCAACGAACTCCCCAGTAAGTAGGTATATTGAATATATTATGTGAATACTTTTTAAATGTTTAAATAAAAACTAAACTATTATGTACTCTTTTAAAACTTGCATACATACCTAATGATATTAATGCGGTTTTTTGGTTAGGTCATTGGGTATGTATCGGCTATCAACGGTAGTCAACGGTCAGCAAAATACATGACCTATGTCCACAACACTGAAATAAAAACCACACGTTTCATTTCCCATAAAATTCCTCACAAAATAAACACCCATACCTTACGCAATTAACCGTAAACATAACATTTTATTACAACACATAAATACGTAATATTAGCGCTAAAAATATAGCGCGAACAATATAAAGATGACAGATGCGGCTAATGCGTCCGCCATGACACCGACCAATGACAGCGCGCCTAACTTTTTTCATAGCAACGGCAGCTGCATGTATTCAGCCAACATTAACGCATGTTATTGGTTATTTTTATAAATATAGTAGGGATGTGCTGGGGTGTGTTTTTTTTTAAGAATGATGATGTTATTTTGAAGAAAGAATTGGATTTTTGTAATGAGGTTGTGAGATAGAATTTTGATGGCCCTGTTTTTAGATGTTGTTCGATAAAGATGAAATGAGTTTTTCTTGTATTAAAATGGATTCTTGAGATTCTGTTCGCGTGTATTTAATAACTTTTTATGAGGAGTTTTAGTATCTATCAACATCTGAAAAAGTCGTTAGTTCACATTTTATTTAATAATGTTGGACTTTTGTGTTTTTCATGTTCTTGTGAATTCCTAGGAGTATTTTAGCAATGGGAATTCAATTTGTAGCAATAATTTATTGTTCTGAGGAATATAAATTTACAAAAACAAAGAGGAAAGTATACCTACAAAAAAACAAACGAGAATTTTAATGAACGAAAAGATGGTGACAGCTAAATAACTAACAGTTCCATCATAAGTCTTTGTTACTATTTAAGTATTTATTCTGTAAGTCCTAACACACCTTAGCCAAACCTCCGATGGGTCTACCTCATCTCAAAAATTTTTACTTCATCGTCATCATCAGCTGAAAGACGTCCACTGCTGGACATAGGCATCTCCCAAGCATGGCCACTTCGACCGGTTCTATGCTTCTCGCATCCAGCGGGTTCCTGCAGCCATCACCAGGTCATCTGTCCACCTTGTGGACTCCCACATTGTCAACGCTACCTCTTCCAGGGGTTATTCCACTAACCCTCATTGATAATCCCCATCATTGCATTACGTCGTCGACAGTGGCGGATTTAATAATAGGCTGAGTAGGCTGGAGCCTAGGGCGGTAGATTTTAGGGGCGGCAAATTTGGGGCTAACATTTTTTTTAAATGTCTTACTGAAATTAAAAAGATTGATATTTATATATCTACCATGTTTTTTTGGAAAGAATAAACAAAGTGAATGCTCAAATTCAGGCTTCTATCGTAGATTTTATCATAGTTGCCAATCTTTACAATTCTCTTTGCAAGTTTTTCGTAACTGATGAACGAGAACATTTTAAGTATTTTAAAGAAAAGGCGAAGCAGTATCCAAAGACATGGGACATTATTGTAGAGGTCGGTAGGGGAGGCAAAATTTTAATAGCCTACTGGCGGCAAATGTGTAAATCCGCTACTGCTCGTCGCCACTCCAGAACCAAAAATGTTTATTTACGAAATAACTACATAACATTTTATGGCATACATATTCAACAAATCACTGTTAAATATATCTCCAATCAAAAACAAACCAATAAAAATTTATTTATCTCAAAAGAAATTCAAATAAAACTCATCCAATTTTTATTGTAACAAGTGAAATAATTTGGAGTGTAAAATTAACTTTAAACCAAATACTTGTACAAAAAGTTTACGATCTATAAAAGTTTATGGTTAAACTTTATGGTAACGATCCATAACTAAATACTATTGGGAATATGAATTATTCATAAATTGTCTATTGAATGGGAAACCAAAATGATTGCTTCCAAAATCAAATCCCTGATTGTCTATGGGGCAGCCACCTTAGATTTAATTTGACAGAAGACTTGCATCCTAATTGCGAAACACTTTTGTTATCACTATAGTTTCATTATTCTTATTGTATAAGGTCATAACAATGATTTCAGCCACCGCCACTTCGACCGGTTCTGTGCTTCTCTTTAAATACTTCATGCTGTGTTCAGGATCAGATCAGGGGGCCAATTCCCGTTTTAAGAACGTTCGCGTTCCACTCTCAGTATCAATTTTTTTTTATCTTAATTTGTATAAATCTATTATTTTACACGTCACGTAATGACAAACATGTTTGCACTCAACTAGCTTTAACATCTTGCATGCACTTTCTATGTATGTACACACACATGTTTAAGGAAATATTTTTTTTTTATCTCATCTTATCAATCTGTCAAAAATATCTACCTCTAATTTACCTAGATATAGGTATGACAAGTTTTTGACATTATAAATAAATAATAATAATAATAAATGTTTATTTGTACACAAAAACCAAACAATACAATTTAGTGATTTAGTTGTACATTAGAGACAATTTATGAATGAAGCATTTGACTTCTAAACTAGGCAAGAAGCCTGTGTCTTAGAAGCAACATTGATTGTCGCCGAGATGAGATTGCGACTAGCTTTTGACCGATTAAAGTTACTGGAATTTGTCTTCAGTCAGTCTGACCGAAGTGCCTCCAAGCATCGTCACTACAACAGGTCCTGCGTTACTCACATACATCGGTTTCTATCACAATTTTGAAGGAAATCACACTAATATTATAAAGGCGAAAGTTTGTGAGTATGTGGGGCTGTGTGTATGTCTGTGTTTATATGTTTGTGACTTCTTCACGCTCAAACGGCTGGACCAATTTTGATAAAATTTTGTATGGAGGTAGCTGATACCCTGGATTAACATATAGGCTACTTTTTATCCCAATATTCCCACGGGATCGACATTTACGCGGGTGAAAACGCGGGGCGCAGCTAGTTGTTTCATATGCTCGGAAATTTTGTCTGCTCAACTGTCAAAATGAAAGCTATTGCTACTATTAGTTTGTTACGCAATATTATGTAACATTAATAAAACCTCAAGTTCAGCATAACGTTCAAAAAGTTCCTTTTGGCTCAAAGTAATGCTTTCGGAACGTCATGGTACGAGTATGTACCATAGACAAAAAAACACGTTTTTTTTATTTGATCCTACAGACTATAAAATAGCCAGCATTACAGCTCAGCACCTCTTTACTACGAACAAGAACATACTACGTTTAAAAACATTACCTGATACGGCAGCGAAAGGAAGCAATAACTTTAACTCCTCAACGCATCGCGTGCTGCACAAACAGACAGACCCATATCGCATGCATATGTAAGTAGAACGATAGTCCCTATAGAGAATTAAAAATGCAATGGCTAAGACGTCTTGAAGGAAGAACGTAATCGATTATCGAGGGCAATGCGTGTTACACATCGAATTGAAATCGATTTTTGTGTAATCGATTTCAAATCAATCGAGTAGGTAAGCCTTTTTCATCGAGTGCCGTAAGTTGGGGTGATTTTGCGCCTGCCAGTAATACTTTGCTCCAAATCCGTACAACTTTAAAAATAAAATTAAAAAAAAAGTTTACAACTCTAACCCCCTTATTCATAATCCTATTTTATCTCTATTTTAGCTAAAATAGGTTTATAGAACGTTTGTCTTTATCTGTCACGTTGTCATTTCTGTGTGTAAGAAAGAGACAAACCCCATTTTAACTAAAATAGGTTTGATAAGTTTTATGAATAAGGGGGTAAGGTTTTATTGATGTCTGAACGCAATCATAATCTTATGATTGCGTTGCGTTGCGTTGCGTTGGAAGTTTCTTTGTTTATGTCTGTAATTTATATGGTGTACATAATAAAGAGTATTCTATTCTATTCTTTTTTTACGGTAGCTGTTTTGGGGAAATCGCCAAGCGGTTGGTTGACTGTTCACATGACCAGAGGGCTGGTCTATTTTTAGGTGAAAGAATCAGCAATGCCATCCGACGTGGCAACCTTGCCAGCTTTTTGAGCACTGTTCCCACTGATAGCGATGCGGACGTTTTTTTTTATGACCAATAGCCTCTTCCCTTTTTTGGGGTCGTGGCTATGTAATAACAGCCGCAGTGACATGGGTTGATCGATCAGGTAAAGCTATGCTTGCCGCGGTTGGGCCGTGGATGGGTGACCATCTTTACATACTCAGACCCCTCCGTACCTTGGAAAGCACGTTAAGCCGTTGGTCTCGGGTGTCATTCGTGAATCTTTGACAGTCGTTCCGGTTTTTTGAAGCCCAAAACTTTGACAACGATACGTCGTTTGTATTTATTGTAACACAAGTCTCAAATTTAGTTTTTTTCGGATAAATCTTCGGAAATTTTATTATTAAAAACGAAAATTCTTGCACCGGTATATTTAAAACGTTGATGATGAGTTGTCAACTGAAGTTGGCCGCAGAAGACCGTTTCCTGATTCGAGAATCGCTCTGCGCATTCTTGTACCTACACTACGCAATCTTGCACACCCCTACCCTATTTGACAGTTAAGACAATTAAAGACAATTTTTTTTATGGAAGTGAAAACTCTTTTAGGCGCGTTAGGCAATTTTTGAGACGGGAAAAATCATTGAACTCGCGACACTTTTACCGACACCGCGCTACATTCGGATGTGTTCGGCTGTCCTCGGAATGTACTCGGTTTTAATGTATTTCCGATATGTCAGTGAGTGATGGCAAAGTATTCTGTTTGTGTTTTGTTTATATGACGATTCAAAAAAAAGTTTTCACTTCTGTCGGCACTCCCAGAGTGCCACTTTTTGTTTTTTATTTTTTTCTGACAGCAAATCGTCTTGTGTGGGATCATATAAGCAGCTGGTACACCAAACATTCTTCATGCAAACGCAGAAAAGCGAAAAAAGCCATAGGTAATTAAATTAAGTATTTACATAACCTCAAATAAAACAATTGCCGCTCAGTAATTAAAAATTCTTCATTTTACACACAAACGTATAAATACTTAATTTAAAACTCACGATTAATATAAAAAATGAAGCAACCATAAACAACAAACTTTATAGTTATCAATTAACCAATTATTGTCGTTGGACGCGCTTGTATAAAAAAGAAGATATAAAATGAAAAAGAGTTTTGAGGTTAAAAGAGGTTATAATCAGTGGGGATTAGCCAATAGCGATCATTCGGTGTTCATTAAGCTGTGAAGTTGGTCTTAAACTTGAGTTTTTACGTTTTGAGCGCAGCAATCTGGTTTTATGAGAATTTTATGAAGGCACGGGAATATAAAATGGCGCGCACTTAGGCAGTACCTAGTCTAGTCCCTTTTAGTTTTAATCTTTTTATGAGATTTTGTCTGTTTTATCTTATTGCTTTTTCTTTAAAGAGTAAGTAAGACGATTGGTGATATTTGCTGTAATTGAGATTTTTTATTTAAACACAAGAAAACGCTATTTTTAAACCTTTCTTAAAAGCATAATTATTATTAACAAAAGGCTCTCTATTCAGGAGCGCAACAAGTTAAAAGCTTTTAAAAATATGAATTGCCTACCGACGGATGCATTTTTTAAATAACCTACCCATGCATTATAATAAGTATTACTCACGTAATCCTTAGGTAGATATACAACTGTACTTTAAAAACAAATGTTGCAGCCCTTAGTCGCTTTGTGTCTGTCGGCGTTAGTGTGTTCGGCTATCCTCGGGATGTACTCGGTTTTAATGTATATCCGAAATGTCAGTAAGTGATGGCAAAGTATTCTGTTTGTGTTTTGTTTTCACTTCTTACGGCACTCACGGAGTGCCACTATTTTTTTTTGGTTCTAGGATATAATGCCGGTTTCCTCACGATGTTTTCCTTTATCGTTTTGAGCGCAGTGGTGATGAAATTAAATATGTACACGGGAGTAGGGTTCACTCTGTAGTTTTAGAACCACTTTCGGACGGCCCCGTAATTTTCGTTGACGGACTTAGGGTATAGACAAGGGCGGGTTGCTAGGAAGTAAGTACCCGATAAAAACGTAGAAAGTGTATGCAATCTATACAGTGGTGTGCATTGCATATAGGCATATAAGCAGTGCCTACCTCGATATATCAACATAAGCCTGTCAATTACATTTTAATGTGTGTGCCCCACAATTCAGAAACTCACTAAATTATCATACCTAACAAAAAACAAAATCTTTATACAAACACGCGCGGCAGTTATAGGCAGTCGCCGGACGGCCTACTCGGCTCCCGTACTATTCGCACATTGTCGTCGGTCTTTACTCGTTCAAGTTAATACGACAAAATTAAAAATACCTACGTACGTCTCACGCGTAATACCATGACGTTCGACCTTCGCAATTTATCACCCTTAAGTAGGCATGCCTGCTCAAATAACCACACTTTTGACCTCACTTTTTTTTCTGATTAGTGACCGCGTTTGTCTAGACTAGACCCGGCCTAGTGCCTACCTATTCTGAAAGCCAATGCACGCCACTGCAATCTATACATTTTCAGATAAAAATGCAGAAACTATTGCATCAACCTCATGATATTATGAACTCGTCCTCTTACTTGCAGCTACTAAGTATCTGGCGGCGACGTCAAAGCATGTTATGTAGTATATGCAAATTAGTATTCATTATAATATCATATGGGACCCTATAAAATGAAATTGAAATGTTTATCTTCTATCTACAGGTATATATACCTACATAAAAATGAATCGCCGAAATGTAGGTATGTACGCGCATAACTTCCGAACGACTGCACCAAATTGGATAATTCTTTTTTTGTTGTGTTCGGTTATTGCCAGGACAAGGTTTGTATGAAAGAAAATTTCGGAATAGGTATCGAAAACAAATTGCCCCCGTGTGAAGCTGGGGAGAGCCGCTAGTTTATATCTAACTAGCTGCGCCCCGCGGTTTCACCCGCATAAGTCTCGATCCCGTGGGAATATCAGGATAAAAAGTATCCTATGTCCTTCCCCGGGACTCAAACTATCTCTATACCAAATTTCACACAAATCGGTTCAGTAGTTTAGGCGTGAAGAAAAGACAGACAGACAGACAGAGTTACTTTCGCATTTATAATATTAGTTTGGATGAAATTAAATGTTTTTAGGGTTCCGTACCTCAAAAGGAAAAAAACGGAACCCTTATAGGATCACTTTGTTTTCCTTCCGTCCGTCCGTCTGTCAGTCAAGACCTTTTATCTTGGGAACGCGTGGTGGTATCGAGCTGAAATTAAAACTATATACTCAAGTCTGCGGTCCCATGAAGCTGTGAAAAAATCAAACTTCTAAATTAACGTGAATAAAAGATACGGTCGTTTATGCCGCAAAAAACGTATATGTCGACACTCTCAAGGGAATCAAAATGTATAGGATACTTCCCGTTGACATAGAATCATGAAATTTGGCAAAAAGCAAGGTCATGTAGCACAAATAAAGGATTAAATCCGAATGTCGTAAAATTGTAGTTACATTAAAAAAAAACCGTGATAATCTATTTACATACCTACAAATTTATACGGAACCCTCGGTGCGCGAGTCCGACTCGCTCTTGACCGGTTTTTTTTTTAGGTAAGTTGATCTTTTGAGACACTTTTACACATCAATATTTTGTTGGTAATCCACGATAATATCGTCACTTAAAAAATTACAAAAGTGCACATTAAATAATACACAAGCAAATAATAACCCCACAACCAACTCAAATCATCAAATCCCCTCAACACAATCGCCATCCATGGAGGCCCTGACGCAACACTTACTTAACTCGAAAACCCCATAAACCCGTGTAAAATATAAATAAATCCTTCCAATAATCCAACTACAGCTCACAGCAACACGTTTAATTGAATACGAAAGGGCGGCAACAAAAAAATCGCGGGGCAACAAAAAAATTGCCGGCAACAAAGGCACAACAGTCGCGACACAAATTGCGCAGACAATTTACATAGAAAAAGTGACAAGAAAACGACTCGCTACATTTGTTACGGACTCCCATTGTGTTGAAGAGTATTATATCCGAGAGGGTTCAGGGTTCCGTAGGCTTGTTATGTTGGGACTATCGTGTTTTTGGTAAAATTGGTTGCTTGTATAAAGAAGGGATGCTAGGTCCAGTTAGTGGGAAGTTTGTTGCGCCACTTAGAAAGAAAATAAGGTTATTGGCGACAAACATGACATACGTAAAAAAACACAAACACAAAATAACAAGTTGGAGGAAAATGTGCGTCACATTCACCCAAAACGGCCATCGGTCAGCATAATGCTACGACCCCACTACGACCACAAGTATAGCGTGCGTCACCTCGTGAGATAAAAATACTATAGGGAATATATTTCGCGCTAATGTCATGTAAGTTAATCAAGAAGCCATGCAATAACAAATGAAAAAATAATGCTACTATACAGAACCCACAACACAAACACCATAAACACACTTACCAACCTTTTTTACACCTTATTTATATTTATAAAACTACGTATTTGGTACAGGCTAACAAGATGTTCGTGTCAAACAAGCCGCCTAAATGTACCGCCATCTTTTTCCATAGACAATTTTTCCACTTTCTTTTCGGCAAAGGCGTTCGTTGCTACAGCCTGCGGTAGATTGCCATGGATAGTATGTAATCTTTTTTTTTGTTATTAGATTTGAAATTGTGATTAAATTTGACGGAAAATTGTTATTGTTGATAGGATTGGAACCAAATTGGATGTTTTGGTTTGGTTTGAGTAGTGTTGAGAGTTATCCCGTGGTAATCCGTGACATGACGTGGGATTAGGCGGTTTTAAAATTCGAAGAGGACAAAAAAGATGTTGTCGAGGGCTTTTGGCGGTTTAATTTAAATCTTGTTACGCAAACTTGTCGACTTGATGTTCGAATAGTGATAACAGTATTATATTTATATAATATTATGTACCTACTATTCTGTATAGTGAAAGAATCTCACTCAAGCGATCGCACACAAATTAGAATCTCATGGGTTTGTGAGCTTTGGTTCTAGGGTCAACCGTTAATATGGTTATATCTCATCATCATTTGCCTAGCCTTTTCCCAACTATGTTGTAAGTCGGCTTCCAGTCTAACTCGATGCAGCTGGATACCAGTATTTTACATGGAGCGACTGGCTATCTGACCTCCAAAACCCAGTTACTGGGTAATACCACAATATAAAGGTTATACTGTGTTAATATGGTACCCCTTGGTAAGACCAACCGCGGCAAGTGTAGCTTAAGAGCGGTTTCGCACTACATCCGATCCGAATCCGAAAGACCCGACTACTTAACTTCAACTACATATATCCGACAACCCTGGTTACTTATCTCCTTTGGTCCGTACACACCTAGTTGTCCGTATCACATAGTTATATTACCTACTAACAAATGCTGAGAAAGCAATCCGACAAGCAATATCTTCGCTTAACTTCAAGTATATGCTAAGATGCAAACTACATCAGTAGAATGTAAGTTATGTCCACAAGAAAAAGCAATAACGCACCTCACAAACTATACCCCCTCTTACCACAAAGTTGTCTATTCCCACGACCAACCTAAGAGCCATAATCTCCCATTTATGATATTTGTTATCTGCCCACAAAAGTCAGACTTACAACGTTCCATTTTCCAATAAAAACGACAATATCCGAACGAGAACTTAGTCAGCGAATACATCCAATAAACGTCGTTGCCTTTGCCCATCGACAGATAAAAAAAAAACTTTGTCATAGACAAACCGCGGGAGCGTTCAGAACATATGTCGCGGCAATATGGCGTCTTTTTATTGCTTTTGAAGATATTACTGAAAATGGTTTCTTTGTTGTTAGTTTCCTGTGGTTTCGCTTGTGGTATTAACGTTTGTTATTAGATTAATATTTGGTTTTTGTTTTAAATATCCGTATGCATTAGAAATCGCTAGGTAAGGTTTGGTTCGGTTCATGATAAATAAAATAATATGTTCTTAGAAACGAGGTACCTACTATCTTTGCCTAGCCTTTTCCCAACTATGTTGGGGTCGGCTTCTAGTCTAACCGGATGCAGCTGAATACCAGTATTTTACATAGCGCGACTGCCTATCTGACCTCCACAACCCAGTCACTAGGTAATACCACAATATAAAGTTATAATATATGGTACCCCTTGGTAAGACCAACCGCGGCAAGTGTGGCTTAAGAGCGATTTCATACTACATCCGATCCGAATTAAACATCCGACTTCAATCCGAATTGGAAATGTTCTAAATTCGGACGGATCTAATAGAGTTCGGATCTAGTGCGCAACCCCTCATACAAATAGGACTACCTATGGTCATTTCGGACTTCGGACCGGCATTTCTCGGATTCGAAAATGTGAAACCGCTCTAATCCTAAGTAGGTACCGTAAAAGAAAAATATTTATTTTGAAAAGTCAAACTGCAGTCAATCCGCTGGGTGGTTCAACCTGCGGGGCAATTGCGTAACACATTATCAATCGGAATCGGTTTCATTTTAACAATTCAACAACATTCATTGCGTTATTTACGTGTTGAGCAGACAAATTTTTCGAACTTATGAAGCAATGGATTAGCAATTTTCTTCAAAATGATTTAGATTCCGATTGATAGTGCGTTACGCAATTGGAGTGCGGGGTACAGTACCTATCTCAGCAGCATGTTGATAAAACTACCTATATAAAATAGGCTTTAAAAATCGAGCTAACATTTTTATTCTGATTAAAGATCTAATTACCAAAAAAATTATATTTGAATTTAAAAACTTAATTAACAAAAATAACAAAATTAAAACCTAACTTAACTAAAACTATACAAAAACTAAAATATAGCGTCGAAAAATTCATCCGCATCGCTGTCGACTGGTAATGTACCCAAGAGACTGGCGGCATTGCCACGTTGTATGGCAATGCTTAGCCTAATTACCTACCCACTCTTGTCTTTCAGCCCATGATCACTCCTTTTTTTTGTGGATGGGAAATCATCAAATGACCCCTCCCGTTCTGGGTGGAGCGGAATCGAGTGTCAGACTCTTACTGACTAAAACCTACCCGTGTTCCTTTCTTAGCCCTTTATGTTCCGAGATAGCGCGGCGGTACCTAACCCTTTCGGACAATCCTGCAACCCCGGCAGGCTTCGGCCCTATGATTAGTCCTTGCAAATATACCAAATATACAAGGCGACTGGTCATTTGACGTATTCATTCGACTTGATAGTGTAATCATCATAATGCCTAGGCGAAAATTCATGGAATTCGAGAAAACCCAACTGTTAAGTTATATTTTTGAAAATTTCCAGGTACCCAATGGAATAGCGATGAAAGCAATTGAATTTGAGGGTATAGAGATAAGTGGTATTTACTGAAGAATTCTGGGAAAATTACAAAAATATATATTAAAAATTAGGTTTTCTCGAATCCGTTAAATTTTTGTCTAGACATTATGGAGTGCTTCATTGTTGTAAAAGGGTTACACTTTCAGGTCCTGGAAAGAATACGTTAAATTACAAGTCAACCTGTAGAAAACACGGATAGTATTATACCTATAGTTTATTTGCGGAACTGTTGCTATAGGCACGGGTATTAATACAAAAAGTCGCTCTTTTTACGTGTTAAAAATAAAATTAAGATTTATTTATTTATTTAAATCTCCCTTATTACTATCATTACAGGTGTATACCTAATGCGATAGCGTGGTCTTACAATTAACTTAAGTACTTACAATTTAAAACTATGACAAAAGTAAAAACTATTAGTACTTATAATTATATAAAAAAATAATATTGTTCCCTAAATAAAATATAGTCCAATATAAAACAAAATAACAAAATAAAAACAACAACATATTATAGCCACATATTAAGATAATAGTTTGTTTACATTATATGCCTGGTTTATTTGCCGAACTAAAGGGAGGATACATATTTAAGTTTCAGTAGTTCGGTGCTTCGTTAGAACCGAACTATCGCAACTGAAAGTTTCAGTAGTTCGGTCAACCGGACTAACAACCGAACTACTGCTACTAAAGGGATCAAATGATATTGAAATAACTGTTGTCTCGCTTAACTTACTATAACGTCACTCAATCAAATACATAATAATGATAAATCAAAGAAGAAAAAAAAATAAGATCATCACACACCACCTCAAACAGAACTTCCCAATTACTCGACGCAAACATAAGAGAAAGACAAAGCCTCACAAAGATTGTGATTAGCATTCAATACATGCGACAGGGGGCTCTGCTCACCCTCGTGATATTAACAATCACGGGCCACACCTTGCTGGAAAGTTTTTTGTTGCAAGCTACAAGCGAGGAGCGGAAAAAAAAGAAATAGCCGCATCTTGTTTTTTGGCAAGTACCGTCAAACGGGTCGAATAGGGATGCAAGGGTGAATCGGGACGAAACTTTAAAAGGAAATAATATAGTTTGTTGCCAAAAAGGACTCTAATTGTGTTTACTGTATTATAATTAACGATTAAGTGCCCTTGTCGGCAACAAACTATATTATTTCAACGCTAAAATTCATTTTAAAGTTTCGTCCCGATTCACCCCTGCATCCTTAATCACCCCGTGTGTAGGTATTTAACCGCAAATAATTCCATTTTGATTTTCTAAAAATCGTGCTCGTGGCAAAGTAATATTATGCCACATGGGTCGATCGATCAGGATAGCTTGCCGCGGATGGTCCGTGGAGGGCGACCATCTGTAGGTACATACCCGTAGTAGGTACCTGTAGTCCTGTGCCTCGGATAGTACGTTAATCCTTTGGTCCCGACTGTCATTGGTGGATCTTTGGCAGTCGTTACGGGTAGTCAGAAGCAAAAAAGTCAGACAACCGGTCTTACCAAGGGGATAATGCAACCCAGTGACTGGGTTGTGAAGGTCAGATAGGCAGTCGCTCTACGTAACATAGGTACTGACTACTGGTATTCAGTGCATCCGATTAGACGGGAAGCCGATCCCAAAAATATTTGGGAAAAGGCTAGGCAGAGGATGAACACTACTATAACAAATGTCTCTTTTTGTGAGTCTCAAACTATTTTTTTTTTTCAAGGCTTCTAGAAACAGGATCGATAGGCATCAAAAAAATCTATTTATGAAAATTGCCCATTTGCTTCCTGGCTATACAGTATGGAAGCCACATATTATGCAATAAATTATACAACATACTTGTTCGTCATCGTCGCCTTTTCTGACGATCAATAAACCTACAAAAATGAAAGAAATCGGTCGCGAAAAAAAATTAGAAGGCCAATCCTCGTAATTTAAAACGTTCAAAATCTAGTCGCAGTCTCATCTCGGCGACAAACAAATGTCAAAATGTAGGGAAATTAGAGGTATTTTTGACAGATTGAGACTGAGATCAGACTGTGAACTTTCTTAAATTACGAGAATTGCCCCTCTGGTGTTCCCTACATTTTGACGAGTAGCAAGTCAAATAAATATACCGCTTCCCGCTCCATCTCTTGCCCTGTACCACACCACACAAAATCCATTACCGCTCGGGTCGGGGGTGAAAATTCGTAAACATCGCCGTTGTAGGGGTAGTTCTGTTTATTCGAAGCTCATTGTTTACCGGGGAGGCGCAACCGATGTTATACATGTTTCATATCGGCCGGGGATGATTGTTGAAGCGCCGATTTTGTGAGGGATGTTCTTAATGCCTTGCGGTAGATATGTGGGCCTTATATCTAAGTGGGTTAGGTATGTTATATGTGAGGGCGCGAGTGTTGGTGGGTAGATAGTGCATAGTTTCAGGTGATCTATCGATATTTTTATACTAACAATAAAAGTGTAGTTTGTTTGTTTTTTTTTTATTATTTTACGAACGCGCCACTCTCAATTTTTTTTTGCATGTTTTAGCCTAATAATTCTTAAAGAATGGGGTTTCTTGGGAAATCGTGGATCTTTGACAGCCGTTAAAGGTCGTCAGAAGCCCCGAAAGTCTGACAACCAGTCTTACCAAGGGGTATCGTATTACCCAGTAACTGGGTTGTGGAGGTGAGATAGACAGTCGCTCCATGTAATTGGTATTCAGCTACATCCAGTTAGACTGGAAGCCGACCCCAACATAGTTGGGAAAAGGTAAGAAAAACACTTATAAACGCTGTGAGTATCTACCATGTCCATAATGATTTAATAATAATAAATTAACGATACCCCACGTCAGCAATTCAATTAAATTTCATAATAAACCCTCCGCCCTCAAATCACGAAAATAATAACTAACAATAAGAAAAATATGATAACAATATCAATTTAACAGAACGTTGCGTAACACGAAAACAGCGGTAAGTAACAAAACGGCAATAATCCGCCCGAGAGGGTGCTAGAATACAACCCCTTGTGTTAGGGGTGTCACTAAACCGGTGGCAGAAAAATTGAGAATATTTCGAGGGTCAAATAATTTGAGAACTCTCAGTTAGTGACGAGATCGTTATCATTTTATTATTTACTTAGCAGGATTAATCGATTAACTCAGCCTATCGCAGTCCATCAGACTGCGCCACCGCTACCGCTACCCCGGAACACAAAGGGCTAAGGAAGGAACACAGATGGGTTTTAGTCAGTAAGAGTCTGACACTCCCTTCCGCTCCACCCAGAGCGGGAGGAGTCATTTGATGATTTCCCATCCATAAAAAAAAGGCTGCGCCACCATACCCTGTCCTGCGCCTTCGGCATTTTAGTCTTTTTCTGCTGTTGCAAATACTAGCGATAAAAAAAAAAATCGCAGTCAGTTTTGTTATTATAAGGCCTATTTTCAGCAGTGGATCAAGCACGACTAAAGTTTCAGGAATAATGTAAACATTTTGAGTTAAGTTCAAAGATTTCTGTTCTAAAATCAATCTAATACATAACAGGTTGACAGGAACATGAACGCGCAAGCTGTTACCATGGGTTCAGGGCATGATTCTAACCGACGAAAAACTTCAACGCTTATGGGTTAAAATTTTTCGTCAGTTAAAAAAAAAATTGCTGTACCATAAATTTTGACCGCGTAGATTACAGTTTTCTATGAAACAGAAGTTTTTTGAACTGAAAACTTCTTTTGGCGCGTTAAGGTGATTGGATACTGACACTTTTTCATACATTCTTTCGGGGTACAAATCTCGAAAAATAAACGATTTTTGCAGAATAAAAGCACGTATATTAAGTTGTTATGACTTATTATTGACGCATATCGACAAAAACCTATAAAAAAAACACTATTTCCAGGATATCTAGGCCTGACAAAATCGATAAATTTTTCTATGTGTGCGCGGCCGGAACACGCCCTCTGCAGGATATTTCAAAGAACTATCGAGAAGCAGAACACAAATTTTTGCTAAGGTTATCAACAACAATTGATCTTGCTCGTTAGATGGCGTTGTTTGTCAATGTCAAACAGGTTGGCCAATTTTATAATAAATCGTTGAATTATGCGTGTTTTTTTTGACAAGTTGCGAATCGTTGGTAGGTATGCAATATTTCTTACAAGGCTGGCGCGGTGGCTCTGCCCGCGCAGTTATATATTAAATCAATTTATCAATTGAATCATGAAGTGAGAAAAAATGCTTTACCTACTTATTGATAGTATTTGCGATCTACCCTGGGTTCGATATTACTGTAATGAATGTATGTACCTACATACTAAGTTTATGTACCTAAGTGCCTACATAAATGTAAGTACTAACTTACACTTGAACTGTCTTCAAAAAATTTTCTGAATTAAAAATCTTTCTGCATTAGGCTGGTAAGTACCTATTGAGAGAGCCCTTCCCAGTTCCCACTGTTCCCAAACCGTCTATCCTATCGTCAACGCGGGCATAGTCAAAAGCTTGTTCACAGAACACTATTACCTTTCCCTAGCGGAGCTAAGCTTGTTTTTGTTGTTCAATCCAGCGCATTGTTTGAAAAAGAGGCAAAGCAAAAAGAGAGAGATAGCGCCTGAACGCTCGGTTGGCGTTCGGTTCGGGTTCGGTAACTTCCGCCGCTCACTCGCAGGCGGCAGCATGGACTTTGGGCGGCAGGCCCGGCCGGCACTATTGGAGCGCTTGGGTGGGTTAGCCATTCATTCATGATGTCGCATCGCACCTCGCACGCGCCTCGCTACTTGGCCGCGCGCATAAATGCACTAGTTTTGTAAATGGCTCTGCATGCAGGTACATATAACTACATACCTATAGTACGGACGAAGCACTTGGCCCCGCGCCGGGGAGATGTGTGTTTGAATTTTTATCAATCTAGGTACCTACCTACCGAACTAGCGTTATTTTTGACTATATGGAAATTATTTATAATATACACAAATACTTTAGCTTTTTCATATTATGTTTGTTCCTAACTAATATTGTAAATGCGCAATTGACTTTGTTTGTTCCACTTTCACGCTAAAACGGCTGAGCTGAACGGATTTACTTAGATGAAATTTGGCACATGGGTAGACCATGACCTGCGGGGTAATTGCGTAACACACTATCAGTAGCAATGGCTTTCATTTTGACAGTTCAACAACATTCATTGCATCATTTACGTTTTTGAGCAAAAACATTTTTCGAACCATAGAAATGATATACATATGTTTCGAACATAGGTAATGCAAAGCAATGGATTAGCAATATTCTTCAAAATGATTCAGATTGAGATTGATAATGATTGTGTTACGTAGGTAATTAGAGTGCTGGGTTAGGATTACGACATAGGATACTTTTTATTCCGGTAGTACGATTCCGTGGGATAATCTCCGACATCCACGCGGGCGAAGCTGCGGGAAAAATCTAGTACCTCCATAAAGTACGATAAAGTAAAAGTAAATAATTTTATTCTACCTATGGAGTAGAGTAGCAGTACCTACCTAAATAAATTCTTAATTCCGCGTTCCGTTACCTAATCTCAACTTCTTCAATAGACGTATTGAAGAAGTTGAAATTAGGCAACGGACTTGTATAAAATGTAGGTACGTACCGTATATAAATGTAATACCTAGTACCTACTTGTACCGCGCAGTACCTACAGGCACAAAATATAGAGAGTACCTACAGACTGCCATCCGCGCGAGACACGCGTAGCTGTGAAGTGCAAAAAACCGGCCAAGTGCGAGTCGGACTCGCCCATGAAGGGTTCCGTAGCAGCAAGTAACATAATATAAAAGTTCTTGTAGTTCGTTGTAACTTTGTGAAAGGTAAATTGCGGTTTTCGATTTATGACGTATTAAAAAAAAAACTACTTACTAGATCTCGTTCAAACCAATTTTCGGTGGAAGTTTACATGGTAATGTACATTATATATATTTTTTTAATTTTATCATTCTCTTATTTTAGAAGTTAGAGGGGGGGGGGGGGACACACATTTTACCACTTTGGAAGTGTCTCTCGCGCAAACTATTCAGTTAAAAAAAAAATGATATTAGAAACCTCAATATCATTTTTGAAGACCATCCATAGATACCCCACACGTACAGGTTTGATGAAAAAAATTTTTTGGAGTTTCAGTTGTAAGTATGGGGAACCCCAAAATTTATTGTTTTTTTTCTATTTTTGTGTGAAAATCTTACTGCGGTTCACAGAATACATCTACTTACCAAGTTTCAACAGTATAGTTCTTATAGTTTCGGAAAAAAGTGGCTGTGACATACGGACGGACGGACAGACAGACAGACAGACAGACAGACAGACAGACAGACATGACGAATCCATAAGGGTTCCGTTTTTGCCATTTGGCTACGGAACCCTAAAAATGGAGTAACAAAAAAAAAAGTAATTATAAGTAACTGTTGAGTGGATGGTTGTTTAAATTCAACATTACGATGAATTATCGTTTTTTAAGCTACCAGTTGTTTCAGAGAGGTAAGTAGGCATTTGCTTGTATTTCGAATAGTTAGATAGGTAGGTAAGCGCCCCGGCCCCCGGTGCCGAGCCGTAAAAGCGAACATGACTTTGTGGCGTTGTAATATTTTTACAATTTATATTAGATATTTATTGTAGTAAGTACCTATAAGCTAAAAAAATACGATCATTTCCTTTCTTGCTGTTTCATTCTCAACAATGAATCAAATAACTAGATACGAGTACCACTACTACACTAGTTTTTTGTGTTTTTTGTTTTGTGTGTTTTTTGCCAAAGTTGACAACCCCAGCGCGACCGCCGAGCGTAGGTATGAAAAGTGCAAGTACCAAATTACCTTTCTGTTTTGTGCGGTTGATCAAATAAAGTAATCTGAATACAGTCATTTATATTTACGGTACCTACTTTGAACAAAAAACATTTGTTGTTAATTTTTGTCTCTGTCTGTTTATTCCGGCTAATCTCCGAAACGGCTAGACTGATTTTGACGAGACTTCCACTGGCAGAAAGCTGATGTTATAAGTTCCGCGAAAAAAAATAGGTGAAAATGAATGAAATTCAATACTGTACAGACGCAAGTACATCAATCTACTACCGCGGTAATATTATTATGCGAGTCATACCTACGCGCCGCGGCCCGCGAGTTCGGTTTACACTCGGTAAACAAACAGTCTCGAATGCTCCACAGTGACGAACGGACGCCGGACGATGTGATGGTTTTGTACGCAGTTACGAGCGTAGACCATATAGGTACATACCTACTGTTTGACAAATTGTACATAAGACCGAGGAGTACAGTCAGCCACTGTGTATGGCATTTGTGGACTACGAGAAAGCCTTCGATTCCATCGAAGTATGGGCAGTTCTGGCCTCTCTGCAATGATGTCGAATTGACTGGTGCTAAATCGAAGTGTTGAGATGTTTGTATGATGCTGCAACGATGACTTTCCAGATCCAGGATCAGAAAACCAGCCCCATCCAACTGCTCAGGGGGGTGATACAGGGGGATGTCATATCCCCTAAATTGTTTGTGAAATACTAGAAGAAATACTAAAATTCACGGCAGTAGTACTTATATGTCACGAAATCAAAATCACAGCTGAGTAGACTTTACGAGTAATAGTCGACCAACTTTTAGTTGCAATGTATGGGAGGACATGATTTTCAACTACAATGTTAAGCTTGTTCTTGGGATAAATTCATTTCGACTACGGAACTCTTCATTGTGGTCCGACATGGACTTGGCCGGTTTTTCCTTGCTAATTTTAATGTAACTTAGGGTGTAAATAAGTACCTAATAAAAGATGTATAGAATCTTCAAAACAAAGTCGGTACCAACAAAGCTCAATTATCGAAGAGAGAGAAGAGTTCAATAAACTTTATTTGCAACTAGCTGCGCCCAGCGGTTTCACCCGCATAAGTTTCGATCCCGTGGGAATATCGGGATAAAAACTATCCTATGTCCTTCCCCATACCTACCAAATTTCTTCTAAATCGGTTCAGTGGTTTAGGCGTGAATAGGTAACATACAGACAGACAGGCAGAGTTACTTTCGAATTTATAATATTAGTATGGATATAATATAGTATAAGTATATACAGGGTTATTGGAACAACACTAACATGGTCATTGTACTCATCATTATGAACAATTTTTTTTACTATGGGACCAAACCTGAAATCGCGAAAAAAATCAGCTGTTCCCTACATTTATGTTCGTATAGGTATCATCATGCGTCAAAATGTAGGGAACAGCTGATTTTTTTTCATTTTCTCATTTGAAATTGGAATTGTTGGTTTGAGTGGACGCTGGTGTATGTGAATTTGTTGGTTTTTAGGCTAAACATACAAACACACGTAAATAGTAAACACATAATACATATTACACATAACACTTATATACATATACATACACATACACACAACAGTAATAAAATTACACTAATAATTAAATACCCACAACACAACCGTGTGTACACGGCCTAATAATTTCACGCGTCTGTACACTGCCTTACTGCCTGCGACGGCGGGCACGCTGGGCTGCGGTTGAATGATACATTATTATTATACCTACGAGTGACCGAAATTCGCGGAATTCCGTCGCGCCGCTGCATCTCTCGCGCACGACTCAAATAAACATTTTATATATTTTGTTTTATAGTAGCGTTTAATTATACAAAGAATCTTAACTGTCCCGTTGGTTTCGTGGTCACAAGTGCATCTGCCGTTCTCGGGGTCCTGGGTTCGATTCTCAGGTCGGACAGTGTTATTAAAATTGGGTTTTTCCCGTTAGGAGTTTCTTTACTCTTTTTCTTTTTTTTTTTGCCCGGAGTTTGGAAATTGGTGGCGTAATACCCCCGTGCCTCGGAAAGCACGTAAAGCCGTTGGTCCTGCGCCTGTTCTCTCTCCTGTATTTGCGCACACACTTGTGCACTATAATATCTCCTGCAAACCTGGCTAATCTTCTTTGAAATTGGCCACCGTGACCGAAATCGGTCAGGGGATTTATTATTATTTTATTATTTTTAAACCTAAACCTACCCTAACACACTACAAAAGCACCCTTAGAATAATTGAATAAGCAACTGACAACCCTTGTAGCAATCAAGTATTCTTTTCTTCGGTTTTTACTATAAAAAGTACGCTTTTCTTTAGAGAATGAAGGACAGTCATAAAAATATTTTCGTAAAAATATTTTATTTTAATTAACGCCACCTCTGGAAAACAAGTTCACAAACCAAGTTTATGAATACAACGCCATCTAGTTATATCGCAAGTAAAACTATACACGTAGTGTGTAACTGTACATGTGTGTGTAAAGACATAGTAAAGATATAAAGTGAAACGGCTAAATGTTTAGGGGTACAAATCTTTGTATGTGACGAGTTAACAAGCAAAGTGAATATCTAAAAAGATTATGTTAATGCGTTAGTTGACGCATATAATAAAGTTGTTTCGCAAAGCTTTCTGAGTTAGGCGTAAAAATTGAAAATGTTCGAAGTGCGAATGTGCCGCCATCTAGCGATAAAGTGGCTGGGAGATCATGTATTGAATAGCCTTAAGCATTTTTTGAGATGGGAAAAAACCATTGAATTCGCGCCACTGTTAACGTAACCGACACCGCTTCAGATGTGTTCGGCTGTCCTCGGGATGTACTCGGTTTTAATGTAGGTATATCCGATATGTTAGTGAGTGATGGCAAAGTATTTCGAGAATTAAATAGTCCATTAAAGACTCAGTTGTCATTTTGAGAAGTGGGCATTCTGCGCCTAAATGTTCTGTTTGTGTTTTGTTTATATGACGATACAAAAAATACACACGTAATTGTTCAAGTTGTCACTTCTGTCGGCACTCCCGGAGTGCCACTGTTCTTTTTATATCTACGCTAGGGGTTTAGTATCATGTGCTGAATTCATCCCTGTATACACAACAACATAATTATCAGAACACACCTTTCATAAAAATATTATAAAAACAACTTACTTACTACTTCCATACAAACACCCCTAGCCCTAGACCCTTAGCCGTAGTCCGTGTTTTCACGTGTTGTTTTGAGGTCTATTCGAACAACGACGACGAGGCGTAACGTAACTATAAAGCTGCACATGCTATTTACATTGTTTTGTTTATTATATTAAATTATGAACGCGAGTTTTAGGGTTTTGTTTAAAATTTATACGGGAATTATGCCGTTATGCATGCATACGTTTGCATGCCATGCGTTTAGTAATCAACTTATTTTTATGGCTCGGTCCATAACTTTTGTAATCAAGTTTGGTTGGTTTTTCATATGGAGCGGGTAGTAACTCCTAAAATATGCCTTGACTGAAGCGGATAGTGACTTCTAAAATAAGCCTTCACGATATTTATAATCAATCTGCTTGGTTGGTTTTTCTTATGGAGCGGGTAGTAACTCCTAAAATAGGCCTTGACTGAAGCGGATAGTGACTTCTAAAATAAGCCTTCACGATATTTATAATCAATCTGCTTGGTTGGTTTCTCATATGGAGCGGGTAGTAACTCCTAAAATAGGCCTTGACTGAAGCGGATAGTGACTTCTAAAATAAGCCTTCACAATATTTATAATCAATCTGCTTGGTTGGTTTCCCTTATGGAGCGGGTAGTAACTCCTAAAATAGGCCTTGACTGAAGCGGATAGTGACTTCTAAAATAAGCCTACACGTTGTTTATAGCCAAGTTTGCTTGGTTGTATTTTTTTATGAAGCGGATTGTGACTTCTAAAATAGGCCTTCACTAATGTTTTGTTTTGCCGAGATAGCATTCTTGCTTCGGTGAGACTTTAGATAGCACTAGTGCTTATCTAGTTACGAGCGGCCGGTGACTCTTAAAATAAGCCAAACCACCATTATGTTTTCAGAAGTTTTATTTCTGGGAACGCTGTATACGTCAAGCCTGGTGAGTTATGCACATTGGTTGCCCTATATATGTATCAGCTCGCTGAACATATTCACCAGGAGGATCGTTTAGATTTGTATTAAACAATGCAGAGTTCCACTGGTATACAGACGGAATTCGGGAGTATGCAAGAGGTGGCTTCCTGCGATATGAATGCAGGTTGCTACAGGATTGAAAGAGAGGAAAATTTAGGGATGTATGAAAGAATGGGGGGGGGTTAAGCCCGGAATGTAGGAAGATTTGTAAGCAGAATAAGTTTCCTGGCAGTTTGGATTTTATAAGGTTGGTCATTTACTTACAGTAGGAGAAATTAAGGAAATTATTTATATTCCATCTTAAAAATTATTATATCTGTCGTTTCAGAATCATCAGATTATAAAGATTTGTACTCTTCCACTTAGCTTTCTATGAGAATTTGTTTACCCACTCCAGTGTTGTAACACCGAGGGCGGTGTTGGTTTTTGCGTACACAAAAACCTTATTGTGGGAAGAGGGGCATTGTGACGTTGCAAAACTAATACTAGCGACACCTGTCGTGGAATAGCGATTGACATGGTGGTTTACGTTACGCAAAGACGGTGTTTTGTGTTTAGTAAATTAATTACAGTTTAACAGTAAATTAAAACAAATAAACAAACATACATATTCACCATATTTTTAATTAAAAACAAAGTCGATTGTATTAAGGATAAAAATCGATAATAATCTTATATAGTCTGTGGAAGATTATTCGAGAAACTGTCAGATTGGTTTGGAAAAAACGGTGTTCCGTGTCCGGTAGATTACGACCAAGAACACGAGCCTGGGGGCTGGTTGAGAGGGACTTTATATCCTGAGAGGAACGGGATGTGCCCAAATAACCCGATAGGGTTTTAATATAAATCCAGAAAGAGCAGAATCCTGTGAGTATTCAACCATTTGCTTTATTCTTGCTGGACAGCCTATAGCCCAGGTCTCTTGCATGTGTGTTCTGACACGAGGACGTTGTTACAGGTCTGGCTTGTTATGCTAGCCTTCATTTTGATTGGTGCTATGCGCAGCTAAATTGATGCCTGGATGTTGCGCCGTTGTGTGATGATTTGGAATTCATCAGAGCGCAGGCGGCTTTAAGGTTATCCCTTGCAGTGTGGTCATCCGACGTTCAGGAAGGCCTTACTTAGCCGGTTCCCGGTTATGAGGGAAGTACGCCACTCCAGGTAACGAAAGCGTCACCATCTCGTCCGTAGGCCGCGTTCGCGTGTGCTCACAGGAACCTCCTGTGAGCGAAGCCAAGGACCGACGATCCGTCAACTGACTGAGGTCAGAATTAACTGATTGGTATTAACTGAGATCAAAACTGAGAGGTTATTGTGTAAGAGTATAATTTAACCTATGAGAGAGTTAGGCCTTTTGTAAAAAGGCTAGGTGTTAAGACCAGTTGTCGTAAGATAGTGTGTCTCGGGTTTGCTTAAATATTAGTTATTTTCCCCATATGAGCACAGTCCAAATAGGTCGACACATGTACGTGAGCTAGTAAGGTTATTGATCTGTTCCCTCGCGGACTCGCATAGCGACTCTGAGAAACTGCTATTTGTCTCATGCAGGTTTTCACCCATACCACTAGGTACGGAGACTAGTTGTGTGGGTGAATGCCATAGTAGCAGGGAAAGAGGCATTATTTTAGTGGCTCGCCACTTTGTTTGTAAGTGTGCCTTAATTATGTATTAATTCCAATAAACTTGTATTGTGTAAGAAGGTACTTGTTTAATTGAATCTTTCCCTAGCAGAATATACCCTATAAATTTACTTTAGCACGGTGGTGAGTAGTATAGTTCAAATAGAAACCATCATCAGCTTGTTTCCAATTAATTTCTGTAAACTACGCACGGGCCAGTGTTACACTTCTAAATTTCAACATGTCTCCGACACCCCTACTGAGTCCCCCCGCATCACGACCCCTATTCGTAAACAGAACACCATAAACAGATTATGGTTTGTCGAGAGGCTGCGGTTCATCTGTTTGTACAGGGGAATAATTGTTTTATAGTACCCGGGGGACTGATGGCTACCCCAAGTGGGATGATCATATTTTATGAAGTTGGGTGTTAAAATTTGCGTTGCTGTGGTGAATTTGTTTAGCAATTAACACCTTCAAAAAATATTTGTGGCCCGTAAATTACTTATTACTGAAAATCATGGCTAGAATTCGTGCCTCGGAAAGCACGTTAAGGTGAATGGGTAGTTGTAGCCCGCGAAATTCAATTTTTCTTACGTTTTTTGCAATTTTCAGGTCAGTGTCAGGTTGTATCTTGATCAAAATATGATTCGCGACTATAACCGGTACGTATTTACAGAATTATAATAATTAGAATCATTAATACCTACATCTTTCTAAGTTAGATTTCTACCGTTAAGAACAAATCTCGTATGGAAAAGTGTTTATGTTTTATGTTTATTAATGATTCTAATGACTATGATTCTGTAAATACATGTATATTATAGTCGCGAATCATATTTGAATCAAGATACAACCTGACACTGATCTGCAAATTGCAAAAAACGTAATAAAATTTAAATTTCGCGGTCTACCATGGCACATTCACCTGAAGCCGTTGGTCTCGGCTGTCATTCGTAGATCTTTGACAGTCGTTACGGGTAGTCAGAAGCCTTAAAGTCTGACAACCAGTCTTACCAAGGCGTATCGTTGTACCCAGTAAATAGGTTGAGGAGATCAGATAGGCAGTCGCTCCATATAAAACACTGGTAATTCAGCCGCATTCAGTTAAACTGGAAGCTGATTCTAACACGGTCGGGAAAAGGCTAGGCAGATGATGATGATGGCTAGGTTATTTCGGGCTCACTCAAACCTATCCATACTAATATTATAAATTCGAAAGTATGTAACTCGTGTCTGTCTATCTTTCTGTCTGTCTGTATGTTACCTTTTCACGCCTAAACCGCTGAACCGATTTAGATGAAATTTGGTATAGAGATAGTTTGAGTCCCGGGAAAAGACATAGGATACTTTTTATCCCGATATTCCCACGGGATCGAGACTTATGCGGGTGAAACCGCGGGGCGCAGCTAGTACATTATAAAGAAACATTTTGTAATCGCCAACTTGCAGTGAGCCAGCGTGATGATCAACGCTGTATGAGGAGAGATGGTCCTGATCCTGAAGAGGGACATTTACAAGCTGATTCATGAAAAAAAAACCGCCAAGTCAGCGTTGTCTAGACCTATTTAAGCAATGCATAACCATTTACATTTAACAACACTTAAAACCAACGCATTATCATTCAAAACCGCAACCAGTAACTTCACAAGTTGCCACAATAAAAAAAAAGTAAAAATCATCGTCTTATTTTTTTCATTGCAAGTAACACCGGTAGTTTTATTTATTCAAAACAATCCGTCAAAAGGCTGTACCCGTGTTGTCCATTGTCTCCGAACAATTGACGCGAAAAAAATTACAAACATTTGGTTATGGGTGCTTTCGGCACGCGACAACTTTTGAAATAAGAACCGATTTAAGTTGACCTGTGTTGTCTTTTATTCTGTTTAAAATTGCGGGTCTTTGTTATTTGGATGTGTTTAACGTCCAGAATTGCCTGAACTTTGTTTTTATTGCATTTGCTGGGCAGTGAAAAGTCTTCTAAAGATGGTTATTAAAACTGCTTATTGCAGACCCAGTTATCTTCAGAAATGTGCAACGTTTAGAGGTCTTTGTAAACTGGTGTAAAGCCCAATTTATTTCGCCCAATTTTGGAAAGCCTTGCAGCAATGCAAACCTTACTTTTATATCCATTGCTGGGTCTGCTTAGAATATATAATTATAAGTTGGTCAAAATGGACAGTGTACGTTAAAATCGGACCAACATTTGTGTAAGTATTTTAAAGAAAGGGATGTCTGTTGTCATTGGGGTTTTCAATTGTTTTCAAACAATACAAAGTTGTGTGCATTGTGCATCCGTCATTACTGGTCAGTTTGTGGTTGCCAGCTGATGGCTCTGACGTAAACTATCTCTTTTTTTATTTGCTAAACAAATTTTAACGTCGACATTTTTTACTTTTATGTAGGGATGGGCTTTGTAAGGAGTCGGTTGGTTGGAAAAGTTTCGTGATTCGTTGTAGGTATAAGTGGTTTTCTTTTAATGAAATAAATTGATTGAAAAGAGTGAAGGATTATGAATCAAGAAAATACTAACCAGTACTAGTAACAGTTACTTTTAACTTGACTTAAATATACTTACCTATAGATTTTTAAAGTCGAGTTGCATAATGCCTGACTACAAATACTGAATTCATTTCAATAAATATGCTTATTCATTAAAAAGTTTTGAGCCTACATCAACTTAGCCTTACAATACCTAATTATTTTACAAGCTTTAATCCAGGTTTCTACTGGCTATTCTCCGTAGGACCTACCATTAGGAATCGTGCACCTTTGCATTTTAGATGTATGATGACAAATGCATCCAACGAAGTCTACTTATTATAAAATTAATAACTTAAACCCAAATTAAAAACACAGACCACCCACAAAATACTCAGCATGATAACCCAATAAAAACGCAGTCGAGTAATAACTGCAAACTCCACTCACCAATTGCCCATCACTATTCAATGAAAACGCGATCCTTTGACGTTTCCCGCGCGCGGGAAAAATGACAGCTGTCAGGCTTGACCATAAATTATCCGGTTTTTTTTACAAGAAAGCCGCCTGGCAAAGGCTTTGTGGCGGTCAGCCGTTTCCTGCCAGGGTGTGATGTTGTTTGTATTGTAAAGGCTGTTTGGACACGTGTTATGAAAAGGACACAGAATGACGAGTATTATAACGTAATGTGATTACATGTTTGGTTTGAAAAGTTTGAAAAAATGTACTGGTTTCTCTTCGTGACTATTGTGGTTGTGAAGACGGTATCTTTTTGTTGTGTAATGGCTTTTGAAAGTTGTGACATCTGATTAGCGGTGAGTTGACCTTAATTATTTGACAAAACGTTGACCACATGTATTTGCTAGTGGTGGAGTTTCTTGTCCATTCATCTCTATACGAACGACTAGATACAATTCTATTTTTTTTATATTTGAACGTTTATTTATTTTTAATTAAGTACATACTTTATTTGAAATAAATGATTCAAGTTTGACTTTGTTTTTTACAAATATGATTGGCTGAAGTACTTAAGTCAATTACAACATAGTGCACCCTGTTTCCTGTTTTAAATAGGTATGACATCCCCAGTAATCTATCCACATTCGTACGGCCATCTTAAATGCCGACAAAGTAGTGATACCTACTTACCTATGATTGAGATAAAATGAAATGAAAGAAAGAAAAAAGTTTATTTGAACACAGATCGTGAAACACAAAATACAAAATTCGGTAAATAGGATTTTGGAATCACTTTTGCACGTCATATTATTAAAAAAAAAACTTATATGGAGTCGACATTTCCTATCAGAATAAAAATAGCGAAACAAACTCAGAGGTCATGTTCTCTTTAAAGGCCAAACATTATATTATTAGGATTTTATGCGAGTCTAACCATGCAGGGCCATGTCTGGAAGGGCCTTGTAAAGAAAGAGTCCACGCAGCTTTGAGTTGACCTGTCCCAACACAAAAAACAGAAATTAACAAACGTATGCATATATAAATATTACGTTGGTTTCACCAGTCACCAACAAGCCCATTTCCATTGACATTTCTAACAGGTTTACCGCTACATCCAAAACAAAGAACTGCACAGAAACATTTGAAAACAAAAATAAATTGCGAGGTACTAACTCCACCTTCAATCACACACGAACATTAAATTCGGCCACCCCCGCAGAACACACGACACCGACTTCTATTACAATCAACAACAAAAAAGCACAACACCTTTACCTTTGCCGATTTACGAAAAAAAAATGACGACCATCGACAATACGTCAGTGTAATGTCAAAGAAGGCTATTAAAGTCAAAATATTTTGAAAATACGCTCTCGGCGCCCCGGGGGCGTACTTTGAGATGCCGCGACTTGGGTTTTTGGTCTATAGAGGTTTTTTTTTCATTCAACTTGTGAGGGATTACGTTTTGTAGTTGTTGTGCAAATTGGTTTGGGCGGATGATTGAAATTTTTCGTCGTTTGTGGGTTTCTATTTTGTAATATTTTGCTAAGTAAAAAGAAAATTAAACGGTCCATTTATCTCAATACAAAAATACATAGGCTCAAACAAAACATTTTATTTTCGCTACACAACAACTATTACAAAATACATAGACAATTTAAACGTAACAAAAAAAAACTAGTTACAACATAACCTTAATTTAAATAATAGAAACATTTACTTAAACAACATAATGGCGTCCCAAATATTTTGTAGTAATTTAAATAATTCATCTAACAACAGTTGTTCGGCTACCAATTGGTATAATCGCTTTATAAAAAAAAACTACCGTTGTCTATGAAATTATACAAGTATTTAATACTAGGGTCATCGAGGCTTAGTAGTCTATTATAACAGGGGGAAAATATTAATGATCCGCTAAAAAAATATTGATCTTCTAATGATGGACACCTTTTTAAATAATTGAGCCTCTTTTTTAACTTTCTGGCCTTTTGTTACGCACGCCTTTTGGTCGCAGTAGCCAAGCTAGGCCCAGACAAAACTGCATCCTAATTGCGTAACTCGTCGAACTCAGTCTCAATCTGAATGATTTTGAAGGATATTGCTAATCCATTGCTTCATATATTCGAAAAATTTGTCTGCTAAACAATGTAAATAACGTAATAAATGTTGTTGAACTGTCAAAATGACAGCCCTTGCTACTGATAGTGTGCAATTAACCTGCGGGTTAAATTGGGTTGGAACTGTGACCAAACACGTTGGTCGGCTACATCCGAGTTGTCAAGTTTTGTAGACCCAGATTCTTGAAGGATAATCAACATGAAAATTAAATCCAGTAGCCTACATATTAAAATCAAGTTTTCCGACTCATCTTTTAGCACGTTATGCCGTTAGTCCAAGCATCATTTGTAGATCTTTGACAGTCTAAAGCCCTAAATTCTGACAACCACTCTTACCAAGGGGTATTGTATTACCCAGTAACTGGGTTGTGGAAGTCAGATAGGCAGTCGCTCCATGTAAAATACTAGTATTCAGCTACATCCGGTAAGACTGGAAGCCGACCCTCACATAATTGGGAAAAGGCTAGGCAGATGATGAGACATGATTTTTAATTATTTCTCAACTGAATAGTGATATTACCGCACTATTTAATAGTACATAGACGTTTTTATTTGGCTAGTTATTTTTTTAACTAGCAAACCAAAACTACTCGACAAAATTTTGCATAATAATTTTGAGCGGAGATTAACTGCTTCAAAACACGCAAGCAAAACAATTTCATGATTGTCGTTATTTATAACTTACTTTAAGTAGATTGTTATTTTAAAATAACTGCGAAACATTTTAAACTCTCAAACGACATTCAGAAATAAATGAAGCAAGTAGGTATACGGCGCGCAGCAAGTGGCGCCGCCTCGTTTTGTTACAAAGTAACTAGAATCACCGAAAAGGTTGGATAAGAGTGACACTAGCTGCACAGAGAATGTAATGTAACCTTACTGGCTCACTCTAGCAGGGTGTCGCATCCATGGTTGCGTGAGGTCTGTCTTCTGATGAAAGAGATGATGTCAAGGAAGCCGTTGTCGTACCACGTCCACGACGAACTGCTATATTCCAAGGCAATTGCGTAACACATTATCAATCGAAATCGGTTTCCATTTTGACAGTTCAACAACATTCATTGCGTTATTTACGGGTTGAGCAGACAAATTTTTTGAACTTATGAAGCAATGGATTAGCAATTTGCTTCAAAATGATTATGATTCCGATTGATAGAGTGTTACGCAAATACGCAATCAGTTTGCGGATGATATTGAGTCACTAATACTATGACCACTTCTGGTAAAGGCTATCCTGTGTCGTTAAATCTATAACTATCTTTGAGAAAGTTCACAGTTAACTTTTGGTAATCCGATTACGCACTGAAAAAAATACTATAACAGTTATCTACAAATGAATTATAGCGGTAACAGCCCTACCATCCCCAAAACCGAACAATTTTCTATTACAACCGGATGTAAGAAACCATTATGGCATCAAAAAACGCACTTCCGCTCTTAAAACTATGTGACACGAATATAAATGGAAGAATTAAAATTAATCGCTTGGATTTTTCAACCCCGATCTGTGCTATTGTGGTCGAAAAAAAAAGATTTAAACCCTTTATCTATGGTTGCAGGAGCGCGCGAAATGTTATGTCAGCGTGACATTTGAACAAAATGGCGACGATTAGGATGAAAAAGTGATAGATATATTTTTAACTTTTATAAATTATAATAACTATTATGTTTTAATTTATTCTAGGCACATATTCGCTGTATATCATTATTTTTAAGCCCGGAATGATATAGTATTTGTTTAGAGCAGTTTTGGCACGCTCATTTTCCCAGTAAGTACATTGTATTACGTATGTGCCATGCAGATTTGTTATAGTAGGTATTCGTTTTTTTTTCACAAGTTTAGATAAAAAATAGATTTAGTAACAAATGTTGAAGCCAGTTGCCAATTTCAGCAAATAAGTACTTTTTAAATGGACCCAGTGCGGGTAGGTGGCTGGTGGATGTCAATTGTCTAAATGTAATATGATTTTTTTTTTTTGTAAATTTTTTTTTCGGAGGACGCGCGGTCTCGCGAATGATGGAAGGAGTGGAGGGAGGCCTTTGCCTAGGAGTGGGACAGCGCAGGCTACTTAAAAAAAAAAAAATTTGTTGTAAAAAATTCCATATACCTACCTTACGATGTTTTCCTTCATCGTTTTAATAGAAGTTATGATGAAGTTAATTGCATAAAGTTAAGTCCTACAACTTGGAGGTACAGTATTTTTATCTCAAGAAGTGACGCACGCCTTACTTGTCGTAACCAACACCAAGTGTACAAACCAGCTGTGAATGTGTGTGTGTAGACGAGTAGCGTCAGCACATAACACACACACACACACTTTCGCCTTCGTCATTGTCTCGGATTATACTAAGCAGTGGCGTGCATTACATATAGGCATATAAGCAGTGCCTACCTCGATATATCAACATAAGCCTGTCAATTACATTTTAGTGTGTGTGCCCCACAATTAAGAAACTCACGATACATATTATCATACCTAACAAAAACAAAATCTTCATACAAACACGCGCGGCAGTAGGCAGTCGCCGGACGGCCTACTCGGCTCCCGTACTATTCGCACATTGTCATTGATCTTTACTCGTTCAAGTTAATACGACAAAATTAAATATACGTACGTCTCACGCGTAATACCATGACGTTCGGCCTTCGTAATTCATCACCCTTAAGTAGGCATGCCTACTCAAATTTTTTTTTTTTTTTTTTTTTTTTCTATGTCCTCATCTTGCGATCGGCTTTACAAGCCCTTAGCAGATTTTTTGTGAGGGTTTTTGTCAGGTAAGAACTGTCCCTCCTCTGAGGAAGCTGTCTTTTATTTTAATTCCGGCTTTGTTTGGGAACAAAGTCCCATATGTGTTGCCTTTTGAGTCTTCTGTCACATAGTGGTTCCCATAACGCAGTTGCTAGGGTATTTGTGTGTGTTTTTATTCGGTTTTGATATGCTAATGCTCCGTGTGCCACTTCTTCTTTGACCGTTTTCATTTCTGTGTACTCATGCAATTCACTGATTTTGATAAACAGAGGTGCATTGGTTATCATTTTGAGGGCTTTATTCTGGAACCGTTGTAAGATTTCCACATTGCTATTTTTTGCTGATCCCCATAACTCAATTCCATAAGTCCAGATGGGTTTAATTATGGTTTTATAGATGAGTATCTTATTTTCCATGGTGACGTTTGATCTTCTGCCTATGAGCCAGTTGAGGTTTCTCAGCCTTATATTTAGTTCGTCACGTTTTTTTTGGATATGGGTTTTCCATATTTGTTTCCTATCAAGATGCATGCCTAAGTATTTTGCTGAATCTTGATGGGGAAGAACGTCGTTTCCTAGTTTGATTGGGGGGCAGTTGCCTTTTCTCAAGGTAAAAGTGACATGCACTGACTTGCTTGAGCTGGCCTTGATACGCCACTTTTCCATCCACTTGCTGATTTTGTTGAGGTGACTTTGTAGAGTTGAGGACGCTACATTGGGATTTTCATGATTGCTAAGTGCAGCGGTGTCATCAGCGAAAGTAGCAGATAGGACATTATCCGTTGTAGGTATATCTGCAGTGTACAAAAGATACAGTGTAGGGCCCAAAATGGAACCTTGTGGCACACCGGCTTTTATGTCTTGAAAGGCAGAGTAGGCGTCATTGATTTTAACTCTAAATATTCTATCTTCCAGGTACGACTTAAGGAGCAGGTAGAAGTTGTGTGGGAGTTGGTTCTTTATTTTAAAAAGCAATCCCGGATGCCAAACTTTATCGAATGCTTGTTGTACGTCAAGAAAAACAGCAGAGCAGTACTGCTTTTTCTCGAGAGCTTCTCTTATTTTATTGGCGACACGATGGACTTGTTCTATAGTGGAATGGCCAATTCTGAAACCAAACTGATGTTGAGGGATGAGGTCATTTTCGGCGAGTATTCGTGTTAGTCTTCGCAGGATGATCCTTTCAAATAGTTTTGATATAGTTGGTAGTAAACTAATTGGTCTGTAAGACGATACGAGATGTGGGGGTTTGCCAGGCTTTGGAATCATGATGATCTCGGATATTTTCCATATCAGTGGAACATACCCAGTCCTAATTATGCTATTAAAAAGATGTGTTATACCGATCACAGCTTTTCTAGGAAGTTCTCGCAGGATTTCGGCTGTTATCAGGCAGAAACCAGGAGCCTTGTTTAACTCCAGGCCTTTTATTTCTCTTTGGATTTCTCTAGGTGAGCAGCTTTGCATTGGGAGAGATAGTTGTAGATCGGTTTCCAAATATTCTTGTATTTCTTTTTCGGTTTCTGCATCACCGCCATTTGGAGTAAAGGCCTCATACAGGAACTGTCCAAACGCCTCAGCCCGTTGTTTGTCCGTTCTAGCCCAAGTGTTGTCGTTCGTTTTGATAGGATGTAGTGCTACCTGAGGGGCCGCCCTACTATTTTTTACAGTGTTCCAGAGTGAGTACTCATTTTTAGCTTGATGATTAAGGTTAGCTAATTTGTTCTGCAGAGTTTCCTCTTCAATATCCCCAAGGTACTGTTTGAGGTCAGCGGCTGCTTTATTGAATGCTCTTTTATCTTCGGAATGTCGACTGTTATGCCACACTCTTCTTAGACGTCTCTTTTCCAGAATCTTTGTTTTTATGTCCTTGGGTACGTTCTTACTACCTCGTTTTGGTGTGGTAACCGGTGTACATTTCCACGCAGCTATTTGTATAAGGTTTGTTAAGCTTACGGCATATTTTTCGATGTCGTCTTTTGTTTTAAGTGACACTTTAAGGTTCAGACTTTCATCTATGTACTCTCTGAATGCATCCCAATCCGTTTTATTAGTGTAAAGTCGTTCTTTAACTGGTCTTTCAATTAGGGTAGTACTTATTGTGGCTATCACTGGTGTGTGGTCTGAACTGCTGTCTAGACAAGTCTCCACTCCCAGTAACGGTTTGACAATCCTTTATACACAAAGAAATCTAGAAGATCAGGTGTCTTATTTGGGTCTGTAGGCCAATACGAAGGTTCACCTGTACTCAGTATATATAATTTATTTTTATCTACACTTTTTTTCATTTCTCGGCCTCTAGGTAGAGTTAGTCGGGATCCCCAGCAAACGTTTTTGGCGTTCCAGTCGCCTCCACATATGAATCTGTGTCCAAGGGTTTTAAAATAATTTGTGAATTCTTCTTCCGTAACGGTGTGCCTTGGGGGGCAATATACTGCTGATAATTTTATAGAACCTCGTTTATCTTGCACCATTACTGTGGTAGCTTGTATTGACTCTGTTTTATATTCCTGGAGAATCTCGTGCTTGATGTGTTTTTTGATAATTACAGCTGTACCTGCATGAGCAGTTCCGTCCGGATGGAATGTCGAGTATATGCTGTAATTTCTTATTGTTGTGTTGTGATTTGGTGTTAAGTGTGCCTCCGATACAAGAAGTACGTCGATATTTTCATGTTCCAACAAGGTTTGTATATCATATTTGTGTTTAATCAACCCATTTGTGTTCCATGTTGCTACTTTCAGAGTAGCCATTTCAACGGACAAGTTTGCTGATTACTGTTGTGAGAAGGTTCATCATTGTTGACATTTGATCTAGTAATTTATCCAGCTTTACAGCTTGTTGTGTGAGTAGCATTTCTAAGTTACTATTGTTTGTTGTGGGTTGCGTTTTCGTAGCCTCTGCATAGGATTTTGTTTCCGATTTATCAAAAATTTGGTATTGTTGGGCTGGTTCTGTAGTGGTATTTGGTTGTCCTATATTATTTGGTTTATTTTGTGTTGCACTGTACTTTGTAGGGACCGTTGTTGGCTTTTGTTTACCCATTTTTCTAGATAATATTTCTTTGTACACCGCACACCCTTTGTAATTAGCGGGGTGTGCGCCTTCACATAGCGCACAGGTGGCAGGGGTGTTCCGGTCCTTTTTAGGACAATCAGATGTTTTGTGGTCTTGTGCACACTTTACGCAGCGATAGGGCCGCATGCAGTAATTTTTAGAATGTCCGTATTGTTGGCACCTCTGGCATTGTGGTATTGTATTTCTTTTTTTAGGCTCTTCAATTATAACTATTTGGTTACCAATGGATTTTATGGATTTGGCAGCATTGTTGTTTGGGCCAGTAACGAGATTTATAAAGAATGTCGATGTTGGTATTTTTTCTGGGCCATACTTTACATTGATAATTTCTCCTTGTACTTTATTACCGGTTTTCTCAAATTCGTCTATGATGGCAGTGTGCGGGGTTGAGTGATGGAGCTTTTTTATTACTAGGCGGCAGCAACGTTGGTCCTTTCTATTAAAAGTGTGGCCTATGAGTCCATTTTCTCGGACTACGGTGATAATTTTTTTGTATGCTTCTATGTCTAGGGAATTTATTCTTAGTTGATTTTTATTTACGATTTTTAAAAAGAAATCATCTTTATCAGCAACAGTGTTAAGTAATTCACTTAGTTTATTTACGTCTTCAATTCCATATAAGATAATCGGTGGAGGTTTGTTTGGGTGTTTGACTTTGTATTTGGGCTCATCTTCTGTCAGATCTATCTGTAGGCCACTGTACCTATTGGTGGTTTTGATTGTTTCAGGAGATGGCGACTGCGATAACTTCTTTCGCTTGTAGCTTCTAGCTGTTGGGACTCTTTGCCATTCAGGAGGACAGGGTGTGTTAACGGTGTTATTTGTTTGAGTCTGACTTTTCTGTCCTTTTGTTAAGGGGACTGTGTCGGTAGCTTCAAGCAGTGTTTTATTTCCAAGGGATTGGCTTCTTGGTCTACTCATAAACAAACTAGGGTGGAAAGCTTGTTGAACAAATCGTTTTCCAGTAACATTCACTGACGTAGACGCCTGGTTACCCACATCCACGTAGTCTTCGGTAGCCAATTTCACACTCTCTGGCCCGGGTACCAGAGAGCGCCGGGGGTTAGCCGGATCGCATGACATATCGCATTCCTCATTATTAGACTTTTCCATATTTAGAAAGGGGCTTGGGAGATTTTGCAGCAGCACTTTCCCACGGCACTGCCGTCGCTCTTTTTGGGGTTATTTAGTCCTCCAAGGTCTGCGAAGGCCTGACGACAGGTTATTTGCCGCCGCCTGTTGCTCGGCGTTGGGCACAGCTGATTGAGCCCTGTTACTCGTTTGGCACCACCCGGGGGGCACGTGTAGGGTGGGTCTAGGAAAAGATGGTAAGTCCTACGGACGCGACTACGCCTACTCAAATAACCACACTTTTGACCTCACTTTTTTTCTGATTAGTGACCGCGTTTGCCTAGACTAGACCCGGCCTAGTGCCTACCTATTCTGAAAACCAGTGCACGCCACTGATACTAAGAGCTCCCGCGCTTACACACACATTCACAGCGTGTTTTTACACTTGGTAACCACAAGTAAAACTCGCGTCGCTTCGTGAGATAAATATACTATAAGAAAGTAGGTACTGCTCTGCACCACTGCTGCGAGTAATAGGTAGTCCAAATAAAATCCAAATACCTATTTAATCAACAGCTGAAATCCATGTAAAAGCTATGGCTACACAGGGTTAAATTAAATTACCTATCTAGCGTAACTACAGACGTGATAGTTATCGATAACTCAACACCATAAAACAAAAGTAAATTAATTTGACGCGATTTTTTTCGTAGGGTCACCGACCGCAATTAGTGTAGTCACTAGAACTATCAATAAAAAAAACCGAGTGTGCTTATGACCACACGACTGAAGTGAAACTTCAAACGTATTTGGCTATGAGAGGAACAGAGAAAGAAAATGTGCGCGCGCACTGCTTTCTCTTGCTTATATACCCCACTCAACTCCCGTTCGCCTTTTCGTAACGCTTACGTTACGCGTTCGCCAGCTTACTCCCCAAGTCAAGCGTGCGTAAAGACGTTTCACTTAAAAAAATCAGCTTTTTATTGTGTTAATCCCTTAGACATGATGGCTGGCGATATCTCAACACGACAAAACTAAAAAAAACAGATTTTCTCAACTCATACATCAGTACCTCACAACACAATCAGTGGTCGTTGAACCCCAAAAAAAACATCAAGTCTTTTTTGTTTTTATTTTATAAGTTAAGCTACGCTTGCCGCGGTTGGTCCGTGGATGGGTGACCATCTTCACATACCAAGACCCCCTCCGTGCCTCGGAAAGCACGTTAAGCCGTTGGTCCCGGCTGTCATTCCTGGATCTTTAACAGTCGTTACGGGTCGTCAGAAGCCCGAAAGTCTGACAACCAGTCTTACCAAGGGGTATCGTATTACCCAGTAACTGGGTTGTGGAGGTCAGATAGGCAGTCGCTCCATGTAAAATACTGGTATTCAGCTGCATCCGGTTAGACTGGAAGCCGACCCAACGTTGGGAAAAGGCTAGGCAGATGATGATTTTATTTTGTTTAGTTAGATATCGACACGGTTCACGTCTTCAGAGTTTCGCTAGTTTAATTAGACCCTGTATATTGTAAGTAATAAAAACTTTAGAGCCTCTGTAAAAGTCTGTTTACATGGCCACATGGTCTAACAAACACAGTGCTACATAAAACAGATGTTGCTAGTAGATAAACGCATTTTATTTTACATTAACTTCGTGTTTATATGCTAATAGGTTAGGTAGATATGTCGATAAAATAGCAACGGGTGTAGAATGTTGTGCTTTTCATGAAATGGACAAGCTTTTTTAGGGTTCCGCACCCCTTTGAGGAAAACATCGTAAGGAAGATTTATTCCGGTTTGATTCCCTGACCGTCCCCCCCCCCCATCCCTGCCCTAGATCCCCTGCTAGTTGTTCTTCTGTTTTTAATCTCTGTCTTATCTTCTTTATCTAGGTCTGATCCCCTTACTCTTTTTGGCAGATAAGTAGGTACAGTCAAGAGCATGTTCTAGAACCAAAAATTCGAAGACATGTAACATCTCACACGCGGATACTCGTATCACGCGCTTATCACGCGGATCCAGTGCGGGTTGTTACCCGCACTGGGCCCGCGTGGTAGATTACGGCCCACTCCCTCTATCATAGGGGAGGCATGTGTCCCAGCAGTGGGAACATTATAGCCTGGTTATGACTTATGCTATACCCAAAGGGTGCCAACGAGACCCTATTACTAAAGCTCCGCTGTCCGTCCGTCCGTCTGTCACAGAGTTGTATCTTTTAAAATAGGTAAATACTTGAAATTTAGGGGATTTTTGCTAAGTAATAACAGCCGCACGGGTCGATCGATGAGGTTAAGCTACACTTGCCGCGCGTGGTCTGTGGATGGGGGACCATCTTCACATACCAAGACCCCCTCCGTGCCTCTGAAAGCACGTTAAACCGTTGGTCCCAGCTGATGTCATTCGACCGTCGTTACGGGTCGACAGAAGCCCGAAAGTCTGACTACCAGTCTTGCCAAGGGGTATCGTATTACCCAGTAACTGGGTCGTGGAGGTCAGATAGGCAGTCGCTCCATGTAAAATACTGGTATTCGGCTGCAACCGGTTAGACTGGAAGCCGACCCCAACATAGTTGGGAAAAGGCTAGGCAGATGAACTGGAAACTTTTATAGAATATGGCCGCTATAACAAAAAAAAAAGTTGAAAATTAAATTCCCCATTCAAGTAGGTATCGTGTTATTTTCGGCGACTATGATGCATTGTATTTAAAAAAAAATGTAGTATTCAATATTACACGGTAGTAAGGAACCCTTCGTGTACGAGTCCGACTTGTACTTGGCCGTGTTTTTGTTGTATTTGTTAATATAGAGGACGACATGGTTCTAGATTCGAATGTTCGCTGACGCTAGGTGATCAAAGGGGAGATTGTGATAACTGGCTGGTGTAGAAGGCTAGACGAAAAACCTTCTTAGATTATACAAGCCTACTAGACTATATTAATGAATACTAGTAAATTCTACTTTATTTTCAAGAAAATAGACGATTTTTCTGACTATAACAGTCCATTCCATTAACTTGCTTGCATAAAGACTATCTACTGCTGACTATTGACATTGGCAATGTATTTTAGATCGATGCAGCTGGTTTCTTCATCCTAACTAATATTATAAATGCGAAAGTAAGTTTGTTTGTTACCTTTTCACGCCTAAACCACTGAACCGATCATCCTGAAATTTTGCATATACGTTTTCAGGTGTACAGAAACGGACATAGGGTCTGTCATCCCGAAAAAAAGTGCTGTTCCCGAGGAAAATAACAATAATGTTATTTTGATGGCGCCACGTGTCTATTGAACTTTGTCACATTCCGGGTCAGCTAGTCGAGATATATTTCGATGAGCAGTCATCTCAGTATCCAACCCCTTTCTAGCAACATCTTTCAGGCAAGCCATCCATTGTTTCTTTAGTTTTCCTCCATTCTTGTAACTAAATTCATGCCCAAAACTTTTCTCCCAACATTATTAAAGACAAATTAATATATTCTCAACAAAATAAGACTAATGAACTAGTAACAGAACTGCTTAGAACGTGCGACGCGCTTGAAATCCGCGACGTGACTGATTGGCGATAGCGCGGATTAGCAACGTGTGAGGTCTCCGCTAGCGCCAGCGTTCCACGTTCCATGTTTGAATTTGAATAATTCCAATTTATTGGCAGTTTACAATAAATAAGTTTTTTTTTTATGTTTTTTTTTTGTCAGAGGTCGTTCATTGCGGCATTGTGGTAGATATAGAAATGGGGTAACGAGAACCCTTTTTTTCAGTCAAATACTCTGTGTCGTTTTAACTTAGCATAATTACCCTATAATGTTCCCACTGCTGGGAAACAGGCCTCCTCTCGGTGAGAGGGAGTGGGTCGTAATCCACCACGCAGGCCCAGTGCGGGTTGGTAGATATCACATGTCTTCGAATTTTTGGTTCTAGAACATGCCGGTTTCCACTGTCTGCCTTCACCGTGTTGAGAGCAGTGGCATCGTCCTCACATGTTATTATATAATTAATGTACCCATGCAAAATATTGTACCTAAAACATTTTAAAAGAGTAACGGTGGAGTTTCTTGCCCATTCTTCTCCATACGAAAACTACCTTTTGGAATGGGCGACTAGAATCAATGATAATTTTTGACGTTCAAAAGTACCTTTTATGTGCCTATTTGAAATAAATGCTTTGACTTTGACTTTGGTGATGAAATTATTTCATCATCATCATCATCAGCCTATAATCTTCCCACTGCTGGGACACAGGCCTCCTCTCTGTGAGAGGGAGTGGGCCATAATCTACCACGGGGGCCCAGTGCGGGATGTCTTTGAATTTTTGGTTCTAGGACATGCCGGTTTCCTCACGATGTTTTTCCTTCACCGTTTTGAGAGCAGTGGTGATGAAATAATTTACACAAAGTAAAGCGCCTGTCTGGGTTCGAACCTACGACCTACAACTCGTAAGTCGCGGCCGATACCACTGGGTTACCACTGCTCTCATGAAATTATTTACACAAAGTAAAACGCCTGCCTGGGTTTGAACCTACGATCTAGGTACAACTCGTAAGTCGGAGCCGTTACCACTAGACCACCACTGCTCTCATGAAATTATTTACACAAAGTAAAACGCCTGCCTGGGTTTGAACCTACGATCTAGGTACAACTCGTAAGTCGGAGCCGTTACCACTGGACCAGCACTGCTCCTTTTAACTTGCCATAGGATTATTGTTTCGAAAGAGATGTACAGACGCCAGAACATCAAGCTACTACAACCTGTCAAATTTCTTTAATAGATTTTCAACTTTATCACTAAAGCATAAGGTTCAAAGTTGATTGGGAAAATTTGACAGTTTCGGGTAGCTTGATGTGCTGGCATCTGTATTTTGTGAACAAGTTGTCAAACACGAGCCTCATCTGCCTAGCCTCTTCCCAACTACGTTGGGGTTGGCTTCCAGTCTAACCAGATGCAGCTGAATACCAGTAGTTTACTTGGGGCGACTGCCAATCTGCACCCTAATTGCGTAAAACACTATCAACTATAATCTGAATGATTTTGAAGGATACTGCTAATCCATTGCTTCATATGTTCGAAAAATTTGTCTGCTCAACAACGTAAATAACGCAATGAATGTTGTTGAATTGTCAAAAGGAAAAACATTGCTGCTGGCAGTATTTTACTCAATTACCTCGCTGACCACCATAACCCAGTTACTAGATACGATACCCCTTGGTAAAACTGGTTGTCAGACTTTTGAGTTTCTAATGATCCGTACCGACTGTTTAAGATCCACAAATGACAGTCAGGACCAACGGCTTAGCGTGCTTTCTGAGGCACGGAGGGGTCTCAGTATGTACTGATGGTCACGCATCCCCGGGCCGACCGCGGCAAGCGTAGCTTAACCTGATCAATCGACCAGTGAGGCTGTTTGCATTACATCCCTTATCAAATTAAAAAAGACGAGGTCCATACGAGCCATCCAGTTATTTGACAGTTAAAAGTTTAGTTTGTCGTTGTTCTGAAAAATAATAAACTGAAGAATCCCGCTTATCCTAACAAAGCGTAATAAAAATGTATTTTGTTGTCTATTAAAAAGTCTCTAACGCTTCCCAAACACTGAACTGGCAACTTCAGAAAAAAACACAATCGTTCCGAAATTCAAAATTCAAAAAAGTCGTTACTATTCTTCCGTAGATGTTTATCAACGCGCCTAATGGCCCATTGTTACGGGTGCATTCCGAGTTTTTCTAAACAAATTTTAATTATGGCAATTTTTACTGAACGCGACCATAGATACTGACGGCCGTTTGATTGCTTTGTCTTCTAAGTTCAAATGTTTGTTTAAATTCTGATACGGTTGAGTAGGACATTTTTCAATGACACTCTTTTGGTTCGGGAATTAAAAAATGCCTCCGAAATTGAATTCAGTCTGAGTTCGATTTTACGGTTCAGAACATCTGGGCCCAATATTCATACAAAATCAAAATCAAAAGACATTTATTCAAATTAGGCTGAATCAGCACTCTTTAAGCGTCAAAATTACATAAGACAGTCCCCCAAAACGCCCGCCCTTCTCCACTTCCTAATGCCGGGAAGAAGAAGTGGCGCAACAAACTCACCAGCAGTTTATGGATTTAGTTAGGGCCTGATACGACACAATTAGCATATTAGCATAAGCATAATCAGCCTCTAATGCTGCTGGGACACAGGTCTCCTCTCTGTGAGAGAGAGAAAAATTTTAGGTGGTTATCAAAAAAAAAAAATCAACAGTTCCATAGAAAAGTGCAATACCTTTACCTACGCGGACAAAATGTATGGAACAACTAATATTTTTTTATAGGAAAAAATGTCGCTTGTCTTTACGCTTGGGGATCTAGAACCATATGCGGGATTCATGGTTACTGTAATAGGTACTGTAATTTACTTTTGGAAGGATTGGAAACGTCATATATCATCCCGTTTCAAAATAACAGTCATGATATTAAAAAATAAAATCACACATCAATTCACAATCGCATACGATCAACAAATAAGTCTGCAAGTTGTTTATCGCGCGTCGCTTCACATTTGAAATAAGAACGTCCGCTCGGCTCACTTTTGAGTTCGGTGTTCTCTTATTTTGAATTTCGGCTGCAATATTGCACGGTTACAAAATGGCGTAGAGCTGATAAATTTTGTTAGGTATTTTGATTTATGGTATTTTTGTTGCTTTTTGCTTCCGCGGGTGACGAGTCAGAGCGAACGAGGTCCTTTTTAATTTTTCATGTATGAAATGTTCTATACAGATTTTAGATTTTTACGTTGAGTAGCTAACAATTTCTTTAGATCTTCGTAAAAGACCTTCATAAAAACTATATCGGTCTTTGTAATTACCTATTTTATTTTAACACACACCTAACATCACGCTTGTAATTTCCAAAGAGTTAGGTAGAGGTGTAGGTACTCGTACCTACCCACATTTCAGTTTCAATTTCAGCATGTTTTTCCCTTTCCCCTAATAAAAAAGACAGAAAGAAAATACAAGTATTTAACACAGAACAAAAGACACACAATACACCACAAGGCCAATTCTCGTAATTTAAAATGTTCAAAATCTAGTCGCTGTCTCATCTCAGCGACAAACAAATGTCAAAAACTTGTCAAAATGTAGGGAAATTAGAAGTATTTTTTGACAGATTGAGACTGAGATCAGACTGTGAACATTCTTAAAATTACGAGAATTGCCCCTCAGATAATATACATCAGATAGCAACAAATAAAAAACAAATAGAAGTTCTTGTGTAAAGTCTAATGTAAGAAATTAGCAGGAAAGTGTGCCTCACGGCTGCACCAAAAGGGCCAGTAATAGTTAAACTTCCGCAAATAATTATGTCCGTTTCAATCTTGCAATTGAAAATATGCTTAGCTAAGAACATGTATTTTTATTTATTTACTAGTTTCAGCCCGCGAATTCGTCCGTTTCTATCCCCGTCGCATCGCATCACCTGCCGGCTGCCCGCGTTACTTTTTTCGCTTAGCGTTCTAACTTTTTTTCTTTTTTCTCGGTTCCTGAGGGTCACAGTGTGATGTTAAATAGCCTATAGCCTTCTACAATAATTGGGCTATCAATTGCAAAAATATTGTTCTTAATCCGAGCGGTAGTTCCAGAGATTAACGCGTTCAAACAAACAAATTCTTCGCCTTTATTATTAGATGTACACACAAAACACTTTATAGAGAAAACTACTTAAAGATAGATACTGAGTACTAAGGTATTTTTATTCACGGAATTACTCAATATTGTCCGTTATTCTAGACTCTATATTTGTAGGTAATGTAGGTGCAGTCATCAAAAGAGATAAGTATGCAGGATTGTCGGAAACAGTTGAAGTTTAGTAAGGAACCGATGGATGTTCTCGAATAAAATTTTATTTTATTAATAGAAAATAAACAGCTCATTTATCAAATTAAATTTCACTCGACAACATCCGTTGAATTCTTACTAAACTTCAACTATATCCGACGGTCCTGCATACTTATCTCTTTTGTTGGCTGTACATATTCGATAACTCTCTAGTTAATTATATTCTTCTTATGGTAACTTGACACAGCCTCTTTCGCTTCAAGTCCTGCTTGGCTTCTAAAAACGCATTCAAAGATAAGAAAAATAACTAAAAACAAAAAATAACTTTTCAAAACGACTCCATTTCTTACTTTCAAATCTCCAATTTCAAAATTCGGTAGGACATTAAGTATCGGGACCTCTCATTGGTCCGTTTAAAAAAGGAGCACACTTTTTTTAAAGCAACGACATTAAGCTACGGAGCCTAAGGATTCTTTATATCACGCGGTCTTTTTAAATGCATTTACTTAATTGATTTTTTTCTTTTTTTTTTACTGGAGATAACAATTTATTTTTGGGTTTGGTTTAGGTATCGGCCTTTTTGTAAGACTTAAATATTTGAATCTTAATTTTGTGAATTATGTTATGTATTTTGATGGCTATCTTTCGAATTTGCGGTTTGATTTGGTGCTAACAGTTTCGTTAAAAGTTTCAAACATAACGCCTGTATTCATCGAAGGGTTGGGCAGAGGTGTGCCTATAAACTCACATTTTGCCAGTTATGTTTAAGGCCCATATAATAGGGGGCGAGCCTCATCATCTGCCTACCCTTTTCCCAACTGTTGGGGTCGGCTTCCAGTCTAACAGGATGCAGCTGAATAGCAGTATTTTACATGGAACGACTGCCTATCTGACTTCCACAACCCAGTTACTGGGTAATACGAAACCCCTTGGTAAGACTGGTTGTCAGACTTTCGGGCTTCTGACGACCCGTAACGACTGTCAGATCCAGGAATGACAGCCGGGACCAACGGCTTAACGTGCTTTCCGAGACATCCACACTCCGAGCTGCTCTTAAGAAATTCCAGATATAACAGTAAAATTAGGATGAAAAGGAGCTTGTAAATGGTGAATTTTATATTGCTTTGTTTCCGATTATTCATGTCCTAACTGAAACTATTGAAATAAAACTCTCATTGTAGCAAGTTAAAATGTTCTGAAAGTCTGAAATCTGGGCGGAAAAGTGCGCGTCTTCGTCAGTCCCAGGATCAGCGGCATTTTGCAGTTTCCCACCCAGATTTATCCCTATCTTCCCCTATCGCACACCTAGATCTAAACAGCGATTAACTCAAAAAAACACTTTTTTCAGAAAAGTTGAAAAACTGATTACCTACCATCTCCCTGTGCACTAAAGGAGTTTGCTGTATTGATCAAAATACTTTTTAAATGCAGATAGAACAATGATGTGACTTACCAACTGAACTTCGACAAACTTTACCTACTACGACAAGATTTTAATTCGACACTACGGAACTCCGACACGTCTTAATTTCGACAATACTTTAGTTCGAATTTTTGCATCTGTTTTGTTGGTCGCTAGGTAGTGAGTTAAGGAATTCGATGGTATGCAAACCTCAAATATGTATTTAGATTTTAGAGTTAGCTCTCTTTAGATCTTGGTGTACGAAATCATGTTACTGTTTTCGTCTTCGTCGTCTGACGGCTCCCGCAGACAGTCGCGAAGCGACTCTAGCGGAACAATTTCTATGAAAACTTCATGCAAATACAAGAATTGCATCGCGTCGTCGCGTAGTGCCTGTCTGCAGGACCCTTTAGCCTTTTACAACACCCACGCCCAGAGACACGGTGGCCTATCATAGCGTTCAAGCTCACGCTACCTGCGTCAGCTTTTACGGAAGAAAAACTTGATGATACCTAACCTACACACAAAATAGAGATAAAAGTGCTCTGTGAAGACGATTAGTCGCGGTGCGCAGTTTTTATGGAAATCCCACGAGTTTCTGGTAATCATTAGGTGTTTGGTTCCGTAGTTTTTTAAATTGTTGTTGATTTTTTATCAATTTAAAATTTACTTAGGAAAATGGGGCTGAAAAACTTTGTTACAGGTGTGAAATTGTATGTTTTTTTCTTTTTGTGGCTTAAGGTTTTAGATTTTAAGCAATTCATTAGTAACCAAATGTTTACAGTATTAAATTTTGTGGACATGTTTAAAACAAATTCATAGACAACAAGTTTGCATAACTGCGGGGTAATTGCGTAACACAATATCAGTAGTTTTCATTTTGACAGTTCAACGACATTCATTGCGCCATTTACGTTGTCAAGCAGACAAATTTTTCGAACATTATATGAAGCAATGGATTATCAATATCCTTCAAAATGATTCAGATTGAGATCAATAGTGGGTTATGCAATTACTTCGGGTGCTGACCATGATCTACAATATTTCAGTGCAGAGACTACGTTTCTACTGGTAGGCTTTCTCATGAGAAAAACGTATTTTTGTCTCTGGTTTACAAAACAATAAAATAACCTATCAATAACAATTTCTACTAGTACATGCTTGTATTGCACTATTTAATCAACTTAGCCTATTGCAGTCCACTGCTGGACATAGGCCTCTCCGAGGGTGCGCCACAACACCCTGTCCTCCGCCTTCCGCATCCAGTCCGTCCCAGCCACCTTCCTTAGGGCTAAATTCTCCAGAACGATGACGGGCAGCAGCGTCATTGCTGCAAAAGGATTGGCTCTACGATCACCAACCCGCATGCCCAGTGTGGTGACTATGGGCATTAAACCTCCCACATGACCAAAATTTGAAAATATCTTTAATATTAAATGATGGCACCATTTAATAGGTATCAAAGATATTTTCAAATTTATAGAATTTTCACAACTTTAAACACATTCACTCCTTTTCCATCCCACAGTTGTTTAAAAGCTCCAAAAACTGAAGGTTTTTAAATAACATACACATTTCAAGGTACCCTAATAATATAGTCGGCCTATAAATAAAATCATTACTCCGTCTGTCTGTGCGTATGTGTGCGTGGTCTCGGAAACTAAATTATCACATTTGTTAGAACCCGAAACCTTTATACAGGATGATGGGCTTACATTGACATGTTATTTATCAGGAAAGGAATATTTCGTTAGACTTAAGAACAGTAAAAAAAAAAATTGAGTTAAAATACAGGCTAACAAGGAACAGTAATTTTGCCAAAATGGGATGTAAATAATAATGGGCCGGCCATATTCGCCGTAGAACCGATGACCGTTGGAGTAGACGTGTTCTTGAGTGGAGACCGTTAATCGGTAAACATAAGATAGGACGCCCTAGGTCAGGCTAGGTGGAGCATCTTTATCCTCCAGGTGTGCCCATCGTGGTCTGAGCCACGCCGCAGTCTCATCGCGGTGATCGGACAGGACCTGTCACTCCCCGGTTTGGTTAACGCCATGCTGAGGGATGAGAGGTCTGTAGGCTGATGATTATGAACCAAGAGTGATACTAGCAAGTTGTGATACTTGCGCCAGCACATCAAGCTACGCGAAACTGTCAAATATTCCCGATCAACTTTGAACCTTATGCTTTAGCGATAAAGTTGAAAATCTATTAAATAAATTTGACAGATTGTAGTAGCTTAATGTGCTGGCGTCTGTACCTACCAAGTCCATCGTTTCTCCGTTTTCTAGGTCATCAGCCATATTCCTTTCTTTTCAGCTTTGTTTTCTTATGACTGCGTGAATTAAATTTTGGGCCAAAGATGTTAAGGTTCACTTTATGCCATCAATACGCTAAGAACACACTATAAACCACAATCTGAATCATTTTGAAGGATATTGCTAATCCATTGCTTCATATATTCGAAACATTTGTCTTCTCGACAACGTAGATAACGCAATGAATGTTGTTGAACTGTCAAAATGAAAAACATTGCTATTGATACCTAGTGTGTTTCGCAATTAACCCGCTAAAGATATATAGGTAAGTGTTGACATTATGAGTTTAAATTCTACGTACCAACAACATTTAAATGCAAACTTTGTGTTTTAAGTTTTTTTTTTTATAATTGGCGCTGCATTTTTCCTAACAGTGTTACTTCGCGCCTAACGCAATCATGCCACTGTTCTAATTAACCCATTCTTAGAACAAGCACATTTAACTGAAATACTTTGCACTAACAGGAATCTTACAACCGCGCCATACAAAGAAAAACAACAAAATTAACTTTTGTAAAACACGAACATCCTGTATATAAAAACAATAATCACCAAAGCACACCGCCCATGCACTCCGATATAATAAAAAAAAACATTCGCTGTCTCCTTCTAACACACGCTAATAGCTATACTTGTCTCTTTCTCACCCAAAATGGTGAAGAAATTAATAAGTTATAGAACCAGGGTACGTTGAGCTCTGGTCCTGAGGGTAATGTTTTAGGTGAGGGTTCAAGATAAGTTGGTTGTGTGCCTATTTTCTAGCAACTATGGCTTACATATAATTTACTCGGAGTAGGTAAAATAATAATTATCTTTGGGCTCATTTTGGCCTTTTTTGGTTTCGAAATTAACTGTAGGGTGACTGCTTTGTAGGGAATACTAGGATTATGGGATATAGGGCGGTGAAGGACGTTTTGATAAGAATATCATTTAGTTTTTCCGATTTTTCGTTATTATAAGTTGTTTCAAAATTAACCCGACAAACTTTAAAAATTTCTAAAGTTTCCTCACGATACTTTCCTTACAAGAGGGGCCTGTGACTAAATAATAACAGCCGCACTTGTCGATCGATCAGGTTAAGCTACGCTTGCCGCGGTAGGTCTGTGGATGGGTGACCATCTTTACATACCGAGAACCCTCCGTGCCTCGGAAAGCACGTTAAAGCCGTTGGTCCCGGCTGTCATTCGCGGATCTTTGACAGTCGTTACGGGTGGTCAGAAGTCAAAAAATCTGACAACCAGTCTTACCATGGCGTATCGTATTACCTAGTAACTGGGTTGAGTCGTTCCATGTAAAATACTGGTATTCAGCTGCATCCGGTTAGACTGTAAGCCGACCCCAACATAGTTGGGACAAGCCTGGGTTAAATTTTAAGACATTAAAAATGTTAAACGAGTGCCAAACAAGCTATGAACTAGCTGTTTAGAAAACAATTACATAAATAACCAGAGCCGACCCTACAAAAACTTTATTAGAAGACGCTATTGATCGTTAGAGATTGTCAAGATGTTCTACAACTTAAAAAATAAGTAAACAGTCTCTTGGGTACAAATTTCCAGTCGACAGCGATGCAGATGAATTTTTCGACGCTATATTTTTGTTTGTGTATAGTTTTAGCACAGAATACTTAAAGTACTACGTACAGAAAGGCCACTCCCTTCCCCGCACTAACATCAGTTACCGCACCTCACCCCGCACTTCGGCGTATTCGTCGCAGTTCAAGTACCTACCTCACGCACACATTCATACGTATACAAACGTCATTTTTTAATGTAGTAGTAGTAGTTAATTATTTTGCGAGCGTTGTATGGAGTGTCCGGGGTGTGGTTTTAGTTAAGTTAGGTTTTAATTTTGTTATTTTCGATAGCATTGTGAACTTTATTTATTAATAAAAGCAAATAAACTAAAAAAAAAACTTAAATAATGCCTATTGTATCCTTTAAAAGTACCAACACAAGCCCTTAATCATTCATGGTCACCATACATTAGCGTCAGCCATCTTGGATTTTTTCCCTCCAAATAATAATGGCGGCAATCTGTAGCCGCGGGATGACTTCATATAATCTATGGTCGGCCCGATGACTCTATATTATCTATTGCTTTTTTTATTTTTTTTTCCAGCCATGAAATTATTAGGTAATATATTTTTTTCGTGTGGGAACAGAGAAAGATGTGGAATGCAAGGTGCTTGTCATCACGAAGGATTCTAATGAAGGCAATAGACATGTCTTATATACCTTTAAGTATGTAAGAATAGGAATAAACATATTACATGTTAGATATTAATCAGCCTCTAATGTTCCCACTGCTCGGCTTTACACAGGCTGTGAGAAGGAGTTGGCCGTCCACCACGCGGGCCCAGTACAGGTTGGTAAAAGGCACATGTCTTCGAATTTTTGGTTCTAGGATATGCCGGTTTCCTCATGATGTTTTTCTTCGTCGTTTTGATAGGTAATGAGTCCGTTAATTGAGCGAAGGCTTCGCGTCGGAAAGACGAGAAAGAACTCAGATTCTAATGAACAGTATGGTCAAGATCGAAAGGAATCAAACCTGACTAAAGCCGCAAGATCTGATGGGCTAAAAGAAGATTAATTTTGAGCCACATGTATTTTTTTTACTGTCAAAGTGACCATAGACTCAGAGCCGGCAATCAAATCAAAATAAGTATTTTGTTTCACATCCCTACACGGGCTCTTATGAAATGACAAAAGCTAGGTGCACGGTTCCAATTGGTCGTTTCCTATGGAGAAGAGCTGGCAAGAAACTCCACGAATACTCTTCTATACTAATATTATAAAGAGGTAAAATTTGTTTGTAAGTTTGTATGTAGGGGGTAATCTCTGGAACTACCAGTGGGATTTGAAAAATTCTTCTTGCATTTGATAGCCCAATTTTTGAGGACGGCTATAGGCTATTTAAAGTCACGCTATGACTCTTAGGAGCCGAGCAAAAGCGCTATAGGGAAACGAAGTGATAGAGCAGGAGACGCGGGCAAGTGATGCAATACGACGAGATGGGTCGAGGCAATAAGAAATTTCACGCGAACGACGTCGCGTTTATTTTACATAAACCTACACGGGCTCTTATGAAACGACAAAAGCTAGGTGCACGGTTCCAATTGGTCGTTTCCTATGGAGAAGAGCCGGCGACACTACACAGTTACTCTTTTAAAAATAATTGGCTTTTAAAATATTTTCAAATTACAGTATTAAAGGTGTGGCTAAACGAGGATTACTTTCGAGAATGACATTGACAGTTTCTTCACTGACCAATTATGTACAGACGACAGCACATCAAGCTACCCGAAACTGGTAAATTTTTCCAATCGACTTCGATCCTTATACTTCTACAATCTACTGAAGTTTGACTGATTGTAGTAGCTTGATGTGCTGGCGTCTGTACCTACCTCTAAAGATACAGAGCAAGCAAATCAAATCAAATCAAAGCGCACTTGTCAGGAATGTTCTGTCTATATTGATACGCAAGATCCCTTTCAGCTTTCAGACTTTCAGAAAAACTCCCTGCAAACGCAGACCCACAAAAATTTCCATTAGAATAGAATAGAATACTCTTTATTATGTACACCATATAAATTACAGACATAAATATAGAAACTTTACAATGGGTGACACAATGGGCGGTCTTATCGCTTTCCATTAATTTTAGTTGAAAATGAAACGTCCTGATCTCTTTATTAAACCATCAAAGAGTCTCTAATCCGGGCATAAGTTACCGTGGCCTACTTGGAAAATCTTAAATACTAGACTTCTTCATACCCAAGTAGGCCACGGCAAGGACAACCTCCACAAGTGGGGGTTCATGGAAGGCTCAGACCTGCGGTGTGCATGCGGTGTCTCTCCACAGACAATGGGTCTCCTCCCATCTTGCACCGCATGCCCTGGCACCAGCACACGTGAGGACCTAATGGCTGCGTCAGCGAATGCTATCCGCATTGCTGAATTTTGGGCCAAACAAATTTAAGAAAAAAAACTAGGTAGGTACATATATTTTTTCCATCGAAACGCCAAGAAGAAGTTGAAAATCGCTACAATTTATAAATTCTCAACCAAAAAACACCTTAAATATTATCGCGTCAATACACAATTGAGACCGATTCAAATATTTTGACATGTTTACAACAAAAGCATTAAATTTATGGTTTTTCGGTGACGTTTGAGGCGGCAGCCTTTAAACGTCAATAGAATCCTACAATCCTACCTGTGTGTGACTCTGCCATATATCACGGTAATAGTCTGGCGGCGACTTTAAGCCTGGGTGGTCGCAAAGTGACAAAATACTACAAAGGACCAAGTTTTTTTTTGTGAAATATTGCACTTTTTGGTCCTTTTTTGTCGATGGTAATTATTTTGATAAATTAATTGTGGTTCGTTGAGGTTTGAGTGGGCGGTTTGTTTTGGGTTTGATTTAAAAGATTGCTAGTAAAGATAGGTTTATCTTTTTCACTTATATTTTTTCGCAAACGATACCTACTTATTTTTACAGAATGTAATGTATGGCCTTAACGAAATGCTCTGAGAAAAACCACTCGCAAATTATAGTGATCTTAAAAGAACCAGAAACCGCTAAACAGACAATATTCTAAAGCAATCAATGTCAGGAAAAAAAAATGGAAGAAAAAATTAAGTAAATTGTTTTTGATTTTATGTAAGTATTTTCTTTTCTCTGTTACTCTTACAAACGTTGTCTACATCTCTTTAACTACTTTCCTATCGCAAGATCTAAGCATCGCCATTGTACGTGTTCTTCTTGTCTGTTTATATAGGTTTGTGTGTAGGAACATAAATGGTTAAACAAATAAATAAATATGAACCTAATCAATTATAAAAAACTTTTTCATATGTTCTCATCATCTGACTAGCCTTTTCCCAACTATGTTGAGGTCTGCTTCCAGTCTAACCGGATGCAGCAGAATACCAGTATTTTACATGAAGCGACTGCCTATCTGACCTCCACAACCCAGTTACTGGGCAATACGATACCCCTTGGTAAGACAGGACTGGTTGTCAGACTTTTGGGCTTCTGACGACCCGTAACGACTGTCAAAGATCCACGAATGACAGCCGGGACTAACGGCTTAACGTGCTTCCCGAGGCGCGGAGGGGTCTCTGTATGTAAAAAGATGGTCACCCATCCACAAACCAACCGCGGCAAGCGTAGCTTAACCTGATCGATCGACCTGTGCGGCTGTTATTATTTAACCACGGGCGTTGGTATTGATATAAGATGTAATTTTCTGCTGTTTCTGCTCTCTTGTATCATCGCTGCAGGTGTGGATAATGGTCGATTTGAGTTCATTTTTAATTTATTCGTAGGACCATAAAACACAGCACGTAAGTAGGTACCTACATATATGTCTATGGGCATTTTACTAGCAGCGCCCCGCGGTTTCTCCCGCATAAGTTTCGATCCCGTGGGAATATTGGGATAAACGCTATCCTATGTCCTTTCCTGGGACTCAAACTACCTCTATACCCAATTTCATATAAATCGGTTCAGCGGTTTAAGCGTGAAGAGGTAACAGACAGACGGACACACTTTCGCATTTATAATAATATTATTATGGATTATTATAGTACGGGAGATGATGCTTACCCTTGCGGGAGGGTGATGCTTACCCTTGTAAGCTATACGGACAATCCTCGTCTCTTACCGCGGGTAAAATGCGTCTATGATTTAGTTTTTGTGTCGAGAAGTTCCAATTTATTTCCCCTATTGTTTGAAGCCACTTTTTACACAAGCATATTATTACATATATGTTTAATTGATCTTACCTACCAGATAATTATTATGTAACTGTAATTAAACTCAATATAAATAATTGTTATAATTTACTTAATTGATGTTAATAACATATTTGAAAATTTTTAGATAACTGTCAATTCCATTTTTATTAGTTTAAAAATTAACTTTATACTTTATGTTGTGCTCTTCGTGGTCCGTAATAATTGTACCTTAGCTTTAAGCCATTGTAAGACTTTTAAACATTCTCTCTCTCTCTCTCTCTGTAGTCGGTCCCTCATGTCTGAGGATCGTGGTCAACTTCAGAGTTGCATCTGGAGCGGATGATCCGCCTCCACCGGTTTCTGTCGAGCGCATCTCTTACCACCGTGTAGAATTTAGAGGACGATGATTCCTTCACCTGATCGGTCCATCGTGTTGGTGAATGACCGCACGATCGTTTGCCTTCGGTGTTCCCAACCACAATCAGTTTTTCCAAGCTTTCATCGCCTGGTACCAATGCCTGGTACTATGTGAAATTATGGAATGCAAATAAAGATTATTTATAAATATATGTTTTTGCATGTATTTAAGTACTACTACGAGTAGTAACTAGTAGTGTGGACTTCTTACTAGTAATTTGGAACCAGAATTGCTGGTTAACTGTACAAAAAAAAAAAAACAAATTATGTTTTTTTTTCCCCAATTTGTATGAATGTCCAAGATGTCTCCTAATTTGCGTGATCCCTGTACTTATCCTGCTCCAGATTGTGCTGACCACAGCGACATCTGTCGGCTGCGGACGTAATTACAGATCAATTTGTTACATTACAATAGTCATTAGACGGCTACTGTCGTGTTATGATGGCAGGTGATTTTCAGAGATCTTTAAAAATTTTGGGAATAAAATCTGAAGTAATAAGTGTCAGGTTTTTGTGAAAAGATCTGATAGTAGAATGAAATAGGTAGGTACTTAGATTTATGTTAATCCCAGGGTTAGCGTAGTGAGATGTCAGCATACCTAAAGGAAGGGGCATGTTAGGGCCGAAGCCTGCCGGGGTAGCGGGATTGTCCGAAAGGGTTACCGCTGCCCCGGAACATAAAGGGCTAAGGAAGGAACACGGATGGGTTTTAGTCAGTCCGAGTCTGACACTCCCTTCCGCTCCACCCAGAGCGGGAGGGGTCATTTGATCAATTCTCAACCATAAAAAAAGTATGTAAGGAAGCAGGTGACATTTTGTATTTCCTGCCTATCTCCATGGGAATGAGGCGTGAGTTTAAACTGTTAAATCGCGGACTGACGTGACTTAGTTCGGCTCCCATCCGTGGCACTAATGAGATGGACACCGCTCCTAGAACGAGTATGTCTAGCTTAACACATATTCCTACTACGTATCGTTATTCGGGATAGCGTGATTCGGGATAGCGTGATACGGGATAGCGTTAATTCGGGATAGCGTTCATTCGGGATAGCGTGATTCGGGATAGCGTTCATTCGGGATAGCGTGATTCGGGATAGCGTTCATTCGGGATAAAGTGATTTGGGATTTCGAGTTTCGATCTAACCTATAGGGTTGAACTGCCATGGCGTTGCCGGTTGTACGTGTCACGACTTGAGAAAGTGTTAATAGCGCTATCTATTATATACCTATTTATGGAAAAATCAGTTATTCTTTTTACCCACACTATGCTTCTTGCCCGGGCTACCCCTAAGAGTCTTTCATAAACTTATTTAGACGGAACCCAAAAATTGAATCCTCAGCGTGACCACAAAACAAACTTTCTTTGCGGAAGGATTGACCCAATTCCTCGCGTCCATCTGTTGACTTTGACCACAGTCCATGTCACAAATTATACATATTAGGTACTCTATTCTTTGTGTTCTTGAATAAATACATATACAAAGGTTTTCATAATTATGCTGGACGAAGAATGGACGGAGGAAGTGACATTGTGTTACTTAGTTGTATGATAAGTAGTTTAACGTTAAAGAAAAGTTCGATTTTGGGTTGTGGTCAATTGAATGTGGTCTTGAAAAATGGATTTTGAAAGTTGACCAAAATAATATTTATCTTTGAATACTTACCATACTTATAATGTATATCATTTTTGAAGTGAAAATTTCTTTAGGCGCGTTGGGCGTTTTTTTGAGATGGGAAAAAACCATTGAATTCTCGCCACTGTTACCGTAACCGACACCGCTTCGGATGTGTTCGGCTGTCCTCGGGATGTACTCGGTTTTAATGACATCTATATCCGATATGTCAGTGAGCGATGGCAAAGTATTCTGTTTGTGTTTTGTTTTCGCTTCTGTCGGCACTCCCGGAGTGCCACTGTTTTTTTTTTCATAAAATTGTTGATGCAGCGGTATCTATATACATTTATACTGCTGCATCAACAAATTTTGTGAGGCGTTCTAATCATTCTATCTCCTAGTAAAGATAGTCTTAGTCAGACTTATTAGCAACAATAATCCTGTCAGTAAAAATGATCCACTTAATTAATAATATAGCGCCATTAAATGACAAGAAAGATAGTCAAATTAATCGCACGTACCGTTGCGGTGTTTTGAAGGTAATTTAATTTACACGTATCAACATCAGCACCAGGTGTTTTGGTTCCGTTCCAAGCCGCAATTATGTGGCAATAAGGAGGACGATTTATGCCATACAATAACACCTGAGATGGAACGTTTGCCCTGAAATTATGATGGGACCATAAGGAGCTTCAACAGTATAAATACAATAGGTACCTAATTACTAGGTTTACTAGGACTAAAATTAATTTTAAACGCTATTAATAAATTTGTCTCTTTGTAGTGTTGAAAAGATTCATTGTATTAATTACTGAAACGTTTTCATGAAGAATATTATAGATTACTTAACGTACATTTTTTTCAAATTATAAACGAGTTGCGCTATCTAGTAACGAATAGCAGAACTATTTTGAAATATGTAGGTGCTGCCATCTAGCATCTAGTAGCTTTACTAGCGTGTGGGCATTTTGCACCAAGATTAAGTTGTTGTCTAGACTTGTAAGTAGATGGCGCTGGTTTTAAATTTAACATGCAAGTACAGCGCCATCTATTGCAGTTTTAAATTATTATGTGGTTCCATTTCTGCATGTGACGGAACTAGCGCATGGCCTGATTATTCAGGAGCACTTTTTATCAAGCGATAGATGGCGCTGATACAAATTTAATTTAAATGTATTTTAAGAAAATGAGCCCTTCTTTAGCCACAGAACTAACATCATCATCATCATCATCAGCCTATAATGTTCCCACTGTTGGGACACAGGCCTCCTCTCTGTGAGAGGGACTAACTAACATAAACCAACTTAAAAGATTTTTGTGACTTGTAAATATTAGCCAGTCGGCAACTTTTGCCGTCACACAAATTAACTCTATGAATTTTCTAGAAACGGAAATAATATTTATTTGCATAAAAATGGTATAGTAATGTATGGTTGTATTTAAAGTTGTTTTAAAAATACATTATTACATGTTCCCAGCCATGCATGTGCATGTTTCTAGCCTCTTACCACTCTTCAAAATAAAACATTCAAACATGTAACATAAATATATATTTCTTATTGCCTAAATACATAATCATATTATAATAAGCTATGTTTAAGTCTAAATCGCCAGGCGGGCGCCATGTGAGCCATAAAATCAAGATTTACACAAATCCCACGCAGTGATAAACGGAATGATTAAAATACTTCATTTTAATTTAATAATAACAATAATCAATGCATCTATATAACGATTAGTAATAAGCTTTTTATCTACTTACATTCTTACATACATTTATTTATTTGTTAAATTTTAATATTTATGTCTATTAATTTTCTTTTTTGTTATACTGATCTAACGACATGCGACAGTACTTATCGTTTTTCTTTTAAAAGTAAAAAAGAGAGCTTTTTATGTAGTTTTCTTTATGGCTTAAGTAGGAATTATTAAGATCACCAAGAAAAGGTGATTTACAATGTTTTAAATATTATGATCGACACAAAAATAATAACTTACTTTTTGGAAGCTTATTACAGCATTGCATTTTAGGATACAAGGTTTATTTTCAAAGACCAGCCAAATTTAGGGGTCAGACATCAAACTGAACGACCAATATCGTAATCGCGAAAAATTCATCAACTGTCCCATAAAAAACTTCAATACCTACTCGATTAAATTTATTCACGACTATCTTTCCCGGCAAACTTCGTACTGCTTCAGAATCAGTAAGTCGTTCCATACAAAATGTATCAGAAAATGAATTATCTTCATAACTTTTTATATCGTGAATTTTTCCATGGTTTTAATAGCAATGGGCCTTATTAGAAGGCTAAAAGTCACCCAAAGGGCAATGGAGAGGGCTATGCTTGGAGTTTCCCTGCGTGATCGAGTCAGAAATGAGGAGATCTGCAGGAGAACCAAGGTAACCGACATAGCCCGAAGAATTGCCATACTTAAGTGGCAGTGGGCAGGGCACATTGCTCACAGAACAGATAGCCGATGGGGCCGAAAGGTTCTGGAGTAGCGATCGCGTACCGGAAGACGTAGCGTTGGAAGGCCTCCCACAAGGTGGACCGACGACCTTGTGAAGGCCGCAGGAACCCGTTGGATGCGAGAAACACCGAACCGGTGGAAGTGGAGGTGCTGGGGGAGGCCTATGTCCAGCAGTGGACGTCTTTCGGCTAAAATTATGATGATGATAAATAGCTATTCTGCTATTCGGGACGGAGACAAATCCAACAAATCAAAGATCATAAAAATCGGTCCAGCCGTTCTTGAGTTATAAATGGTGTAACTAACCCGACGTTGTTTTATTTATATAGAAGATTACGATGTTGGTTCCATGGACAAAAGTGTTCAGTTTGATGGTCTGAACCACACCCTTAAATGTGGCTGGTCTTTGAAAACGAACCCTGTATAGTATGGAAGGTCAAGATATTGCTAATTTGTAAGATTTGTCCCTTAAACAGTGCAGATTTGCACTACGAAAAAGTCTCCTGAAACGGAACCCCTAAAGCATTGGTTTCTTATGAAAGCGGTGAACGGTCACAGAATAACGGCTGTCCAGCGAAGGCTATCGCGTATGAATTCGCCGCTAGAGGCGCTAGTGTGGCATGAGGTCGCTGAAATGTCAAATGTCACTGTTTGTGTGTGGACTACGCGGGTTTATTTCTATTTAGAATAATGTTGTGAATATTTTGCAATACCCGAGATTAATTATGGCAAATATGAGTTACGGGTCAATTAATGTCGGTGCTTTAAAAGCAGAGCTAAGAAAATGAGGTGCAACATTAAGCGGGCTGAAAGAACAGCTAATTCAGAGGTCAGTTTGATTACTGTTTACAAACACATTTGTTTTTTCTTTATTAATTATTAGGGACTTTTATACAATTGTATATGCCAGTCCCATCGGACCTTATAACGTAATAAGTTCCGATATTCGTTTATTATTAAGTAGTACCATTACGTTATCAACACATTTTTGTTTTTCGTTTGAAAACTTTGTTTTCACGCCCGTAATAACAAACTTTTAGCTATACTTTTAGCTATACTGCAGGACCTTACTCGACAGTGGCGCCAACTGGTGAGCACAATAACGGTAGCGTTTTTTGACATATTAAATGTCAAATACTGGTGAAAATGACAGATTATCATGACGACCTTTATATGACGAAACCGCAATTCTAGGAAACCATGGCTTAAGCGAGTCTGACGGAAGGTTTGAAGCTTGTTCACGAACAACATCAAGTCTTTTACACATAATTTAAAAAGTTTCATAAAAATCTGCACCCTAATTACGTAACACAAGCAAAATCTGAATCATATTGAAAGATATTGCTAATCCATTGCTTCATATGTTCGACAAAATATGTCTGCTCAACAACGTAAATAACGCAATGTATGTTGTTGAACTGTCAAAATGAAACCCATCCCTATTGTTAGTGTGTTACGCAACTAAACTGCTTTATTTTTACTTCCTGCCCCCCTTCTTCTTCTTCTTTCTCTTTCTAACTTCACTGTAATCATATTCCACTGTAGTCCCACTCAAATCTTGGTACCCATCCGCCTTCTGGCTTTCATAATTAGGAAAATTAACACCTTCTGTCTGTTGATAGTTTTCCGAAAATGTCTCCGAAAACTTCGTGCTCAACGTTTCGGAGCCGAAGAATTTCGTAGTATATGTTTCTGCGGGTCGTTGTAGATTTTGATATTTCTCGTTATGCGGGTAGATTGTGTTTAAGATGTTGGTTGCTATGGCGACCGGCGTGGCGGGGTAGGCCCCCTGTTGTATCGGTCAGAACTTCAGGTCCTGGAAAGAGAGGTTAAGTATTTTAGTAAATTCTTTGTTTATTTATTTTGACCGGTATGTATGTATGTTCATCTGTTCCCTCATAACTTAAAAAGTACTTATAATAATTTGATAAATGAGGTATCGTTAGAAGCGTCTTGACCGTCCGCTGGTTATACGCTATGTGACGTCACACTAAATTCAATATGGCGCCCTCTAGAGGACATAAAGTAAGTTCCAAAATATTCGTCCGCTGGTTATACGCTATGTGACGTCACACTAAATTCAATATGGCGCCCTCTAGAGGACATAAAGTAAGTTCCAAAATATTTAAAAATAAATATTTTGGAATGGTGCCTTGTGGGGTATCAAATGAAAGGGCTTAATTAGCACATTTTAAAAAAATAAGTATTACTGAAATAAGCCCCACAATAATTAAATAAAAAAAAGTTTAAAAACTAAAACCTGACTACTGAAAAGGATGAAACAAGAAAGTACCTTCCCGTGGTCGCATGCTACCATAGCTTATTTAGTACAGCGGCATGCGACCACGGCAAGGTACTTTCTTGTTGTAGTGTGGGCCCCCAGCTAGATGGACCGACGACCTTCGGAATGTGGCTGGGACTGATTGGATGCGGAAGGTGAAGGACAGGGTGTTATGGCGCAGCCTGGGAGAGGCCTATGTCCAGCAGTGGACTGCGATTAGACTGAGTTGATTTTATTTAAAACTCAGACAATCCGTTCTCAAGATATGTATCATCAAAAAAGTCGTTCCATACAAAATGTATGTGAAATTTAATTATGTTTTTTTTTTCGTGAATTTTTCATTATTATGTATTATTTAATCGTTATTCAGCTATTCGGGGCGGAAAAAAATCCAACTCCCATCCCCCATGTCATCCAAAATAAGCAAAGCAAAGACCCCCGCCCCCCAGTAGTGCTAACGTAATACTTTTTTACAAATATTGTGAAATATTAAGACACAACTGCTTTAATTATTAACTTTGTTTTTCAAAAACCTGAGAACCTGAATTAATAACAGACTGAAACTCGCACTGAGGCCAGGGCCCAAATTTAAATCTACGTAGCAACGTCAAAGTCAAAAATTGAATGTCAAAATTTACCAGAGAATAAAACAGATTCAAAAGGTAGTTTCGTATGGAGAAAAATGAGATAAAAACACCATAGTTACCTACTCAGCAACATGTAAAAAGTAAGATTTCATACAAGCTATATTCCATTTATAGTTACCCAGTAGACAGTGCCTATTCGAACACAGTGAAACCGGTCCTAAATAATCAATTCTATGTTATCTTGTAGGTACAGTCGCGAGCACAAATATGTGTACAAAGTCAAAGTCAAAGCATTTATTTCAAATAGGCACATAAAAGGCACTTTTGAACGTCAAAAATTATCTTAAAATAGAATTGATTCTAATTATAAGAGAGAATACAATTGCTGTAATTATAAATGCTATACAGGGTGAAATTAAATTCATGGGCATCCTTTTAAGGGGTCATTGTACTCATCATTATGAACAACTTTTACTATGAGACCAAACCTGAAATCGCAAAAAAAAAAATCAGCTCTTCCCTACATTTTGACGAGTTATGTGAACATAAATGCAAGGAACAGCTGATTTTTTTTTCGCGATTTTAGGTTTAGTCTCACAGTAAAAGTTGTTCATATCGATGAGTACAATGACCCCTTAAAAGGATGCCCATGAATTCAATTTCACCCTGTATTTATTTATAATCTACATGTAATCTAGTAATAAGAAGTCTTTATGTCGTTTTTGTATTCTTACATTTTAATAATATTTGATGTTTATTTTATAATAGTTTTATTTCGTTTTTGTTGATTTTTTCTTAACGTTTATCCTGTGGATATGCCCTAACCGACCCCTAACGGCGTAACTGCGTAACACACTAACAGTAGCAATGAGTTTCATTTTGACAGTTCAACAATATTCATTGCGTTATTTACGTTGTTGAGCAGACAAATTTTTTCGATCATATGAAGCAATAGATTAGCAATATCCTTCATAATGATTTAGACATGGGCAAAATGTGTCATTGAAAAGAAAAGATAGATATGAATCTTTCAATCACTCGGATATGAATCACTCTTTCATATCTTTATATCAGTATGACTCAGTAGCTCATTCAAATTCGCAACTCGTGTGCGGCTCACTCATTCAAATAGATCAATGATATAGTGATAGGTTGGTTGTTTGCACAGAGTACTTTTTGATATAGGTTGTTTGCATCTTTCTAATATATCAGAAAGATGCAAACAACGCGAGCGGTTGCGATTGATCATTTTTTTCTTTTCATGCCATAACAAGTCGGCAAATGAAAATAAATTTAAAAAAATACTATTCTTATGACTGTAGGTACAACCTACTTCTTTTTCAAATCTGGTTAATTAGTTCAATGAATAGTTAATCGCAATCTAGTATTGAGTATAAGCATTAATTTAGTAAGTACTAGAAAATAAAATAGAAATAGCCTTCTGATTTCCCTTCATACTTTACACTGTAAAGTATGAAGGGAAATCATATCTATTTCTATTTTATCGTTTAATTTTGTTATTATTGCACTCAAATTGCACTTCACCTCTATTTGTTTACATTGTTATCTAAAGTTTAAAAAAAAAAATACATTTGACCAGATTATAATACAGAAAGAACCACTAAGGACAAACAAATATAAGCCTTATGCGTCAGCAATAGAGGTATAACAACTTATCATTGGGTGTCAATTTATTGTGGTCAAAGTCACGTCATCTCGCCTTGCGTGATGCGACGAACATTCGTATGGGTGCGAGCGAGACGGCTTGCTTGACGTTCAACCAATGGCGCGCGACGAAGCTATCCGACGCCACAGATTACTAAATAGCTTCCCGATCCCGACGCGATGAACGACGAGTGAGTGAGGTGTAAAGAAAGATATACTGAACTACTGACACATTCGGATGCGTAAAGATATGAAGAGTGATTGATTCAAAAGGAATGATTCATATCATTTGTATCTATCACTCCTGAGTTACCCATCTCTATAATGATTCAGATTGTGTGTTACGCAATTAGTAACTTAGTAACTGACTTAAGTATTAGCTTCAAGTCTGTTTTTAGGGTTCCGTACCTCAAAAGGAAAAAACGGAACCCTTATAGGATCACTTTGCTGTCCGTCTGTCTGTCCATCTGTCAATAACCTTTTTCTCAGGAACGCGTGGAGTTATCAAGTTGAAATTAATATCAAATACTCAGGGCTGCAATCCCTTGAAGCAGTGACAAAATCAAACTTCTAAGTCAACGCGAACAAAAGATACGGGCGTTTATGTTTCGAAATCAAAACCTATAGCGTACTTCCCGGTGACCTAGAATCATGAAATTTGGCAATATAGCACAAGTAAAGGAAAAAATCCGAAAACCGTAAATTTTTAGTTACATACCTACCCACAAACTTGTACGGAACCCTCGGTGCGCGAGTCCGAGTCGCACTGACCGTTTTTTTTTATTACAGGCATTTTTAATTTGTCAAGGGGTCGCTCAGTTAGAAAGATGACGCTACTTGGCCATTCCAAAGAGCAATAGATTCCTATGGAGAAGAACGGGCAAGAAACCCCACGGACACTCTTTATGGTGTACAGTCACGTCTATAAGTATGTATACACTTGGCTTTATTCAAAGGCGAATTTCTCCTTTATTTTCGAATGAAATTTTATGTTCTTACGAACATAGTATTTTCGAACCCATCATACGTTTATGTTAAGTGTCGTATTTCAACGTTGCATTCGTTAGTTGACATATTGGTGCTCGTGACTGTACATAAATAGAAACACTACACGTAACTGCACACATAAATCACAATGTTTACATATTCATAAATGTAACAGAACATATCTAAATTCTTAACAAATATGGGCTCATGTTATCTCCAGTCCTCAGTTAATTTGTTTTTTAAATATTATAATCAGTAAGACTGGTGCAGCCGAGTGCGTTGGACGGAAAAGCGTTTTGGGATACTTTGTAAATTGTGGTAGTATTCATTTAAATATTTGTTTAAATTATTAGGCACTTTCGAATGCGCCAGGTGGGCCGCGAAATTCAAATTACCTATATATTTTTTGCAATTTGCAGGGCAGTGTCAGGTTGTATATCTTACTAGCTTCAGCCCGCGACTTCGTCCGCGTGAAATTTCACCCTCCCCCAACCACCCTCTTAAGGGTGGAATTTCGAAAAACCCTTTCTTAGTGGATACCTATTCTTCACAAAGAACACACCCTCCTTTCATGTCTCTAGGACCAGCGGTTGAAGCTGTGCGTTGATATATCAGTCAGGACTTTGAATTTTATATGTATAGATTGAATGACTATTATTTTCGTGAAACATCGTTCAATAGGATTATTTGAACGTAGAGGGTTGTTATGAGGATTTTAATTATTATAATTCTGTAAAGCCATATTTGTTACGCTCGCGAATCATTTTTTGTTCAACATACAACCCGACACTGACCTGAAAAATTAAAAAAACCTGCTAAGTGCGAGTCGGACCCGCACACGAAGGGTAAAAATCACGAAAAAATCACGTTTGTTGTATAGGAGCCCCCCTTAAATATTTATTTTATTCTGTTTTTAGTATTTGCTTTTATAGCGGCAACAGAAATACATCATCTGTGAAAATTTCAACTGTCTAGCTATCACGGTTCATGAGATACAGCCTGGTGACAGACAGACAGACAGACGAACAGTGGAGTCTTAGTAATAGGGTCCCGTTTTTACCCTTTGGATACGAAACCCTAAAAATGTAAGAAAATTTGAATTTCGCGAGCTACTAGCACATCCCCTTTAATAGCAGCGGTCTGCTTCTGATACAGTAATAAGCATCGATTTTAGACCATTAAAATTAGAAGACCAATTCCCGTAATTAAAAACGTTCAAAATCTAGTCGCAATCTCATCGCAACCATGGTATAACAATACATGGTATTCTCTTCCCGTGACAGCTGGGTCACGTGATGGGCCCGGTAATACGTCATCAGTTGCGAAGCGGTTCTCAAACTTTTTTAGTGGGGAAAAGATAAAAATAATACCCGGCCCTTGAGTAGTTTACAGAAATTAATTGGAAACAAGCTGATGATGGTTTCTATTTGAACTATACTATAACTACTGAACTCAGTCAGTTGACGGATCTTCGGTCCTTGGCTTCGCTCACAGGAGAGCACACGCGAACGCGGCCTACGGACTAGACGATCGCTTTCGTTACCTGGAGTGGCGAACTTCCCTCATCACCGGGATTCGGCTAAGTAAGGCCTTCCTGAACGTCGGATGATCACACTGCAAGGGATAACCAGAACAAATTTAGAAAAATGGCTATTGATTTACTTTCTGGTCATCCTTAACGATGACTGCTTCTTGCTGACGTTATGGTGTGATCTGATTGGTGACTACGAACTAAATCTGGACGGGGAGTGCTGTCTTGAGTTGGTTTGTGTGACTTTTCAGATTTTTGTTTATTTTTTTACTGTCCCTTTCTGTATACGTCCGTTTCCTTATTTCTTTTAAAATCGATATGATTCCGTGGACAATAGTGTGGGTTGTGCGTTTGTTTAATATTATACCTAAGCTAACTATTTATGTTGTAACGCATAACTGTTTTTTGTCCCAAATAAATAAAAATAAAATAAAATAACCTTACAGCCCCCTGCGCTCTGATGAATTCCAAATCATCACACAACGGCGCAACACCAAGCATCAATTTAACCGCGCATAGCACCAATCATATAGAAGGCTAGCATAACAAGCCAGACCTGTAACAACGTCCTCGTGTCAGAACACACATGCAAGAGACCCAGGCTATAGGCTATCCAGCAAGAATAAAGCAAATGGTTGAATACTCACAGGATTCTGCCTCTACTGGACTTATATTAAAAACTCCATCGGGTTATTTGGGCACATCCCGATCGTCTCAGGATAAAGTCCCTCTCAATCCGCCGTTATATTAGGCTAGTGTGCTTGATCGTAAAAGACCCGGACACGGGACACCGATTTTTTCCAAACCAATCTAACCTTATTACACCGCCTTTTTTACTTCTGTTTTTACAGTTTAGTATGGAACAAATAACCATTTTTTTTCTTGCGTATCTTTCAAAGGTTACACTGGTTTCCTTTTCACAGTTAACAATGTTTGGGAACCACAGTATTTTGCTTACCGAGCGAAACAACGCTATAGGTATGAGCGACACGACGATAGCGATGAAATGGTGAGCTGACAGTATGACACTTGTCAATTCGATGTGTGGCCACTGTGTAAAATTGAATTACCTTAGCAAAATGCATTTTTTAACTTAACAAAGCAATTATGAACTAATAATTCAATAGTTTAATCAATTTAAAACTAAATAGATGAATCACACGAGTTACTAAATAGTTAAGCTAGTTAGTAATTTATTTTATTTGTATTAAATAAATGAGTAAGTCCCTAAATTTACTGAATAGGACAATCAATGGCAACACTTATCGTGACGTAGACAAGGGCCATCGTGGGAAGAGAATACCAGGCGAAGTATATAATTGTACCATGATCGCAACGACAACCAATGTCAAAAACTTGTCAAAAATGTAGCGAGAATTACAATTATTATTTTATAAATTTTGACTAGTTTTTGACATTTGTTTGTCGCTGAGATGAGACTGCGACTAGATTTTGAACGTTTTAAATTACGAGAATTGGCCTTCTGACTGTGAACGTTCTTAAAATCAGGTTTTCTTTTTTTAAATCCGTTGTGTTATTTTGTTTTCTCTAAGGATGAAAGGAGGTTGGGAATTCAGGGCCATGTCTATTACTTTTAATCTAGTGTTTTTTTTAATACACTATTTGGGATACTTTCGAATTAATATCAAGCGCCTATCATTTACTGTCCCTTGACAAGGAATAGTTCTCATACAAGAAGGAACAAGCATCGATTTCACACCATTAAAACTTGTATTTATTTATTTCCAGACAAGGTGGTGTATTTGGTGAGAAGTTCTATTTTAAAAGCGCAAGGAGGTTGGCACTTTAATAGTGTGATCCCATTAAGTAAATCTTAAGGTCCAGAGGGTCCAGTTAAGTTACTAGTAATGTGGCGACATCTACATTGCGACATGCGAACTACGAACCACACTGACGTCACGCAAAATCCTGCATCGCGCAAGCAGAGTTTACCACGCGACTAGGATATACAGGGTTATTGGAAAAACATCAACAACCTCTTAAGAGGTCATTGTACTCATCATTATGAACAACTTTTACTATGGGACCAAACCTGAAATCGCGAAAAAAAAATCAGCTGTTCCCTACATTTTGACGAGTTATACGAATTACGAACATAAATGTAGGGAACAGCTGTTTTTTTTTCGCGATTTCAGGTTTGATCCCATAGTAAGTTGTTCATAATGATGAGTGCAATGACCTCTTAAGAGGTTGTTAATGTTTTTCGCATAACCATGTATACAACGTCCCGATATCAATCTTCGGGCAGTTATAGCCCACCAGACACGACACCCTTCTAGTCGGAGGATCCTCCCTTCTCTATGGAGGTTGAGTGAGCTTTACACCCTGTTCCTCATACCTCCAAACTAAGGTCCAGTTACGTTACTCTATGTCCTGGGTATTTTTTTCATGGATTTTTATTTGGATAGAGGATTTAGGAGCAATGTTATACAGAGCTGTTGTCTGTATAGTTTCATAAGGTGACTAGCTTCCGCCCGCGACTTCGTCCGAATCGCATCGCCTGCCCCCCTTCGTCTTCGCTTAGCGATCATTCTCACGTTTTTTTTTTCTTTTTGCTCGGCTGCTTACGCTTAGGGTCATAGCGCGATGTTAAATAGCCTATAGCCTTCCTCAAGAATTGGGCTATCAAATAGAAAAATATTTTTGAAGCGAAAACTTCTTAAGGTGCATTGGGCAATTTTTAAGATGGGATAAAACCATTGAATTCACGCCACTGTTGCCGTAACCGACACCGCTTCGGATGTATTCGGCTGTCCTCGGGATGTACCTAATCTGATGGCAAAGTCTACTGTTTGTGTTTTGTTTATATGACGATTCAAAAAATACACACGTAATTGTTCAAACTTTCACTTCTGTCGGCACTCCCGGAGTGCCACTTTTTTACATCCGACTGGTAGTTCCAGAGTTTAGTGCGTTCAAACAAACTCCAGCTTTATTATTAGTAAAGATATAGAAGATGGAACAGGCAGTTGAACCACCTGATGACTTTTGAATAAAGCAGCAATGGGTCGTAGCCCATCATTAAAATTTGCTTGTTATCCAAGGAATGACATAGCTTAAATGTCTGTTTACCCTCAGAAATAGGAACGAGTCCGATGGAATTTCATCTCCTGGTGAACTTTTTCTCAAATAACAAAGGGCTTTGAAAATCCGTGGCATACCTACCGATCCACCATTTTGTTTTTTTTTTTCAAAATGGCGGCCACGCATGATACCTTTATGAATCGATAGCTGACATTATTTCAAACAGAAAACATCACAAGACTAGCCCCCGTAAAGAGTATTGTGTGATATTTAATTTTTTTTTTCCTTATATCTGCGATCGTCTTTCCAGCCATAATCAGATGGGGTCTTCGTGTGAGATTATTTTTTTGTGGTGTTCTATCAAACACTTACATTATGTGGTTCAGTACTAAATTAATTTGAAATTTTCACTGTCTCTGGTCCAAGTTCAGGATTTGCCACCTCTTTAGGCATCCGCCTAAAGAGCCCTTGTGTGTTTAGAAGTTTCTTGGCTAAAACATGTATATAATTACGTTAAACTTTCTGAGTGATTATTTCTAACATCTAAGCAACAAGAAGCAAGGAAGTTAAAAAAATATGTATGTCACATTATCAACTTTAACGTTAATATCTCGGAAACGTGTCACTTTACGGGGTTTGGTCCTAAAATATTTTCCATTTGCATTGATTTGATTCGTTTCTATGACAAATCTTTTACTGTTCAAGCAGTACGGTTATGGAATGACTTGCCCGTGTCGGTAAGGCGTGCTCAATCTTTGTCCAATTTTTAAATTATGATAATATAATAAAAGCACTTCCTCTCTCCTTAAACATCATCATTATATTTTCTTTACTCCTGTTTCATGTTTACTATTATAATATTTATAATATACAAAGTGTAAAAAAATTAACCTTAAAAACTTTAAGAGGTGCTTTAGACCATCGAACTGAACAACTTTCACTATGGGACCAACTTGGCCATCCACGCCCACTTGGAAAATTCACCCTGTATATATATATTTATTTAGATTAGTATAATATACTTTATGTATGTATTTATTGTTTTGTGTAAATGGTACACCTACAGTATTTGTATGTCCTTCCCCTTTTTAATCCATACAAAGGTTGTCTTTAAAAGATCGCTCTTAGCGATAAGACCGCCCATTGTGTCACCCATTGTAAAGTTTCTATATTTAATGTCTGTAATTTATATGGTGTACATAATAAAGAGTATTCTATTCTATTGATGTCAGCTAGCGATTCATATAGGTTTCATGCATGGCCAGCATTTTGAAAAAAAAAAAAAACAAAATGGCGCGACAGCAGAGGCTCCATATAAAAATCCCCAATCCCCTTTCAAAAGATCTGTTGTTTTGTCTAACTACTTTATATTTCAGATCACCACTCTTCATAAGATTATATATATAGATAGTCTTGACCACCAAAGTTTCAAACGTATAAGTACAAAAAAAAACCAAAGAAAAAATGTTTTAAGATTTTTTTATTGATTTAGCGACACTGGTAAATGTTGAGTGTTGTTTTAAACTTCTGCCTCACTTTTCGTGGGATACTGGTCATGTGTTAGTTAATATGAGGTAGTATTTTGAATTTTCTAGCTGCAAGTGTTGGGGCGTTTTTTGGCCACTGCGAAGCTTCTTTAACCAATCAGCATCTTGGTTTTGGCCAATTGGCATCTTCGCATAGCCGTTCATAGTTACTTTTTCATTTTTCATATGAAAAAATGTTCATAATACTGTCTAAATTCTACCTATTGATACAGCGACACTGGAAAGTCCTGGAACGCGGTTTTTTATGAAAAATAAATAAACAGATAAAGTAACAAAAGGAAAAAAAATCCTAAATAAATAGTATTTTACGGAAAACATAATTTTATTTTATTTTTTATATTGGCATAGCATACAGTGATTGTAGATATTTGGGTATTATCGACTTTAAAACCGACTTCAAAAGGATTAGATTAGACATTCTACGAGTTTTGTATGAATTGTCAATGATTATTAATAATATGCAAGTTATATTGCAAGTTTTTTGTTAAAAAAAAAAAAACAGTAAAAATACAAAAAAATCTAGAAAAAACTTTGAACAGAGAGAAATGGAATGAGAGTAGGGAAGCCTTTGCCTTGCAGTGGGACATCACAGGCTAATAATAATAATAAGACTTTTGAATGTTAAATAATTCAAAAGATTATCTAGTAACTAAAAAAATACAAGGTAAGTGCAAGTACACATTGATTTCTCAACAGAAAAGATAACAAACATAACCAATTCAAACATGTTCCTAAACCCATTAAACAACATACACGGATGGCAAGGACATCGCAACCTATCACCATGGATTCATACCGTACAGTCAGCAACAAAAGTCGATTAACACTTCAGTTTTTTTAATCTTAATTATTGAGCAAATTATTTGTTCAAAATTGCAGCACAATTTTCAGAATATAAATAAACTCTGCTATTATGTGAAAAGCTAAAAAGCCATTTATTGGAAAAAAAAATGTTGTCAATTTAATAACATGTAAAAATGACAGTGTTAATCGACTTTTGTTGCTGACCGTACATGATACTGAACCTTTTCGCGTTCACGATGAAATTTTTCAAGGGTTATTAAAAAAAAATTGCTGTTTCATAAATTTTGACCACGTAGGTTGCACTGTTCTGTGAAACATCAGATTTTTTTTTTATAACTGACGGGAAATGTATACGCTCGGTCTAGGATCATGTGCTAAATTCATGGTTACAGTTTGCGCTGTATACTACTGGTCATCATCGACACCTCACCTTGATGGCCTGCGGAAGGTCGGGGAGCTTCATGTCCCTCAGCTGTTGAGGAAGGTTCATACTCTTGACTGCAGACACCGCACGCGCCGGCGCGGCTGATATACCCGCCTATAAAACAAAGAAACAACAAATAAATAATATATCATCATCGTTTGCCTAGCCTTCTTCCTAGTACAGTTAAACCAAAGAAGGTATGCGCTTCGGTAAACTTCGTGTTTCCGAATGAGCACGAACGTCGCGACACAGAGGCAAAGCTTCTAAGTTTTGTACTACAAAGCGTTGTATCATTGCGCGTTTTCTCTCTGTCGTGTTACCTACTCCAGTCTCAGTTATCAATCGTTTCTGGAACGGCATAGAGTTGTAAATCAATAATTTTGTAAGCATGGTAGTCCAAAATAGGTATGTACCTTCATGATTGTATCAGCTCTATATTAGATGTCATCGATGTTTTGTCCGAAGATCGACGATGATTCCCGAAGCGCATATTTGTCTTGGGATATGTGTATATTGGGGTCCGCTTCCGGTCTAACCGGATGCAGCTGAATACCAGTATGTTACATGGAGCGACTGCCTATCTGAATTGCACAACCCAGTAACAATACCCCATGGTATGACTGGGTGTCAGACTTTCGAGCTTCTGACTACCCGTAACGAATGTCAAAGATCTACGAATGAGAGCCGGGATCGACTGCTTGACGTGCTTTCCGAGGCACGGAGGAATCTCAGTATGAAACAGTCTGGTCACCCATCCACTGATCGACCTCGGTAGGCGTCGCTTAACCTTTGATCGATCGACCCATGAGTTTTTACTTAGCCACGGGCCCTGAATATGTGAAGCAAGACAATTTCCACCGACGTAAGATGCGTTAGTAAAAATAAAACTATACTACTGTCCGTCGAACTAGTTACCAGATCAATCACCTAAGGGGCCGTCTCCACGAGCGAGAGAATCGCGGCGATGGTCTCGCCGTGCCATTAAATTTTCGCCGCGATGATATCGCCGTGTGGAGACACGTTCTAAGAGAGTGTATAGAAATACGTGCCACGACGATAATATCGCCGCGATACTCTCGCTCATGGATACGGCTCCTAAGGCAGTTTAGCGAATTGTTTTTGTGGTTCATCTAGGTCAAAGGGTTAACAATTAATTCAATGTCTGCACCAATGCATTTTTATTTTATTTTAAATTAAGTATTACAAGTATTTATTAAAGTAAGAATCATAGCGGTTCTATTTGCTTCATAATTATTAAATATAAAATATTATTGGAGATAATAATTTTGTATTATTTTACTTACTCGTACTTCGATATTCTGTAATAAAGATAACAGAATAAAATAATAATTTGTTTCAAAACAACTTGCTTCAGTCATAAAGGATACAGCAGCGGAGAAATTGCGTAACACACTATCAGTAGCAATGGGTTTCACTTTGACAGTTCAAGAACATTCATTGCGTTATTTACGTTGCTGAGCAGACATTTTTTCGAACATATGCAGCAATGGATTAGCAATATCCTTCAAAATTATTCAGATTGATAGTGTGTAACGCAATTAGTGCTGATTGAGGCAGGCTACGTTGCAACGCAACGCATTGCAAAAATCCTCCTTCATGACTTTCGTGCAGTTTCTATGAAAACGACACGCGTGCTGCACCGCACTTGACTGTGTGAGAATGCGTTGAGCTGCGGCCCATTGGGACTGTAATGTGCGCTTGCCTTTAAGCGACAATGTTGCCCTTATTTCTAATCTTTTTTACCAAGCTCCACAATACTTTTTGCCAACTAATTATTACAGGATTACCTAGTTCAGGCACAAACCATGGTGAACTTGACATAGATTTAAGAACAACTGTATTTAACGTTAGTCCTTATATTTTTGAATTTTTTTTTTATTTTTATTATTTATCATTACCAACAAATTATTCCATGGACTAACAAATTATTTAACTTTACCAAATAATTATTTACCTTTACCAACGAATTAGTTCTTATACAAACTAATTATTAATCTTAACCAACTAATTATTTACTTTACATCAACTAATTATTCCTTCTGAGCTCACCTGTCACTAATAATACAGAATTACTTTTTCTATTGTTACCGAACTTAATAAGCTTGCCTAATAGACGAAGGGTTATACAAACTAATAATTTATCTTTACCAACTAATTATTTTCCTTAACCAATTAATTATTTACTTTTTAGCACCTAAATTCCTTATAATCCTTATAAATCTTCCTACTAACCTCTGCCTTCTGCATTTTATTCTGTTCTTGCAGCCTGCAGAGTATGTCAGCCATGTTTGTCTGTAGTACCATGCCGCCCATGACCAGTTCATCCAAGACCTGGTGTGCTGCATCCGCGTGGAAGATCAGGTCCAACTCGCAGACGTTCTCGAAACATTTGTCTAGGGTTTCTACGAATACCTGGGGACAATGTATGGGAATTAAAAAAAAAATAACATTGTTTAATGGTACAATAAAATTACCCAAATTCATGCCATAAAACATATGAAATTGAGAAATTTTAGAACGGAATTTGTATCAGGTTTCTCGCTTGCAGTCATCAATTTATCAATTATGAAATACCAATAAAAATGGGCCTTAAAAACTCAGCTTGATAAAATGCTGAAGAAAATCCGAACTGCGTCTAATCCAGACTGTCCCACGCTATGCTTGATAAAGGGTGAACTAAGATTATCGTTATAAGCAGTCTTTTTGAAGTAATCCCATGGTCTCTTTTGAAAACTGGGAAGGTTGGTAAATGGCTTATTTACCGTTATATGGAAACCAATCAACTCAAATTCAATGAAAAAAAAACGACAAATAAAACAACAACAACTATAAATAAAATAAATATCTAATATCTATCGAGGCTCTCGTTAGGCGGTTGGATCAAGGGCCTGATTCAGAAGGCAGTACTCCTCGTTACGGCTCGCATTGTGAGGAGGTTTCTGTCTTTGGAGCCCTAACCACCGGTAGCTTGGATCCTGCTCCCGACACCAGCGGATTACTATTTTTTTATATTTTTAAATGCTTTTTATACATATTTTTATATTTTAAGAAATATTTAAAAATGTAATTAAATATGTAAATAGATAAGTAAACGAAATAAGTATTACCTGAATCAGGTCAAGTATTCCTAGCTCGCTCTCGGAGGAGTCCACACAGAAGACGAAGTATAGCGTCGCATAGTGTCTGTAGATCAGCTTGTAGTCTGACCCACCTATTAAGCTGAAATAGACACAAAAAAAAATATAAATTCGTTTTTATCCGCAAATTGATCAGAGGTAAGGGTAGACAGAACAGGAGCTGTCCAGTGGTAACAGCCCCGATTTTCTAATGGTAGATTTGAGGGTTTGTGGCTTTGAACCCATCCACGTATGTGTGTCAGTTAATTTCATCGCCACTGCTGTAAAAACAGTGAAGGAAAAGATCATGAGGAAACTGGCAAGTCCTAGAATCATTAATTCGAAGGGCCCACCTAGCGGTAGATTACGGCTCTCTTCAGTTTGACAGGTACGGAATTACGGATACCGGTGTAATTTCACGTGCATAGGGTATTTTTAGCTCCGTCTCTAGGATGGTAGAATTCCACAGGTGGCAGTTATCATCTGAAGGTCAATTCCTGTAACTGAAAACGTTTAAAATCTAGTCGCAATCTCATCTCAGCCACAAACAATGTCAAAAACTTGTCAAAAAGTAGGGAAGTTAGAGGTATTTTTGATAGATTGAGACTGTGAATGTTCTTCAAATTACGAGAATTGCCACTCAGGTGAGCAAGCAGCCATGCTTGCAAAAATTGTTGTTTCTATAGCGTCGTTTCGTGTAGCGTTTCTGTAGCGTATTTCGTTTGTTATTTTTACTGCGTGCTGCGAAGCCGAATACTCCGGTGTATATTTCCCGCCTCCACTACACCACTGACGCGGAAGACATCGTGCGTGACGTACGTGCGCCAAAGGTTGCGCCAAAGGTACGCGCCGAGAGTATAGCTGCTGGAGTCGTGCTACCTGCACCTGGTGATGGAAGAAAGCTTTTGGCCGCAGGATATGGTAATCCGCCGCTTTCAGAATCAGAATCAGATCAGAATGGTGTAGTATTTATCAGAGTAATAAAGGACATGACATACCTTCCTCCTTCAAGAAAATTGCACACATTGTCGTCCCGTTTCGACACCAGTTGAAATGTCTCTTTAATTATCTGTTGCTGCATGTCTTCATTCTGTAACAAGAAGAATAACAGCATTAAACTATTGAATTTATAAGATTCTCATTCAGCTGCTTCGTTAGTCTAGATGGATTTACGGTCATGAGAGCAGTAGAACACCAATTCTTATCTTACGACTATACTGGGTGTTAGGGAAACGCTTCCGAAAACGAAGACAGGTTATAGGGCTAGTGATTCTCGATATGACACCATAAAAAATCTGGAAAAAACATTTACAATTTTACCTATTTTTTTTTTGCATTTTTATTACACTATGCTGTGAGAACAGTTAAATGAAACCATTATTTGCGATTAAACACAGCTCTGGGAAAAAATATATTCTCTAAGGTAAAATTAGATTGATAACCTACGGTCTAGATGTTGCAAGTTCTGTAACGACTGTCAAAGATCCACAAATGACAGCCAAGATCAACATTATCATGCTTTCCCAAGCACGGAGGGGTCTCGGTGTGTAAAGATGGTCACAAACCCTAATATTATAAATATATTGGTGTAAATATGTATTTTTAAATAGTAGATTTTAATATACAATGTAAAGCATGTTGCTTGGCCAGCAGTTTATGTAAATTAAGGTATGACACAGTTACTTAAGTAAATATTAACTTGGATGACTTGCAGATGATAAGAATTATTTTGATCAATAATTTAGAAGAAAAAAAAACTAACTAAAATCGTTATGGGTAGTCAGAAACCCGAAAGTCTGAAAACAACCCCCTTAATAATAAATGTTTTATAGCGTCTGTATAGTTGCACAACACTTTCCCCCTTATTCATAATCCTATTTTATCTCTATTTTAGCTAAAATAGGTTTATAGAATGTTTGTCTTTATCTGTCACGTTTTGTCATTTCTGTGTGTAAGAAAGAGACAAACCCCATTTTAACTAAAATAGGTTTGATAAGTTTTATGAATAAGGACGTTAGTCTTCTTCTTTCGAAAGTCAAATTACTGACGACTGAAAGAGAGAAATCTGTGTGTAAGTATTCATCTGATATAATATGTTTATTAGTAAGGGGGTTAGTGTCTTGATTATACCAAATTTGACTTTGCGAAGACGAAGAAGACTACAATGTTTAACATGATGATAGAAAATTAAATTGAGTCAGCCTAGAACCTAGCTCATTTGTTAAAAAGCTGTTATTAATACACATTGATTTATGCTGTGACTCCCGCTCACCTAGAGGAGGCCTGTGTCCCAGCAGTGGGAACATTATAGGCTGATTATGCTACCTCAGAAGAAATTTTGGTATTGATAAAAAGCACCTGTTTCTGATGCTCTTTTTTGTCAGAATATAGCTGTTCTCTGGAACGTCTGATGGCTGGAGCTCCTCTTAAGTAAAACACTCATAATATTCAAGTATAATTGTGGCACTGAAATCTAGCTTACTGGGTGGGCAAAATGCTTTACATGAGGAATTTTATTTACCGGTTTTAGGCTATGTAGTAGATTACACAGAATAGCATATTATTTACCTAATGTTTGCACACTCGGCACTCATACGATAAAACGGGAAAAAGATAAGCGAAAATTATGTCAAAAACTACATGACATGATGAAATATATTATTATAATCTTATTATTATAAAACCTGTTCCATTTGTCATAAATTTCTGTCATCAAAAATATAGGCGTATTAAACACACATTCCTTTGTACACAAAATAGAAAAACTTTCACTCACGAAGTATTGGTAGAATTTTGATAGCCTCGGCTTCCCATGATTGTTGAACACCAATATGGCCTTAATCATTGTGCTAATTAACTACAAACTACTAATTATTATATTTTCATTTATTTAATTGTTAAAACTATTATAATCCAATCGTGAACGAAAATTATCGATTGTATTTAGACAGTGACGTTAACAATTTCGTTTAGAAATTGAAACAAAACACGCGTCAGTTGTCAGAATATAGACTAAAAATAATCAGCGCGTTCCAGTTTTATTTCATGTATATAACAACATTTAGACCAGTCTTGTTGTTATAAAAGACGTTTAGTAGGAGTGTAGCGACCTGTTGCGGCGAAACTGCCGAAAATCACGCTTCATTACAGTACAAAATGCATGGAGGCGTTTTTTTATAGTTATTTTGGCAGAAAACCACTTGCCTAAGCCACTCAACTATTTTTTACAGTCATGAGCATAAATTATATTACTATGGACAGCTCAGCAATGATATTATCTGATTTCAAGATTAGGTCAGTGGATCGTTTAGGGACGGATTTACTGTCGTCAAGACTCAAGATGATAGCAAATATGTGAACATTTGTGGAAGGTAGTACGTAGCAAAAGTAGGAGCACTGTAAATATGTGTCAACAGAGAAACACCAAAACTATCTGACGAACGAGTGAGACAATCAATGCCAAAATATCGGACATATCTTGCGTTTTAAATATCTGCCTAGGCAGGTAAATTTTGGGGAATGTAAAGTGATACCTGATATAAAAACCTACAATATAATGTTTTTAGTTTTAAATCTCACTGGAAGCATCCAAATGCGTTAATACAACCTAGAACAACATTAGGCATTCAATGATTTCTCATTTATCAAAATACGACGAGTAGTTTATAAGATAAGAGGGAACAGATGATCATACATAGTTACATACATAAATAGCCTGTTATAATCATAACCCTTCTTTGGCTTCATCGTAGTGGGGTAAAACCGTAAAAATAACATCGGTGTTCGTATAACCGAACACACGTACGTAATCTGTAGGGTTAAGCCTTATTTACATGAAATATTTAGTAATGACGTGCTAATGGGTTATACGATAACCAACGTTGTTTTTAATTTGTCTGTCTGTGATGTCTTGTTTCCTTTTTTGTTGGTGTTTTTTTAGAATATTAGTTGCCGTAGTTGGGTATTAGTTTATAACTTTTTTTTTGGAGAAGTAGTACTGTAGTAGTATCATAAACCGACATCTGGCAACACTCAAAACTCGCGAACGCGTTGTGCTGTCTCCTGTAACCCGCGAGTGTCACAATAAAAAAAATCGCAAAAACTGAATGATTATTGTGTGAAATAAACATTTATTGTTAACTTTCAAGTTCTGTACAGTGTTAAATGTTTGATGGAAGCCTATTTGCGGGCCGCTGATGCTACAATAACGAGATACAGGTCAGTGTAACTGAAGATGGACATTGTATATTTTGTTGTCTTTATTTGGGTGTTCTGAGGTTTCTCGCGGTGTCGTGTAGCTTATTATGATTCTCTGTATCTTTGAGACTCATTTTTGGGCTATACGTGCCGTTGAAACAGACGTTCATGTAAAAAAAATTGGTATAAATTTGGTACGGCTATTTGTTGAGTCTCGAGCGTAAATTTGGAAAGTGCTAACTAGCGGCCTGTACGAAGTTATTAAAACTTGATTGTTGCTGTTGCCGCTACCGATTCGAATGCCGGTAGAAGGTTAGATCGCTGAAAAATGTGCGCTTTCATAGAACCGTGAAGGTTTTATATGTTGATAGAATTAGGAATTTGTGAGAATTATAACATTTTAAGGCATGGAATGTCACGGATTTTTGCGAAGTTTATTACGTGAAAGGTCTTGAATTAATTTGCGTTAATTAATTATTGAGATAGTAACATTAATTAGGCATACTTTTCATTAATAATTTATTTGGAAAAGTTTTTTATTGACATTTGTTCGTGAATTAAATGAAACATGTACCCGGTCTACATTTTACATTTAATTGTCCTATATTCTACAAATCGGGCCCAAACTGAAGAAGAAATAGAAATGCAGGTTATGTAAATATTGACAAGTTGGTTCTATCTATTTCTTTTTTAATGATAATCAAAACAAAATAATAATATAAATAGTCAACTAATTCATGTATCCAAATCCTATCTAGGTATCTTTAATAAATAATCTTAAATAATACAATAATTAAAGTATACATACATATGTAAACTCACATCTACCCATGGGGTTGGCAGAAATTATAGATTGCCAACTGCAAACGCAAATAATTGTATTCTAAATAAAATTCCTAGTTTCCTTTTAAGAAGACATCAAAATAAAGATATAGCACTCATTTTCGTTTTGGTTACTGGTTTCGATGAGATTCTTTCACACAAAAAATTAAAATAATCATCTACCAGCATACTTACCTATAAGAACCTTCCTTTTCTTTAAAGTTTACAGTCTAATGCAATAAACAAGGCCCAGAAGAAGCCCAAAAGTCTGACAACCAGTCTTTCTAGAAACCAACCAGGAACTGGATTCTGAAGGTCTTATTGACACTTGCTCCATTTAATGGTAGTGCTTTACCTAGTTAGAATGAAAGCCTACTCCAGTAGTGTTAAAAATTATCCCAACAAACTTTAAGAGGTGATTTAGACCATCGAACTGAACAACTTTCACTATGGGACCAACTCTGAAATCAAGAAATTAAAATCTGCTGTTTCATACATTTTTGTTTTTTACAATTTTTGTCAGTCTGTCTGTTTGTTCCGGCTAATCTCTGAAACGGTTGGACTGATTTTGACGGGACTTTCACTGGCAGATAGCTTATGTGATAAGGAGTAACTTAGGCTACTTTTATTTTAGAAAAAGAATTAGGGTTCCGCGCAAAAAATTTAAAACTTTCCGTCATGCACGCGAATGAAGTCGTGGGCACTTTTGCAGCCATGCTACTTCAAAACGATAATAGTCTCTCTACTTAGCATTTATATAGCAATTTAAATAGTGTCCATCCTTTAGTAGCATCCATCAGTTCCTGTAACGTGTAGGCAACAGGACGTCCTGGACACAATACCTATTATTAAGTGCCCCGTAGTTTGTGAATTGTAATGAATATTTACTTCTATAAATTGCAATACTACTTTAGTTTATATCTGCAATTTTTCAATAGATTTTTTTCGTTAAGAGGTACTTACTTTAGATTTTATTAACACACTGATGTATGACATTCATTTTATAGCTAACTAGCAGCGCCCCACGGTTTCACCCGCATAAGTCCCGTGGGAATATCGGGATAAAAAGTATCCTATGTGTTAATCCTGGTTTTAAACTATCCGTAAGCCACATTCAAATCCGTTCAGTAGTTTTAGTAGAAGAAGTAACAAACATACAAATTACCCTCACAAACTTTTGCTTTTATAATATTAGTGTGATAAACATGACTATCATTTTGTTTATCCAAAATTTTGTCAACGGTTGAATGATTACAAAGTTATCAAAACAATGATATAGTCTGTATTACTTAATAGTACTTCTATTTAGTCTCTCCATGTAAAATACTGATATTCAGCTGCATCCGGTTAGACTGGAAGCCGACCCCAATATAATTGGGAAAAGACTAGGCAGATGATGATAAGTTCTTTATTTGGCAGGATATTATTACAGAATTATAAAAGTTATAATATGTGCTGCCATTTCTGGCATTAAAATTTAATTTAAAGAGGCAAAAAAAAACACGTCCATTGTATAGGAGCCCCCCTTAAATATTTCTTTTATTTTAATTCTTTATTTTTAAAGTGAATATACAACTAAATATTCTGTGAATATTTCAAGCGATCACCTGTTGCCGTTATTAATATCGAGCACATAACGGTAAAAATACCATGTTTGTTGTATGGGAGACCCTAAATATTTATTTTATTCTGTTTTTTAGTATTTGTTGTTATAGCGGCAACTGTATTGTACGGTGATGTAGTTCAGAAATATTGAGACATCGTTGCCATCAATGTGATTGATTGATTTTGATTGGTCACAATGAGGGTAGACGTATATTGGTTTATAATTTAAATGTTTATTGAGCAACTTTTTGCTTGACTGCCTTGTTAGTCTAGTGCGCTACTGCTGAGCATAAGGTCCTGGGTTCAATTCTCGAATCGGGCAAAGTGTACAGTCAACAAAAGAGATAAGAATGCAGGATCATCGGGTACATTTGAAGTTTAGTAAGGAACCAATGGATGATCTCGAATAAAATTTAATTTTATTAATAGAAAAAAAACAGCCCATTTATTAAATTAAATTTCAGTCGACAACATCCATCGGGTTTCTTACTAAACTTCAACTATATCCGACGATCCTGCATACTTATCTCTTTTGTTGACTGTACATCACAAAAATGAACACATCATTATGGTGTTGTTCATTTATTTTGTTTGTGGTGTTCCTTTTTGATAAGCTGACAAATTCAAATTCATTTATTTGTACAACATTCAATGAATAATTTTCCTGCATCCTGTCCTAATCGTGTGTTCCTCTGTGGCCGGACCACAGTTTAGTACTCAGATGCTATAGTTCGAAATAATACCTACTTAAAGTCTACTTTCATCGGAATATATAAATATTTTTAGTACCTCAAGAGATATCTTTTTAATTAACAATTTATGTGGTCCGGCCGCCAAGCAGTGCTCTCTGGCCGCGCCACCTCAAATTAAATAGAGTATAATGAACTATTAATAAATCAATATCCCGAAAAAAACTACCTAAAGAGTACCTTGCATACGACAAATATGGTCCAATAAACCCCTTTAGTTAAGGAGTTATTGGTCAAAGGGTGTGGTCCGGCTGGAAGGTATACTCTGCAGCAAGTCAATTTTGCAATATTTAATATTAACTATCCATAAATCAATTTATATAATAGTACCTATTCTCTACTCTTCGTTCATACTTTTTTCTCTCAAGACACTATTCATTTTGATTAATTAATCTTTAAAGTATGTGGCGCGGCTAGGGAGGATTACTTTCAGCAAATATAACGAAATATGCTTTATTTCTTTATGCCAACGAAAACTGCATAATAAGTACTTTATAAAAAGACCTGGACTTCATCTATAAACTTTTATTTTTATTACCAACAATTATTTTGAAAAAGGTGCACTTTTTGGTTTTTGTTTACCTATCTACCTAAGAATAGGTAGTTAATTTGACGAAGTAAGCGAAAATTTTGGTTTAAAATAAACAACAAGTATAAGAAAAACAAATATGTATTTTCAAAATCAAATATAAGCAATAAAAATTGTTAAAAGTAATGACGACGGTGTAAAATGTACCGGTAAACAAATTATTAACTACACATTTTATTAATATTTTAAATTGACTTAAGCGTTTTTTTTTTTTTTTTTTTTTTTTTTAATGGCAACTGAGCCGATGTCGACTATTCTGCCAGCGTCATGTGGTGACGGCAACGCAGCAAGGTGAGCTGCAGCCGTCGAACTTTGCACTCCGTGGTAGTTATCTAGTATACGTTAGTAGCTGAAAGGACGAGACAATTTTTGTTAGTTAACAGTTTTTTTTTTTTTTTTTTTTTGGATATTTAGGACGCCACAAATCTAAAGTTAACAAAGAGTCTTACTACACACCAACTACAATTTAATGTCATTTAAATTTAGAAATAATGATAAAATTTTAATAAGTTTAGGAGAAAAGTTAATCAAGAGGCAATGGAAATTAGTAGGAAGAGGGATTTTAATTTTGGAAAGCTTATGATATAAGTCAAAGGATTGGGAGTTTAAAGGACAAGAGAAAAAGATATGGTCCAGAGTACCATCATCAAGACCGCATTCGCACAGGGAACTGTCCCGAACACGGATCTTGTTCAGAAATACTGGACTGCAGCAGTGGCCAAGTCTCAGTCTGCACAAGGTTGTAACAGTTCTCTTGGACAGTTTGGGGCATTTAAAAAACCAAGGCTTCCGCTGGATGTCAGGTTGAATACTGGCGTAATACGCCCCCTTAAGTTTTGAACTTACCTGCCATTCTGCTGACCATGAGTTGTACAATTTGTGTTTGGAGTCAGATCGTAAGTCATAACTTTGTACCGTGTAGTGCTTCCGATCCACCGGGTTAGATGAAGCAAATTTAGCCAGTGAGTCAGCGCACTCGTTGCCACCTATACCCGAATGACTGGGAACCCAAGCTATCTCAATGCTTAAACCGTTGTTCGAGCATCTGTATAGTAAATGAAGTATGTCGAAAATAATTTTACTGTGAATTTTGGATTTTAGTTGACATTGTTCTAAAGCTTGAATGCTGCTACGAGAATCGGAAAAAATTACTGAATTTTTGATGTTGTGTGTTAAAATGAAATTAACAGCCTCTAGAATACCAATGCATTCCCCTGTAAATACTGAGGCTTCCGGTGGGCATTGGAATAAAAGGGCAATTTTAGAGTTCTGAAAATATGTTGAGACACCTGTACATCCTGATGACGATAACTTGGATGCGTCCGTATAAAAAAAATTCCAGCCCATCCAGTATCTCCTAATGGCCCGCTCAAAGTCGCCTTTTGCGTCCTGGGAATTTTTGGAGATACCAAGTCCCAAAACGACCTTTGGTTTGAAATGGACCACCTCATAGGCGGAAGAAAAAACAGGAAGAGAGGGGTATTGACAAACAGGTGAGGAGAGTTGTTTAAGCTCTCTGTACCTATTCATCAATGGAATAGATTTATTATTCCAGTAGGAAGACGTGTTAAGAGAGAGGTAGATTTGTTCTAAAATGGGGAGTAAAGGATGGGATGAAAGGGAGAACACTTTTGACAAGAAACGATCTGCTAAATATTGTCGTCGAAGATTAAGAGGAGGTTCTGCACATTCAACCTGGAGAGCATTTATAGGAGAGGATTTCATGGCACCAATCACGATCCTCAGACATTTGGACTGGACAGAATCGAATCTACGTAAAGCTTCCTTATTACATGGCTCAATCAGGTAGCTGCAATAATCCAACACGCTTCTGACCAGTGCATTGTAAACTAACTTTAAGGTGTATGGGTGAGCCCCCCACCATACACCTGCCAAAGCCTTGAGAACCGAAACCGAACGCTCACATTTTTTGACTGTATTGTTAATGTGGTCCACTCCCGACAATTTGGAATCCAGGGTAACCCCCAGAAACCTGGCCTTCTCCTCAATTGGGATAGCTTGACCGTCAATATTAATATTAACCTGGGGTATAAGTCGTTTACGAGTAAAGACAACTGCGGTACTCTTTGGAGCACTTAAAGATAACCCGTGATCTAAGAGCCATTGGTTTAATGAAGACAAAGAGATATTAATGGAGTGAGCGGCGTCTTCGATGGAACTGCCACAGACCAATAATGCAATATCGTCAGCATATTGGAGTACTTTACAGTTAAAATTTAGGCAAGAAGGAAGATCAAAGGTATAAATATTATATAAAGGGGGACTAAGTACGGATCCCTGAGGTAGACCTCTCCAAACCGATCTCGATTCAGAGCCCTCCCCAGGAATCCTTAGTTGAACACTACGGTCTGCAAAAATATTGCAAATGATTCGGCGAATCCTAACCGGGATTCTCAGCTCTTGCATTTTCTGCCTGAGGACTGGGAGGAGAACAGAATCATAGGCAGCTGAAATGTCTAAGAAAACGGCTACCACAGACTCATTCCTACTAAGGGCCAGCCGGATCTCTGATGTGAGGGTACCCACACTATCAGCTGTACCCAGACCTTTCCTAAAGCCAAATTGAGTCGTTGGGAGCAGTTTCCTGCTTTCTACAAACCATTCTAAGCGGTTTTTAATTAAGTGTTCTAAGAGTTTAATAAGGATGGACGATAGAGCAATTGGTCTGAAAGAACAATGATCGCTAGGATCTTTACCAGGTTTTAATATGGGAATTACTACTTGAACCTTCCAATCAGGAGGAATATAACCGGAAGTAAAACAATAATTGACTAAGTCCAGATAGTATTGGTGTGTCTTATTACCAGCTTTAGTAATGAAGGAGTAAGGGAATCCATCCACTCCAGGAGCAGAATCCTTTACATAGGCGAGGACCGACTTAAGTTCACCAAGCGTAAATGGCCCATCCAGAGGATCATCTGAGGTCAGTTGTGATTTGGAATCGACACATTCTTCCTTACCGGGAACATAAACTGGTGCGAGCTTACAGAAAAACTGGTTACCCAGTTCCGCAGACAGTGTGCTCCCGGAGGGGGGCTTCAAACTACTTCTGTAAGATTTCAATTTACGCCACACAGCCGACGCTGGAGTAGAAGGATTCAGTGAGCCACAATACTTCCGCCAACCATCTCTCTTCTTATTTTTAAGTAGTTTCTTGGACTTAGCCAAAATATGTTGAAAAGCAATGATGTTTTCCAGGTTCATGTCGGAGTTGAAATTCATTTCGGCTTCATTCCTGGCCCTGATCACGGCAGAGCAATCCCTATCCCACCATGGCGGGGATGGAATTTTGCCCGTTGGCGGTTTTTTAGGAGGGAAGCAATCATCTGCTGTAGAGGAAATTGTGTTGGAAAATAAGGAAAAACATTTACGAGCAGACTCAGGATTAATGGATGGGAGGGATGAGATTCGTAAGTCTAAGATTTTTGAATACAGGTCCCAATCCACTGAGTTGAGTTGGTATTTTAACAGCGGAGGGGAGATTTTGTCAGGAATGGTCTTGGAAGGGATTTCCACCATGATGGGATAGTGATCACTCCCATAAGTCATATTCAAGCGACTCCAATTAAAAAGGCCGGCTATACTAGACGAACAGAATGTTAGATCAACACAGCTGCTGTTCTGCCCTGGCGCAGACCTACGTGTGGAACTGCCATCATTAATCACACATAGGTTAAGTTCATCCAATATATCCGCCAGACCTATACCAAAGTTGTCACAGGTATCAGACCCCCATCTATAATGATGGCCATTAAAATCACCCATAATTAGTAATGGACCTTGTACATTACTCAGCAGACTTTTTATTGTAGTAAGATCTTCAATTTGTGGGTGGGCAATATAGAAACTAAATACATTTATATCCTCAGCCTTAACAGCAACAACATTGATGTTGTCACCAACAAAGGGTAGAGGAATCGGGGAGAATGGTACTTTGTTATTGATAAACAAAGCACATCCCCCATATCCATCTGATCTGTCATGGCGAACACTGCTGAAACACGGAATCCCGAAATTACTTTCGGAACGAAGCCATGTCTCAGCAATACCGCAGATCGATGGTTTGAATTTATTAATTAGATAGAGTAGGTCAGGTTTCCTAGGAGTAACACTCCTCACGTTCCATTGAAGGAATGTCAGGGGGTGGAACATTGTGAATATAATTTACAATGGATGTCAATTTGTCGGCAACGTGGTCAGGTAGGGATTGTTTCGGATTGGCTAATACAGTCAATAACATACTTGATATAATATTCAAAATGTTTTCTGGTTTGTCAGGGCTGGTTTCACCTTCCCTAGGGTAGGCGCAACCGTTTTGTGAAGGAGAGAAGGAGTAGTTTTGTGTGAGGGCTTGATGAGCCTGCTTGTCATAGCTAGGTGAAAGTGGGGCATGGGATTTTGGTTTAAGGAAGACCGTTTTACGGTAAGATTTCGGATTTTGGGAAAGTGGGCTGGGGGAATAAGATGGACTGGATACTGGTTTAGTCTTTTGAGATAATCTCGACACTTCAGCATATGATCTTGAAACTGGAGGGAGGACCTGACTTGCTTCCTCATATGAGACCGACTTCTCTGCCATCAGGGCTTTTATGCCCTTTTGTCTTCCCAATTCCGGACAACCCTTATCATTTGCATAGTGATTGCCAGAACAAGAAATACAAAATGCACAATCAAGGGAAACTTGGCAACCATCTCCTGGGTGGTCTTGACCACATTTGAAACAGCGGGGTTTCGAGCGACATACTGTACGTGTGTGACCATACCGACAACAATTAAAGCATTGGATAGTTGGGTACATGTATTTTTCAACCGAAAGAGCAGAGTAGAAACAAAAAACACGCTGGGGTAAAATTTGGCCGTCAAAGGTTAGAACAACCGTTTGAGTGGGTTTCCATTCGGTAACACCCAGAGAAGTCACCTTACGGTTCATTCTTCTAGCCTTAATTACAGGGCCGCATCCAGTGGGAACCTTGATGTTCTCAATAACTTCTTCCTCAGTCCATTCAATGGGAACGTCTCTGACAAGACCTAAACGAGTGATGTTAAATTGGGGAATTGAAGCTACAAAATTATTTTTAGTTAAGATTGGACTGATTAGAAAACTGTTAGCATCCTGGTGAGACTTGAATTCGACCGAAACCCTGTTTCTTCCTAGGCGTTTAACACTGCCTAGGAGTATGTTGCTAAAATTATTTTGTGTCAAGAACATACCAAATTTGACAGGGTGCAGAACAGTACCTGGGGTTTGACCATCTTTTAAAGATACGTGTACGATAAATGGGGGGTAATCTCTAATCGTATATATCTGCCTGCCAATAGTGTTTCTAGCTAGCTTTGGAGGGTTGATTAAAGCAGCCGGGGGGGAAGCAGCAGACCTTTTCCTGTTTGTAGATTCGGAGTCCATTGTATTTACATTGTCGTCGGGAAGAGTAACTGTTAACACCGGAGTGTAATCAAAGGGATCAGGAGGGTCAGGGGGTTTTTTGGTATCCATTTTGGATGCCGGGTAAAATATTTAAAAAATAAACTAAACCAATGTTAAAACAAACCTTTTCTAAAACACAAACACAAAAAACAATCTCAATTGAAATTTACTGTATTAAAAACCACTAAAATCGAAATAAAATTAAAACACAGACAAAGCACGTGTTAGGCCTTCACCACTACCAACGAAAGTCCTTCGACTTAAGCGTTGATTTAAATGACATTCCAGACACTATGACATTACAAGGAAAATTATTTACACTATTGTCAGTGATTGAGTATTTACCAAATATTCGCCAAATACGTCGCTCACTGCAAGCGTCTGGATAATACTTGGGAAACATAATTATGATGATTTAAGTACTAAAGTTACAAGGATTAAAAACCAGCAAATAAATTTTCATTGTATTTTATACGCAAAATTGTAAATTATAACTTATTTTTATCAAAACGTTTATTTTTAATTTAGACCTTGCATTTTAAACTTGGAAAATAACTTCTAAACTCCTTTATTTGCAATACTGATTGACTATATTTTTAACCGACTTCAAAAAAAGGAGGAGGTTATCAATTCGACAGCATTTTTTTTTTTTTTTATGTTTGTTACCTCATAACTTGCGATTGGGTGAACCGATTTTCATGATTCTTTTTTTATTTGAAAGCTGGTGCTCCCCGTGTGGTCCCATTGTCACCATTTCAATATCTGATGATGGGATCTTAGAGAAATCGAGGGCAACCCTCAAATTTTATAGGCTCACTTATTGTTTTTCGCATATTTTATGAAGTATCTTGTGTATTTGCGTATGGTTGTCACCATCTCAGGTAGCTGGGCTGATGATGGAAGGTACAACTCCTTAACAGTAAGAAGTTACTCGAACAGGCAAGGGCTGTTTTTAGTAAATTGTTTTGATGTTTGATAGGGCATTTGTCACATTTGGTCTCATGATCATCAAGTCATGACCTGATGCTGCAGTCAGGATAGTCTGCAGAGTACCTAACTCCTCGACAACTAACAGCAGATATATCGTGTTTAGGCTCATTGAAAAGGGCTCGATGTGTGGATAAACGTACTGTTAATGAGGAACACCGAAGTACATAGAGACCTGATGCTGAAGCCAGGAGCATAAGAAAAAGCACACAAACCTTGAAATTACAGCACAGTAGTCGCGTTTGGGCTCATTTTAAGTAGGACTAAATTTTAAGTTCAATGCAATGTTGACATAAGTCTGGCCTGATGCTGCAGCCAGGATTATCAGCATCTAGTCTAAAAACATCAGGTCAGGATTTTATGATGGGATCCTGGAGAAATCGAAGGAACTCTTCAAATATTATAGGCACACCTATAGCGATTTGGGTATTTTTCATAGTAACTCGTGCACTTGCTCTCGGAAAGCACCATTTGGTGAAGTGGAACTGATGATGAAGACCACAGATGGCCTCCGGAACTACTCAATAATATATAAGTATTTCACGGGTTGCTATTCGATTACTTTAATATGGTTGCTAAGCAATTTATGCTCGTCACAATGTGAATGGTGATATGGAGCTGATGGTGGACCTGGAAAACTCCTCAACAATTAACTTCCCTGCATCGGGAAAAGCAATAATTTGTTTGTAAAAGGCGATGAGCACTAAGCTATTGTAACTTAGATAAATTATAAGCAGACCCACTAAAAAGCGTGAAATAAAAACTTTTTAAGAAAAAAAAAACCGACTTCCAAAAAAACACTACAAAGTGAAAAATAACTTTAATTTCGGAAGTCGGTGGCAAAAAACTAAAATACAGATCCAGAGACACCGACTTCCGAAATTAAAGTTATTTTTCACTTTGTAGTGTTTTTTTGGAAGTCGGTTTTTTTTTTCTTAAAAAGTTTTTAATACGCGGTTTTGGTAAACTCTTTTTTCATTGTTATTTCTTGTTTAAAGGGTTAAATGCTTAAATAAATTCAATATATTGACTTAAGTTTGTTATATAAAACACTTTTCCGTCATTTACAATACCTTGTATTAACAATTGTTAATATTTGATTATGAAAATATATTTGTTATTCGTATACTTATTGTTTATTTTAAACCAAAACTTTCACTTACTTCGTCAAATTAACTACCTATTCTTAGGTAGATAGACCAACAAAAACCAAAATGTGCACCTTTTTCAAAATCATTGTTGGTAATAAAAATAAAAGTTTATAGATGAAGTCCAGGTCTTTTTATAAAGTACTTATTATGCAGTTTTCGTTGGCATAAAGAAATAAAGCATATTTCGTTATATTTGCTGAAAGTAATCCTCCCTAGCCGCGCCACATACTTTAAAGATTAATTAATCAAAATGAATAGTGTCTTGAGAGAAAAAAGTATGAACGAAGAGTAGAGAATAGGTACTATTATATAAATTGATTTATGGATAGTTAATATTAAATATTGCAAAATTGACTTGCTGCAGAGTATACCTTCCAGCCGGACCACACCCTTTGACCAATAACTCCTTAACTAAAGGGGTTTATTGGACCATATTTGTCGTATGCAAGGTACTCTTTAGGTAGTTTTTTTCGGGATATTGATTTATTAATAGTTCATTATACTCTATTTAATTTTGAGGTGGCGCGGCCAGAGAGCACTGCTTGGCGGCCGGACCACATAAATTGTTAATTAAAAAGATATCTCTTGAGGTACTAAAAATATTCATATATCCCGATGAAAGTAGACTTTAGGTAGGTATTATTTCGAACTATAGCATCTGAGTACTAAACTGTGGTCCGGCCACAGAGGAACACACGTCCTAATCTTAATTAACTCTATTGAAACTTGATTTTGTCCTGTATATTAATTATTACATATTGGCGCCGATTCTCTTGTTCACAAACTAAACTAAATTTAATTTCAGTGCATCTTATTCTTTCTACACACGTCAAAAGTGTCTAGGGATCAACATATATTTTTGCAATAACTTTTCTCCTGATTGATATTAATTAAAATTTTCTTTAAGGATTCATCAAATAAAGTGTTTTCGTTTGTCACAGTAACGATAAACCAAGTCACCTTTGCATTAATAAAGAAATTTGCCATTTTCCTAATAAAGGGATTTTTGACATTTGAACCACTAACACAAAAGTTCGAAAAAAAGACTGAAATAACAGTTTTCTTTAAAATTTTATTGGGTAACTTAAACAATTAATAATCCGTGTTTCTACCGCGAACACTAACAACACAAGAACATCGGTTTGGCATACTCAAAATGAGTTCATCCAAATCACGCTGTGGAATGGCCGCCCATGTTCGTTGCAACAACAAAAAAAGGTCTTCTTGCGACTGGATACCCTCCATATTCGGCAGAGCTCTTCTCTGTAGCATATCCCATGCATGCTCAATCGGGTTCAAGTCTGGCGACTGAGCAGGCCAGGGCAGGACATTGATGTTAGCTGCGGCGAGAGTCTGTCTTACAACTCTTGCGGTGTGCGGTCGTGCATTATCATGCATTAACTGAAATAAGGGACCGATTTGCACTTGTAGAGGAACGATGACGTCTGATACAATCGTCTCAGCATAAATTTGAGCGTTGAGGTTGCCTCTGATCCAAATCAACTCAGTTCTTCCGCCGATCCAAATACCCGCCCATACCATGATGGTTCCACCACTATAAGGATGGACTTCCTGGCAGGATTTTAATCGCTGTTGGCGTCCAGGGGTTCTCCAGTGTCGTATACGTCTTGTATTCGGTCTCATACCAAAACGAGACTCATCAGAAAAGCACACGAAACGCCATTGTTCTTCTGCCCAATTTCTGTGTTCAAGAGCCCATTGATATCGAATCCTACGATTGTGCATTGCTATAGGTGGTACCCGTAGCGGTCTTCGGGAATGAAGGTTCACTTCATGCAAGCGGTTTCTGACTGTTTGGTCGCTAATTAAGTTCCCTGAAGAGTGATGAAGCCTCACGGCTAACATCATGGCGGTTATTGTTGGAGCTCTTCGAGTTAAGATTTGAATGTATCGGTCTTGTCTCCGTGTGGTGCAGCGATACCGTCCTCCATGGCGCTCAGCCACGGTACCAGTGCTTCGGTAACGTGTCCAAAGTCGACTGATAACACTCTGACTTGTATTCAGAGCTAAAGCCACAGTACGTTGCCGGGAACCAGCTTCTATCATTCCCACGGCTCTGAGCATTTCTTCCCTGCTTAAATGACGTCGCCGCTCCATAAAAACGTTGGTTTTAATCAGTAGTAGGGAAACAGTAGCACTAATAATGTCTTCAATGCGTTGTATGTTTTTATAGGGAAAATATTGACAGCTGATTTTCATCTTTTACTCGAATTTGATTCACATTTCCTGATTCAAATTATGAAATGCACCAAAAAGGATCCATATAAATTTATAAAGTCATAAATTTATTACAAAGCCACATCTCAATCTCAAGAAATCAGCATAAAAATGCTTGATCCCTAGACACTTTTGATGTGTGTATTTCATTAAGAAAAGGACAGAAGATAAATATTAGTTTAGACCTGTCAAATTAGTCAGTGCCTAGCCAATTTTTTAATTACGTCTAAATTGTCTATGGAATATCTTAATTTGACAGGACTAAACTAATATTTATCTCCTGTCCTTTTCTTAATGAAATAGAAATAAAAAGATGCACTGAACTTAAATTTAGTTTAGTTTGTGAACAAGAGAATCGGCGCCATTATGTTCAAAACATTTTTACATTGACCAATTTTCTTAACGCTGTTATGGGTACCCTAGGACATAATAAAGTAACCTTATTGGTGAAATTCTTCAGAAAGGTCACGTGCGCAGTAGGTACTCGCAACCGGCGTGTGCGTGCGTGCATGACCAGACAGAAGGCCAATCAATTCCCGTCATTAAAAACGTTCAAAATCTAGTCGCCATCTCATCTCAGCGACAATCAATGTCAAAAATGTAGGGAAATTAGAGGTATTTTTGACGTATTGAGACTGAGATCAGACTGTGCATGTTCTTAAAATTACGAGAATTTCCCTCAGATGTACGATAATATGAACGTTAACGAAGCAAGGAGTACAGTACCCGGCGATAAATATTGCACATCGATCTTTCGAAAGAGACAATCGGCTAATTTCGGCTTCGTAGAGCGTTATCTCTGTCGCACGAAATACAAACAGTCCGGTATCTATTAGGAGCTGTTAAAACAATTATGATTTGCTTCTTTTGATTATTCTTTGTATAAAATACACCATTTTTTCTATAAATGATTGCTTTAGGTTGGGGTAAAATAAAAAGGTTCCCCTATTTTTCCTAAAGATGCCAAAGTACAACTTTAAATTATTGAAATTTGGGGGTGTTAACAACTCTAGATATATATTTTGAACTGGACGCGACCGCACTCTATCGCACTTGAACAACGACTGACAAAACGTCAGTTAACGTCACATAGGTAGAGTGCAACAGAGATAACGCACTACGAAGCCGAAATTAGCCGATTGTTTCTTTCCAAAGGTCGATGTGCAATATTTATCGCCGGGTACTGTACTTAGGAATATAATGATCGTACCAGTAGGCTTATTCACAAAGCTACGATACGGCTTGGTACCGTATCGAACGTCAATGTTATCGACGAAGTCCTATAATCGCTATTCACAAATCGGAAACCGTACAATTTTGACAGTTCATATACGGTATGAACACATCAATTCTTCCGACAGATATTTGCTGTCGGAAACGTTATCGAAACGAAGAATTATTGTTTATTAAAAAGTAATTAGCAGTTAAAGGTATAGTTTTGACCGCTGCATACCCAAGTTAGTATATTTATATAATTTTAAGTGGTTACATACGTATCTACGAAACACTTAAACTCGTTCTAGACATTTTTTAATTATTTGGTAGATGGAGTAGGTGATTTTAAGATCAAGAGATATTTTTATAACACGCACTCATCAGCCGCAATCCCAGTAGAATTAAAAGTAAGTATCTAAGCAAAATTACTTCTTAGTACTTGCCATCATCAAAACATCACTCTTGAGAAGAGTTACGAAGAGGTGGTTTAATACACCCACTATTATTATTACATATACTATTGCCATCAACCAGGCACAAATTCAAATAGGTACTATTCTAACCTTTTATGCTATCTTTAATTTTTATGTGTGATAGAGAGGATCTAGGTAAACCTTCAATAATTAACAATAGGTACCTAGCAGCGTTTATTCACTTCACAATAATATCTTTTTAGTTCAAACCAAAATGTCGGAAAAACAATTATTATTCCCGATTTCCAGGTTTGACAGAAACTTAAGTTTACGAAGCAAGTAGAAGTAGAAGAAATCAGATAAATTTTATTTATTAATAAAATCATTGTTTACTATATTTTATTTGATAAAAGTTACTCAATGCATAATTTATAGTCGACCTTAATGAAATACTCGAAAAAAATCATTTATGTACCACTTAAAATTTTCTACCACGAATATCTATTTACTACCATTTTGTAGCGTTCCCCGTACACACACCTATAATCGGTTGGAAATAAACCCTGCCACACGGATCTCTGAATAGCGTTTTGCCAGTCCTTCGGTTCAGAAATCAGGTTATCGAATAAGTGTCATTGTCGATACGATAGTGAATCGTATGCTTGTGAATAGGGGGGCAGGTGGCGTTCTGCTGTAGTTTCTGCATAACCCCTTAGGGATGAAGGTGTGAATATGAGTTAATGAAAAAATTACTTTAAACCCTACATAATAAAGTTCTGTTTACGCTGCAACTTCAAATATTTTTATTACTTTTTCAATAATGCTAGTCACTTTGAAATCAACTTAATTACCATTAAAATAAACTAGATTTTTGTTTAACATGAACATGTTGTTCATTTGAAACATAAGTTTGAATAGACTTTATGTATATGTGTATGACCTATTTATAAATTAATATATTCTGCCATGGCAACTTTGAACAATAGTTTTTCTACACTCCTAATCGGCCGTTTGTTGTCCTATGCCACTAAAGGTAACATTGACTAAGGTCAGGTCCGAGTCATTTGTTATGCCAATGGAACTGTTATAGGTCAAACAACAGTTCCCCACGCAACCACCTGCTTCTTAATAAAGGCGTGGGTACACAACAGATTGGCCGCAACCGCAACGCAAAGTTGTGCCAGAAAATCGTTGCAGTTATATAAAAAACAGTAAATAATTTAACTTGGAATGGCCGTTGCTCGCCAAATTGCATTGAGTGTTGATTATTGCTCTTCTATACTAATATTATAAAGACGTATTTGTGAAAACTTTTTATCCCGATATTCCCACGCTTCGCATCTTCCTATACGCTGCTGAGACGAGGACGCTGCGAGACATCGAGAAGAAGGTAGACGTTCTGGAAATGTGCTGGAGAAGAATGCTTGGGGTATCGTGGACTGAGTTTCGCACCAACACCTCTATTTTTTTCGCGATTTTAGGTTTAGTGCCATAGTAAAAGTTGTTCATTATGATGAGTACAATTACCCCTTAAAAGGATGCCCATGAATTTAATTTCACCCTGTATACGCCAAGAAATCAGCATCAAAAAGCGTCTATCTGTTACGGTCCAAACGCGCATCCTCAAATACTTCTGACATGTCGCGTGAGGGAGACTCTATTGAGCGCCTTGTTGTGCAGGGTAGAGTGGAGGGCACTAGACCACGCGGAAACTCACCCATGAGATCGACTGACCAAATTAAATCCGCAGTGGGTGATCCTTTGTATGAGTGCACAAAAAATACCAGAACTCGGAGTAGGTGGGGAGAAATCGTGAGGCGAATCACATCAGCCCCTAGACACGAAACTGCATGAGGACCATGACCGCTCTGACAAGAGTGCTACGAAGAAGAAGAAGATTCCCACGGGATCGAGACTATGCGAGTGAAACCGCTGTGCGCAGCTAGTGACTAGATATACGTGTTTAACTGCAATTTAATATGTATGAAAGTTAATATTACTCAGCGATTGAAGTGACACGATGTCTTAAGAAAGTAAAAGCTGACCCGGTGAACTTCGTATCGCCTAAGAATCAATAAATTGGAAAGTGTCTTCATTAGTAGAGATAGAGAGAGGGAGGGGGTGAGTGTGTAGTGTGTGAGAGTGAGGGGTAGTCATAGCAGCATCCTGAAAACTGTAGCCGGGAGCTTCGGCTCTCCGATTGTACAGCGGTTTGTGCGGAGGTTGATTTTTACTAACACTAGACAATAAGTTTTATTTTTTGTTTTGTTACACATACACTATACAGGAATATTTTTTTATCACCATCCAAATTTTTACAGGGTGTTCTACCCATGAATATGAACAACTTTCACTATGGGACCAACTCTGAAATCACGAAAAAAAAATCAGCTGTTTCATACATTTTGGTCAAGTACCTAGGTATTAAACTTTGATATTCCCACGGGATCGACACTGCTGCGGGTCAAACCGCGGGGCGCAGGTAGTATTTACAATAGCGTTATTATGATAATAGATGGCGCCACGTGTATTGTTGTTTTCCTCGGGAACAGCACTTTTTTCGGGATGAAAGGTACCCTATGTCCGTTTCTCTACACCTGACAACGTATAAGCAAATTTTCAGGATGACTGGTTCAGCGGTTTTGGCGTGAAAAGGTAACAAACAAACGTACTTTCTCATTTATAAAATTAGGATAGGATTTCACGCAAACGAAGTCGCGGGCAGCAGCTAGTACCTATAAATATATGTCATAATATACGATGCGGCCACACACACTCATTGTACGGACGTAACGACCGCTGGCAATTGTTGTAACGAGCCCTCGTTACGTTAACGACAATCCGTTTTATCATTACGTGTAGATACGAGCATGACTGTATCATGTACTTGAACAGAAATACTTTTATTATTTTATCTATGTTGGACTTGGAGGGGGCCGTGGCTAAATAATAACAGCCGCACAGGTCAATCGATCAGGTTAAGCTACGCTTGCCGCGGTTGGTCTGTGGATGGGTTACCATCTTTACGTACATACCGAGACCCCTCCGTGCTTCGGAAAGCATGTTATACGCGGTTGGTCCCGGCTGTCATTCGTGGATTTTTGACAGTCGTTACGTCAGAAACCCGAAAGTCTGACAAGCAGTCTTACCAAGGGGTATCGTATTGCCCAGTAACTGGGTTGTGGAGGTCAGATAGGCAGTCGCTCCATGTAAAATACTGGTATTCAGCTGCATCCGGTTAGACTGGAAGCCGACCCCAACATAGTTGGGAAAAGGCTAGACAATACAGGGTGTCCCTGGAAGTATGGATCAAATCGAATAGGGGCGTGGGCAAGGTCATTTCCAAACTTTTTAACCCTGAGAATGTCAGTGAATTTTTTTACGGTTCAAAAGTTATGACCGATTTTAATTTTTTTTCAATTACTTCGCTTAGTGCTCATACTATCAGGGATTCAGGGCTATCTAAAAAAAATAAATTGATAGCCCTGATAGTTTTCACGAATTCGATCTTTCTTCTCTTTTTTTTTAGTATTTTATTTAGTTTTTTTTTTTTGCTAAAACGTTTGGAAATGACCTTGCCCACGTCCCTATTCGATTTGATCCATACTTCCAGGGACACCCTGTATAATGTAACTTTTGCGAATTCACTCAAGTTGCACCACAATACATCAACCTTCTCGTGAACCTCGTTCACCGCACGCATGGCTCTAGTGAGAGGAGTTCTCGCCAGTTGGTTGGTTCTGGCTCCAGGTACAGCAAGCAGGGGCGGGGGTCGCCGCCTCCAGACGTACCGGTCTGGCACGCAAAACTCCAGGTGCCGCAGCACTCCCGGATTATGCACCCCGCCACGCAGTAGCTTCACTAAACACGCTGCGAGTGCAATTTTCGAAAAATATGTCAGCTCAATAACGTAAATAACGCAATTAATGTTGTTGAACTGTCAAAATGAAGCTAGTCCTACTGTTAGTGTGTCATGCAATTACTCCCTTTGGTCTGGGGATCAATGTTCATTCCTTCTTTGCACGAAAAGCCTTTACCAGAACGACTATTTCAATCCGGTCGATATAACATAGTGAAAGCCAAACCGCGGAGCATTTTGTTATGTTATGACTGCGTGTATTTATACAGGGTGTTACAGAAAGGGTATATCAATACAAACGGCAGCCTAATTGCGGAACGCCAAATCGTCAAATGATTCTGATCAGTTGGCTTCATTTCTATCACAATTGGCTTCATTTTACGATTTTCGAATTGCGAAACTCTAGTTTCTGCGCAGGGCCGTAACGTTCATAATTGGTTTCATAATAAACTAGAGTTTCGCAATTCGAAAATCGTAAAATGAAGCCAATTGTGATAGAAATGAAGCCAACTGATCAGAATCATTTGACGATTTGGCGTTCCGCAATTAGGCTGCGGGTTGAAGAGTGTATCTGGTCTAGAATCTCTGTACAAAATTTCAGCTCAAAAGCAGTAACTTTGTAAATGCTTAATATTTTTTTATTTCGATAGTTTATTAAATTGAAATCATAACAGACGTGTCACCGCACTACGAGGGTCATTATCCATTATCTGTAGTGTGTCTGTGCGCCTAGTACACGCACGTCACGCCGCCGCGCGCCAGTGCAGCGCCGTGATGTCGAAATAAAAAAATATTAAGCATTTTCAAAATGAATGCTTTTGAGCTGAAATTTTGTACAGAGAGTCTAGACCAGATACACTCTTCAACCCGTTTGTATTGATATACCCTTTCCGTAACACCATGTATAGCTGATTTATGTGTATTGGAACTAACATAAATATTGATTCGATTCGTCATTGTAGTAATCAAATAGCAATTGTTACTGTTTGTTTAGCCCGACGGCGAAGGTCCGCCTTCACTGTACTAAGAATTCTTAAATCGATAATGGTAATGGTATTCTGGCTATCTACCAGCTATGAAAGTTTAAATAGCTATTCACCAACCACTCGATACGCTTTCGTACCGTATCCGAAGCCGAACATCAAGTAATGATATCGTTCGACCTTCGCAATTTATCACCCTTAAGTAGGCATGCCTACTCAAATAACCGCACTTTTGACCTTCTTTTTTTTTCTGATTAGTGACCGTGTTTGCCTAGACTAGACCCGGCCTAGTGCCTACCTATTCTGAAAACCAATGCACGCCACTGATGGCTATCCACATTCATACTCAAAACTTTCCTTACGACTTTTTTCTAACTCAATTTTACGCAGAACAGTCATACGACCCGCAATTACCACAGAATACACAAGTATGTACAATTTTAGAGGTCCTTTATAAGTATGCTCCAATTCTCCATTGGGACGCGTCCCTACATTCCTTATTATAAAAGGTTTCGTCTGCCTTTGTGTTCGTAGAAGAGGGGTTGCCATAACAATGCTCTTTTTGGATGATTCTGGAAATTTCTGGTTCCCGGACCTGCTACCTATATCCTTCCTCGAGAATTGGGCTATACAAATGCAATATTATTTTTTCAAATCCGACTAAGTTCCTGAGGTTTGCGTGTCTAGACAAACAAACAAACTCTTCTCCTTTATCTTCTTCTTTTCCTTCTTCTTCTTCTCTTTTTCTTCTTTAGTATAGAGTATAGATGACAGTACCCAAACTTCACTATTTCCTAGTATTTACGTTTACAAGAAGACGTGCCGCGTCAAATTCCCCAGCAACAAGTCTCTAATCAAATTTTCCGCCACACACTTTAAATCGCCACATTTAGCATCCGAAAATCTTAGCCGTTCGGCTATATCCGCTTGCAATAATATTTTGTTGAGCTGCATCGCAGCAGGCATAATATAAATCAACATGCGCGGGCGCAAGACGTCATTAGGCCGACAAATAACGTTGCAAATGTCGTGGTATATTATTGCAGAGTAAATGTCGGATGCTGATGGGTGAATCTTCAGAAAATATTATTTTTGAGTAAATTTTGTGGATTCTTGAAAACCTGCGTGCATCGCTCATACTTTTTAACAGTATTGATAGGCATGTCCAGTTTACAAGTTTTTTATTAGATTTACTGCAGATAAACAAGAATTTAAAGAGATATTAATTTATTTATTTTTACTATTGTTGAGGATAATGATTTAAAGTAAGAAAAATGATTTTCAAGCTTAGGAAAATGACGATATGTTGAGGACAATGATAATGCTCATAAATTTAGTTTTGTACTTCTGTAAACGATGAATGTAAATGAAAATAAAAATAATTAAGTATCTAAATGATATTTTTATTTGGTTTAAAGTATCACAATCAACTAATATAAATAAACGTCAAAATAAGTCCAACAAAAACCAACTTCTAAGACTTTTTTTATAAACTTGATTGCTTTATTCAGATAGATTATGTAAATTATAAGTATCAAAATCAACAGTCAAATATCAAAATATGAAAAGCTAATCGCCGTATGATCTTAAAAACCGTTAGTGAACTAACGGTTTTTAAGATCATACGGCGATTATAACAACAACGACTATAATAAACTATAAAATCACGGTTTTCACAATCATACAGTGACTGAATTATACAAGTCTAACAAAAATAAATGGTCAATAATAATGGTCATTAATTAATCTATCATTTTCACAATATTAATACTTTATAACAATTAACAGCCTCATTTATGGTTATTTATTATACTAAGAACAAAATGAAAAGGTAACAATTCTAATTCAAACCCTGGAAAAGAATCGCTTTGAATATGATCAAAATAATGCAAAAAGATGTTTCTGTTGAAAAGCAAAAAAACTTTAAGTACCTATTTAAAAAAAGAATCATAATTTACTACAGAACTGTAATTTGTAAAAAAAAAAAATGAATTTCCTGGGCTAGGTCGACGAAGCCACCTTATTAGGTTTTATTATATATAAAGGTATTTAAAATTAGAGTTGTAAGGAAGTAGATGGTACAGGGGAATTAAATCTGTAATCTCTGTAACTTTTTTGCTTGTGCCTTGTTTTTTTTTTCTTATAAGATATGAGAAGTCTTAAAAGCCGTATTCTTTTCTTTGACTCTTCATATCTAACTTTTTTAATAACTGATTGAATAGCTGCACGATTTACTTTTAAAAGGTCTTCTTTACTCGCACCTCGATCATTTTCAACTGCTTTTACTGGAACTGCTTCGAATGTTGGTGGTTGTCCTTGTTTTTTTCTTTGTCTGTACCTTAAAATAAAATTAGCACTATTATAATATTGTTGCCTACTTATAACAGTTTTGCTAAAACCTATCGCGTTAATACGTACCTGTATATACTGAATATACTGAATTACTAACTAGATAACGAAACTTAGTTATTTTTTAGAATTTTCCTACCACTTTTTGCGTTGTTCTTTAATAGCGCGAGGGCTTTTTGCTGAAGTATTTTCTGCTTTCTTTTTTAAGTATTTCTGTCTCCTTTTTTCGTTTTCTACAGCTAGCAATTCAAGATCATTTTTTATTTCTGCATACCGCCGCTTTTGACATAGTCTTTGTTTAATTAGTCTGTCTTCTCTGCTTTTTTTATTTAGGTGGCATTTTCTTAACTTAATAAGCTTATAGATACTTAAAAATATATTCAGTCTTGGACCAGTCTTCATTTAATCTAGAAAAAAAAAATCGGTTATCGGATTGTTTCGCGCGCCCTTTTTTCAAAGTCTGAATTTAATATACCTCTAGTAAGTATTAGTTTAATGAAGAGGAAATAATTGAAAAAAATATATTAATATTATTATTTGTAATTAGGTAATACCTGTCCATTATTAAACACTTAAAGTTTTCTTGATCTAGCATAATATAATTATAATTTGACGACAATTGCTTATACTTAACCTGGAATTTAAAGGAGCAGTATTATTTTACAGGAAATTTATTTAATACGTAAGCAGACATCTAATCTAACAACAACGAGGTAGGTACCTCTTTGATACTACTGCCTATAAACACTACAGACTACACGAAAGTCATGCACTTCATAAAGATTTAACTGAGCTTTGATAGTATATAAATACTTTATAATATTTTGAAAAGGATCACAGGGACCATAATTATGTTCCTGTTATTCATAAGGATGTTTCCATCATCATTTATTAACTCCTCAAATAAACTGAACAGCTGCTCCTGCTTTGAAATATATACTTCATCGTATCTCAGGCTGTTGTTTGTGTCATAATTATATATTATAAATCTTTAAGTCTATAGTATCTTCACACAAAGCCTTGCTTTGGGGACCTTCATATGTAGCGTATATAACATTAAAATCTTCCAATATATACAAAAATCGTCTGTCATCAACAATATGACGATTTATATAAATTAATAAAATGTAATACTTGAGCTCCATGGTAGTCTATATTATTAAACTCGACCTTAAACAAATGCATAATTACTAACTCCCATCATTATCCTCAACATTTGTCATTATTATTCCACATAATGTCATTCTTCTCAACGTGCTTCATTATCCTGGCAGTACAAATTCAGGACAATGATGTTGAGAAAAATGATAAATCGGAAAAAATCTTGTTTAAACCAGTTTTGCGTACGTGGTATTTCAAAAAACGTTTTATAATTGTGTATGTACACAAAACCTTCATACTTTTTTGTTAAATTAATATAATAACAAAATAATTTGACGGATAAATAAATGAAAATGTAAATGACGTTTGCAATGAAACTTTTTGGAGAATGAATTTCAAAGTCTTACCTGCAAAAAACGCGCGCGTGTATCTTTACCAAAGCACGTCGCATGACTGTGGTGCAGGGAGGTCTGTTCGCACAGCCACGAGTTTCCCCTCCTCCCATCTCTTACTCGACTTAATATTGAAAACAAACATAGCACAGGACAATGACGCACATTTTTTGAACATGAGTTTTTTATTTATTAACTTAGCAGGTATTGGCCATGTTATCAAGAATATGAAGATTGATTATGTATAATTACAGCACTCAACATCAAATAGCTCCATGAAGTGAACATTTTTTATATCATCAAAATATAGACCGCGTGTGCCGGAGGCGACACATGGAAAAATGGCAATTTTATGTGTTTTTTTTTTAATATATTTTTTATTATAAATTTTTTACAATTGTGGTTTAAAGCAACATTTTTGTTGATTATTTTACTAATAAAAGTAACACTTTAAAAAAAAATACATACACACGTTCTCGAGAAATTTTCAAAGACATTAATTTCGACCCTCTCGAATATTGACCCTGATGCAGTCTTCACCCTATGTAAAATTTCTTCATTTATATCTATAATTATTTTGGTGTAAATAATAAAGGATATTTCTTTCTATCTATGGGGGCTTATGGCTAAGTATTAACAGCCGCGTCGATCGATCAGGTTAAGCTACGCTTGCCGCGACCGGTCAGTAGATGGGTGACCATCTTTACATACCAAAACCCCCTCCGTGCTTCGGAAAGCTCGTTAAGCCGTTGGTATTATTCGTGGATTTTTGACAGTCGTTACGGGTCGTCAGAATCCCGAAAGTGTAACAACCAGTCTTACCAAGGGGTATCGTATTACCCAGTAACTGGGTTGTGGAGGTCAGATAGGCAGTCGCTCCATATAAAATACTGGTACTCAGCTGCATCCGGTTAGACTGGAAGCCGACCCCAACATAGTTGGGAAAAGGCTAGGTAGATGTATTTTAAAGCGCTTGTCTAGGTTCGAACCCGCCGCTGGGTTGGGCCGTAAAACCACATGTACAACTCCAAAAATCAATACGGCTAACTATAATATTATGTCTACATATTATACTCGTAAGCAGTTGAGTTAATTGTCTCTCAATCTATATTGATTCGTGGTTATTAATGTGACCGCCGAAGGGAGGACGTTGTTGTTTACTGTGTTTGTTTTCAAACTTGTGCTCATAGCGTATAGACGGAATTAATCCTCATACTAGCTGCGCCCCGCGGTTTCACCTGCGTAAGTCTCGAATCGCGTAGGAATATCGGGATAAAAAGTATTAAAGCCGTTGGTCTCGGCGGTCATTCGTAGATCTGCCAGTCGTTACGGGTAGTCAGAAGCCCAAAAGTCTGACAACCAGTCTTACCAAGGGGTATCGTGCTACCCAGTAACTGGGTTGTGGAGGACAGATAGGCAGTCGCTCCATGTAAAATACTGGTTTTCAGCAGCATCCGGATAGACTGGAACGAAATCATCATCCTAACTTTATAATATTCTAATAATATATTTTTTTCTTCTTTATAATAATATTTATAAATGCGAAAGTAAGTTTGTTTGTTACCTTTTCACGCCTAAACCACTTAACCGATCATCCTGGAATTTTGCATATACGTTGTCAGGTGTACAGAAACGGACATAAGGTATCTTTCATCCCGAAAAAAAGTGCTGTTCCCGAGGAAAACAACAATAAAGTTATTATGATAAAAGATGGCGCCACGTGTCTATTGAACTTTGTTACATTATTTAATTCTGTGGCGTTACGAAGTTCGCCGGGTCAGCTAGTAGTACAGACGCCAGCACATCAACCTACCCAAAACTGTCACATTTTCCCAATCAACTTTGAACCTTATGCTTTAGTAATAAAGTTGAAAATCTATTAAAGAAATTTGACAGATTGTAGTAGGTTGATGTGTTGGCGTCTGTACATAAAACGCTAAATAATGGCTATTATTTTCCCTGAGTTTGACCGAGTCGGTAAAGTCCTCATTAAATATTTACCCAATAATACCCAGTCAAATCGATGTTCGAGTGCGTACTTCGAGACCGACCATTAATGTTGCCAATACAACTAGTATTACTGACCCGCTAACTCCAATAAATATTACGTAAATGCTCCATTTCTTTGGTATTATGATTGATGGAGCTTATACACGCGATTTGAACGATAGATTCGTTGGTCGACACTCAGTGCTTGGCCGGTCTGCAAACGCGAGTAGGTGCTGGTTTATGTCAAAAATTACGGAACACGTTTGTTTTCCTTCGCTATTTGAACACTACTGACGTATGCCCAGTCCCTGGCAAGCGTCATATTGACTGCGCGGCGCGCACGTCGTCGGTCACACGCTCGAGGAGGAAAGCTCGCGCCCGGCGCACGCCTAATGTGGGGGGGCCTTAGAAGCCGTTTCAACGTTGTTACCCATTTCACCAATTATCGTTCTCCGATGCCAAAACAATTGAATCATTTCATGGGATATGCCTAGCTTCATTGTCTCAGGTTTGCTGGTTCATCGCCATGGCAATAATCAGAGACGTTTTGTTGGGAAGTTACTCAAATACTAGGAAGTGGTGAAAAGGGAATGCGTTTGAATTAGGCTGTCTTTTGTAACTTTTGGGAGCAGTGGTAATGGCCCCGACTTAGGAGCCGCTGCTCTCAAAACGGTGAAGGAAAACATCGTGAGGAAACCGGCATGTCTTAGAACCAAAAAATCGAAGACATGTGACATGTACCAGCCTGCATTGGGGCCGCGTGGTAGATTATAGCCCATGCTCTCGAAGAGAGGAGGCCTGTGTACTAGTATAGAGGTATGAGGAACAGAGTGTAAAGTACACTCATACTCCATAGAAAAGGGAGCATCCTCCGACCAGACGGGTGTTGTGTCTGGCGGGCAACTGCTCGATGATTCATGTCGGACTGTTGTATCTATGCTAGTTGCGCGGTAAACTCTGCTTGCGAGATGCAGGATTTGCATGACGTCAGTATGGCGCGTTGTTTGCATGTGGCGTTGTAGATACCGCAACACTAGCAGTGGGAACATTATTGTAGGCATGTGGTTTATGTATTGTAATTTCTGATCTTCAAAAACTGCTAATCCTCAATCAAAGTTTGCAGACATCAATTTTGAATTTGCCAAAAATACCAAAAGTATGAAGTGACCTATACTTTTTGCCACTAATTTTCACCATCCAAAAACTATATCTTAATCTCATGAGCAGAAGTCGTGAATAACGTCTGTAACCCGTCGGGATTTTTTCGGGTTAATTTGCAGAAAATAATTTTGAATTTGCTCGCACCAAAAGTGGTGGAGTGACCTATATCTTTCCACTAATTACCAACCAAAAACTATCTTAATCTAATGAGAAGATGGCGTGAATAACGTCTGTCTATGTAAATATATAACCTGTCGGGTACCCGAACATGCGGCATCCCACGTGCGTGCTCCGAAATAGACTGTTACAACACGACAACGTGTATTTTTGGCATCTTTTTATTATCAAGCGGACGCTGGAAGATTACGCGGATGGCGGAGTGCAGTCGAACGATCTCAATAATCGTCTTACAAATATATCGTATCGGTGTTTCGGCGAATCTGGACGGTCTTAGATTTCGTGGTAGGTGCATGAGATGGAATGTCATTATTGTTGTTTAGGAATACTTCTAAGCGCAGATTTGCTTCGAGATGAATTTTCAGATCATTGAATTCTTTGAGTCTTAAAGCAAAAGAAAAGAAAGAAAACTTTACACAAAAATATACGCGTTGACTTGAGAACCTTCTCCGTTTTTTCGTCGGTTAAAAATAACAAGTTGGGGGAAAATATGCCTCACACCTACGCAAAACGGCCATCGCTCAGCATAATGCTACGACCATAAGTGAGACAGAACCCCAGCGTTGATTGTCAGAGACAGTCGGAGTAGACGTGATGACGTCAACCGGTGAAAGAAAGAAAGAAAAAGTATTTATTGCGACTCGTACAGGAAGATCACAAACTAAACTAAACACAGTAAAAAATAAAAAACCAAGTTATACAAACAAAAAGTAACAAAAAGAAAAATGAAACAGCGGTGCTTCGTCTTCCTACCGTAAGACGTGATGTTAAAATCACTTAATTCTTCTGGCTGTATTTGTGGACGACGCAGCAGTGGCGAATGTACCATACAACTCGATTCCCACCGGCTTCCCTTCGGAAATTCAGAACATAACCACACTATAGTCAATTCATAATTGAATTTTTTTTTGCATTTTCTTTTGCTCCGGCTTACTTCTGTCATAAATTTACCCTTCGCCACTGCGACGCAGCATATCTTCTTCCATACTTCTCTATCAGCTACCACCTCAGTATTCACCCCCTTTTTGGCTACATCATAACATAACATTACGCTTAGCTTCCCCAGAAAGGTGGGCAGAGGAGTACCTGTAGTACACCTACCCACATTTCGCCAGTTGTATCTAAGTCCCATGTAATAGGGGGCAAGCCTATTACCATCCACCGGGCACAAATCCAGGCTACGGGCTGCTACTGAGTGATTCCAGATAGAAAAACCTAATAACACTTTGCCCGACCTGGGAGTCGAACCCAGGACCTCCTGCTCAGCAGTAGTGCTTGCGACCACTGGACCAAAGGCTACATCATCTTTCACACAATCCATCAATCGTTAACATTATCAGCAACTAGCAGCGCCTCGCGGTTTCACCCGCATAAGTTTCAATCCTGTGGGAATATCGGAATAAAAAGTACCCTATGTGTTAATCTTGAATATAAACTATCTGTTTGTCAAATTTCATCCAAATCCGTTTAGTAGCTTGTGCGTGAAGAAGTAACAAACATACAAACACACTCACAAACATTCGCCTTTATAATATTAGTGTGATGAATAGCTAATTACTGTATTTCGATTTGTTCTTTGCATGGTTTAGATGCTTTAGCGACATTTTAATTTGCTTGGCACTCGAAGCATCTGCGTTCAGACAAATATTTTGACAAGTATTCATTTTCTAAAAGAAAAACGGCCTGAACCACCGTCTAAGAAAGTACAATGACTGGGATATCTATAAATATACGGTTTAAAAATAGTTCTTTTATTTTAGATGTTAGGGTGCAACTACACACATCAAAAGTGTCTAGGGATCAACATATATTTTTGCAATAACTTTTCTCCTGATTGATATTAATTAAAATTTTCTTTAAGGATTCATCAAATAAAGTGTTTTCGTTTGTCACAGTAACGATAAACCAAGTCACCTTTGCATTAATAAAGAAATTTGCCATTTTCCTAATAAAGGGATTTTTGACATTTGAACCACTAACACAAAAGTTCGAGAAAAAGACTGAAATAACAGTTTTCTTTAAAATTTTATTGGGTAACTTAAACAATTAATAATCCGTGTTTCTACCGCGAACACTAACAACACAAGAACATCGGTTTGGCATACTCAAAATGAGTTCATCCAAATCACGCTGTGGAATGGCCGCCCATGTTCGTTGCAACAACAAAAAAAGGTCTTCTTGCGACTGGATACCCTCCATATTCGGCAGAGCTCTTCTCTGTAGCATATCCCATGCATGCTCAATCGGGTTCAAGTCTGGCGACTGAGCAGGCCAGGGCAGGACATTGATGTTAGCTGCGGCGAGAGTCTGTCTTACAACTCTTGCGGTGTGCGGTCGTGCATTATCATGCATTAACTGAAATAAGGGACCGATTTGCACTTGTAGAGGAACGATGACGTCTGATACAATCATCTCAGCATAAATTTGAGCGTTGAGGTTGCCTCTGATCCAAATCAACTCAGTTCTTCCGCCGATCCAAATACCCGCCCATACCATGATGGTTCCACCACTATAAGGATGGACTTCCTGGCAGGATTTTAATCGCTGTTGGCGTCCAGGGGTTCTCCAGTGTCGTATACGTCTTGTATCCGGTCTCATACCAAAACGAGACTCATCAGAAAAGCACACGAAACGCCATTGTTCTTCTGCCCAATTTCTGTGTTCAAGAGCCCATTGATATCGAATCCTACGATTGTGCATTGCTATAGGTGGTACCCGTAGCGGTCTTCGGGAATGAAGGTTCACTTCATGCAAGCGGTTTCTGACTGTTTGGTCGCTAATTAAGTTCCCTGAAGAGTGATGAAGCCTCACGGCTAACATCATGGCGGTTATTGTTGGAGCTCTTCGAGTTAAGATTTGAATGTATCGGTCTTGTCTCCGTGTGGTGCAGCGATACCGTCCTCCATGGCGCTCAGCCACGGTACCAGTGCTTCGGTAACGTGTCCAAAGTCGACTGATAACACTCTGACTTGTATTCAGAGCTAAAGCCACAGTACGTTGCCGGGAACCAGCTTCTATCATTCCCACGGCTCTGAGCATTTCTTCCCTGCTTAAATGACGTCGCCGCTCCATAATAACGTTGGTTTTAATCAGTAGTAGGGAAACAGTAGCACTAATAATGTCTTCAATGCGTTGTATGTTTTTATAGGGAAAATATTGACAGCTGATTTTCATCTTTTACTCGAATTTGATTCACAGTTCCTGATTCAAATTATGAAATGCACCAAAAAGGATCCATATAAATTTATAAAATCATAAATTTATTACAAAGCCACATCTCAATCTCAAGAAATCCGCATAAAAATGCTTGATCCCTAGACACTTTTGATGTGTGTACATATTTTAGATATTAGGGTGCAACCAGACCGCAGTTGATCGACGACATCGATTGATCGGTTGCGATTTGCGATTCACGGTTATATTTACTGTGTTCACGGTCTACTTTTGACTTGCACACACCAAGTGCTGGGGAGTTTTTTGCCACTTCATCTTTCCAGCTAAAGCACTAGGAAGTGGTGAAGGGCGGGCGTTTTTGGGGACCGTCTTATGATATTTTGACATTCGAAAAGTGCTGATTCTCAGCCTCATTTGAATAAATGACTTTTAATTTTGACCCTTGCTTAGAAAGACGGAAGTATCAATTTTGCATGAAAACTTTACCTTGTCATATTTATTTATTTATTTAATACTTCAAGCACATAAATGTACAGAGGCGGACTTAATGCCATAGGCATTTTCTACCAGTCAACCTTTGGGTGATGCAGAGACAAACAGTGGTAGGTGCAATCATGAAAATTAAGGAATAAATATTTTAAATATAAAGATACGCATAAACCTATAAAAACTATGAATATAATATATAACTAATTATATATAAATATAAGCACAAATATATATACATAAATACATGAATATACTTACTAACTAACTAAAAAGAAATAAGACAAACAATGAGAAAATATTACCGTTGTGATGATACTGCCAGCTTCTTGCGAATGTGCTCGCGAACCTTAACTTTAAAGGATATCATAATATTCTCTCTCCTTCCAAACCTCTCTATCTTCTGAGATCTCTGGCCACGTCTTCTCTACAAATACAGCTGGTATCAGAAATGTGTAGTCATCCATGCTATACTAATATTATAAACTAGCTGAGCCCCGCGGTTTCACCGGCATAGGTTTCGATCCCGTGGGAATATCGGGATGATAAAAAACTATCCTATGTCCTTTCCTGGGACTCAAACTATCTGTATTCCAAATTTCATCTAAATCGGTTCAGTGGTTTAGGCGTGGTGAAAAGGTAACATACAGACAAACAGACAGAGTTACTTTCGAATTTATAATATTATAGTATGGATGCGAAACTGTGTCTGTCTGTCTGTTACCTCTTCACGGTTAAACCGCGGATATAGGATATTATAGAGATAGTTTGAGTCCCGGGAAAGGACATAGGATACCTTTTATCCCGATATTCCCACGGGATCGAGACTTATGCGGGTGAAACCGCGGGGCGCTGCTAGTTTCTTCATATGTTCGAAAAGTTGTCTGCTCAACAAAACGTAAATAACACAATGAATGTTGTTGGAACTGTCAAAATGAAAGCCATTCCTACTGTTAGCATGTTACGCAATTTTCCTGCAGATCGTCATACCTTCGCCCATTGATATATATGTTACACTAGATCAGTAATTACCGCGCCAAGGCGTTGCCACTTGTCATAAGGCCACAGCCGTATGAGCAGCTAATGTCACTTCAGTGCTTTGTGTGGCGCCAACCGAAGTGAACCAAGTGACACACGACAAAAATATCGCCAAAATGGGTAAATTCGTAGTGAAAGAGTGCGATTCAAGATCACAAAAACATAATAAATTAACCAGAATTACTTTCCACACGTAATTTTATTGTTTCTGTGTTTATATCAACGTAAAATAAATAAAATGCAGAATTTTGTAAATTAGGTTCAGTGTTACCACTAAAAACTTAGTTGTAGTTTCCCACATTTATGGGAGTTTTTGATTTATTGCAATAAGTGATTTTTAATATTTTTTAAATAATAACAACGTTGCAGGGTGCCTAAAGATGCAGCACGCCGTGATAAATGGGTGGAAATAATCAGATTGCTGAGAAAAGAGACTAACTGAATAAATAAAAAATATTTAAAAAGAAAATGTCTTAATTATTGTCATTAGTTATAAACTTCTAATACACATCGAATAAGAAATACATAATTAAAATGTTTTATAAATAATTTGGCCTAACGTTTTTTTTGAACGTTATTTATGGTTTAAAAAGTTGGGTAAAATTTTGCATGGGTAGGCAACCCCATCCCGCCATTGCATGTTTATATTGCGGTCTTTGTCTAATCTAAGTGACGGTATTATTCTTGCGACTTGTGTAAGTGAGACAGATATATGTTTACTTTTAAATGTTTAGTGGTTTCAAAGCTACGTCGTCACGTTTAAATAGTGGTTACACTTTTTTGACACATTTTATTGAGGTTTGCTTCTCTAGTTATTTAACTCAATGCCTTCGCCATGGTCAAGTCAAGACGACGGCGATGGCCTACCTCAGGCGCCCAGTGACTGACAGTCTTTGCCCAGTGGTGGATTTACCAATAGGCAGAGTAGGCTGGAGCCTAGGGCGGCAGATCTAAGGGGCGGCAAAGAATGTACATTATTGTGTAAATAGTATTTAAGGCATACCTTACCCCGCCTTATTAGTAGTACATACTACATAATTCGAGCTTTTATGAGTTCAGAAATTTAGATAGGTACCCAACTACTATTTTTGGTGCAATCTAAACGCTGTTGGGTTATAAATATTATCTAATAGAAACAGACACATTATTGTAGAGGTTGGTAGGGGTGGCAAAATTTGAATAGCCTACTGGCAGCAAATGTGTAAATCCGCCACTGTCTTTACCCATTTATCCTGGTTTCCATTTAAAATGGCCTTCAATGCCCACCAATTGACTATAACGTACAGACCTATATTTCCTGGAAACTGCGACATAAAATATTATGATGATGATTGAAATGTATCTAATAAATTATTTTTACGACCACACAAGTTTATGATCTGCACAGTCGTCAGCATTGCGTAGGCGTAACTGAATGATACGTATATAAATAACTAGCTGTGCCCCGCGGATTCACCTGCGTTAATTTGAGGAAAAAACCTACTTATTTATATTCCACTAGCAGCGCACCGCGGTTTGACCCGCATAAGCATAATAATATTGGGTTAAAAGGTATCCTATGTGTTAATCCTGGTTATAAACTATCTGTGCGCCAAATTTCATCCAAATCCGTTCAGCCGTTTGTGCGTGAAGAAGTAACAAACATACTCGCAAACTTTCGCCTTTATAATATTAGTGTGATGAATAATAAATTATGTGTGTTCTAGTTTACATAAGTAATAATAATGAAACGTCATAACACAACCGACGCAAAATGAATTGCAGGGTTGCAGCTGTGACAAGATCCCAAGACCATTTACAGAAACTTATATGTTATTTTGTCAAATTATTACATCCTTTTGTAAAGATGTTTTATGCGTTAGATGTACTGTGCGGTGTGCTGTATTTCAGTGCAGGCGTAATTGACGATGTTTCGCTCATAAATCGTCAAAGGAGCGACTCATTAAAATAGCATCCAGAAGTGGCTATGATAAATAAATTTGTTTCTGGAAGTAGGTTTTGTAGAAACACTTTTACACGTAAAGAAAAAAAAGAAAAAGTATTTATTGCGACTCGTACAGGAAGATCACAAATTAAACTAAACACAGTAAAAAATAAAAAACCAAGTTATATAAAAAAAAACCGGCCAAGTGCGAGTCGGACTCGCCCATGAAGGGTTCCGTAGCAGCAAGTAACATAATATAAAAGTTCTTGTAGTTCGTTGTAACTTTGTGAAAGGTAAATTGCGGTTTTCGATTTATGACGTATTAAAAAAAAACTACTTACTAGATCTCGTTCAAACCAATTTTCGGTGGAAGTTTACATGGTAATGTACATTATATATATTTTTTTTATTTTATCATTCTCTTATTTTAGAAGTTAGAGGGGAGGGGGGACACACATTTTACCACTTTCGAAGTGTCTCTCGCGCAAACTATTCAGTTCAGAAAAAAATGATATTAGAAACCTCAATATCATTTTTGAAGACCTATCCATAGATACCCCACAAGTACCGGTTTGATGAAAAAAAATTTTTGGAGTTTCAGTTGTATGGGGAACCCCAAAATTTATTGTTTTTTTTTCTATTTTTGTGTGAAAATCTTACTGCGGTTCACAGAATACATCTACTTACCAAGTTTCAACAGTATAGTTCTTATAGTTTCGGAAAAAAGTGGCTGTGACATACGGACGGACGGACAGACAGACAGACAGACATGACGAATCCATAAGGGTTCCGTTTTTTGCCATTTGGCTACGGAACCCTAAAAAAGTAACAAAAAGAAAAATGAAACTGAAACTCCTATACGAGGCCAAAAGGCTCCTATCTAAGCATGATGCTGCCAACCATATTTAAAAAAAAAACTAGATGAGGTCAGCGTAGTCAGATAGAAATCTGAGTACTCTGAGAAGACAGGCCGAAATAAACTGAGTGGTCAGTCTCTTTTTTAAAGTCTAGACAGACATAATCTTGGTGGTCAGATCATATCATCAGGCTATAAGTACTTAAAGATCCATCCGGCTTTGTAGTATGACGGGCTGGCGTCCGCAACTCCACGTCCAAGCGCGTTTTGCATACAGCTCCCTAATTACGTACATTATCAATCGGATCCTGAATCATTTTGAAGCAAATTGCTAATCCATTGCTTCAAAAGTTCGAACAATTTGTCTGCTCAACACGTAAATAACGCAATGAATGTTGTTGAACTGTCAAAATGAAACCGATTCCGATTGATAATGTGTTACGCCCCGCGGGTCGGAAAATCGATCATTCGATCCACTTCAGCTCCTGAGGGAATGCCAGCAACGCCTTGATGTTACTGACAACCTCATTGACGAACCTAGGTTTCCGAAGGAGTTTGTCCTGTATGTGGCAACCTCCGGGCAGTTTAGAAGTAGATGAGTCTCGTCTTCCTCCATGCAGGCTTGCACAGTGAACTGTCCGTGGCTCCTATGACAAAGAGGTGTTTGTTAAATGACAGCGTACCCTAAGCATTCAGTATCGTTACCATCTTGCTGACTAACGAACAGTTTATCACATGAACTAAATGAGACCAGAGGGGCAATACTCGTAACTTTAAGAACGTTCACAGTCTGATCTCAGTCTGTCAAAAATACCTCTAATCTCCCAACATTTTTGACAAGTTTTTGACATTGATTGTCGCTGAGATGAGATTGCGACTAGATTTTGAACGTTTTTAATTACGGGAATTGGCCTGCAGAAGTTACTCTACTGGATTGCAAAAACAAGCCGATAACGCTACAGTTTCACTACTGTACTACGCCGTTACAGAAACTAACGGCGAACTTATCAGTTGACCTTGTCCCGACAGCCGCATACTAAATCGTCGCGACGCCGCGCCGCCGATGCGACGCGACGTCGTCGTGTATACGGGGCTTAATGATGACAAACATTCATAATTACGATGTTAATGAAGATATCGACTGACATAATAGTTGATACTGTTATCTTTTCGATGATGAACTTTACTTGTGGGGTACAAGACTGCTGCATACTCACTTAAATTTTTATGAAAATGGCCCAATAGGATTTGCGATGAGGGCTCCTTTGGCTTTTTAAAAGGCAAGTGTCTCCCTAATAGAATAAAATGATGCTCCCTTCAAAATGGTTGAGCTGAATGGTGCTAATACATGCGTCATGTTCGTGAACGGGCGCCGTCAGTAGGGACTGGTCATCTCTTTGCTGCCACGGCTTATTTTAATTTAATATTTGAATTGCTTTTTTTTTCTCGTCTTTTCATTATGGACGCTTTTAACGTTCTGCATAGTTCTCGCATGCATAATTTTTAACATGAATGATGTAACCAAGACTTTATATTTTGATTTAAAAGAGAGTCCATGGAGTTTCTTGCCCGTTCTTCTCCATAGATACCTACGCTTTGGAATGGGCAACTAGCTTCATCTTTCTGACTGACCGACCCCATTGACAATTCAAAAGTGCCTGTAATTGGTTTAATTGAAATAAATGCTTTGAGTTTGGGTTTGAGGAACATTAAATACTCAGGTGTTGGACCGATGACCTTGTGAAGGCCGCAGGAATCCGCTGGATGCGGAAAGCATAGAACCGCTCAGAGTGGAGGTGCTTGGGGAAGGCTTATGTCCAGAAATGGAAATGATAATGATGAAGTACCTACTCAGGTGTTTAAAAACTTTGGATAAGGAATTGAGGAGGTCAACGAGCACCCTAATTGTCCGAGGGTTTTGAAAGAAATTCGTAATACGTTGCTTTATATGTTTGAAAAATTCATCTGCCCAACAATAAATAACGCAATGAAAGTGTCTGAGCTGTCACAATGAAAGGCATTGCGAACGATTGTCATTTGATGTGTTCAGCAAATACCCCGAAGTTCCTCGAGTTTTGTTGAGGAGGTCAACTGACGTCTCCAATATTGAAACTCCATAGAGAATGAGGAGATCAACCCATGTCAACCAAAAATTTGCTAGAGGATGTCAATCATTTTCGCTAACACTTGAACTTTGGAGGTTATTTGGCTTTCCTTGTCGGGTTGAGGAGGGGAATCGGTGTCGCCAACATGTTAGATTAGAGAGAGCAAGCCTAGAGAGTCACAAAGTTGACCCACATAGTAAAGAACGGCTACGATAATTATGAAAGTGCGCAACAATGTTATTAAATGATGAACGCTCAATATTGTTTTATCAACATCTTGAAGCATCGACCGTTATCTCATTCAAGAGAAAAAGAATAAGGAATATTTCTAAACAGTTTTTATTATATATTTATTCGTTCATTAGAAGAAGCAGCTTATTTTATAAAACAACGCCTTTTGTAATGTCATGAGTATGACACTGATGACGTTTACATTTTGACAGCTGTTTAAAAGTGATTGATATAGATGCAACAAAGGATTTTTTGACGCCTGAATGACATTGACAAGGAGGCGTTGTTTGTAAACATTTGTGAAATTGTCGCAGAAATGGGGCAGGTCGGTCAAATTTGATTGTAGATGGCGTGACCATAGCTACTTCCTCACCTTTCTAGAATATATTTGACACTAGCTGCGCCCCGCGGTTTCACCCGCGTAAATGTTGATCTCGTGGGAATATCGGGATAAAAAGTAGCCTATATGTTAATCCAGGGTGTCAGCTATCTCCATACAAAATTTTATCAAAATTGGTCTAGACGTTCGAACGTGAAGAAGTAACAAACACACACACACGCCCCAACACACTCACAAACTTTCGCCTTTATTTATAGAGTGATGTGATTTCGTTCATTCATTCCTTACATTAAATATTGCTTGTTTCTTAGTCCTCACCTTCTATAAAATTTTCCCGACATAACCTCGAACTCTGTTAAAATCTCGTGAGTCAATCTGTCTGTTAATCTCTGTTTTATAATTTTCTACGAATACTTTTAGCCACAGTCTAGGAACACAACAATGATTCGTTTTCACAAAAATAAATTTAAAAAACACCTCACGTCTATAATAATAGCTTGTTTCGGGAACTAGCTACGACAGCGCCATTTTGACAGTTGCCTTCCCCATTGTATGGAAAAGCAAGATGGCGGCTTTAGTTCCGATATTGACCACGCGCCAAAATATCCTTGTAGGTATAATGGATACGGGGTTAAAAGTCATACTAGTGACAGTAAGTTGCCGACGTACAGTCCTTTCATAGTTATTTTACGAGCACCTTTGACGGCAGCAAACCAACATCAACTATATTGTAAGGACACTCTGATTTTGACAGTAATGCAAAATCAACTTTGAAAGGACCGTACCAAAGACAATGATTGTTTGCGCCGTGCTGTGTTTATTTTTACAATTTATTCTGATTACCTCATCACTGCGCAGAACAAGTGTAAAATGTGTAAATGCATTTTATTTCTAGCTACTATAAAATAGCTTCTATGTTACTAGGCAAACACGTGAAAGAGGCGATGTAATTTTAACGCGAGACGCGTTCCATTGAAGCGTAGGTGTGTCTTCTTTACTGCGTGTAGGTCAGTGGGCCAGCGACGTACGTCACGCTACGCGAAGACGTCGACGCGTAATGAACTATGATTAATTTTCGGACTATATTATACAGTGATAACGCAGTAGGTTAATTTTAAAACAGTTGTGTACACATAGATAAAGCGACCGGCACATTTCTGTGTTGTGTTGTGTCGTGACGCAGGATAGGACAATCAAACGAATCAGGGGTCTACTATGAACAAAGTCAATAGATTTGGCCGAAATTACGGGATTTTCGTAATCCGTATCATATACGGACATAAAATTATTTTGTGCCCCGAAATAAGAAGGAATGGCGACACGATTTGACAGCTGTTGTCCATACGACCGACGTGGTCATCCCGCCCGAAAAATTTAATCGAGAGGAGGGTTCACAGTTCACTCCGAAATACTACGAAGTATAGATCTACTTACGGACGGGCTCGAATCTTCGTTGACGGACTTAGAGAGTAAGCCCCCTGTTCAGGATCACGTCATGTCACAACGACTTCTGATTGGTTGACACTGCGTCAGAAAGCGTCACATAACACGACACAATTCAATAATGTAAAATCGCCTTAAGAGTTTGTCCAAGTAACGCACCTGGTAAAGAGCATTTCCATCAACTTGATCAGCGGTAGGCCTGGATAATCGGCCGGGGAACTTCCGAGATACGGAGCATTCATCATAATCAGTCAGTGGCGTGCATTGGTTTTCAGAATAGGTAGGCACTAGGCCCGGTCTAGTCTAGACAAACGCGGTCACTAATCAGAAAAAAAACTGAGGTCAAAAGTGTGTTTATTTGAGTAGGCATGCCTACTTAAGGGTGATAAATTGCGAAGGTCGAACGTCATGGTATTACGCGTGATACGTACGTATTTTTAATTTTGTCGTACCTATTAACTTGAACGAGTAAAGACCAATGACAATGTGCGAATAGTACGGGAGCCGAGTAGGCCGTCTAGCGACTGCTTACTGCCGCGCGTGTTTGTATGTAGATTTTGTTTTTGGTTCGGTATGATAATTTAGTGAGACAGGCTTATGTTGATATATCGAGGTAGGCACTGCTTATATGCCTATATGCAATGCACGCCACTGTAATCAGTCTATGATGTTCCCACTGCTGGGACACAGGCCAATCCACCACGCGGGCCCAGTGCGGGTTGGTAGACGTCACATATCATAGAATTTTTGGTCCTAAGACATGCCGGTTTCCTCACGACGTTTCCCTTCACCATTTTGAGAGCTGTGGTGATGAAATTAAAAATACACAAAGTGAACAAATCTGTCAAGCTCCGCTAATGAGACACAATTGATTTTCTATTGTTTCGTCGCCAATGGGCGACGCGCGGTGCTTGACCGGTTAACGTGAACATTTTCAACATATTTTTTGGTGTGGGACAAGCCAAGATCAGGACCTTTCAAGATGGTGGAAATCCACCTTTATCTGGACATGCGAAGCTGTCTGCTATTGGTAAGTTTTGAGGTTAATTGTTACTTACAAACAGATATAACGATTGGTCATGTGTTCAATTCAGTGTGTGTGTAGAATGTTATGAATTGTACGTTGAGTAGGTCAATGTGCGCTTGTTTTACGTAAGAATACGTCAGTGACTTTATAAAAACAATCGGTTTTCATTGATAAGGACAAGAATATTAATTACTTTAAATATTGACGTTTTTTTGGTACAAATTCGCTTTTAGAAATCAATTAGTGGTCACACTTTCGCATTTAATTTAAAAATAGAACCTGACGACAGTGGAATCTTCTCTTAGTCTCATATTGACACCAAGAATGCAAGACAAGGTCAGATTGGCAATTCTCGTAATTTTTCAGTCTGATCTCAGTTTCAAGCTGTCAAAAATACCTCTAATTTACCTACATTTTTGACAAGTTTTTGACATTGATTGTCGCTGAGATGAGATTCCGACTAGATTTTGAACGTTATTTAATTACGGGAATTGGCCTTCAGGTCATGCCGCCGTGATAAGATCAGCGAGAACATTTTTTTACTAGCTTCTTTCACGACTTCGCCCGCGTGGAAGTCAACTACCTATACCATATTATAACATAACCTACGAGTTTTGGCAATAGTCTAGATTTCTATCAGTGAAAGAATTTTTTATGTCGGATGAGTACTTTGGAAGATTATCTCCGTTGTCTAAACTGAAATCTTTACCTCTTTATAATATAAGTGTAGATGTGGCTGTCTAGGTCAACGCCCTAATTGCATAAAACACTCGATCACAATATCAATCATTTTGAAGGTAATTGCTAATCCATTGCTTCATAATTGTTCGAAAAGTGTGCCTGTTCAACAACGTAAATAAAGCAATGAATGTTGTTGAACTGTCAAAATGAAACCCATTGAGATAGGTACTAATAGTGTGTTTACGAAATTATTTGAAGACCAGCAAGCAGCCAGAATAATTATTCAGATGCAGTTTGTACTACTAAAGTTTTTTAAAACCTTTTATTAGCAACAACATTTAAAAGTTTTACATCGTTAAAACTAACGACTCAGTATACTCGTAATCGAACTACTGTTTAAAGGTGAACTACTGACATTTATCTGCATAATGTCCGTAAATAGAATGCGTATAATTTAACCAAAGATTTATCTTAATTTAGGCGATAACACACACATGCTCGCGTTTTATTGTGCTGTGTTGCCATGTCAAAGTAGTTTCTACCATATTGGTAGTTTTTTATGTGTTTTTTGGAAAGTGAATTTTAGGACGTGGTGTAAGGCGGGCGTTTTGGGAACTGTCTTATGTAATTTTGACGTTCTCAGCCCAATTTGAATAAATGACTGATTTTGATTAGAGGTGTACCTATAGTAGTACACCCACATTTCGCCAGTGATGATTAAGTCCCATGTAATACGGGCGAGTCCATTGCCATCAACCGGGAAAGTTCAAATTCACACATATTTATAATGATACTAGCTGACCCGGCGAACTTCGTACCGCCTCAGAAAATGTGACAAAGTTTAATAGACACGTGGCGCCATCTATTATCATAATAACGTTGTTGTTGTTTTCCTCGGGGTCGGGAACATCACTTGTTTTCGGGATGAAAGGTACCGTATGTCCGTTTCTGTACACCTGACAACGTATATGCAAAATTTCAGGATGATCGGTTCAGTGGTTTAGGCGTGAAAAGATAACAAACAACCTTACTTTCGCATATTATATTAAGTTACGATTTCTGCAATTAGCTGCAAAAAATAACATTTCTTATGTTCAGCAAATTTGTATTACCTACCTATAGAAATAAAATTGTTTCTTAAGTAGCCTTTAAAACATTTTTTCATAATTTTTTGCTCTAATTATATTCTTGCTTCGCTTACTTATAACGAAATCAAGCAAAACGTTATTGATAAATTACTTGCTTAAGATATTATCTAAATACACAATTATTATCACTGGAGCATGTAATTAAATATGTTATCCTTCATTAGTCTATATAAATTGGCCTGGATTGCTGATGATACTAATTGATTTGGTCACCGACATCCGATTAAAGAGTCTAAGTTCAGACCATCGTTTTGTTCAACTTTCCCAATTAAATGAAATTGTTTATACTGTAAATAGGTTATCGGAAACTTCCTAGTCGCTTACATAAAGTGCGTGGGGGCATCCCCCTCGCTTTTCCCCCACCATCCTTCTCACTTCAGGAATCTAAGGATAGTACTTCTATTCTTCTCTGTACCTCTTGCCTTAACCGAGAGGCAAAAACAAAGACTACCATTCTTAATCCCTTTCTTTACCTACGCAAGTAGTAATAAAATGTAACTAACTCTGAATAAATGAACCACCAGATAATTAAACTACGCAGCTTTTAAAACTCACGCACTTAAAAAAAAATTTTGGAAGTATAATGTGCAATAAAACGAAATTGTGACACTAGTTTCTACTGAAAATAAAATAAAATCACCAATACCGTAATCCCGGTATTGGATATTTCAATACCGGTATCAAAAAATGATAAAAAATTTCCGGGATCCCGGTATTAGTCAATACCGGGTTACCGGTATTGGAAGCGCTAGTTCCGATTTAGAAATTTTCTATAACAAAAGGAATACTCGTAGATTTGGAATATTTATGGCTTACTATTTACTAAACAGAATGCCATGATAAATGGTAAGAATTTGTTTGGCACGGAATGACGTTGATTTTAATTTAACATCGATAAAATTACGACACGTGGGAAATCGGTTAAACGATACGGATATTGTGAATTAAAATGATTTAAAAACGTGCCCACGATTCTAGATGTAGCGAATCGGGCCTTAAATTAGTTATTTTAAGATTCAGAGTGATTATTTCAAACATCTATGCAACAAGATCAAGAAAGTTCAAAAAATTATTCATATCACGTAATTAACTTTGAACATAAAGGTACTATTTGGACCCGAGCTGCCAACTGCAACTGCCGACAGCACGTGCAGCGGCTGGTAACCACGGCTAAGGTAACGGCTGGTAACCTTAGCCGATTGCCTGCAGTCCCTAGGTACCTTTAATATCACGGAAACGTGATGCGTTACGGGGTCAGCACCCTAATTGCGTAACACACTATCAATCGGAATCTGAATCATTTTCAAGCAAATTGCTAATCCATTGCTTCATAAGTTCGCAAAATCTGTCTGCTCAACCCGTATATAACGCAATACCTTTAATATCACGGAAACGTGATGCGTTACGGGGTCAGCACCCTAATTGCGTAACACACTATCAATCGGAATCTGAATCATTTTCAAGCAAATTGCTAATCCATTGCTTCATAAGTTCGCAAAATCTGTCTGCTCAACCCGTATATAACGCAATACCTTTAATATCACGGAAACGTGATGCGTTACGGGGTCAGCACCCTAATTGCGTAACACACTATCAATCGGAATCTGAATCATTTTCAAGCAAATTGCTAATCCATTGCTTCATAAGTTCGCAAAATCTGTCTGCTCAACCCGTATATAACGCAATGAATGTTGTTGAACTGTCAAAATGAAACTGATTCCGATTGATAATGTGTTACGCAATTGCCCTGCTGGTCCTAGTATGTTTTCTGTTTGCATTGATATCAGCTATCGATTTAGGTATGTTATAGGTTTCATGCGCGGCAGCCATTTTGAAAAAAAAAAATGACGTTTAGTACGGTTCATGATATACAGCCCCCTGACAGACAGAGGCTTAGTTTTAGGGTCCCGTTGGGTACGGAACCCTAAAATAACATGCATACAATTTGTCTTTCTTTTCTCTCATATTATTATCTCCACACTATACTCGATTTTACTAAAGTAAAATACTTGACCATAACAAGTAATGAATGCAAGCATCCTTTATCAATATGGCTCGATTCGAACCCGCGACCTCGCGGTCACGGATGAATCAATGCCGCTGTTTGTTATTCAACGATCGAACATATGTATTACGACATGCAACGTGTATGTTAAGGGCTCGGATGTAGACTGGGTTTTTTATTTATGTACAGACGCCAGCACATCAAGCTACTACAATCTGTCAAATTTCTTTAATAGATTTTCAACTTTATCGCCAAAGCATAAGGTTCAAAGCTGATTGGGAAAATTTGACAGTTTCGGGTAGCTTGATGTGCTGGGGCGTCTGTACCAAATATGTAGGTGAAAACTGCGAAAAGTTGAAAGTCAAGTCACAGTCAAAGCATATTTTATTTCAAATAGGCACATAAAAGGCACTTTTGAACGTTATTCAATAAAATACAATCGGGGAAATTACTTGTTTAGCAGATGGACACTACGTCAACTTGCAATGTTATTCTTAAGGCGACTACACGACCTAAAGCGCGGTCACTGTCGGACTGCATAGAAAAGAAAGAGAAGCGCGATGACACAACCGTGGTAATTTATTGCAAATATGAAGCAACTAGCTGCGCCCCGCGGTTTTACCCGCGTAAATGTCGATCCCGTGGGAATATCGGGATAAAAACTATCCTATGTCCTTTTCCGGGACTCAACCTATCTCTATACCAAATTTCATCTAAATCGGTTCAGTGGTTTAGGCGTGAAGAAGTAACAAACATATAAACACACACACTCACAAACTTTCGCCTTTATAATATTAGTGTGATGTGATTATCTATTTACAAAAACTCTCAAACACCAAAAAAATAAAAACCGTATACTAAAATTCGGGGAATTAAATTGTCTTTTAGATGGTGAAAGTTTTATGAAAATACACCCGATAGTGTTTGCGCGATTATCGTTTTTATGTCCGCGGTAGACATTACTTTACAAATTAATTACACTATGTTAAAAAAATATAATTGCAAATATTCACATATCAAATTACGAAGCAAATGGTCTAGTATAACATTTATTTTTTTCAAAGAAATCAGTCCGGTCGATTAGACGTGATGTTGAATTTAAAATCATTAGAAGTCGTATATCTGCGCCTTAATAATCAAAGAAAACAAAGAATAACAGTTGTGATTTACAAATACGGACAATTTAAATTGATAGCCAATTTATCACATCACACTAATATTATAAAGGCGAAAGTTTGTGAGTGTGTTTGTATGTTTGTTACTTCTTCGCGCAGGGCAAAGTACTTCGGTAACCCACCTTACGAGAGACGGTCAGTAACATCAAGGCGTTGCTGGCCTTCCTTGAGGAGCTGGGGTGGATCGAATAATCGATTTTCCCACCCGTACGCAAATTACGCGCTATTATCTACTTCTTCACGCACAAACGGCTGAACGGATTTGATAAAATTTTGGTATGGAGGTAGCTGACAACCTGGATTAACACATAGGATACTTTTTATCCCGATATTCCCACGGGATCGAAACTTATGCGGGTGAAAGCGCAGGGCGCTGCTAGTTGCAAATAAACATTTTTTCTGACTTGATAATGCACTATGGATGGTCAGCTCCGCTATTAAATTAGCTGACTGGCAGATCTTTTCATTACAGAAGCACTAAATGACAATAGGTGTTGTTTATTCAATTGTATATGGCCTGATATTGTGAACGGTGCAGGAAACAATACACGTTGCGAAAGAGAGAGAAAAATCCGCCTTTGTACAGTTTTTACTAGTGCATATAGTTTTAATAAATAAAAATACGGATGGTTTAATTAGCCCTATACATGGTTATTGGAAAAACATCAACAACCTCTTAAGAGGTCATTGTACTCATCATTATGAACAACTTTTACTATGGGACCAAACCTGAAATCGCGAAAAAAAATCGGCTGTTCCCTAGGGAACAGCTGTTGGTGTTTTTCGAATAACCCTGTATATGTATAGTAGAGTGGCCTACAATAATATCACTTGATCAATAAATTGCGGGGTTAATTGCGATGGGTCCTATGTATAAGGGCCAATGTGCAAATTGACAACTTTTCAATAGAGGCTCTCAAAGTTTCAATTTGATATATTTTTTACATGCTTGAACTGAGTTTCACAAAAAGCCTCTATTGAAAAGTTGTCAATTTGCACATTGGCCCTTATACGTCTACATGGGACCCATCGATTTAAAGCTTTAAACATATGGAATTTCACCTTTCAGACATAAGTAATTTCCTTATTTATTTATTGGATCGCCAACAGAGGCTACACAGTTTTACATGCATGTTAACATGAACAGGGACAAATACAAGTGTGCACTTCCAATTATAGGCGACCACATCATTCACTTAACATCTAGGTAGGTACAGTCGAGTTCATTAATATATTGGCAGTGACAATGTTTCAAAATATTGTAAGCATTAAAATGATCATATAGTTCTATACAAACTTAGACATCAATAAAATGTTTTCATATAAACTGTTCATAAGTATGTTACGGTAGTGCAGTCAAAAATATCTGACTACTCTTCGGAACATAAATATCTAAATACTCTAGTGTTCAATATATTTGTTGCAACCTAGGATTCATAAATATCTATACAGCTTTGAATATTCAACTAAATGGCCTTTACCATAAAATTTATTTTTGCTTGCCGGAGCAGAAGTTCGAGTAATAATGCAATATTGCCGTTGAAGGATGTCATAACTGACAACTTCAAGTTGATTTTGTTTCAAGATCTTTTTCATAGAAAAATAATTGCATAGATATTTGTGAACCTAACTTTGCGCTAAATAATATGAACAAGGGATTGCGCACAATTTTTAGAGTCTTTATCTGTAGTAATATTATTGATTGTAGTCACATATTTATGATGTCACAGATTGTTTACAATTTATTGTACGGCGAAGCTGTTTAGAGTTTTATGAAACTTACCATTGCCTATATATTTTTGATTCATAAACATGCTCAGATATTAAAGAACTCGACTGTACAACAAGTTTGACAAGGACGAACACATTAAAATAAATCACAATACAATACACGAAAATTATAGAAAGGAAAACAAAATTAAAAGCAAAAGCTAGAGCAAAACAGTACGGGTACAAAATAAAAATAAATACTTAATACAAACTAATTTGAACCTTTTAAGCGCTTAGCTAAATATCAATTGCCGTGCACCTAGCGCGCGGCTACAAATCGATAAAATCATGATAAAATACCTATAATAAATAAGGAGGAGAAATCGTTGTATCGATTAAAAATAGTCAAAAAGTTATTATCTCTATTTAATAATGTTTTTAGTTGTACCACGCAGTTAATAGGATGAAAATAGAACGAAAAACATCATGCATGTTCTCTGTCGCAGAAATACGATACGAGCGGTCAAAAGTTTAAACAAATTCAATTAAAAAACTAAAACCCGACTGCTGAAAAGGATGAAACAAGAAAGTACCTTCCCGTGCTCGCATGCCGCTGCACTAAGGCGGTGTCCTGCGTGAGCGACGAATACGACCCGACGCGACGCAACACGACGCGACGTAATGCGACGCGATGCTACACGCGACAAATGTCCTACGTGATTTTGGTCATTACTTCTCGAATCATGGAGAAGTACAGTACAATTTTAATAGGAAACCGTACATTTTAATTATTTTTATTGAGTTCCGAATGGGGACAACGGGAACAGACGGAAAGTTCATATGTAGTTCGTGGTGTCGCGTCTGGTCGCTCTCAAAACAAGTACGCGTTACGTCTCGTCTCGCCGCAGACTGTTATATAGAACACAAGCAGGGTATGCCGTTGAGTTGATCGCGTTCGTCGCGTTCGCAGCGTCGCGTCGCGTCGTATTCGTACGTACGTAGGACACCGCGTAATATATAACCTACGGTAGCATGCGACTACTACCTCCTTTTTGCTTCGCCGTAGTCGGGTAAATAATAACCATAGATCAACAGAAATAAAAAAAAATATTATTACTTGGATACTAGGACTTTTAGGTATTTTTAGGGTTCCGTACCTCAAAAGGAAAAAACGGAACCCTTATAGGATCACTTTGTTGTCCGTCTGTCCGTCCGTCCGTCTGTCAAGACCCTTTTTCTCAGGAACGCGTGGAGGTATCAGACTGAAATTTATATCTAATACTCAGGTCTACTGTCCCTTGAAGCTGTGAAAAAATCAAACTTCTAAGCCAAAGCAATCAAAAGATACAGCCGTTTATGCCGCAAATTTCTGCAAATTTTCGAAACTCGCACGGGAATCAAAACCTACAGGGTACTTCCCGTGAACTTAGAATCTTGAAATTTGGTACTAAGTAACGTCTTATAGTACAGATAAAGGAAAAATTGCGAAAACCGTAAATTTTTAGTTACATCATATAATAAAAAATATTTTTGAAAATTTTAAAGTTACTTCTTTTCTCATGAACGCGTATAGGTATTAAATTGAAATTAATATCAAATACTCAGGTCTATAATACCTTGAAGCTGTAACAAAATGAAACTTCTATGTCAACGCAATCAAAAGAAACGGCAATTTAAGCCGCATATTTTCAAACTCGCAACTACTCGCAAGGGAATCAAAACCTAAAGGGTACTTCCAGTCGACCTAGAATCTTGAAATTTGGCATGAAGCAATGTTTTATAGCACACATAAAGGAAAAATTCCGAAAATCTTAAATTTTTATACGGAACCCTCGGTGCGCGAGTCCGACTCGCACTTGGCCGGTTTTTAAACTTTAATAGTTTAATTTTTATTATGATACTAGCTGCGCCCCGCGGTTTTACCCGCGTAAATGTCGATCCCGTGGGAATATCGGGATAAAAACTATCCTATGTCCTTTCCCGGGACTCAAACTATCTCTATACCAAATTTCATCGAAATCGGTCCAGCCGTTTTCATGTTATGTCGTGACAACGGAAAACGGGTTTCATTTATATATATATAGATTAATCTAGAGATAAAAGAAAGAGAGCAATGGTGGCCCACTGATAGCGGCCCCGATTTGTAAGTCGTGGGTTCGAACCCAGACAGGCGCTTTACTTTGTGTAATTTATTTCATCACCATTGCTCTCAAAAACGTTGAAAGAAAACATCGTAAGGAAACCGGCATGTCCTAGAGCCAAAAATTCGAAGACATGTGACGTCTACCAACCCGCACTGGGCCCACGTGGTGGATAACGGGCCACTCCTTCTCACAGGGAGGAGGCCTGTGTTCCAGCAGTGGGAACATTATAAGCTGATTATGCGTATGTGATAAACCGGGTATCAACCAAAATCGGTAATCGTGTGGTTTAATCAAAGTAAACAATTCAAGCAAATTATGAAATTACTCATAATTTCTAATGAGTTAATTCGTTCTATAGATAATTTCAATAATTTCATACACAATGCAACTGCATTTTACTGTAATAACTTGCTCAATTATTTTTCCATCGTTTTTAGGGTACCATACCCAAAGTGTGCCAAAGGGTTTTACTAAGACTCTGCTGTCCGTCCGTCCTTCCATATATCCGTCCGACTGTCACAGGGCACTTAGAATTTTCATAGATTGTGTACTAAATACAGAGGACGATACGCGATTGGCTACGCAGCTACTCCTTGGCTACGCCGTAATAGCTAGGCACTTAGAATTTTCATAGATTGTGTACTAAATACAGCGGACGATACGCGGTTGGCTATGCAGCTACGCCTTGGCTACGCCGTAATAGCTAGCACTTAGAATTTTCATAGATTGTGTACTAAATACAGCGGACGATACGCGGTTGGCTACGCAGCTACGCCTTGACTACGCCGTAATGGCTAGGCACTTGGAATTTTCATAGATTGTGTACTAAATACAGAGGACGATACGCAGTTGGCTACGTAGCTACGCCTTGGCTACGCCGTAATAGCTATAGTCCATTTATTATAACATTAGAAAAAAGAGGCTCGCAGAAGCAGGAGTACGAAATCTTTTATTTTCAAGTTAAGTTCAAAAAATTTTAATAAATAATTTATGTGCTTTTTTTGTAAGTAACAATTGTATGGCATACAATAAAGCATATTTTATCTATCTACTCGTCACGATGCTTAGATAGGTACGTGAAATGAAACAATTTTCAGTAAAAATCAGTTTATTAAAAACAACTTTATATAAACCGACAAAATAAAAAAACACGTGCTGCCACAACTTATGAAGGGAATAGGTAACATTTTAGATTTGGTAGAGTTATAGTGACATGAAAAACGCTCCCGGTACTGTCCGCCCCTGCTTCTTTTAGATTTTAAACATTGACACGACAATATTTTATGTAAAAACTAAATATTATTAAATGAAAGCCTTGTAATTTCAGAAGGTAGATAGGTTAAATAAGTACAATTAAGTATGACTGCTGTTATTTAAATTGATTATATTTAACTCCACGTCAATCTTGACTGTAATAATGTTTGTTGTACTTTTATTACAAAGTGTGCCCCTAAAAGAGCCTTTTTTAACTTCTGTCTAATGCTATAGTAAATGGACTATAGGCACTTAGAATTTTCATAGATTGTGTACTAAATACAGAGGACGATACGCGGTTGTCTACGCAGCTACGCCTTGACTACGCCGTAATGGCTAGGCACTTGGAATTTTCATAGATTGTGTACTGCTATGGCCACTATAACAAATAAAATAAAGTTAAAAATTAAAGGGTTTTCCTATACAAGAATCGTTTTTTTATTTTAATAAAGTATTTTTTTTAAAAAAAGGTTAAAAATATATTGCACGGTGGTTCGGAACCCTTCGTGTGTGAGTCCGATTCGCACTTGGCCGCTTTTTAATGTTAATTCCTATCATTTTTGTAAATGCACGGTACCTACATTTACAAAATTGTCAACGTGCATAATTTATGGCTGACAAGCAAACTTGTTTTTTAGGGTTCCGTAGCCAAATGGCAAAAAACGGAACCCTTATGGATTCGTCATGTCTGTCTGTCTGTCTGTCTGTCTGTCCGTCCGTCCGTATGTCACAGCCACTTTTTTCCGAAACTATAAGAACTATACTGTTGAAACTTGGTAAGTAGATGTATTCTGTGAACCGCAGTAAGATTTTCACACAAAAATAGAAAAAAATCAATAAATTTTGGGGTTCCCCATACTTACAACTGAAACTCCAAAAATTTTTTTTCATCAAACCTGTACGTGTGGGGTATCTATGGATAGGTCTTCAAAAATGATATTGAGGTTTCTAATATCATTTTTTTCTGAACTGAATAGTTTGCGCAAGAGACACTTCCAAAGTGGTAAAATGTGTGTCCCCCCCCCTCTAACTTCTAAAATAAGAGAATGATAAAATTAAAAAAATATATATAATGTACATTACCATGTAAACTTCCACCGAAAATTGGTTTGAACGAGATCTAGTAAGTAGTTTTTTTTTAATACGTCATAAATCGAAAACCGCAATTTACCTTTCACAAAGTTACAACGAACTACAAGAACTTTTATATTATGTTACTTGCTGCTACGGAACCCTTCATGGGCGAGTCCGACTCGCACTTGGCCGGTTTTTTAATGTTTGCTGTGTAACAAACGTTTGGTCCAGATTATTATTATAAATATTACACAGCAAAATCAATCTACTAAGCCTTTTTCCAACTATGTTGGGGTCGGCTTCCAGTCTAACCGGATGCAGCTGAATACTAGTATTTTACATGGAGCGACCGCCTATCTGACCTCCACCCAGTTTCTGGGTACCCCTTGGTAAGACTTAAGGCGTCTGACTATGTACTATTATCACACAACAGATAAGTACTAAAAAACATCTTTGGGGAATAAAATGCTTTTTTTTTTGGGTGGGAAATGATCAAATAACTTCTCCCGCTCTTCGTGTCAGACTTATACTGACTAAAACCCACCCGTGTTCCTTCAGTTGGTCTAGCCAGGGGCCACGGTATCTCTTTCGAACAACCCGCGACCCTGGCCGGCATGGGAATAAAATCCTTGATCGCTAAGTCTAACGTAGTTTTCTAAGACCTTTTCAATAGTTTTCACCCTTAAAAAACGTTACAGTTATGAATCAATAGGAAGTTAGTACTTAGCGCAAAAAACAAGGACTCTCTCCAACAGACAGAGATAGAAGGTGACAGTGACAGTTCAGAACTGTCAAATTTGGTCACACATGTCAAACTTTAGCTGGTTTCTTTGTAGGATGTAGTCTCTTAGGTGTTTCCTAAACTTAAACTGGTGTTTGTTTTGAGACTGTAGTCCTCGTACCGACGGGCGATTTTTTTTATCGCCCACTGGATTTTCGACGCACTGTTTAGTGCCGAGAGTAGAAAATCCAACAGTGTGTTTTTTCGACGCTCTGGAATGTACGGACGTCAGCGCATCAAGCTACCCGAAACTGTCAAATTTTCCCAATCAACTTTGAACCTTATGCTTAAGCGATAAAGTTGAAAATCTATTAAAGAAATTTGACAGATGGTAGTAGCTTGATGTGCTGGCGTCTGACTCTGTACTCTGTTGGATTCTCAATGCTTGACTCTTGACTTGAGAGTTGAAAATCAACTGCGCGATATAAAAATTGTAGCTAAATTCGCCCGTGCCTACCTAGGCTCCTATAGGTACTTCTGTTTCCTTCTTCTATATATACAAAATTCAAAGTCCTGACTGACTGATATATCAACGCACAGCATATGTGGCACTGCCTAAACCGCTGGTCTTAGAGACATGAAATTTGGAGGGTGTGTTCTTTGTGAAGAGTAGGTATCCACTAAGAAAGGGTTTTTCGAAATTCCACCCCTAAGAGGGTAAATGGGGGGAGGGTGAAATTTCACGCGGACGAATTCGCGGGCAGAAGCTAGTGTTTTATAAACGAACATGAGATAGCAATAGCTTTGTTAGGGTTCCGTATCAGAATGATAAAAAATAAAACCTTATGCGACTTCGTCTGTCTGTCCGTATGTTTTAGTTGATGCACACAGTGTGCATAAAAAAAAAACACTATTAGGCCAGATTTTGAGTGTGCAGCATACTCAAAATCTGGCCTAATAGTGTTTTTTTTTTACCTTATCTTGGACCTAGGTGTCAGATTAGTAATTATGTTTTTTTTTCTGTTGTTACAGGTACTTATGGGCATTTTTGCTTCCACTCCTCCGTTAAGCGAAATGCATACTAAAGGTGATGGGAAGACCTCCCGAGGATTAGGAAAACAGCTGACATCAGTGTAGTCTCGAAGGACCTGCTTTTAAATGCTGTAAGTAAGCTGCTTAATATACTTGACACTTGTAGTTAATGTAAATCATAACGAAAGATGGCACCGGCATGTCCTAGAACCAGAAATCCAAAGGCATGTGACTTCTACCAATCCGCACTGGGCCTACGTGGTGAATTATGGCCCACTCCCTCTCAGAGGAGGCCTGTGTTAAGCTGTGAGAACTTTATAGGCTAATTCTGTTGTTGCTGTAAGGACCAAGCAACCATTACAATATATTAAGGAGTATTTTCAAAGAGTGGGTAGTTGTGAATTGGACTTTAACTGCTCCGCTAGTCTAGTGGTCTCAAGCTCGAATGCTGAGCGTGGGGTCTTGGGTTCGATTCCCAGGTCGGGAAAAGTGGGCTTTCAGTAACAGCCTGAGGTTTAGAAGTGATGCGATACCCCTGTAACTGGAAAGCACGTTTAACCGTTGATCCAGCGCCTGATCTGTCTCCGGCCGTGTCGTATTACCGTCCCATGGGACTATGAGAGTGAGGGAAGAGTGAGTGCAGCTGTGTCTCCGCATACACTTGTGCACTATAATATATCCCGCCTCGATCTAGTCTCTGCCGAGATTGGCCGAAATTCGGCCTAAGGGGCCGTCTCCACGAGCGAGGGAATCGCGGCGATAGTCTCGCCGTGGCATCAAATTTTCGCCGCGTTGATATCGCCGTGTGGAGACAGGTTCTAAGAGTGTATAGAAATACGTGGCACGACGATAATATCGCCGCGATTCTCTCGCTCGTGGAGACGGCCCCTGAGGGACTATTATAAGTGCAGGAGCTCACGATACCGTCCAGGACAATGGCGAAGTCGAAAATTTGTACGTGTTACGTGCTGACGCTACTGCTAATGTGCTTGTACACTTACCACAAGTAAAGCGCGCGTCGCTTCCTGAGATAAAAATACTGTAATAAACAAGTATGCACACTTACACATTTCAATCTTCCGAATGATTTCTTCTTCGTCGTCCTCATCGCGTCTGGTCCAAATCTTGCACAAAACTTTGAAGAACTTGGCGGCAAATGACGTCATTATTTACTAATATATGTCCTTTGCACACACTTATTAGTCCAGAGTACCCCCACAATCGGTTAATAACTTTACTCTTCTATTTTGGGTGTCCGTTGCCGAATCTCGCACGAATTATGAAGATACCTCCTACACTAGACCATATGTATTTTTCTTGCTACGACAAAATAGAGTGTTCTACTTATAATGATTGCCACATTTAACGAACTATTTAGTCTAAAAGACTTTGAAATCGCTCCAAAAACGTCTATAGATTTGGAAGCTAGAACCGGCACTGATTTCGCCTAACCGTCACAGCGATGAAGTGACAACTGCTACCGAACAACAAAGCATCGTTTTCCTGCAAAAGTAACGTTTTCTCTGGCAAAAAATGTCATAAAAACACATGCAAATATGACAGAAGTTTTTACACCAATCTCAGTTTCAATTAGAATGCCATAAAAAGCTAATCTTCTCTCACAAAGAGCGGGAACAATTTGCCTAATGGAGCGTTCGAATTTCAAATTGGAACGGAATAAAAACGCATCCTTCCTGCTTCCGTATTGGCCGGTTCGTTTTTCCCGCGTGTTTTGTGTATAAAATGGTGATTTGTGACGTAGTTTCGTCAGTGTCGGGATGACAGTCATCCCCTGAGGTTGTTTAGTGGTATCTGATTTGGATTGCCTTCACTGATCTAGTCCTGTCTTGGTGAGTTTACTTTCTATTTAGTTATAAATTAATCTTCTTAAAAAGTTACATAATAAAAACTTTCCCAATCAAATATTTAACGTCATCATATTCGAAAAGTTTCTTGTTTTGAAGTTACATTGCTTAAAAGTTAATCCTCTTAAAAATTTAGATCATTAAAAACTTACGCAATCAATATTTACCATAACATATACAAAAACTTTCTTGATTTGGCTAACTCCAAATCAAGAAAGTTTATTTGGTGAAACAGTATATTTTTCGTAGCGAAAGTGGATTATAATTAAGACCAGCATTTATAGCCCCACTTACCTGCTGGCCTATTGGCATTTGGGTATTTTAATACCCAAATGCCAATAGGCCAGCACCCAAAAAAATCACCTCATTATCCATTCAGGGTTTACTGAAAAAGAAAGCTCCAATAAAACCGAATAGACTCATAATTTATTTACTTTGCCGCAGAGCGGGTAGTCTCTCCATTTACATAGACGTACTATGTATGAGCCAGAACTGTTTTCTCAATAGCTTTGACAGTTCTAAACTCTTCAAGGATTTGGTGGAGTTAGCCTTCATCCAGAAGGACTTCGAGAACCTTTTTGAACTTTTGGCTTAGCTTTTTTGGATAGGGCTGGGACTTGGAATGAACGTAATATGGTATAAATTTCTGCCTTCTTGCAGAGTGTATATTGTCAGACCTTCGCAACCGCTTTTCTTATCCCCCCTTCCATCAAGATTTTGGAAAACTTCTGAGCAGTAAGCTGCCAAATTAAAAATATGTAAACTAGTGTGGTTGATTGACCAAGACCATTGAAAACGGGATTCAATTCCCTCTTAATGCAGGGATGAAAAGTAATTTACATATTGAGCTGGTTGTTTCTAGGCTGGATCATCATCATCATTTCAGCCGAAAGGCGTCCACTGCTGGACATAGGCCTCTCCCAAGCACCTTGTTATTCTTTGGGGGGTTGCCATAATCGCCACGCTTGGCAGGCGGTTTGGCAATCGCACTATGGTGGTGAAATGCATAGAGAAGCTGCTGCCCATTCTCCGGTACGACCCTTAGTCGCCTTTTCCGACACCCACGGGAAGTATGGGGTGGTGCTATTCTTTAAGTCCGAGACCACACAGACAGGTTGGCTAGGCTGGTTATAGCTGGGTAATCATCACCCATGGCAATAATTTCAGCCGAAAGGCGTCTATGGTCGTCTGCTGCATATAGGCCTCCCCCAAGCACCGCCACTTCGACCGGTTCTGTGCTTCCCGTATCCAGCGGAGTCCTGCGGCCTTCACAAAGACATATGCCTCTCCAAATCCACGCCACTGAGTTAGGTCCTTGACCGCTCTCATCCATCTTTAACCAGACTCGTCTTGATCTATTTCTTTCCGTGACTCAATTCCTATAATGTTGTAGGTCAGAAATATTTATTCATAAAATTATGTTACTGCCGTAATGCCCGGGCCACACCAACGGGAAACGCCGATAATTATCGCGATGACGGGCGTTAATCGTAAGTGCCCGTTAGTGTGGCCCGGGCTAGAAAAAACATTGGCTACAGTCAAACGAGAATGTACCTAATAGTTTATGAGAAAACAAAGGCATTTCTCATTGTTTTGCGATAAGGCTTTAAAAACTACTGTTATCTAGCAGTCTTTGTAGAACTGTTTTAGATTTTACCGTACGGATTTTTGGTCTTGTCAAAGTGAAGTCAGTTATTTCAATTACACCATTCAGAACTTTTGAATCGTCCATATTTAAGCTATCAGCGCAGGGTATCCCGCGCAATTCAAATTTTCTAACGTTATTTGCAGTTTTCAGGTCAGTGTCATGTTGAATGTTGATTAAAATATGATTCGCGAGCATAACAAATATGACTACAGAATTATAATCATAAACCCCCCTTTTTTTGGGTGGGAAATTATCAAATAACTTCTCCCGTTCTTCGTGTCAGACTTTCACAGACAAAAACCCACCCGTGTTCCTTCAGTTGCCTGTGCCAGGGGCCACGGTATCTCTTTCGAACAACCCGCGACCCTGGCAGATCTTAACACCCTTTACTAATAAACTTTGTATAGCGTCTGTATAGTTACACACAACGCTTTGTCTTCTTCTTTCGAAAGTCAAATTACTGACGACTGAAAGAGAGAAATCGGTGTGTAACTATTCATCTGATATAATACGTTTATTAGTAAAGGGGGTAAAATTATCAATACAACCCTTGCAAGTTAATTTAATCCCATTGATTGATATTTCATGAAATTCAAACTCAAAGCATTTATTTCAATTAAACCAATTACAGGCACTTTTGAATAGTCAAGGGGTCGGTCAGTCAGAAAGATGAAGCTAGTTGCCCATTCCAAAGCGTAGGTACCTATGGCGAAGAACGGGCAAGAAACTCCATGGACACTCTTTTAAATCAAAATTTAAATAATATGGTTACAAAGTCTTGGTTACATCATTCATGTTAAAAATTATACATGTGAGAACAATACAGAACGTTAAAAGCGTCCATAATGAAAAGATGAGAAAAAAACAATTCAAATATTAAATTAAAATAAGCCGTGGCAGCAAAGAGATGACCAAGTCCCTACTGACGGCGCCCGTTCACGAACATGACGCATGTATTAGCACCATTCAGCTCAATAAAATAGTCTTTCAATAGGATTATAATATGATCTTCGGTACGTCTTGCTTCTTTGCCGTCAGTGGTGACTTTGGTGGTGACCCACTGGATGCACTATAGGCCTTCCCTGCCCATGATTCACGAAGACCTGACCAGAATTACAGTCACGTTGTCTGCCACCCATATGTATGTCAAATGATCTTCTAATAGCATCATTATTATTATGAAGTTATATCAAAACAATAGCTCGTTAAACTCGGTGTCATGTGATCCCCAAGTATTTATATTTGTAGCATTTGTTTGATGTGAGGTGTCAGCTTCACATGGCTTATGTTTGTCAGTATCATTTATGGCTTCGGTGACATCATGTTTTGATGATTTTATAACTAGCTTCTGCCCGCGACTTCGTCCGCGTGAAAGTTCTTGACTTCTTGTTCTCTCACCTCGTGCATCGCATCACCGCCCCGCGATATTAATTCGTTTTCGCTTCGCCTTCTTTTTTCTTTTATCTCGGCTCCTAAGGGTCATGTCGTGATGTTAAATAGCCTTTAACCTTCCCCAAGAATTGGGCTATAAAATGCGATAAGATTTTTTCTAATTCGACCGGTACACAGTGGAACGAATGTATGGGAGCGGTTGGACGTAGACATGTCCGAAAAAAAAGAGTAAAATTATGCCAAACTAATGATGCCATCTTATTCGATTACTTAATGCCTTCATAACTTGTGGTGATGAATTTCTTCATAACTCCCATATTTCGGGAGTAATTTGAGAAAATGTGAAATTTTACTATGAAAATGAGTGTATCGAGCTCTCTCCCTCCTGATTCCGGGCTTGTTTCAAGTAGCGGTCTCTAATATCGTAATGCTATTACTAAGAGCTATATTTAATACTAAGACACATAGTGCGCCAAATGTGCACTTTCTGGGATAAAAGGAAATGAAAATTTAAAAAAAAAAAACGTTTTTTCCCCATTTGTATTTACTTTAAACCGCAGACAGACTTATTAAGAGGTCTATAAATATATTATATATATACAGAAATATATATTAACAAAAATATTCACAAGAACTGATGAGAGTATGACTTTTAAGTAAGTTGATAATAAATTACCTAGTTTCATTAAAAGTACAATAAATAATTAAGATGTAAGCTCTAATTTACTAAGTTACACATTTTAAAACAATAACATCATTTAATTATCTTCGTCATCATCATCATCATCAATTAATTCAAATTCAGAATCGATGTCCGCTAAATCATTTATGTTAACAAATTCGATATCACTTTTCTCAGAATCCGTAAGCTCATAAAATTCCTTAAAAGAAGATTTTTTTACAAACTTATTTCCTTTTGGACGGATACTTGTAACAAGTGGATCAGAAGACAGTAAAAGATTGTGCATAATATCTTCATTGCATGAGATACTGCTATGCTTTCGAGAATGCCCCTCTCTATATTTTCTAAAATCTTTATTTCTAGCCTCAGATGCCTCTTCGGATAGAAAACCAATGGGCACAATTGACATGTTCTGAACTATGTCTGGCCCATGCATTAAAATTTTATGAAGTGAAGAAGGCATATAATACCATGGGTATAACTCCACGTAAAGCTTAGCAGTATCAAAGCAGAACTCTCGGAATTTAGTTACGTTGATCTTCTCTCCTGATGAAATACACTGCAAGATCACACAGATTTTTCTTAAAAGCATAGCATCTATTCCGGTCAGTTCAGCAGATTTAGTGTAGTTTTCAAAAAATCTCCTTGCCGAGTTGCCATTGTTGGTGGATCCACTGCCTTGTTTCACAACATCGAGAAGTAAGCCCGTTTCTCTTCTTACAGCCTCTTGAACTCTTTTCTTCCTGTCATCAACTTGCCTTTTTGCTATATCACCCCTTACTTGCCATGATTTTATGTCTAATTTGTAGGAAATGTGTAATAAGCATTCCATTGAGCGAATCCAAGCGTGAAGGGTGCTTAAGCCATATTTATACATGTCCTCGTTTGCGTGTTTATCTTTGATTAACTCTAAATTATTCATTTCTTTAGGACAAGCCTTGCATATGTCACACACTGAAGCTGCTGTATTGGATATAATGGAATGAATTTTACCATCAATCATTGTCAACAGCAGTTGGTGTTTGACACTAATTCCATCAGTGATGGTGGATGGAGTTAAGGCTTCAATCTCTGCTTCGATTTCAGCCATCTCTCTCTGCACATTTTCTTTGGTTTCCTTTATAAACTTAAACAATATTGGCCGGCAAAATGAAGTGGAAGATGGTCGCTCGTTTTCCCAAATTGTTACACCTTTTGAGACGAGCCGCAGTGGTACAAGACTAATCATAAAATTACTAGCAAGATCGATTTGCTCATCTTCACTCGTCCTTTGATGATAAATGCTTTGGCTAGATGATCCGTCAAAACCCCATTTGCTGGTCAATACGAGCTGTTGATTGGGATCAACAGGGGTTTCTAACGACCTAATAAGTCTTCTTGAGGTTAAATCCATCAAGGCTTGTAATTTGATTTTTGCAGAGCTCTCTGTAACTGTGAGATCTTCTTTGGCCGGATAGCACTTAATTTTTTCTTTAACCAACATGTAGTAACTCGGGTATTGAAGAGCTCCTTCTTGAGTGTTGAAATCCCGAAGAGTGTTATAGCGCCATTTCGATAAGTTCATCGATACATAAAGAGCCAATGCCTTCAAAGGGGATATTTCCCGTACCTGAATTGATTTACCTTCAATGAAGGCTTTGATTTTTGAGGCCTCTTCTGGATTCTCCGTCAAGTATTTCATAACATAAGCTGTATCGCTTTGTCCTGCCTTTTGAAGCGCCCTTTCGGCCGAAAACATAATTTCAGCGCTGCTACTGCTGCATGAAAGACTATCTTCAGTGCGTCTTCTTTTTTGCCGGTTACTAAGGTCCTCAAAAGATTTACGAGGACTAGGATGTGTACAAGTTGAAGCATCAGATTTAGCAGGAGAAATTATGGGCTCGATGACGTCACTTATATTTTCTGTAGAAGGTTCCATATTTTCATTCTGTAATTCCGGCCATTGAATTGCAGCCTGTAGCCAAATCTCATGTTTCTTCCGAAACTTATCTGTGCTTCTTCCAGACTGTGTCCATTTTGCATAAATGCGGTAGCAAAATCGACGACACCAGTCTTTTAAACTTGTTTCAGCACTTTCACATAACTGAACACAACTGTTATCTTTTAAAACACTGAACAAATAGTTAAAGTCGCGTAAATCTTTATGTGCGCGTGCGCATAAAGCAACGTGAATATCAAGATTTGTATTAAAATTTGGAAAATACATTGCGAGATTAGCTTGGATACAACGAGGTGTAAATCAACACTGATTTTAAAGTTACTAATAGTGACCTATTTATATAAAATCCAGGTATCCCAGGTATCCTTTGTTAAATATTGCAAGGTAATTAGTTATTGTGATAATTAGTAAATGATGCATGCTAAATTAGTGTATTAAGAGCCATTTAGTAATTAAATAATAGCAATGTTCTTATCAGTAATCATTAGTGCATCAGTTTTATATGTAAACCTTAAGTCCCTAATTATATATCCTAATTAGCTTATATCTTCTCTAATTGGCTGCTCAGAAATGTTATTGTAATAAGGTAAACCTTTAGAAAAACGGTTTTAATCAACAAAATAAACAAAAAATAAAAAAATTGTGTTATAAAATAAACATCACTCTTTATCCCAGAAAGTGCACATTTGGCGCACTATGTGTCTTAGTATTAAATATAGCTCTTAGTATAAGCATTATGATATTAGAGACCGCTACTTGAAACAAGCCCGGAATCAGGAGGGAGAGAGCTCGATACACTCATTTTCATAGTAAAATTTCACATTTTCTCAAATTACTCCCGAAATATGGGAGTTATGAAGAAATTCATCACCACAAGTTATGAAGGCATTAAGTAATCGAATAAGATGGCATCATTAGTTTGGCATAATTTTACTCTTTTTTTTCGGACATGTCTACGTCCAACCGCTCCCATACATTCGTTCCACTGTGCGGTAGTTCCATAGATTAGCACGTTCAAACAGACAAACTCGTCAGCTTTATTATACTGCGTGAAAACGGAGAAATAAATGTTTTAATGAATGAAACGGGAAATTAATAATATTTTGTTGTGCTAAAACCGCACTGGAGGAAGTTAGAAAAATATTGAAAATACAGGTGGATGCGCCTTTTTTCTGATTCCGGCAATGTATGTAACTCAAATCTGGAAAAAATGTTAGATGCGTCTTTTTTCCTATCGGGGGCAGTATTAGGGTCAATTCATACTAGCGCAGTCGAAGCGTTAATCGAAAACTTACCATAGCAAATTCACCCTTATCTCCACAACCTAATGCGCATATTTCTTCTGAGATAAAAAGAAGACGCGCGAATTCGTGCGCGTTCGACGGAATTCGCGCGTCTGAACGCGACCAAGGCTGATTGGTGCAAGTGCACTATGTTGTGGAGATAAGGGTGAATTTGCTATGTTAAATTTCAGATCAACGCTTCGATGCGCTTCGACTCTGCGCTAGTGTAAATTGACCCTTAGTGCAGTAGATTGCAAGTATTGCAACGCATGTGTTATTTTAATGAGTTGGTATCAATATCTATTTACAAAGTTTCTTAGAAATTGCGCCATGTAATGTTTTTTATGCATGATTCAATAAAAAATATTGTTGTATTCAGATAATTATGCCTAATAAGGTTTTATTTTAAATTCACTGAGTAATCACAATGTTCAAGGCATCATTAACAATTTTTATGTAACATAAACGTTTTTTTAATAAAACAGCGTTTCTCAAACTTTTGTGGACTATAATCGAGATTCATAGAAATATTACATCAGTTTATTATGTAACCTTTTCATGGAACTACTTCCATTTCTGCCACATTTTGACACGATGACAATCTATTTATTGATGGAAACCTTGAATCGAAATATGGCGACATTAGACGGACGGTTTAATTAGGTCACTATAACCTTATTACCACCAGATTGGTAATAAGACGGTCTTTCAGTAAATCCAATAAATATAATACAGAGACAAATCAATCTTTATTGTAACAATAATTTTACTTTAAAGCATAATATCTCATAAACTCGACTGACTTAGGTACTTCGTAATTTGTTCCTAACGACGCCGTTCGAGTGGCCTCGTATCATTTCGCGAGCGTTCGTCAAACTTCGGGTCGACGAACTGATCGCGAATTATTTGTACTATTGAAGGACAGACGGACAGACGAGGTTTTTGTTTGTCTAGTCATAACAGCGGTGGTCCTCGTATAAATATATTATATAATCATTTGTACGATGTTTGTATTTTTTTATGTTTTTTTTTTAAGTAAAACGTGTCCATATTCGTAAACGTAAAAAACTACTTGATAGTTGATACCTACTTCGTCGTAATAGAATTATTGTTGGCTTAGTTATCTAGAGCACATAGCTGTCTGTATTCTTTATAGACGTATCTGGCAGATTTGCTTGCTTACATGAACTTGTTTTAATATTGCAAAACTTTAACGTGCCCTTCACCACACAATCCTTTTTTTTTTTTTTTTTTTTTGGGTGGGAAATCATCAAATAACTTCTCCCGCTCTGGGCGGAGCGAGAGGGCGTGTCAGACTTTTACTGACTAAAACCCACCCGTGTTCCTTCAGTTGCCTGTGCCAGGGGCCACGGTATCTCTTTCGAACAACCCGCGACCCCGGCAGGTCACCACACAATCCTTACTTTTGAAAACTTCTTATAAATCAATTTTGAGAACGCCAAAAAATAGTCAAGAAATAGTCATAAATAGTCACCAAGGTCAAAAAAATAGTCGCATTATGATTCCGAAGTTATAGCTATAGGTTGGCGAGGATTGTGTGGTGAAGGTCTCCACACAATCCTCACCTCTAATGCAACCAAACGGCTGGGAGTATTGACTTGGTTTCAATTCCAAAAAATAGTCAAGTAATAGTCGTAACGCTATGCCAAATCTCGAAAATAGCCATTAAGTGATTCCAGAGATATAAAGGTGCCTTGGTGAGGATTACGTGGTGAGCCTTTCTCACCACAATCCTCACCTGATTACCGCGGAACGCTTAGGTTTTTGAATTGGAATTTCGGGTAAAAAAATAGTCATCTCCAACCATGATAATTTCGACCTGGTTTACTATGTAGAAGTATGTTAAATTTCCGCGTGTACCTCTACATACATTGCGCGCACTGCTTGACCGGACTTGTGGAAGCACATTGTAAAAGGACTAACAACGCATGTCCTGAATCTAGGTCTTATACCTACTCAATTCCACTCAGTTCAAACACCTATCATACAAATCTAAATATAAAACTAATGAAATAAAACAGTCGATCCATCCATTGACTTACCATTACACGGCCTCCAATCACAAGGGACAAGGCTTGCGCCCGCGCATTTTCCTTAGCGCGTCACGTGGTATGCATATGAGCAAAGAACCGCAGATGAGTTAGTACTAGTAGGTAGTAATGTACGTTGCCTCAGAGAGGAAAGTTGTGAGCGGTGAAGATGCTTGTCTGTGTTTTGTTGATCGGAATTTTAAGGTTCATGTGAAGTGATTCCGGAAGGTAGGTTCTACATCAGCCTATAGATGATGTTCCCACTGCTGTTACACAGGCCTCCTCTCTGTGAGAGGGAGTGGGCCGTAATCCACCACGCGGGCCCAGTGCGGGTTGGTAGACGTCACATGTCTTCGAATTTTTGGTTCTAGGACATGCCGGTTTCCTCACGATGTTTTCCTCCACCGTTTTTGAGAGCAAAGGTGATGAAATAATTTACACAAAGTAAAGCCCCTGTCTGGGTTCAAACCTACGACCTACAACTCATAATTCGCGGCTGTTACCACTGAGTCACCACTACAATTAATTTAAAAAAAAACTTTGGGCGGATAAAATGTGAAAATAGGATGAGAAAAAACTAACAGACTCCTTCCTGTAAATGCTAATAAATTGTGGAAGCTTGTCAATGGCTTGTCGTTAATTTCTTAACTATAACTTTTTGTATTGTTAGCTGTAAGCCACTCAAATACAATAAAAAACGACTGAAGTGAAACTTCAAACGTATTTGGCTATGAGAGGAAGAGAGAAAGAAAATGTGCGCGCGCACTGCTTTCTCTTGCTTATATCCCCCACTCAACTCCCGTTCACCTCGCCCGATCACTCTTTTCGTAACGCTTACGTCACGCGTTCGCCAGCTTACTCCCCAAGTCAAGCGTGCGTAAAGAAGTTTCACTTCAAAAATAGAATACGGAAATTAACAAAAATACTTTTAATTTTTTTTTATGATTTCAGTTTTTGGCCTTTCACAGTCCAACCATTTTCGCCGTAAGATATTCTACTCGTCATCGCTGACTAACCAACTAGGTACATGATTTATCAGACATTAAAAGCAGAACACAAGCCAAAACATTTAGCACAAGACACACTCACCGAGTTTTGAAATAGAATCATTATTAATTGAAGGATAATTTTAATTGTACGGCCTCGGCTCAAGATGAAGGAATTATTTTTAGACTTTTAGTGAGAAAGTGATAAAATCATCTTTGAGTGCGCCAGAAATTGTTTTGGTTAGGTTTCTTTTAATTTCCACTACCCACCTTCACTCCACCTGTTTTTCTAACGTTGTGGCTGCGTAGGCAATGTAGGCATGTTTAATCTGTCAAGCTCCGCTAATGAGACACAATTGATTTTCTATTGTTTCGTCGCCGATCGGCGAACCGCGCCGCTTGACCGGTTAACTGTTTACCCAGACACAATTCTCAAACGTTTACGTGATTTTGTCTGCCACCAACATTGTCTTAGGTTAAAAAAAAAACTGTGGCGCAGCTTGTAATCTATATTCCTTTCTTTAATGGCAACTATTTGTTTATAAGAAAATCAAATGCACATCCCAACAATCGTATCTAATCAACATTTTCTCATAGCCCTTAAATCTCAAAACACTTCACATTTAACGATTCACACAATTAGGTAACAAACTCGGCCCCACTAAAGGCCCATATTAAACCGTGACCTTTTTTCCCTAACTCTACTTACTCTATGGCATCCTAACGACATCGTTATAGCGAGTGCTAGCGAACGAACGAACGTAACGGCACGTTATCGACGATAGCTTATCGGTGTGCGCCGTTCAACGCGCTTAGAACGTACCTGCGCAGACGCATACGAGCCGCGCCGTTCTAATTTTAATGTGATTCGGAAATTGCTACCTTTTTGAAGTTTGCTGAATTTTGATGTGAGTTTTTTTTTTTGAGTATTCCGGTCTATTATTTTCTTGTTTATTATTTTTATGTTAATTTTGACATCTTATAAGTTTCTAACGCAAACACATGCATTGTATGTTTTTTTAAGCAACATTTTAAGGGGGTTTTCCCAGTAAATATTTTAAAAGTATAGTTTACATTTCTTACGATAATATTTCTCCAAATTTCGATGTGTTAGTTTAATGTACAGACGCCAGCACATCAAGCTACCCGAAACTGTCAAATTTTCCCAATCAACTTTGAACCTTAATGCCTTAGCTATAAAGTTGAAAATCTATTAAAGAAATTTGACAGATTGTAGTAGTTTGATGTGCTGGCGTCTGTACATTTCAGAGCTAGTATGTACCTAATAGTGGTGGTGACGGTAAGCATTACGTCACTTTTACAGTTTACATTACAAAGGTACAAATATTATGACTGTGTTTTCATCATATAACACTATTCTTATCAACTTATTGCTAGAGGTATGTATGTAGTATTAAATAAGGTTTATAGTTAACGTGATGGGATATATTTCTGACGGTTTGCGCATGTGCAAGGTTATGTATAAAACGGTGAAGAAAAACATCGTGAGGAAACCGACATGTCCTAGAACCAAAAATGCGAAGACATGTGACATTTACCAAGCCGCACTGGACCCGCGTGGTGGCATACTCTTTTTTTAGTGGACATTATTTTCTTTATAATTTTATATATTCGTATCCCAAACCACAGATTAAAATCTAAATCAATACAATAACAGAATACCAATTCCCGAAATTAAAAACGTTCAAAATATATGGAAATTAAACGTATTTTTGACAGATTCAGACAGATTAGACTGTGAACGTTCTTAAAATTACAAGAATTGCCCCTCCGACTGTGAACGTTATTAAAATTACGAGAATTGCCCCTCAGAAAGTGCAAAACACATTATTTAATAAAACAAAAGCAAACATATTTTAGAGTTCTTTTGTTTTTAGCATTCCATATTTACAACAAACATTGTACATCCAAAGAATTTGACTTCCAAAAAGATGAGGGTCGAACGTGGACTTTAAACAATGCTTTATCACAGCGGAGAATCGAACCCCGGACCGCTGCCAAGAATTGTGTTGGCGTTGACTTTTTAGCATTGCTTGCTTGAATGATTTTAGTTCTTTTAGTTTTGTCAGCATATTATTGTATGAATCAAATAAGTCTATAGAAATAAATAAAATTGGAATGTCTGTTTGTATTATTAAAATAACCACTTTTTACTAAATGCATATGGATGTAAACACGGTACATGTACCAAAATAACAATTTTTGTCTGTCTGTTTGCTCCGGCTAATCTCTGAAACGGCTGGACCGATTCTGACGGGACTTTCACTGGCTGATAGCTGATGTAATAAGGAATAACCTAGGCTACATTTATTTTAGAAAAAGAATTAGGGTTCTGCGCAAAAAAATTAAAACGTTTTCCGTCATGCACGCAGCTAGTTAGTAAATAAAAGATAACATCAATCTTGTATTCCTCGAAAGGGTATGCAGGTGTTTAACACACTTAAGTCTCGTCCGTTTTATTTTTAATTTCTTATGCAGGGTCAAATTAAATTCGTTAGCGAAACTAAAAAACGTGTAAAAAAGAAAAAAAAAAAAAGAAACAAACCAACCAAAAAAGAAATTAATTTGTTACATGTCTGCGAATTTTCTGTTCAAGGTTTAAGGACATGCCGGTTTCCTCACGATGTTTATCGGCAGAGTTAATTATTGCCATTAAGGCAACCCACATCGCCCACACTTAACATAACATAATCAGCCTATAATGTTCCCACTGCTTCCCAGCAGTGAGAGGGAGTGGGCCGTAATCCACCACGCGGGCCCAGTGCGGGTTGGCAGATGTCACAATTGTCTTCGAATTTTTGGTTCTAGGACATGCCGGTTCCCTCACGATGTTTTCCTTCACCGTTTTGAGAGCAGTGGTGATGAAATAATTTACACAAAGTAAAGCGCCTGTCTGGATTCGAACCTATGACCTACAACTCGTTAGTCGCGGCCGTTACCACTTGGCCACCACTGCTGTCCCACCCCCACACTTATTCAAACCAATTGCAGTTTTGCTTTGAAACTAATTCATAAAAAAAGCGTGATAACAAAAAAGTCAGAGGCCGAGGAAGTTTTATGTATAATAAAAATAAGGCTGTTTTTTTGGTTTATTGTGTATCTTACGACTTCCACGCGAACGAAGCCACGGGCAGAAGCTAGTAATTTATACAGTAACTAGCTGCGCCCCGCGGTTTCACCCCGCATAAGTTTCAATCCCGTGGGAATATCGGGATAAAAACTATCCTATGTCCTTTCCCGGGACTCAAACTAACTCTATACCAAATTTAATCTAAATCGGTTCAGTGGTTTAGGCTTGAAAAAGTAACATACAGACAGACAGAGTTACTATCGAATTTATAATATTAGTATGGAATTACTTACTAAAAAAAAATCTGCAGATACGAAAAACAGTACGCTCTTTCATGTCAGCATATAAATATAATTATCATCATATTCGTGATATCATATTAATGTTATTATGTATATCTTCATATAAAGCGTTGTTGTTTATTACAAGACAGTTTTTGTTATATCACTGAAATATGATTCTGTTACTTAGTGCAAGCTAATATAAATAAAAAGGCCTGTGTTTCTCAAACTTTTATTTTGTGACAAATGTAGGAAAATCACAAAATATCGTGAGGAAACTGGCCGCGGCATGTCCTAGAACCAAAAATTGGAAGACATGTGACATCTGCCAACCCTCACTGTCCTGTGTGGTGGGTTATAGCCCTGTGGTGGCCTGTGTCCCAGCAGTGGGAACATTATAGGTTGATTATGCTTATGATGTAGTAAAATAAAAATCAAAAGTCATTCATTTAAACTAGGCTGAGAATCGACACTTCTATAACGTCAAATTACATAAGACAGTCCCCCAAAACGCCCACCCTTCAACACTTCCTAGTGCTTTCGCTGGGAAGAAGAGTCGCAACAAACTCCTCAGCAGCACAGAAATTATAAAGATTCATCTCCCACGTTTTTTTAAAAAGACGTATGATAATTTAAATCCTTAAAGGATATACAAATCTCATTAAAATAGCAGTGGTGGCCCAGTGGTATCGGCCGCGACTTACGAGTTGTAGGTCGTAGGTTCGAACCCAGACAGGCGCTTTACTTTGTGTAAATTATTTCATCACCACTGCTCTCAAAACGGTGAAGGAAAACATCGTGAGGAAACCGGCATGTCCTAGAACCAAAAATTCAAAGACATGTGACATCTACCAACCCGCACTGGGCCCGCGTGGTAGATTATGGCCCACTCCCTCTCACAGAGAGGAGGCCTGTGTCCCAGCAGTAGGAACATTATAGGCTGATGATGATGATGATGATTAAAATAGATGGACAAATTTTAGCACAGCGCTCAGTCCGTCTAACCAAAGATATCCAAGCAAAAAAAAAACACTGATTTAAGTGATTTTATTTTGACCTTAAATAATAAATTACGGGCACATTATTGTATTTCGTTAGCTGATTACTTTTGTTGTAAGTATCTAATGCGTTTATCTTATATATTTTTTTTACCATCGTCCTTATTTTGGTGGTCTGAATGATTTCTAAAAGTTTGTCCATCTGGGACCTTATATATTATCAAAAATACTTATCTAGAATTCTTCATATTTAATGCCTTATCAATTTATCATCTATGTATGCGGTCTCAGTAAATAAACTACAACTTTTTTATTTATATGGCGGAACCTGGCTGACACAAACACGGGCCCCACCTAAAATGAACTTACTTTCCGGTCCCCCTTTTTTCCTAAATAAACAAAGTTCATTCCCTCCCGATATCGATCGTCGCGTAATATCGGACATTCTTCTATCTCGTGACTTACACGGTTCAGCGACAGCGATTCACACGAGTTATTTCCTGTTTATATTGCATGTATAAATATTAAATATTATACGTATGTAAAAATATGCGGTTTGCTAACTCTACCTGTAATCTTTGGACGCATATCTGATAGCGATTTTATCATTAAAAAAGGTTTACTGCCGGGCACCTTTTTAGGGTGAATGTAAATCGGTAGTATCCCAAAATATTTATCTTGTATTACCAGGAACATCTATTGGAATAATTCATGCATAAGCACAGGATAATAATAAATATCATCAGCCTATATTTCCACTACTGGGAGTCAGGCCTCCTCTCTTCGAGAGGGAGTGAGCTGTAAATCCACCACGCGGGCCCAGTGCGGGTTGGTAGATGTCACCACCCTTGCTTAGGGCGGATTGGCGATATCAGACTTGTATCCTACTAATATTATAAACGCGAAAATCTGTGAGGATGGATGTTTGTTACTCTTTCACACAAAAGCTACTGAACGGATTTGGACGGAATTAGGCACACAGATAGTTTATAGCAAGGATTAAAACATAGGATATTTTTTATCCCGATATTCCCACGGGATCGAAACTTATGCGGATGAAACCGCGGGGCTCAGCTAGTTAACTATAAGCCCAGGTTTCATCACACCGCGCCAGACGTGTACATATGTACCTACATAGGGCTATTTTGATTCAGGAAAGGAGGCTATTTTTTCAGTGGTAATAGGCTATCCCCAACGATCTTATTTATTAAAATCATAGCTTTTATTGCACTATACAGTGTCCCTGGAAGTATGGATCAAATCGAATAGGGGCGTGGGCAAGGTCATTTCCAAACTTTTTAACCCTGAGAATGTCAGTGAATTTAAAAAAAGTTATGTTCGATTTTATTTTTTTTCAATCACTTCGCTTAGTGTTCAAAGAAAATAATCATAAAAAAATACTATCAGGGCTATCTAAAAAAAATAAATTGATAGCCCTGATAGTTTTCACGAATTCGATCTTTCTTCTCTTTTTTTTTTTAGTATTTTTTTTTGCTAAAACGTTTGGAAATGACCTTGCCCACGTCCCTATTCGATTTGATCCATACTTCCAGGGACAACCTGTATTTCTTGAGAATAAAACTAAGTGTTGGATGTTTTTTGTACAGTCTCGTTCGTAACATGACTAAAAATCTTATCTTATTTTATTTTTACTAGCGGCTAACATAATTCCGAGAATCATCTGCTATCATAATATTTGTTAAGTGCACTACGTTGTTAAACATGCTGTATTTCTCAAAGTTTAATTAAGATCTCCATTTTACACATACATGTACCTAATAAACTGACGCCTTTTACAATGGGGGATCTTCATTTTATTTTAACAAATTAGACAACTAAAAGAGCTCTTGGGGAGGTGGGACCCGCTGAAGAACAGCGGGTCGAGGCCTGCCGGGGGAGCGGTGAATGCTTATGCAAATCCCGCACCCCCGGCCATAGGTAGAGGTGGAACACCGCGGTGGTTTTAGCCGGTAAGAGTCCGGCATGCCCCTCTGTCACCCCCACGATAGAGGAAGTCCATGAGGATTTGCAACGCGAGAAAAAAAAAGACAACTATAAGAGCTCTTGAGAGTTTTCAAATGTTTATGATAGGATACTTTGATCAAAATCTACTATTTGATCAAGTATGGTGATTATGGCAATGCCATCACTCAACCAACTACCTCGTTGGTGTAGTGGTCGCTAGAGCTACTGCGAAGCAAGCATGAGATCTTGAGATCTTGGGTTCGATTCCTGAATCAGGCAAAATGTTATTGGGTTTTTCCATTAGGATTTTCTAAGTAGCAGCCCGGAGTCTTTTACTTAAAACATAACTGGCGAAATGTGGGGGTTACACCTCTGCCTAACACTGGGGATTACAAGTGTGATGATAATAATATGTTATCCACTCCACCGTTTATTTTACTTAGCTACTAGAAAACCCATATTTGTCTTTGGACATTTGGGGGGTATGGAGTAGAGTGGAACAGTTTGAGAAACACTGACCACTTGTGCAATCAAAATAATATGCACTTAGCATTAAAAGTGAAAGTAAATTTTTTGCAGAATAGGTAAAGATCACTTGCTATACCTGTTTGTGGAGAACTGTATGTTTTTGCTTTAGGCATAATAATAACTCCCTCTCACAGAGAGAAGGCCTGTGTCCCAGCAGTGGGAAAATAACTTGATCTCTTTGTACAGACGCCAGCACATCAACCTACTACAATCTGTCAAATTTCTTTAATCGATTTTCAACTTTATCACTAAAGCAGAAGGTTCAAAGTTGATTGGGAAAATGTGACAGTTTCGGGTAGGTTGATATGCTGGCGTCTGTACATAATAGTATTGAAATTTCATCGCATTATGTCCATGTTCGTTCGTTTTATATCCGTTATGAGTGTAGCCCAGTAACTGGGCTGTAAAGGCTGGCCTCTACAGCTCAGTTACTGGGCAACCATAGATATATGTACATTTCTATGTGGGCAACACTCATTAGCGCTGCCTATCTGAATAGGGAGCCGCTCCATCCATACTTAATATTATAAATGCGATAGTGTGTCTATCTGTGTGTCTGTCTGTTACGTCCTCACGTTTAAACCGCTGAACCGATTTAGATGAAAATTGGTATAGAGATAGTTTGAGTCCCGGGAAAGGACAGGATAGTTTTTATCCCGATATTCCCACGGGATCGAAATTTATGCGGGTGAAACAGCGGGGCGCTGCTAGTGTAAAAATATAGGTATTCAGCTACGTCCGGTTAGACTGGAAGCCGACCCCAACATAGTTGGGAAGAGGCTAGGCAGATGATGATGAAAACTTAGGTGATGTGAGCTGTCTTTCCACCTGATGCTAAACATTAACACTATTGACAGTTCAGTTTATCATTTATTTTTGCATGCACTCAAAAAATAGAAGCGCTCTCTATTATAGTAAGCGCGCCAAGGTCAAATAGTTCGTCCGTAAAATTCACAAAAGGAGTACACGTGATGCGTCACTAAGCTGTGTAGTGCAGGTTGCAATTAATTGCGTTATCGCTTTCCTAATAGGCGAAAACTTTAGAAGGGCTAGTCTTGGCGCCGCCGCAGGATTTAGACGAAAAATTTTTTTAAGTGATTTGGCGGAAAAGTCCGCGATGGTACATTTATAACATCTAAAGAAGGTTGTGAGCAGAAGGTTCCTTGAATGTTGACCTAGTCCTGCCCACATGAAGACCATGGAAGTCCAAATGAAGGTAGACATGTCAAAGACCGTACTACTATGAGGAAAATCTTAAATAGAGCTTGGCTAAGGTCGGAACCTCGGAAGTTATTTTGTTTGGTCGCTCCTTCTGGCCATGTGGACCTATCTTATGGCCTTCATCAGGTATTGCATTAGGAGTCTGCTTCTAATATATCCACAATTAGTTATTTGATAGGCTTTCGCTTCTGGTTTCATCAAATATTGAACAGTAGGCTATGCCCAAATTCATGAAAAGTGGTTCGTGCCATCCGCGATGCGTGCGTTCGTGGTTGTATGGACCGATAGATAACGGTTGCTTTGAATAATCATAACGTAAGGATAATAATAACCCTACCCCCTTACTAATAAACGTTGCAGCGTCTGTATAGTTACACAATGCTTTGTCTTCTTCTTTCGAATGTCAAATTACTGACAAACTGAAAGAGAGAAATTGGTGTGTAACTATTCATCTGATATAATACGTTTATTAGTAAGGGGGTTAGTCTTTTAGGGAGCCAATTACTTTTTGACACCTACAACTTGGGACTTAGGAGTCATCATCATCTACCTAGCCTTTTCCCAACTATATTGGGGTCGGCTTCTAGGACACAGCTGAATATAGACGAAGCTTTCTGGCGGCGCTGAAGAGCGCTATTCGCTGCGCGGTAACCTCACTCCTCACCCCCGCTAACATGTAATTTTGCTACTGCACAGTGACCTGTCTCAATTCTATCCACGCCGCCAAAAAGTTTAAATCGGGCTGTACCAATATTTACATGAAACGATTGGCTATCTGATCTCCGCAACCCACTTGGGACTTAAGAATCTCGTCAAAAAATTGCTCCCAGTTTTCAGTCCAAGGAACAAAACCGTCTCATAGATATGCAGTCTACATAATGGAAAATTCTACTTCCATATATGTTAAAGTCCATCAACTCCAGATAATTACAGTAGTGTCATTCAGTCTCTAATAGTTCTAGATTTAACTGAATTGATTGTTTCAGTCTAGACTTCTTAGATATAATTAGCAGAGACGATGACGTCATTAACTAGCTAGCATACTATGCTAGTTTTAGCATAGAAACTTAATTTAGAACTTTTGAAGAAGTAGACGTGTTGCACCAACCCCAAATACATTGAAATAAAGACAGGAGAATGATCATGTTGGTTGAGATATGAAACTCATCGTTGACTAAAATTATTTATCTGTACGCTTGAAGGACAGGGACCACGGGCCTCTTCACTGTGAGAGGGAGTGGGCCATAATCCACCACGTAGGCCCAATGTGGGTTGGCGGATGTCACATGTCTTCAAATTGTTGGTTCTAGGACATGCCGGTTTCCTCACGATCACTGTGAGAGGGACTGGGCCATAATCCACCACGTGGGCCCAGTGCCGGTTGGCGGATGTCACATGTCTTCAAATTGTTGGTTCTAGGACATGCCGGTTTCCTCACGATCACTGAGAGGGAGTGGGCCATATTCCACCACATGGGCCTAGTGCTGGTTAGCAGATTTTTGATTTTAGAAATTTTTGGTTCTAAGACATGCCGGTTTCCTCACGATGTTTTCCTTCATCGTTTTGAGTATTAGTTTTTTCATATGTAGTAGGTAAACCTGTAAAGCGTTATCCTCTCAAGATTCTAGGTAGTCGTGTAAAATTAAACTGAGCTTGATGCAAGTAAGCTGCTGACGTCAAGGCCTGAGACCGTATGACCATATGACTTCATTTGAAGTCAACGGGAGAGTGACAGTATCTAGATAAAAATAATATAAGGTCTTAAAACTAGATTAGTAAGTCTTCTGTAAAAGATTTTAGATGTCAGCAAACTTCTCATTATTATAACCTCTAAATGTCAACGGTTGGACATGGCTTCCCAGAGATTGATATAATAATTAATTACTTTTATAATCACGCTTGCCAAGTCTTGAAGCACGTCGAACTTTATACTCGAACCATTGATACATGATGTTCCAGATAGAACGCGTGGAATGAAAATGTTAGACTTACTTACAAATGACAGTGTAGTCTAGAAAATTCTTTCGAATATGAACTTTATTTGAAGTACAGACGCCAGCACATCAAGCTACTACAATCTCCAAATATCTTTCTTTTGCTGTGCCCGACAGGGTCCATGATTGTTTCTTTTGGCAAATATTTACCACCTAAGCCTACATTGTGGAATGCAATAAAGAATTGAGTATTGAGTATCTGTCAAATTTCTTTAATAGATTTTCAACTTTATCGCTAAAGCATAAGGTTCAAAGTTGATTGGGAAAATTTGTCAGTTTCGGGTAGCTTGATGTGCTGGCATCTGTACATTAGGAACGTACGTCTGTTTGAAAAACTACGTTTCCTTAACTACGCTGTCATTTTTAGATCATCACAGTTTTTCTTCCGCACGTTCTATCTGGAAAATAAATCATTTAAAACTATGACACTGTTATTTTAAGATTGTATTTGACCCAATCCTTAAATAAAAGCAGTTTTAACGTCCAACTTCAGTGTGTTACGAAAAATCTGACATCTCAAATTTTCTTGCATCTCTTTCTAACTTCGCCTGTTAGCAAGAGAAAGCAATATTTTTAGGCCACTGCACAACAGGTTCAGGTCAATGCAGGTAATTGGTCTAGTTCAAATATTAGTATTTCACTGTCTGCTAGATTTCTCCTTTCGCGACAAAAGGTCGTGAGGAATGCATTAGAAGTACGGTTATAATTAGATTAGACTGCCTCGTTGTTCAGCATGCTGCATGAGGTACTGGGTTCGATTCTCAGGTTGGGCAAAATGATATTGGGTTTTTTCATCAGTAATTTCTCGTATTGAGATGTGTGCCCGGCACAGATATCCGAGTGCCCGGCAATAGGCTCGCCCCCTATTACATGGGACTTAATATAACTGGCGAAATGGGTGTTACAAAAGTTACACCACGGCCTAACCACAGTAACCACAGCTATCAAAACGGTGAAGGAAAATATTGCGAGGAAAACGGCACGTCCTTTTTTTTTTATTCCCGGTGGAAATCCTCATGGACTTCCTCTATCGTGGGGGTGACAGAGGGGCAGCCGGACCCTTACCGGCTAAAACCACCGCGGTGTTCCACCTCTACCTATGACTGGGGGTGCGGGATTCGCATAAGCATTCACCGCTCCCCCGACAGGCCTCGACCCGCTGTTCCTCAGCGGGTCCCACCTCTCCGTGCGCCCATTCCTATAATGGCCGCACCCACTCTCGAGTGGCGCGGTGGAACACTGCAGCGCCAAAAAAAAACGGCACGTCCTAGAACCAAACATTCGAAGACATGTGACATCTACCAACCCGCACTGGGCCCGTGTGGTGGATTACGGTCCACTTCCTCTCGAAGAGAGGAGGCCTGTGTCCCAGCAGTGGAAACATAAGCTGACTAGCAGCGCCCCGCGGATTTACCCGCATACGTGTCGATCCCGTCGGGAATATCGGAACTATCCTATTTATTTTTTATTTTTAGCAATAATACATTTATTTCAGACCATAAGTCCATAAAACAACACACATTACAATTTTAAACACAAAACATACATATATAAAAACATATCTACACAAAAAGTACACTAAAAAGAACTTATTTTAAATACTGGAATGACGCACGATGAGTGGTCATCCATTTCCACATCATTGGACTATCCATCCTGTCGGCTACTATAGCCACCAAGCTGTTGGAGCTATGTCCTTTCCCGGGACTCAAACTATTTCTATACCAAATTTCATCTAAATCGTAATATCTAATAATATCTAATCCATACTAATAATATTAGTATGGATTATGCTGATGCTCTAGACGCTGCCAATGACCTCTCCATGCTACATGGGTTTTACCAATTTCCCTAGTATGCCTTTATCATATACACCCACACAATTTTTTCCGGCTATACAACCTTCCAGCGTTATTAACGCATGGGCAATGCCCTTCGGCGTAGCAACAGGCTTTGAAATTAGAATATTCTAGACGGGAAAATTCATTATGTCGTCATTGTGACGTCTTTTGTTTATCAAATTAACTGGGCTTAGAGCTGTGTGGTGTGGTATTCCGAAACAGGCTATGATTTAGAACAATCTAGAAAAGAAATGAATGTTAATATAAATTACTAGCAGTGCCCCGCGGTTTCACCCGCGTAAGTTTCGACCCCATGGGAATATCGGGATAAAAACTATTCTATGTCCTTTCCCGGGACTCAAACCATCTCTATTCAAAATTTCATCGAAATCGGTTCAGCGGTTTAGGCGTGAAAAGGTAACATACAGACAGATAGACAGAGTTACTTTCGAATTTAGAATATTAGTATGGATGGTGAATTTAGAAAGATCCGAAAAAATTTAGGAAATTATAAATGCACACATGTGGTCTTTCATAAACTCTCAAAGAATAACTACGCCACCCATACTCCCCTTCATCATCATCATCATCATCATTTCAGCCGAAGGACGTCCACTTCTAGACATAGGCCTCCCCCAAGCACCTCGGTGCTTCCTGCATCCAGCGGGTTCCTGCGGTCTTCACAAGGCCATCGGTCCACCTTGTGGCCTTCCAACGTTACATCTTCCGGTACGCGGTCGCAACTCTAGAACCCTCCTCTTGCACAAGTTAAGTTGTTCTTGGGTGCTGAAAATGTCTGAAAACAACTTTACAGTTCCGGATTTGAAATACTCGCGTTCCTTTTAATGATTTTGCAGCTGGTTGTAGACCTAATAAGGCTTGGCCTACATTACATTCAATTTATTGGTCGTTTTATCTAAAGCTTTGATAAGAATAATAAAAGTGTAATAAATAAGTACTAACATAAATCCATACTTCCATACTAATATTATAAATGCGAAAGTGTGTCTGTCTGTTACCTCTTCACGCTTAAACCGCTGAACCGATTTAGATGAAATTTAGTATAGAGATAGTTTGAATCCCGGAAAAGGACATAGGATAGTATTTTATCCCGATATTCCCACGGGAAACTTATGCGGGCGAAACAGCGGGGCGCTGCTAATACTCAAGTATCTACAGCCTACGTGCCTAAAAATGAGCAAATGCGCACGCGCATCTAACCTCACAAAAAGGTGCCAACACACTTGAAACTCACACATATGTGCCTACGTACACGCTACCATAAAATCCAACCAATGAGGAACCGCCAAGCGTTCAAATCAAATCAAATCAAATCAAATCAAATCACTTTTATTTGTTAACACAGGTAAAGAAATACAGATCTTGAGTTTGGTGTATAGAACGCTATGTTATGCCAGGAGGCGTACAAATATGGTGTGCATCTAGCTCAATATTAGGAAATTACATCCACATTATCATCAAAATAAAAAAAATATGTTTGAAAATCATGCATAATTAAAGTTTCTGAATAAATTATAACAATTATACAATATTATTTAAAAAGAAATTGAATGATGTCAGATTTAAATGAAGAATTATTAAGTTATAAATGTCAAAAAATAAAATTAAGAAGAAACAAAAATCTAAACAAGTCAGAATAATTGAAAATGTCAAAAATGATTAAATGTCAATATTAATAATAAATTACAACTCCAAATTAATTCATCATTTAAGTTTTTTTTTCTATAACATAGATATAGCTCAATTTAATATTGAGCCATCATTGAAAAATTCATCCAGTGTGTAGTAACATTTGTCACTAAGCAAGCTATTAAGTGCCTTTTTGAATTTTATTAATGGCATATTTTTAATGGCATCCGGTATTTTATTATAAATTTTTGGAGCGTTTCCGAAAAAGCTTTTACGCATTAAGGCTGTTTTACATTTAACGTTACATAGTTTGTTACAGTATTGACTACGCAATGGATTTCTTTTGACTGCCGATAAGCTGACAAATAAATGCGGGTTTTTTTTTACAAACAATGCAGTTTCCATTATATACATTGCTGGCAGTGTCAATATTTTTAGTTTTTTGAAATACGGAATGCAGCTATCAGTCGTTTTTAGACCACACATAGACCTCACACAACGTTTCTGCATCCTAAATACAACCTCCCTATTAGCCGACTGCCCCCAGAAAATAATACCGTACCGTAAAACAGAAGCTACAAGTCCATGGTATGCTATTATCAATGTCTCAATATTAACCTTTTTTGAAAGTTGGAACAGTGCATACGCAGATTTACTTAGTCGTTTACATATTATGTCAGTATGAGTGTTCCAAGTCAATTTATTATCAATAGTTATTCCTAAAAATTTAGCACTATCAACTTCCTGAATTTTATGATCTTTATAAGTGATATTAATGTTGTTATTTTCACGACGCTGATGGTATTGCATGATGTTAGTTTTGCTTAGGTTAATTTTCAAATTATTATCATTAAGCCAGTTTATTATTTTAGTTAAAGATTCATTAATATCATTTTCATAATTATTTATGTCATTGCATTCTATTATCGCTGTGCTGTCGTCTGTGCGTTCACATAACGTAGGATTACTGGCATGCGTTACTAGTATATTTCCGCCCTAACGAATCCATCACGACGCGTTTCGTTATTCCGTTTAACGACGCTGAATCATGCGCATACATAAATAGCCACATGACGTAATGTTAAAACGTTTCCTGTTCAGTGTTAGACCAAACGTTTGAATATAAGTCTTGCGCACAGCGTACAGAGTCGCATTCCGTTTAAAATTGCACAAGCCAATGTCAGATTTTGAAATCGTTCGACGAGACCGATTCGCAAAATAAATCATAATTCGAACGTTTGAAATTTTGAATTGCGAATGTGTCTTCTTGGAATTTTAACGACGGTTATTGTTTCTTTTTTTGAATTAGTCTTTGTTTTTTGTTAATTTATGCATTGTTTTGTTGCGTTAAGGTTTATTTTTGTATGGCAAGTGTTGTGTTGTTCGTTCGACTGATTTCACTGTGCGTTCTCATTTCGTGGTGCATGTGTTTGTGTAACGGGCGCTATCCGTTAACGGCGCGCCGTTCGCTACTTGAAGATAGTGCTTCTGATAATATTCGTTTATCTTTAAGATAATACCGTTATCTTTTCAATATAGTCATCGATGGTTGCACTGTCTTGTCTATAGTTGAGACAACCGACTTGGAAAAGGGAGGTACGTGTTTTGACTCATATTTTTGTTTAAATATTTAGTTATTTTTCTAGAAAAAAATATTTGTAAATGGTGCTTACATTTTTAACTTAAAATTATTTAAAGTAAAAGTGCTTATTTGAAACTTTATTTAAGAATTAAATTTAAATTCTTTAATTACTAAATAAGGATGGAATAAAGGTTTAATTAACTAAAAGTAAACTAAACATGGTTAGTAAAAATACTTACAACAATTTGTTCATTATTTAAGTTTAATTTACTATAAATTTCTCGTTATTTTTTCATAATTAATTAACTAATTATGCTCCTAGAATATTTTACCACTGAAGTTTGTATAGTTTTCATTTTTTTTCTTTTATGAAAATTATAGGTATTTACTGTCGTATCGTGTTACGTAACTGGGTTGTATAGGACAAATAGGCAGTTGCTCCATATAAAATACTGGCATTCAGCTGCATCCGGTTAGACTGGAAGCCAACCCCATTGTAGTTGGGAAAAGGCTAGGCGTAATTATTACGCAAAATACGCACATTGACGTGGAGTTGCAGGCTTATTACGTAAGAAAGAGCAATCAGCAATTATCGCGCAGTCATTGCGCGATCAATCGCTAAACGCTAAAAAGCCCGTATTACCTATTACCTATATGTAATTATTGTTCCTTTCTCACTTTTATTGAGTTTTAAGATTTTATTTTACTTAAGCAATCGATAGTTTAGCCATTTGTGCTAAAAACTGCTTTATTAGACTTGCTAGGGAATTTAGTTAATGTCTCAATAGATTATTCTCAATTTTTATTAATCTTTCGTTCCCTATAAATTACTGTCCTCTTATGATCTGACCAGGATTATGTCTGGACTTTAAAAGAGACTGTGACCTCTGAGTTTGTTTCGGGCTTCTTCTCAGAGTAGTCAAATAGGAAAAACCGAACTTTTAAAACATACTTAGGGGCCGTACAAGTACATATTACGTAAGCAGACTTTGTGCAATTATTAACCCCCCCGTCCCCAAAACGTTCCCGTCGTCAGCAAAAGTAAGCAAAGCCCCCCCCCCCCCCCATGCTTACGTAAACATTGGTACATGCATTTTTCAATTTTAGTTAGATAAACCATTTCTTTGGCGCACACAAAAGACAGCACAACACACAAAACACCTCTAGTTTCTTTATTGATTCATGAGCAGCAAATATATGCGTTTCGTTTTCAAGCATAGACAAGTAGGGTTGCCATATGTGTTCAAACCGAAATCCATTAAATTTTGTAGAAAATCCGAAAAAGTAAAATAAATACTGCTGACGTAATCACCATCCAGACCTCCCCCATCCCCCATGTCATCAAAAATAAGCAAGGCAAAGACCCCCGCCCCCCTGTAGTGCTTACGTAATACTTAAATGGCCCCTTACCTAAGTTATTTTTGATGTGTAAAATTGTTTTTTTGAACCAATTTACAGAAATAAATATCATAATCCATAATCAGCCTATAATGTTCCCACTGCTGGGACACAGGCCTTTTCTCTATGAGAGGGAGTGGTCCGTAATCCACCACACGGGCCCGGTGCGGGTTGGTAGATGTCAAATGTCTTCGAATTTTTGGTTCTAAGACATGTCGGTTTCCTCACGATGTTTTCCTTCACACCGCTTTGAGAGCAGTGGTGATGAAATAATTTACACAAAGTAAAGCCCCTGGCCGGGTTCGAACCTACGACCCAGAACGCGTAAGCGGCCGTTACCACTGGGCCACCACTGCTCTTATAATAGATATCTTTTATGTAAAAAACTTCGGCTTGAAAACTTAATCCCATAGTTAAATAAAATCACAGTAGCACCTTTTAACACTATATAAACAGCATAGTCTACACGTGATTACAGTTCGTTGACCCTATCAATTAGGTCGTACTACGCGAATATTATGTAACTAACAGTGAGCACTTATCGATGTTATTCTCGATAAACGAATCGATTAAAACTTATGGGAGTGTATATTTATAGCTGAACAACGTGATATCCGGCGCTCGAATTGGTTGTGAAATTAAATCAGGTCATAATTGGCAGCGAAAATGTTTGCATGATTTGTCTTTGTCACTTTTCCAATAAATGTTAGATTTTGATGGAAATTAATGCTTTGTTAGAAGCAGCTTAGCCGATAGACTAAATTGATTACTTTTAGTGCATAGTAAACATTATTCAATGACAATTAAGCATTGGAAAAAAAACCTAGTAAATATTTTATAGTACACGGTGAAATTAGGACTTAACTAAAATGACTGAATTTAACATGCTTTTTTTAATTGCAAGCATCATTTAGTTTGTTACCTCGCAAAGCCTTAACTACTGAACCAATTTCAACAAAATGCTGTCACTGAACTTGTCTTCTACACAGGCAGAGTGTATTTTATCTAGCCTAAATGACGTCAAAGGAAATTAATTATGGCGGACGATAAACGTCAAACTTTATTTACGTATGTCTTTATTTCGGGTTTCCTAAACATTTATTTCGGGTTTCCTAAACATCATGCTTATTATGTTTTTTTACGTCGGTTTTTATTTAGTTTTCTTGCTTACAATAATTGTTTACTTAAAGTATCATATCTAAACATAGAATAAACGTGACTGTATCTAGGACAGCTAAAGTGAAACATGTGCCTATTATCTATGGTATCACCTTGTTTTGATTCCGTTACTGATAACGTGTTTATGATAACGACATATTGTAACGATTCTGGAATGTAATGAGGTGAACTTATCATAATGCTTTCCTACTTGAATCGTTTTGTTTTGAAGGGGGATGATAGGATATTACATAATCTTTGTAGGATAGCAATTGATAATTACCCGACTACGGCGAAGCAAAAAGGAGGGTTATGATTTTGAACGGTATGTATGTATGTTCATCTGTTCCCTCATAACTTAAAAAGTAGATACTTATAATAATTTGACAAATGAGGTATCGTTAGAAGCGTCTTGACCGTCCGCTGGTTATAGGTTATGTGACGTCACACTAAATTCAATATGGCGCCCTCTAGAGGACATAAAGCAATGAATTTAAAAATAAATATTTTGGGATGGTGCCTTGTGGGGTATCAAATGAAAGGGCTTAATTAGCACCTTTCAAAAATATAAGTCTAAATGAAATAAGCCCCAAAATGATTATTTTGGGGCTTATTTCATTTAGACTTATGCTACCATAGCTTATTTAGTACAGCTGCATGCGACCACGGGGAGGTACTTTCTTGTTTCGTCCCTTTCAGTAGTCGGGTTTTAGTTTTTAAACTTTTTTTTTCAAGGGCAGAATTTACTTTAAAGTTATGTTAGGTCCACTGCTTTATTTATTACTGCAGGGCAAAGGCTTCCCATTCTCCTAGTGTGGACCAATCCGGTCTGTAGACGTTGTCGTCTTGGGTCTGCCACGATGGCGTGCACTGGTTTACCCAGAGCACCCGCCGTCTTTCTCAGAATATTAAAGTTTGAAGCTTACAAAATCGACCATATTAATAAGCTTAAAAAACGCAATTTTCCTTCCAAAGATAAAATAATAATTATTTATTTGCACAAAAAGTTTAACATTCAGCAAATATTTTCTTCCTCTCAGAATATTAAAGTTTGAAGCTTACAAATTCGACCATATTAATAAGTTTAAGAAACGCAATTTTCCTTCTAAAGATAAAATAATAATTATTTATTTGTACAAAAAGTTTAACATTCAGCAAATATTTTCTTCCTCCTTCTTATCGCGGGACACACCTTGAGCGCCCAAATCAGACCTGTCTATGTATACTTATAATCGAATAAGCAAACAAACTAATCGATACAACACGTTAAATCAATTTATTTTATCTCTTTCCTTCCGATGTTTTTCGCAACTTTTTTTATTTAGGCAAAGGAAGTTTGTATTTGGCATTCTTTATTTTTTTAATTTGTTTATTTGCTCGGGCGTGTCGGCTTTCAGTCAAACTTTTTTTTTTTAATTTGGAAAAAAGTTTTTTACCTTCCAATTTTTGTTTGTGAATTGGTTTGGTTTCCTTTGAAGTTTTTTTTTAAGGAAATTCCTTTATGAATGCCTTATCTTCATGGTTGGGTGATCTTACGGTGTGTCTGATGTTATAAAAAGCATGTCAAAGCCATTTCCTTGTAGTTCATTTAGATTGAATGATTTCACTGCCTTTAAGTAGAGGTACTCGACTGAATAGTTTCTTCATATTGTCGTTTCCTTATAATTAATTTATTTACTAGCTGCGCCCCGCGGTTTCACCCGCATAAGGGACCGCCTATCAGACCCCCACAACCCAGTTATAGAGTAACGCGATACCTTTTGGTAAGACTGGTTGGCAGACTTTTTGGGATTCTGACTAGACCTGGGTAAGGATATAGGCTACTTTACGTCCGGAATCGCAGATAGTCGCGAGCAACAGCTAGTAAATAAAAAATGAATAAAAAATTGTCTCCGGTAGAATCCACTCTTCTTCAGGATTTTCAGGCGGCCAAAAAAGACAATAATTATACACCAAAGTTTTAATAAATCCTTACTAATATTATAAATTCGAAAGTAACTCTGTCTGTCTGTCTGTATGTTACCTTTTCACGCCTAAACCGCTGAACCGATTTAGATGAAATTTTGTATAGAGATAGTTTGAGTCCCGGGAAAGGACATAGGATACTTTTTATCCTGATATTCCCACGGGATCAAGACTTATGCGGGTGAAACCGCGGAGCGCAGCTAGTATGAAAATAAATTACTAGGAAAATATTGGCATACACACTAACCAAACACACATTGTGTACAAAGTTTATTATAGCTATTTATACCATACAAAACATAGGTTTTGTATACGCGTATTATGTAGATAATAAGTATGAAATATAAGTTCAAGTCAGAGATATCGCGGCATCGTATTTCCGACGTCCCAAACCCCTCAAGGTTTACCTAAATAACTAGTAGGTACATGGATTAGGAAGAAATGGAGTGCCACTTGCCAGTGTGTACTGGGTCAATAGGATACATCTTAATGAGAGCAGTAGGTAACCATCGCCTGCGAAAAGCTGTGTATTTTTTGACTTAACAAGTCCAAAATGAGAACAGTGGTGGACCTGAGCCCTGATTCACAACCACACGACAGGCTATCGTATCGAAAACCTGACATTTCGATAACCTGATTTGACTTGCCCTCAACAGCAAATAGCTGTTGGAAGAATAGCGGGCGTCTATTTGATTTAAACTGACAAAATTTTCGGGTTTTGGACTTGTTAACAGCGTTTAGAAGACTCCTACGATAACAATGATTAATGTTCGATACGATACGGAAGCGTATCGAGTGTTTGTGAATAGCTATGCAGAGGTAACTGGCTCAACTTGCGAGTTGTAGGTCGTAGCTTCGAACCCATACAGGCGCTTTACATTGTGTGTAAATTATTTCATCACCACTGTTAGCAAAATGGTGAAGGAAAACATCGTGAGGAAACCGGCATGTCCTAGAACCAAAAATTCGAAGATATGTGACATCTACCAACCCGCACTGGGCCTGCGTAGACATCTACCAACCCGTACTGGGGTCTGGGCCCGCGTAGTAGATTATAGCCCACTCCCTCTCGAGGAGAGGAGGCCTGTGTCCCAAAAGTGAGAACAGAGGGGCAATTCTCGTAATTTTTTTTAAGAACGTTCACAGTCTGATCTCAGTCTCAAAAATACGTCTAATTTCCCTACATTTTGACAAGATTTTGACATTTGTTTGTCGCCGAGATGAGACTGCGACTAGAATTTGAACGTTTTAAATTACGAGAATTGATCTTCAGTACAGGCTGATGATGCAGACCCGCTGCAATATTTAATACCACACCATTCATTTTATAATCTTGCTACAGACAAAACCATAAGGTTTTAAGTGTAATAGCACTCAATCGATAGCTATTAATTATGTATGGACTATTTTTCAGGCAGCCCCAAGGCCGTAGAAATTCATTTCATATTAATATGTAATTATGTACGGCTTAGTGTAGGTATGTCTGTGTATGTAATAGCATGTCAGTTGGGACTTATGGCTGGACAAGTGGACCGATAAACAGCTATAGGGATATCATGGAGTCCTGTCTAGCTTTGTTAAAATAATATCTGCATACCAACAAATCCCTGCAAGCTTTCTTTGGTGTAAGTAAATTGACTACCAATTTAAATTGTCCGTATATTCAAATCACAGTCTGTTAGTATTTGACAGTTGTATGTAATAGCTATTACACGGCAAATTGACGTAGGGTTACAAAAAAAGTGGTAGCGTCGCTGACAGGTAGTGTACGCCGCACACCAAAACAAAACGAGTCACAACGTTTTTGTAGTCCGAATTTTTCGACAAAATATTAGGGGATTATTGTGTGCCTAGACTAGCTTTTCTATTTTTGCTATGGACAATCCTCTGACAATATTCTGCAGAGAGTCTTTTGGCCTCGTATAGGACTTTCTGTTTTTATTTTTGTAAGTCCTTTATATAATTTTATTTTTGTTTGTTTTTAGTTTAGTTTGTGATTTTCCTTTACGAGTCACAATACATACTTTTTCTTTCTTTCTTTACTATTTCAGTTTCTGGCAACATTTTTAGCTGTTTTTATTTTTGCTACCAAGAGCCTCCTTCAAAAATATTACTTCCTAAATCCGTGTAGCGTTGCTTAAAATCGATGGGCCATGACTTTGAAACCCCAAATACACCCCAGGTATCATCCTTGCCCTTGGGTGGTTGTAGCGAACACATAAAATTTACCCTTGACCGTAAAAACCCTCGGTTTTGTTTCGCAGGCTGATCTTTTAGTTTTTTTTTTATTGTTGAAATGACGGCAGGTTCGTTTTGCTGTCTCGGTGCAAAGGTAGGCTATCCAACCTGTCAGAATCCGTTGAGTTTGAAATAGGAATAAAAAAGAACTGTCAAATGTTTCTCGTTCTTTAATTGAAAAATAAATTACTTTTTTTTTTTTTATGTGCATTGATTCTTGTAAAAAGATTTGCATAAGTATTATTTTTGTTGGTTTACTAATTGCTAATGCAACAATGTGCTATACTGGTGTTTTTATATAGCAATCGATTTTTTTCTGCCTGTTTTTTTATTTATTATTATTCTCCGCGTAATATTACCACGTCAATATCGTGTCTTGTAGAAACCCCTTTACCTAAAAGCACAGAATACTTAAAGTACTACGTACAGAAAGGCCACTCCCTTCCCCGCACTAACATCAGTTACCGCACCTCACCCCGCACTTCGATGTATTCGTCGCCTGCTCTTTAACAATGGCGCTCGCATACACAAGAACCGCAGCGCTGTACCTACCTACTGCTGACACGAACACATTATTTTTTTTAAGTTTTATATTTTGTGTTAATCACGATGGTTGTATATTGTGCATTATTTGGATGCTTATCTTCATCGAGGAACGATAAAGACAGGAGTTTCTTTCGGTTCCCGAAACATGAAAGAAGGTAAGGAACAGCAACTCAAATATCCTTTAAGCCCATAAAAAATAAAAGCTAGTATATTACAGACAAACAAGTTAAGCCAGTGTTGTGATAATTTATTTTCATAATTTTCTCTATTATTCATTTATTTTCTAAGTTTTCTTCGTTTTAGAACAATTAAAACTTCCGTAATATTAACATACCAACTATTAAATTATTGCTCTCTCTCTTTATTGTCTTAGTTATGTCTCTTTCTTTCACGTTCTATTCGTTCTTCGACTTGAAAAGTAGTACAATAGAAATGTTATTAATTAGATTTCTGTGAGTACCTAGTGTCGCGGCGCGCGGCGCCCCATATTGTTGCATACGATCGGGCAGCGCCGCATGAGCGCCGCCGCCTACGCAATACTGCGCCAGCCAGCCCTACTAGATTTCACGCACACATTTACACGTATACAAACGTCATTTGTCAATGTAGTGGTAGTAGGTAATTATTTTGCGAGCGTTGTATGGAGTGTCCGGGGTGTGCTAAAAGCAAGGAATTGAAATGTCAACCGTACGGACAACATGTATTTTGACAGTTCAAACCACGCCAACTTCGCGTTCATGTCACGCGGTTATGTACAGTCGGCAACAAAAGCCGATTAACACTGTAATTTTTACATGTTATTAAATTGACAACATTTTTTTCCAATAAACTGCTTTTTAGCTTTTCACATAATAGCAAAGAGTTTATATTCTAAAAAAAAATTCGTCTGCTGCTATTTTGAAAATTGAAGTTTTAATAGACTTTTGTTGCCGACCGTACATTTTGTCGTAGAGAATACGGTAATAGCAGATGTAGTAATTAACTAAGGAATTGACGTGGTTTCGAAGTTAGGAATCATTAAGAAGTTATAGTGAATTGGGACCCTGTATGAACTTTTCGCGTGTCATAAAAGTACCTACTTTTCACAAAGATTTCAATCGTATATTCGCCCTCAACTTACCTAAGATGAGGGCGAATCTCCGATTGAAATCTTTGTTTTCGTCTCTGGTCTAACAAATAATATTTTCATTCGTTAACCAACCAAAACGTAGTTTACTTTACCAATCAGTATGTAGATCACTTTCACGCGTCTGCACGTACGTTGTCCAAGGCCTAGAAATTGATCGGTGACCGCGATTGTGACGTCATAGAAGGTAACAATTATCAATCTGGCGAACTATAATATTAACTACTTATAGTTGTAGTTCTTTGTGAAGAAGATAGTCCGGGGAAGTAGAAATAATGAGGAAAGAAATAAAATATGTATATTTGCGGTAAACATGACGCAAAGAAAAAAAAAAAACAAAACACAAACCGAATACTTTGCCATCACTCACTGACATATCGGATATATATTAAAACCGTGTACATCCCGAGGACAGCCGAACACATCCGAAGCGGTGTCGGTTACGGTAACAGTGGCGCGAATTCAATGGTTTTTTCCATCTCCAACACGCCTAAAGAAGTTTTTACTTCAAAGTTGGGGGAAATTTGCATCGACGCGCAATCTGTAACCATGAAATTCATGGTTACGCGTCGGATGTCCCTGACACTCTATATAAAACGGCAATCGCTCAGCATAATGCTGTGACCCTGTGCGAGACAGAGTCACAGAGCTGATTTTCTCTGACTACTTACTGCGGAGCGATCATCGCCTCATGTTCGAAGCTGCCATAAAGTCTGAATCGGGCTATAAGGGGCTGTTCAGTAAGACAATTTTAACCAATTTCTGACCTCACCCCTACGTAGAAAAAATAAGTCTTGAATGAACCCCCTCCCCCCCTTTGAATTTTAAGTAAGATCAGTAGGTATCTAAGGGTGCTCCCACACAGCAGTTATATAACGTTATACAACATTGTGTAACACGATAACATTTATAATATCTATATCTCGTTGAAAATGTTATCGTGTTACACAATGTTGTATATCGTTATATAACTGCTGTGTGGGAGCACCCTTAGTATCAAAATTGCAATGAAAAAGTAGCATATTTTTTAAACTTATAATTTTTGCTTACTTTTGTGATCTTACGTAAGAATAATCTAGACCCGCTCCCACCCCCATGTAAGAAAAAAAAGACGGGTTGCAATCCGGGAGTGCCGGCAGAAGTGAAAACTTGAATATTAACGTTTTGCATTTTTTATATTTTTCATTAATAGATGCACTTTGTTCAATTTCCATATTTTAAACACTTTATATACACGAATTTTACGAATACACAGCAATGTGACCACTACACAGACGGTCGAGTCATCAGCTGTCACCATCCATGGATGGTACCACGCTGTAACATAAACACACACGAACATTCGCGCTAGCGCCCTGCGCCGCCTAAACGAAACAGCAGGCATACATACTTCCTCTCCTACGCCGTGCCGAATGTCTACTCTCCATCCGTCTTACGAATTTTCGATCAGGTCACGTGTCCTGACACGATGTCCTGACGCGAGTTTAACATTACAAAAAAAGTGTACAACGCCGCTAAAGAAGTTTTCACTTCAATAAGACTTGTTTGGACCGTCTCCCCCTCAAATCGTCTTACGTAATAAATGGACAGCCCCTAAGGTGAAGACTGAAACTTTTTATGCATCGATCGTTGAATCACATTTTATTATTTCCACATTTTAATTTCTTCTACACATGACGTAGAAATTACGCATACAATGTATGTATGTAATAAAAAATGTAATCTAGATCACTTTCTGCGCCTTGAACTTGTGCAGTGTACACGTGCGCGCGAGTCTTATATTTAGATCTTTTTTAGACGGCCAATCGTAAGTGTGCGTGTGCTGTCTGTGAGGTCGAATGAAATGTTGTCGTGTCATAGTTGTCCAATTTTCAAAAGGATTCATTGTTTTATTATTAATGAACAAATCCTAGCGTAACACACTATCAATGGGTTTCATTTTGACAGTTCAACAATATTCATTGCGTTATTTACGTTGTTGAGCAGACAGATTTTTCGAACGTATGAAGCAATGGATTAGCAATATCGTTCAAAATAATTCATATTTTGATTGTGTGTGTTACGCAAAGGGTGCAGGTTTTATCTGGAGGGTGAAAAAAGCGCCCTAAAACTATTTCCCTTAAACAAAATCTTAAATAGAGGTACGCACGGCGGCACATCAAGCTATACATAACCAGTACTTATAGGCTGACTTCTGATTGTATGAAAAACTTATACAATTCGAGGTCAGCTAAAACTGGAAATGTATAACTTGATGTGTAATAGAGTGTACTTAGTACAATAACTTGAAAAAGATGACCTCTTTTTGTACTTACTACATAATAATAATAAGTCATTGCGCCGATTGTCGTATCGGCCAATGGCCTTATGGCCGAAAGCCTCGATCAGCATCTATCGAGGCTCTCGTTAGGCGGTTCTATCAAGGACCTGATTCAGAACGCAGTACTCCTCGAAACGGCTCGCATTGTGAGGAGGTTCCTGTCTCTGGAGCTCTAACCACCGGTAGCTTGGACCCTGCTCCCGACACCGGCGGACTAGTATTTTTTTTATACTTTTTTTATATTTTAAGAAATATTTAAAAATGTAAATAGATGAATAAACGAAATAATAAGTGAAAATAGAACATTACCTACCCATCGGTGTTTATGATGCATTGACATGTTTTTACATACAATTGTCGACATTGTGGCGAATTGATTCGGCATCGGTAAATACCCGTGACGAAAACTTGATGGGCTCGTCTTTGTACCGAAGGTATGGTCTCCAAGTCTCTACGTTAATCTTGATTTTAATAATGGTACGAAAATAACATTTTAATAGCATTATAAGCCACAAGTTTGCCAATTCTAGACAAGACCGACCATTACCTACATAATTGGGATTTTTTGCCACTAAAAAAAAACACCGTTACCGCTCGTAATACAAAAGGTATACATAATCAGCCTATAATGTTCCCACTGCTGGGACACAGGCCTCCTCTTAGTGAGAGGGAGTGGGCCGTAACCCACCACGCGGGCCCAGTGCGGGTTGGCAGATGTCACATGTCTTCGAATTTTTGGTTCTAGGACATGCCGGTTTCCTCACGATGTTTTAATTCACCGTTTTGAGAGCAGTGGTGATGAAATAATTTACACAAAGTAAAGCGCCTGTCTGGATTCGAACCTACGACCTACAACTCGTAAGTCGCGGCCGTTACCACTTGGCCACCACTGCTCAATTCAAAAGGTATAAGTCATTCAAAAAAGATGGCAAATACTCAATCATGTTCAACCTAGCCTGCCAAACCAAGCTTTTTTTAACCGACTTCAAAAAAGGAGGTTCTGTATTCGACCCGTATGTATGTATGTATGTATGTATGTATGTATGTATGTATGTATGTATGTATGTATGTTTGTATGTCCGCGATTATCTCAAATACTAATGAACCGATTTCGATAATTCTTTCACTAATGTGATCGACATACTTTCAGGAAGGTTTTAGTATATAATACATTAGGTATTTATTCTTATGTACGAAGTTATATGCATAAATTGTACAGCATCTCCGGCATTTCTATGCGATTTTTAGGGTTCCGTACCTCAAAAGGAAAAAACGGAACCCTTATAGGATCACTTTGTTGTCCGTCTGTCCGTCCGTCCGTCTGTCAAGACCCTTTTTCTCAGGAACACGTGGAGGTATGAAGCTGAAATTTATATCAATTACTCAGGTCTACTGTCCCTTGAAGCTGTGAAAAAATCAAACTTCTAAGCCAACGCAATCAAAAGATACAGCCGTTTATGCCGCAAATTTCTGCAAATTTTCGAAACTCGCACGGGAATCAAAACCTACAGGGTACTTCCCGTGAACTTAGAATCTTGAAATTTGGTACTAAGTAACGTCTTATAGTACAGATAAAGGAAAAATTGCGAAAACCGTAAATTTTTAGTTACATCATATAATAAAAAATATTTTTGAAAATTTTAAAGTTACTTCTTTTCTCATGAACGCGTATAGGTATTAAATTGAAATTAATATCAAATACTCAGGTTTATAATACCTTGAAGCTGTAACAAAATGAAACTTCTATGTCAACGCAATCAAAAGAAACGGCAATTTAAGCCGCATATTTTCAAACTCGCAACTACTCGCAAGGGAATCAAAACCTAAAGGGTACTTCCAGTCGACCTAGAATCTTGAAATTTGGCATGAAGCAATGTTTTATAGCACACATAAAGGAAAAATTCCGAAAACCTTAAATTTTTATACGGAACCCTCGGTGCGCGAGTCCGACTCGCACTTGGCCGGTTTTTTTATGATTCTTCTAGTCGGTGTCTTTAATTCTTCAATGCACTAGTGTTAATTGAATTTGTGTGGGGTAGGTACAACTAAAAAGTAAAAAATAAAAACGTTTTTACAAAAAAAAACAACCGACTTCAAAAAAAAACACTACAAAATGAAAAATAAGTTTAATTTCGGAAGTCGGTGTCAAAAAACGAAAATGCGGAACCAACGACACCGACTTCCGAAATTAAACTTATTTTTCATTTTGTAGTGTTTTTTTTTTAAAGTCGGTTGTTTTTTTTTGTAAAAACGGTCTGTCTGTGTAGTTTGCTAGCTAATTAAATTTGACCCTGTATAAAATCAACATAGAAACTACTCTTCAAAATTCTACGATTCCCGCAAAATCTTTTATAGCAGCGTAAAAATCTTCGTCAATAACGTTGTGATTCGCTGGCAGCTTGCCATAAGATGTTTGTGTCGTTTGCTCCCGTACCGTGATAATACTGCATGCGACTTGCGACCATTGTGCATAAGATAATGGTCGTTTTAAGCCAAAATTCTGTAACAGTGGGTTTTGGTCGTGAGAGTTGTTATGTAAATGAACATTGTTATGGGAATTGAGTAATAGTGTGACTTTAGCCATTTACAAACTAAAATTTAGATTAAAAAGTCGAGAGGTGTCGTGGAACACCCGGTTTGAGCGAAGCTCCTTTCGTTGTATATATTGTCTATTTCATAACAGGCACAATGATGTAAACTAACAACGTTTGAGAGTAAATAAATGAAAAACAAGAAACTATATGCAAAAGTATTGAGGCGGTCAAAATGGTCTGGCTGAGTCAAATTATTAAAAAAACAAAGATTTATAAAACAAGAAATCTCATAAAAGAAACAAACAAATAAATAAATAAAAGGTACTATCAACAAGACATAATCGGAACAAACATCCCACGATAACTATCTGGTACAAGGTCAGTCGGGGAGCCGAAAAAACTATCCATTAGACATAACTTTAGTTTTTACAACAATTATCCACCGCCTGGGATAATTGCGTAACGCACTATCAGAAGCAATGGGTTTCATTTTGACAGTTCAACAACATTCATTGCGTTATTTACGTTTTTGAGCGGACATCGTCGGAATTTCTGGACTTTAAAAGAGACTGTGACCTCTGAGTTTGTTTCGGCCTTTCTTCTCTAGAGTAGTCCGATAGGAAACGCCGAGCTCAATATATTTTTAAAATATAATTGACGTGTAAAAGTGTTTGTACAAAACTTCTTGCAGAAATAAAATCATTTATCATACGAATTATTGATTAATAGCACAACAATTTCGAAAAGCAGCCTTTAGTCCAGTCTCATTTACTGATAATATAACTAGACCAGCTCTCCCGTTGGTTGGCAATTTACGTAAACTAAACTTATTGAGGACCATGAAGTCCTCAATAGTTTAGTTTTCGTAAATTGTCGACCATACTGATCTGTCCGATGCTCAAATTTATAATTTTTGGCTCAATAAATGTGAATATTTTACACACCGGTTAAATAATACACGTTTTAGTGTATCTGATAAACCGCGGGTAACACCGCGGGGCACAGCTAGTGCTATGATAACGTAACTAACATCCTCTCTCCTTGTTCACAGATCAACAGCAGCCAACCACGCGCCGCTACGCAACAAATGGATTAGCCTTATATTATAATATAAGCCAATCATATTTAGCCTAAGGATAACCATGGCGCGTCACATAGTGACAGTGTGCATGTTCTGCCTGCTCTGCGCGGCACACTCGTGTGGGTCCCACATAGATATACAAAACGACGGCGTACTAACCTACGATTCAAATATAAACGATGTAGATGATTTACACATAGACTTAGATGAGGAGAGAAAACTTTCTCCTCGATACCAACAGAAATTACAGAAGATAAGGCAGGGCAAAGACAAGAGGGACCTCAAAGTGAACCCAGATACGTATGTCACGCAGATATTTAGGTTGTATGGGGATGTGGGTAGTATGACAATGAATTTGACAGGATTTAATAAAATGCTTGAGGAGTTGGATCTTCATAAGCTAGTGGAAGGTGGACAGAATACTGAGAGCCGGGATTATATGTATGGGAAGAATGTAAAAGATGAAGTTGTTAATGTGAGTATTTTTATTATTACTTTTTATTTGTATTACACTTATAGAGGTATGAGGAACAGGCTGTAAAGTTTACTCATACTCTATAGAAAAGGAAGGATCCTCCGAACTGCCCGAAGATTCATGTCGGGCCGTTGTATAAGTGCTAGTTGCGCGGTAAACTCTGCTTGCGAGATGCAGGATTTTTCGTGACGTCAGTATGACGCGTAGTTCGTATGTGGCGTTGTAGATACCGCTACACACTTACTTAAATTTAATTAACTTTTCCATTTAAGTTTCTTTGTTGTTACCAAATATAACAATGAGTGGATACTGTAGCATTTTTCCGAAGTATGGATTTCTCCAAAATTGCGGAAGTAAACAATCCTCGATCACTCATTGTTTCGAATTTAATATAAAAGAGACATTACAAGAATGTTGGGAGTTGGGAAGTCTTTTCTTAAATAAATGCAAAGTCCATAATCAAATTCTAAAGTTAATTATTCAAACTAGGCTGAGAATCAGCACTTTTTAAACGTCAAAATTACACGAGACAGTCCCCCAAAACGCCCGCCCTTTACCACTTCCTAGTGCTTTAGCTGGGAAGAAGTGGCGCAACAAACTATTTATATCAGACTCCTTTAAAATTGTGCTCTAACTCTAATATAACGATAATTTCTCATTCTTTCCAGTGTATGAACAGCTCCGACCTAATCACAACAGTGAACACACGATTAAAACCAACACATGACCACTCACACTCACACTCAGAACACAGTGACCACAACCACGATTTAGACGCCATCATTACCGAGACCACGCTACAGACTATATGCCCCATACTCCTGTACCAAAAACTAGCCAACACATCCATAGAACGAACCGGATGCGTCAAAGAAACCAGCATAGGGAGAAGAACAAGAGAACAGACAGATGTACCACAAAATGTACCGCTACATGTACCACAAGAAATGGCGTACACTAAAAATATGTACGCAGTCTGGTTGTACTCATCTTTGTGTATATTGGCGATCAGTGCCTGTGGTTTGCTAGGAGTCGCAGTTATCCCTATCATGCATAAGACTTACTATAACCATCTACTGCAGTTCTTGGTAGCGTTGGCAGTTGGAACGCTATGCGGGGATGCCTTACTGCATCTCATGCCTCATGCCATGAGCCCAGACCATGACCACGGTCATAGTCATGGCCAGACAGAAGTAGAAATACGAGCCTCCCACGATGATGGCATGTGGAAGGGACTGGCTGCCATGCTGGGAGTCGTATTCTTCTACTTCACCGAGAAGGGATTAACAGTGGTCGTTGAATGGAGGAAGCGTCGCCAGAAGCTCGAGGAGGACAAACTTCCCTCAAGAGTCCGCGTCCTAAAAGACGAGACCGTAATAGGCTGTTCCGGAGGCTCAAAATCAGCAATCACAAACTCCACATCAAATTCTCTCATGAAAATCTTTAAACGAGACGAAAAGGGAGATCCTACTACCAAAACTTGCAAGCATAAGTATTCAGAGTACCCTTATTGTTACGACGAAATTGATACTGATACACACGATGACCATCACTTAAGGGATGGTATACCTTCAAGTCCAAAGCATGGGAAGAAGCACAATAACTCCGTGAGCGTGGTGTCTTCTAATGCCCTGAACCCTGAGGGTAAGGAGGAGCCTACAGCCAAGGATTGGTTGCTGAAGGCTGAGTCCCAGCCGGCGGTTGTGGAAATGAATAATATTAAACACAAGGATGATGGGGTTAAGGATCTGAAGGATGGTGACAGTTATACTGTGATTTTGAGGTTAGTTGACTTTTGTTTTACTTTTTTCGTCTATGATAGTCCCACTTTTGCCAAGATATCCGAACGGCTTTATACGCAGATATCTGAGGGGCAAATCTCGTAATTTTAAGAACGTTCACAGTCTGATCTCAGTCTCAATCTGTCAAAAATACCTCTAAATTCCCCACATTTTGACAAGTTTTTGACACTTGTTTGTCGCCGAGAGCAGTGGTGGCCCAGTGGTAACGACCGCGACTTACGAGATATAGGTCGTAGGTTCGAACCCTGACAGGCGCTTTACTTTGTGTAAATTATTTCATCACCACTGCTCTCAAAACGGTGGAGGAAAACATCGTAAGGAAACCGGCATGTCCTAGAACCAAAAATTCTAAGACATGTGACATCTACCAACTCGCACTGGGCCAGCGCGGTGGATTGCGGCCCACTCCCTCTCACAAAGAGGAGGCCTGTGTCCCAGCAGTGGGAACATTATAGGCTGATTATGTTTGTCGCCGAGATGAGACTGCGACTAGATTTTGAACGTTTTAAATTACGAGAATTGGCCTTCTGACGTCTGTGTGTCAATTCTAAGGCTGGTTTTAATCTCCGTATTGAAACTATCATTCGATAATGGGAATTGATTGGGTTCCCCTAAACGCCGTAAATATGAAGCCACTTATACAATATAATTATGGGCCTCTTTGCAAAAATAGGACACCCTTCTAAACTCTTAGGTATTGTATAAGGAGACTGAATGCAGCAGGCAAAATCACACTGCCTTCTTTAATCCATCTGCCAAACTTGTGTTACCTGGTTATAGCAACATCTCCCCTGGTTTATTGAAGCTGACATTAGGAGGGCCCGATGTATATTTGGATCTTCCAGGATGTCAGTGTCATGTTTAGTAATCGATATTTCCAGATTTACTTGTATTTGTATCATCACATTTATAAAGATATTTTTTCCCATTTTAACCGTATTTCCATACCCGCAGAGAACATTCGCGCGCCCACCACGGCCACTCGCACGCACACGGACACGTACACGCGCCCCCGTCCTCCATCGCGTCCGTCGCGTGGATGGTCATCATGGGGGATGGCCTGCACAACTTCACTGACGGCATGGCTATAGGTAAGTCTCTGCATATATATAAAAAGAACCTACCCACGCTTTACTTGGGCAGTCACAACCATGATGACTGATAAAACCTTGGCTTGAAAAACTTTGGGTGGGGTTGGAGACATGAAGTAGTGTATTTCTATGACACGTTTCAAATAAATATCATGAGTTTGTGAAGCCAATACTTGCAGTTGGCATACAGGCTGATGTTTTAACTGGTCATCGTCTGCCTAGCCTTTTCCCAACTATGTTGGAGTCGGCTTCCAGTCTTAACCGGATGCAGCTGAATACCAGTATTTCACATGGAGTGACTGCCTATCTGACCTCCACAACCCAGTTACTGGGTAGTAAGATACCCCTTGGTAAGACTGGTTGTCAGACTTTCGGGCTTCTGACTACCCGTAACGACTGTCAAAGATCCACGAATGACAGCCGGGACCAACGGCTTAACGTGCTTTCCGAGGCACGGCTGATGTTTTAACCTTTTGAACGCCAATCACTTGTATACAAGTTCGAGATTTTCATGCCCTCAGCGCCACTACTTGATTAGAAGTAATAATAGTATAAAATAAATTTACGACTTTTACAAGACCTTTTATTTTGTTTTTATGGAAAATTGCCCTGTTATAAGCCATATTTTTAACTTTTTCACACATAATAAGTTCTTGTTTGTTTTATATTCAATAGAAACAAAAACGCCACAAAATATTTTAGTGCCCCCAACGCCAAGTACTTGATATAAAGTAAGCCAGTGATGGGACACGATGAAGACCTCGCTATATTCAAAACGATCATAAATATCATTATTGCAAGAAAATGACGTGAATAAATAATATTTTATAAATATTGTAAACTATAAACTACGTTTTATTCGCCTTAATCAAGAATAAATAGGTTTTCTAATCATTGTCGATAGTGAAACACCGTTTGAAAAACCCATCCTTACAAAGTGGCTAGTTGTCAGTGCGCACAACGCCACGAACTTGTATAGAAGTAAATCTGTGACGTCATAAGCGGACGGTTTTCAAGGTCATAGTGACTTTGTGCATTTTAGTGTAGTGCAATGTTTACATTTTGTTTCTTTTTGAGTAGATTCATCATAAGAAAAAGTTTGTGAATAATCAGAATTTTGAAATAGTTCGTCGTCCTGACATTACGTTAAGTGGTCAACTTCCGTTTTAGGAATGTACTTCCGTTTTCTATTAGTTTCTAAAAACAAGAAATATCATTGCTAGTATTTTGCGACACCTATACCTACCATTAAAAAAAAGATCTGTAACATCTGCGTAAAACAGTCACTTACACTCCATTTTAATTTTTTTTTAAAACACGTAGATAGAAAACCACGTATCTAGCTTCTATTGATTGTATTTGGTTCTATTTTTTGTAAGTAAACGAAATAAATTATGCATGAATCGGTTGAGGTTATGCACGTGTAACTCGACCACAGTGAATAGAAAAAAGAAAAATACCATAGACATCGACATCTTGACATCCTTATATCAGAAAGGATTTTGACGTGCCTCGAGCGCCAACGACTTGATATGAAGTAGAAGGATTACATTTGGAGACAAATAGGGATGTGCCTTCTAGAACACACGTCTAATAAATTTACAATTCTTTTCTTTTATTATGGGAAATATATCCAGGTTTTCATATTGATTTTTTTATGAAATAAAACTTTATGAAATAAAACAAAATATGAAAATACGGTATCGGTTTTTATTTAGCTTCGTAAATTGGTGAATAAACGTTAATTTCAACTTATAATATTATTTATCGATAGGACATTAATCCCATCCCTACGTTTTACTATAGATACGTTATACATTTGTAGCGTGGCGCTGGAGGACACATCGCGTATTATGTAGATGGGCGTCGAAAAGGTTAACTGGTGTTGAGCTCAAATTATTTGATCAACCAATCGCAATAATAATAAAAAACTAATTTGGCGGCACAGTTACTGATTAGCGACTTGATCAGGGTTTCAGAAACCGGACGTTATTATGATGCTTTTTACCGACTTCAAAGAAAGGAGGTTATGATGTATGTACAGTCAACAAAAGAGATAAGTATACAGGATCGTCGGATATAGTTGAAGTTTAGTAAGAAACCATAAAAACTCAGGTACTTACACCTGAGTTTTTATGCTGCCAAATGTTTGTCATCAAACAGGACGAACTCACATGCCGAGAAGTAGCTACCTTTGGCTTGTAAACTGACCAGTCGGCCCCGGAAACACTCACAACGAAGAAATTGTTCATACTTCATCTTTTGCTGTACTTACTAACATATAATCTTACGTTTCCAGGCGCCGCCTTCGCTTCAAACATAGCAGGCGGTTTCTCCACAGCTATCGCTGTCTTGTGCCACGAACTGCCTCATGAATTGGGTATGTTAATTCAGTATTTTTATCCTATGCCTGAGCAGTGGTGCGTGCGTGGTCGTAGGTTCGAACCCAGACAGGCGCTTTACTTTGCACCACTGCTCTCAATACGGTGACGGAAAACATCGTGAGGAAACCGGCATGTCCTAGAACCAAAAATTCGAAGACATGTGACATCTGCCAACCCGCACTGGGCCCGCGTGGTGGATTACGGCCCACTTCCTCTCACTGAGAGGAGGCCTGTGTCCCAGCAGTGGGAAAATTATAGGCTGATTATGTTATCCTATGCCTTTATAATGAAATTAAATGAAATGCCCCACAATTCTCCCTTAGCAAGGAGAAAATGTAAAGTAAAAATATAGTACGTATGAAATTATAAATACATTTCTTTGTAATTTCAGCCCTTATGCAATACAGTTTGACTTGAGATACTTATGTAATTTATTTCTACCATAATTAACTGTGTTATCTAGAAACGCGTAAAGGAAAAGCGTTTTTGCTAGTCCGATAACATTAGTGGTAACGGAACGAAATCCATTTCGTTTTCTAGTCCCTGAATGGTACACTAGATTCACGTGTAAGTCTCAATGTCAATGTCAAACTAGAGTACCGGTTTCTCGAGAAATACCGGTATTTTTTCAGTTTAGTTAAATCAAAATAATATGTTGACTAAATAATATAAATCGTGTGCTAAGAATTTTTATTGTGTGGCAAAGTAATTATCACTTTGTTACAATATCGATCCGTTAGTTGTTACTAATATTACTATTGGTGACATGAATATCTTTTGTAATCGATAGCACAACTCATGGTCCTGGATTCGTTCCCGGGGAAACTGTTATTTCTCAGTAGGTGCACGTGAGTTTAATAGATAACGTAATTAGCCTAGCCTAGCTTGGTGGCCACCATGGAGACAAGCGGGGTAATTGCGTAACACACTAACTGTCAAAATGAAATTGACAGTTCAACAACATTCATTGCGTTATTTATATTGCTGAGGACGCGAATTTTAAGAACATATGAAGCAATAGATTCGCAATATGTGTGTTACGCAATTACGGTGTAGGTCGAGTTTGTGGATGTCAACCCGTGTATTCGAATTGTGTACTAGAACACAATGCTAGTCTTAAGAGCTCGCCGTGGTATAGATAAAATAAACTCAACCTTATAATTTCCTTTCCAGGTGACTTCGCCGTCCTCCTAAAAGCCGGCATGTCGGTGAAGCGCGCGGTGTGTTACAACATCCTGTCGTCGGCGCTGTGCCTGCTGGGCATGGTGTGCGGCGTGCTGGCGGGACACGCGCCCTCCGCCACGCGCTGGCTGTTCGCGGCCGCGGCCGGCATGTTCCTGTACATTGCGCTCGTTGATATGGTGAGTGCAGAGACTTGTAGGGCCATGTACTTTATTGCACAGAGGATTGTGCAATATTGCACATAAAATCGTGCAATCTGGTAGTGTTTTGTGCAACCTAGCAAACGATCGTGCAATCTGGCAGTGGCTATGTGCATTCTGCTAGAAGATTGTGCAATCTGGCAGTGGTTATGTGCAATCTGTCGCCTAAGTGTGCAATATTGCACATAAAGTGGTAAGGTTACTGTTACTGTTAGCCTGCATTATCCCACTGCTGGGCAAAGGCCTCTCCCCATGACTCCCAGTTCTTTCGATCCAGGGCTAAAGTGGACCACTGGTCGTTTGTTTTGTCCAGCTCGTCCCGCCATCTTCTATGGGGTCTGCCGCGACGCTTTCTACCTGTGTCAGGGCTCCAAGTGGTGGTTGTTTTGGCCCCACAGCCATATATTTTTTCATTTGGGCATATGGCAGACGTGGCCAGCCCAGTCCCACTTCAACTTAGCGGCTTTTTGAGCAACGTCAGTAATCTGTGTTTTGGAACGCAGTGTGGCGTTGCGAATATGGTCTGTCAATTTGACGCCTAGAATACTGCGCTCCATTGCACGTTGGCAAACCTTGAGTTTGGACTTCTGAATGTTTGTCAAAGACCAAATCTGGGATCCATAGGTCAGAATGGGAAGGATGCACATGTCCATAATTTTCCGCTTTAGTTAAATGTGCAATCTGACATAGGATCGTGCAATAAGACACTGATTTTATATTCTGGCTAATGATTATCATTCACAGCCCGACTTCATTACACTTACTTTTAGGCATAGAAATATTCAAAATACTGTATAACTGGTTTCCAAGCACATTTTTGCGGGGAAAACGATATTTTTCCTGAGAAGTTCCTTAGCTTGAGCAAAAATGTTTAATAATAACGTTATAATATTCCTCAATTTTCTTCCACAGATGCCAGAACTAAGTACATCGCACAGCAAAGAGGGTACTCTCTGCCAGTGCATACTACAACTGATGGGACTGGCCACGGGCATCGGCATAATGCTGGTCATTGCCCTCTACGAAGAGGACCTTAAAAGTTTATTCGGTTAATGTGCAACCTGTGCAAAGTGGCAAAGACTGTGCAAAATTTTTGTGCAACTTGTTCAGAGTGAACAAGAACTGTGCAAAATTTTGTGCAACTTGTGCAAAGCAGCCAAGACCTGTGCAAAATATTGGAATCCTGTGCAAAATGTGAATAATGTAAGAATTTGGTGGTGAACCCAGTGTTAAGTGCCAATCGGACTTAAACAGCTTGATTTGCAAGTGTTAGTGGCTATAAGCAAAACTATGTTTATGGTCTGTGACCATAGTGTACAGAAAAATGTGAATAAAAAAATAATGAGTTTTGAAAAATGTCATGTCAGATGGTAAGCTCTCGAATACTGCAAGGATCTTTTGGCGCCTGAATGATATAGACAGGGGTACACAACAGTAATTGCATTGATGAAACAAGATGGCGACGGATGTTGGTTCCGTTTTTGACGACGACGCGCCAAAAGTTCCTTGTACCATTGTACTTACATTTCTGTATTTTAACCACTCTTGGTGCTATTTTGTGTCACCTGTTTTTGAGTAGTTTTTGAGATTCACAAAACTCTTGTGTATACTTACTTAATTTTGGAATTTCTTCTAGTACAATTTAAATACACCCTGTATACATTAAAAAAAAAACTTTTGTCTATGATTTTTAAAACCTTATGGGTTTATTTAAAATAAAAAGAAATTGGTGTTAATTATAGAACTCTATGATTGAGAAGTAATTTGAATTTGATGGTACTTATTAAAAAAATGTAAATAAAATAAAAATAAATTGTGATAGGTAATGTTACTACGAATACTTAAACTTGTTACTTTTAAAACTCGAATATAATTTACTGTAAACTATTGTTAAAACCGTCGATAAACTGTATTGTGTAAGAATAAATTAAATGTACTTATATTTTAAAATGGCTTTTTCAAATTACGTGTCTTTTTGTCGATATATTAGTTAAATATGACTCTCAGTTAGCGACTAACTGCTAGAAAGTTTTACCTATAACTGTATTTTTTAGATATAATTAATATTCTACTACTTATCCAATTTGTAAAGTCTTGGAATCAATCTACCGACCTCATCCAATTTTGTGTAGCGGTAATGGTGGAATTGAACAACAAACAAACCAACAAAATGCATTTATATTCATAAAATCATTATAATTATGGTTTAGCAAATCATTTCTCCAAGAAAATCACTAGAAATTAACACAGAATTCCGCTTTAGCGAAGTCAGAGTATCACTATGAATGCAGAAAAACTAGAATCATATACAATTTGTACTTCTCTCTCTTTCTTTTAGAGCGAGAAGTCTATTCGCACGTAAACGCGCTTTCAATACGAATGAGTGCGGATGCTTGAGGGCGGACTTCTCGCTCTAGCAAATGACGCCTCTAAGTAACAGAAAGAGATAGAGATACAGGAAAATGCCGATCCATGCGTGTAAAGTCCGTTTTACGAAAGAAGTCTCCTAGACGCGGCGCCACTGTCGTGTGACGGAATCATAAATCAATATTGATTAAGTTATTTATCCCGACATCATATAATGCCGGGGCCACACCAACGCGAAACGCCGATAATTATCGCGATGACGGGCGTTAACCTTTTAAGCACTTGGCTAAATATCAATTGCCGTGCCCCTAGCGCGCGGCTACCAATCGATAAAATCAAAATAAAATAATACCTACAATAAATAAGAAATCGCTGTATCGATTATAAAATAGTCAATATTTTTAATCTCTATTTAATAATGGTTTTAGTTGTACCACGCAGTTAATAGGACGATAATAGAACGAAAAATCGTGCATATTCTCTGTCGCAGAAATATGACATGACAGCGGTTAAAAGGTTAATCGTAGGTGCCAGCCACAACTTATCCCGATAATTATCGGCGTTTCCCGTTGGTGTGGCCCCGGCATGACAGGCTCTGGTTAATAAAATGCGCAATCGCAAACAGAGAAAGGTATGTGAGGTATGAGGGTAGTTGTAGGAGTGTTGATAACTATATAATAATAATTAATTCCATTTATCGCCGCGGGACTTCTTTCCTGAACTCTCTCACTCTGACTCTTAGGGCCGGTTGTTTCAAACGATTGCTTAGCGTAACATGCGTACGTCAAAAATAACGATTACGTACTCGTTAATGTTACTCGTTAACGTATGGCAAAGTAAGCATTTTGTAATTGTAATTTGAAACAACGCTTTTTTGGTTTGACGATAGTTAGCGCCATTTTTGACGTATACGCGTGCGTCAAGCGGGCGTGAAACAACCCGCCGCAAGTGTGAATTCACTCTAAAAATAAACAGTTAGGTGCTAACTGAAAGTCGTGTAGCCTTTAAAAGTTCCTCTCAAAAGATGACAGTTTTCAAAAATCATTTGTAAAACATAAAATGAGAAGAAATATCATTCATAATTAATAAGAATGCGAAAAAAACACAGTGACATTGACAATTTGTAAATTTTGTGAAAAAATAAAGTGATGTGTACTTGAAAAGCTCAAAAATTCTATATTTAATACATTACGAGAAAAACTGGTTAATTCAGAAATACCGATAGAAGTAAAGCTACTTAAGAAATTTCGCTGTAATTAAATAGACATCTAATTGACTGGAATTTGATTTTCTCAAATATTTTTATCGCTTCATAGTTTACAAAATGTTCACAAATCTGTAAAATGGTTTGATAGTGGTGTAAAATATTGCGATACCCATTTCACTCAAGGAGTACAAAAACTGGACTGTAACATCTCTAAGGAGTTCCATTTAAGATAGACCTAGATAGACTAACAATTACTCTAACCCCTTTACTATAAAACGTTGTATAGCGTCTGTACAGTTACACAACTAACACAACGCTTTGTCTTCTTCTTTCGAAAGTCAAATTACTGACGACTGAAAGAGAGAAATCGGTGTGTAACTATTCATCTGATATAATACGTTTATTAGTAAGGGGGTAATTCAATAATTACGTAGGCTTATACTGTTCTGAATATCTAATCGCATTATTCCCAAATATGCTTTTATAACTGAAATACCAACCCGTACTGAGCCCGCGTGGTGGATTACGGCCCTTTTCCTCTCATAGAGAGGAGGCCTGTGTCCCAGCAGTGGGAACATTATAGGCTGATTATGAAGATGCTAACTGAAATACTCATTTAATTCCGGTCTTTTGAGGCAATTATTGATTATGAGGAGACATTATGGTCTTGTTTTGGACACTAATCCCCTTACCAATAAATGTATTTTAACCTTTTAAGCGCTTGGCTAAATATCAATAGCCGTGCCCCTAGCGCGCGGCTACAAATCGATAAAATACACAAAATTAAGGAAATACAATAAAGCGATCGTTGTATCGATTAAAAAATAGTCAAAAAGTTTTTATCTCTATTTAATAATGGTTTTATTTGTACCACGCTGTTAATAAGACGAAAATAGAACGAAAAAGTCATGCATGTTCTCTGTCGCAGAAATACGACACGAGCGGTAGGGGCACGGAAACATGTGTCGCCTAAATGCGACACAAGCGGTCATAAGGTTAACAGATGAATAGTTACACACCGATTTCTCTCTTTCAGTCGTCAGTAATTTGACTTTCGAAAGAAGAAGACAAAGCGTTGTGTAACTTTACAGATGTTATACAACGTTTATTAGTAAGGGGGTAAGTTTAAAATAAACGTGGTTGAAAAGGATTTGTTATGTCTAAGAGATTGTACGGGAAATGTAAGTCACCAAATTGGTCAAACAAAAACATTATAAGCAAATATTTTCTATAAGTACAGACGCCAGCAAATCGAGCTACCCGAAACTGTAAAATTTTCCCAATCAACTTTGAACCTTATGCTTTAGCGATAAGGTTGAAAATCTATTAAAGAAATTTGACAGATTGTAGTAACTTGATGTGCTGGCGTCTGTACTTTGGAGACGAACTCATGATACCAACCAGCACGTAAGATTATTATTACACCATTATCAAACCAGTCTACCTACCAGAAGCTATTAATTCTCTAGCCATGTAAATAAATAAATAAAATAGAATGTAACTGAATCTTCCTATTATATATGCTTTAATTAGCTGTCATATTATAACCATACTTAAATGAACGTCTTTTCACCCTATGCTGCTGATCTTGCTGATTGGCTAACATTGTTACTACGTCATGAGCTATTTTCAAATACAGTGTCAAATTAAGTTACCTAGCAAAACTTTGCAGATGTATAGTTATATGGCGGCATTTACATCATCATCAGCCCTTAGCAGTCCACTGCTGGACATAGGCCTCTCCTGTTGCACGCCATTCAACTCGATTTTCGGCAACTCTTATCTAGCTGCTACCAGCCATCCTGCGAATATCGTCGCTCCACCTAGTCTGAGGGCGTCCTACCTTATGTTTATCGATTCGCGGTCTCCACTCAAGAATACGTCTACCCAAACAGTCATCGGTTCTACGGCTAATATGGCCGGCCCATTGCTACTTCAGTTTGCTTATTCTGTGAGCTATGTCGACAACTTTGGTTCTCTGCCGGATCACCTCGTTGCATTTATATCGCCACATGCAAACCTCACACGCAAAATCCTACATCGCGCAAGCAGAGTTTGCAGCGCGACTAGCATATATACAACGTCCCGACATTAATGGTCACACAACACCCGTCTGGTCGGAGGATCCTACCTTTTTTATAGAGGACTAGCTGCGCCCCGCGGTTTCACATACGTTTCGATCCCGTGGGAATATCGGAATAAAAAGCATCCTATGTCCTTTCCCGGGACTCAAGCTATCTCTATACCAAATGTCATCTAAATCGGTTCAGCGGTTTAGGCGTGAAAAGGTAACATACAGACAGACAGACAGTTACTTTCGAATTTATAATATTAAGTATGGATGAGTAAACTTTACATCCTATTCCTCATACCTCTATAGTTATTTGAAGTTATGAGCTTAGAAAATCAAGTTTATTTGTAAACTTTACACAAGTGATGGGTAACAATATCTAAACATCATAAAACAAACTAACCGATTTTCTAAACTCGACATTTGTAGTAACTTTTGTGTCTGTGGTATTCGGACCCAGAAATAAATCATCGATTCATTTTTTTTTCGTTTTATCATGTTATTCATCACGTCTAGGTCTGCGGAGTTGCGTAGCTAATATAATTTGATCCTGTATTCCGTTGCGATATGAATAAGGAAACATAATTCTAGTGAGAGAGAGAGAGACGGACGATACATGACAGATAGCATCATCTCTTTCTGAAATCATGTTGGCATTAATACTTCATTACACGGCACCAGCGATAAATTATGCGGAAAAAGATTGAATAAAAAAAATAAGGGTATATTTAAGTATGGTTGTGACATGACTATCAGAAAACTGTAGATTTTGTAATTTCAAAACGTTTTTCTATGTAACAATAGTTGGATTGGTTGAGAGAGATTGAGGTGAATCTTGCTGTAATACTCTTGTTTTGAAACGATCATCGAACATAGAAAAATGTAAAAGTAATATTTAAGAATAATTTCAACATTTCAAAAAATCTGCAGATTTTGTTCCTTTGTCGTTGAAATTTGGTTTACTAGGCGGCTTCAAATAATCCCTATTATTTCACCCTGCCCCACCAAGGTGCCCACAAGTGGTTTTCCCATGACACCTTGTAGTGAAAAAAGAAAATACATTAATTTAGCACAGACTAAAAAACACAATACAACAGATAAAAACAAAATTTCCACCAAACCCGATTAGTTGAGTGGGACAAAATCATCATCTGCCTAGCCTTTTCCCAAATATGTTGGGGTCGGCTTTCAGTCTAACCGGATGCAGCTGAATATCAGTATTTTACATGGTACGACTGCGTATCTGACCTCCACAACCCAGTTACTGGGTAATACGATACCCTTAGTAAGATTGAGTGGGACAAAATGGACATCGAAATTTAAAAGAATGACAAATTGGTGGGGCATAGTGGGTTCATACGTTTCAAGAACAGCCGGTCTACTCTGTAAAAAAACATTGGTTGTCTGTAAAGTCGGTTTAGGGACGATAATTTTACGTGATAACGTCATAAGAAAACATCGGATCGTGCCTCTCTATCGCTTGTTCCGCGCTCTCGCTTGCACCCTCGGTTCAGGCGGAACGTGACAATGAGTCATGCTTTTTCGTGCGTGCAGCCGGCGTTCATCGATTTATAAGACGTCATCACGTCAAAAATTTACTGTGACAACTTTGCTGAAGTGAAGAGAACCAGAAAGCAAATTCTCGTAATTAAAACCGTTCAAAATCCAGTCGCAATCTCATCTCAGCGACAGTCAATGTCGAAAACTTGTCAAAAATTTAGGGGTTTTACAGATATTTCTGACAGATTGGGACAGATCAGACTGTGAACGTTCTTAAAACTTAAAATTACTAGAATTGCCCCTCTGATGCTATGGATAGACACTATTATTGACAGCTCACTGCACCTATGTTTCCACGGTGAAATTGTTACAGAATTGGTCTGCTGTATTCATTACTTTATTAAAATAATAGTGAAATTCGAGTCGGATTATCAAAACAAGAGTAATTAGGTAAAAGAAACAACTTGACACGACGATTTCCTCTTGTATTTTGTTCCTAAACTTGTACTTATAATATTGTGAATAAGTGTTAATATCTACATTAAAACCACCATTTGTATCGGATACAAATCACTTCTACATGATTCTGTATTCTTGTATATAACACATAAACATAACGCCTGTATTAACCGAGGGGTTACTCAGAGGAGTACCTATGTACACCCACCTCTCAACTGTGGGAAAATCAAAATTTGATTTATAACAATAGAAAAAGTAATTGTGTCTCATTAGCAGTGATCGGAATAAGCTGAGTATATTTAACTAAATTTTAAAGAACAGAGACGGTAATCGGAGACATCCTTATGACTAAATTTTATTTATCAAAACATTGATTACGATTTATAATGTTTATGATAAAATAAGATCTAGAGTTCCGGTAAAAAAAAAATTGTCATAAGGAAGTCTCCGATTTCCGTCTCTGTTCTAAACTTTCGATCACTGCTCATTAGTCACAGTTTCGCTAATTACGTTATTGTAAATATCTTCCATTATTTTGTTTTGTTGCTATAGATTATAGTCGTCGCGTTTTAGAATAGCAATAGCGATCATTGACCCACCTACATTTTCTAGCATTTTTGAAGTGAAAACTTCTTTAGGCACGTTGGGCATTTTATGAGATGGGAAAAAACCATTGAATTCGCGCCACTGTTACCGTAACCGACACCGCTTCGGATGTGTTCGGCTGTCCTCGGGATGTACTCGGTTTTAATGTATATCCGATATGTCAGTGAGTGATGGCAAAGTAGTCTGTTTGTGTTTTGTTTTCACTTCTGTCGGCACTCCCGGAGTGCCACTGTTTTTTTTTTTTATTTCGAAAACTGAAATAAACTCCGTTAACGTCCTGAATCAATATCTATCGTAATTTTCAACCTATTCCAATAACGAAATACCATAAATAGTTTATTGTTTGGGTACCTACGGAAAGATATTAGGGACAGGGCAATGGCCGCTATTGTCTAGCTAAAACGCGACAACTTTATAAGGTCAAATTAAATGAGCAAGCGAAACTCCGTAGACGTGATGGGTGCCGATATCTAAACATGATAAAACAAACAAGAAGTTGATTTGATGACTTTTTTATGTGGTCAACGACCGCAGTTAGTGTACACTTGTAATATCAGTTTTTAAAAAGACTTAAGCTATTGCATAGCTTTTATCGCGGGCTTTGAGCGCGGCGACCGAATCAAGAAATTCCGTAACGAAAATAAACCTAACACCCCCCACTCCGACCGGCACAGCGGTGCGGCGTTGAAAGCCGTGCATCGTCTAACGTCGTTTCAGTTCGGCAGACTTCGGCACGGTGTTTGTGTGCGTGCGACTAGACGTATGCGTGTAGACGTGGTGGTCACCACGCTCAAAAAGTGTAACTTGAATTAATATCAAAGAAAAAACTTGAGTTAATAACAAAGAAAAAAAAAATATTGCATAAATATTATTATTATATTAAAAATGCTATGCAATAGCTTTACCGCGGCAGTCTCCGTGTGCCACACGTATTTTTTTTTTTTTTTTTTTGTAAACTTCATTGACGTCACTGCTATCGATATTTCAACGCGATAAAACAAAAGAAAACAGATTCTCTCATCAAGTAACAACACTACCATCGGTCGTTGACCCCTGAAATACATCAAATCTTTAATTTTTTCGTATTTACCACCTATCATGTCTGCTGAGTTTCGCTATAAATTTAATTTACCCTGTATAAAAAAAGTACTATTTTGCTTTGATACAATTATTGTATCGGATACAAAAGTGGACAACGAACTAAAAAAAAACTCATGAAAAATATTGAATTACATAATAAGGTGCATACTTTATTTAGGGAAAAAAAAACGTTAAAATGCATTTCATTTTTGAATAAATTGGATAAGTTTGATATTTTACACAAGTAAGTTGCTTTTTGTCTGTAAAGTGCTGTGCTGTTGATAAATTGTGATATCGATTCGATAAATGTTGTTAGAGCACAACACTAGCAATATTTATCGATGTCGGTAATGACGTCATCATTGAGGCTAACGTATTTCAATTGATATGGACCATTGAATGTGTGGAGTAATTTTTCTTTTAACATATTTTTTCATGAACGAAAAAATTAGATAACTTCTGATATCTCGAAAATGTGCACGGATATGTCAATAAAGAAAAATCTTGTTAATTTCTGTGATGCGCAAAGGCCTAATTTTATGCTTGAAAATGGTCATAATTATACTCTAATGGTATGTTCAAGTGAACTGAAAAACAATCTATAATAAACTCGAAGTCTGTATTTCAAGTCTGCAAAGAAGGCTCTAGAAGATAGTGCTTGCTTTAAAAAAATAGTAAAACAATTAAAATTATTTGTGTTTGCGATTTTATTACGCATGAACATGCGATTAAAAAATCGCATCACACTGCGCGCTTAGCCTAAATAAGACATACCATAATAAAATCCCTTTAATAATAGCATTGTGTGACCTAAACCCGCACTGAATTCACGCTTTTCTGTAGTTAATTTTTACACAGAAAAACGTGTCCTTAGTGCGGGTTTAGGAAGTGTTTAGCATGGACTGCTCAAGTCACCGATGTACTGTTTCACTGTTCATGAACAAATATTTAAAAGTTGAATGGAAACAAGATAATATAGAAACAGATTGTATAAGTAAGTAATTTTTAAGTGATTTTTGATTTTATTGGTGTTTGCAAATCATGTTAGATGTTGAGTGTAAATGTCCGTGCGGACTGAGGGAGACTGTCAGGCAGAACTGACAGTTCTCAGCTTGTGCTGATATAAGGAAAATGTGAAGAATGTGATCGAGAGACGTGTGATAAAAATGAAAATTGGACATACTTTGCTATATATTGTAATAAAATATAATTCAAATTCATAATTTTTAAACGGTTTTTATTTTATTCAATCCCCTCCCAACACTCATGATACTTACACGTAGGTACAGCGTTACAGGGTTCTTAAGGCGCGCGGCGAAAATTAGAAAGCGGTAGTTGTTCATTCATTCAATAAAACCCAATTTTTTTTTAATAAACACATATTATTATTATTGATCTGTCGTCAGTATATCAATATACAAATATATACACATCAGGGGGTCACTCTCTTGGGGTCACGAGGGAACATGGACGTCTTGCGAATGTTGTCCAGTCCGAGGTACAGCATTACGACGCGTTCCATGCCGATGCCGCCACCTGAAGAAAGATAAAATATTTATTTGAAGAATGAAAAAGTAATTAATAAATAGCTATAATTGATACTTTGAGATCTCAACATTATCTGCCTAGCCTTTTCCCAATTATGTTGGGGTCGGCTCCCAGTCTAACCGGATGCAGCTGAATACGAGTATTTTACATGAAGCGACTGCCTATTTGACCCCCACAACCCAGTTATTGGGTAATATGAAACCTCTCGGTAAGACTGGTTATCAGACTTTCGGGCCTCTAACGACTGTCAAAGATCCACTAATGACAGCTGGGACCAACGGCTTAACGTGCTTTCCGAGGCACGGAGGGGTCTCGGTATGTAAAGATGGTCACCCATCCACAGACCAACCGCGGCGAGCGTAGCTTAACCTGATCGATCGACCTGTGCGGCTGTTATTACTTAGCCACGGGCCCCTCTAATACGTTGAGATCTACAAAAGTCAAATAAAATCCTAGTGATTTCTAGAAAAAGTAGCGTGTGTGTGTGTGTGTGTGTGTGTCAGTGAGCAGTGGTGGTCCAGTAATAACGGCCCCAATTTACGAGTTGTAGGTTGTGGGTTCGAATCCAGACAGGTGCATTACTTTGTATAAATAATTTCATCACCACTGCTTTCAAAACGGTGAAGGAAAACTTCGTGAGGAAACCGGCATGTCCTAGAACCAAAAATTCGAAGACATTCGGTGACATCTACCAACCCGCACTGGGCCCGCGTAGTAGATTACTCCCACTACCTCTTGAAGAGAGGAGGCCTGTGTCCCAGCAGTGAGCACATTATTGGCTGATCAGGAGTAGATTTCTTTATCCAATCAGAATTTAAATAAGTGTAGTGTGTTCCCTGAATAGCCACATAAAGATGGATAGTTTATGTGGGCTCCAGATTAGGATGGCTTTACAAGCGAGCCAGTAAACCTGGGATTTTGAACAACTATATAGATCTTAATAGTAGTTAAAATACTATTTACCTGCGTGAGGCGGGCAGCCCAATCTGAAGGACTCGATGTATGCGGCTATCTTGGTGATATCTGAAAAATAAGAAATAACAAAAATATTAATAACTAGCAGCGCCCCGCGGTTTCACCCGCATAAGTGTCGACCCTGTAGGACTATCAGGATAAAAAGTGCCCTATATGTTATTCTGATGTATAAGCTATATTACTGTAAAGTTTCATCAAAATCCGTTTAGTAGTTTTTACGTGAAAGAGTAACAAACATCCATCCTCACAAACTTTCGCGTTTATAAGTAGGATTTTAATTAAAAATTAAGAATTATTGCTGCCATTTGCTCTTTTGGCTTTTGAATCTTGTTATGATCGGGTTCAAAAGGTGGCCTGTCCACATTGTGAGGGTGATCATTGTCTGGGCTAGGCTTATCCTATCTCGGAACAGCTACAGAGAGGAGGCCGGTGTCGAAGCAGTGGGAACATTATAGGCTGAATTATGCTATGAGTAAGATTTTAACCAGCATAGCTATTCACAAACACTCGATACGCTTCCGTATCGTATCGAACATTAATCATTGTTATTGTAGGAGTCTTCTAAACGCTGTTCACAAGTCCAAAACCCGAAAATTTTGTCAGTTTAAATCGAATAGACGCCCGCTATTCTTCCAACAGCTATTTGCTGTTGAGGGCAAGTCAAAGCAGGTTATCGAAATGTCAGGTTTTCGATACGATAGCCTGTCGTATGGTTGTGAATCAGGGCTCTGAACAGGGTTTGTTTACTTTCATCAGATATTTTTGGAACAGATTATATTAATCTGTCAAGCTCCGCTAATGAGACACAATTGATTTTCTATTGTTTCGTCGCCAATTGGTGACGCGCGCCGCTTGACCGGTTAATAGTTATTATTCTTTGATATAATTTTGTTTACTGACCGATCCCGTGATGTTTAGCGCGTTCCGTCAAGAACTCCGGGTCGTGTATCCTCTGCGCACCGCTCAGGATTTCTTCACCACGCATGAACATGTCGTAGGAGTTCGACACTTTCTGTAATTTGATAAAAAAATAATTGATTGTTACTTTTCTTGTAAATGAAAGATAAATAATAAAAATAAATGTTAGTTTTCGATAACATTATTTTTTTAAATAATTGATGACACACCCTTTATAAGTTCCCATTAAAATAGATGGACAAACATTTAGAAATCATTCAGACCACCAAAATAAGGACAATGGTAAAAAATATATAAGAAAAACGCATTAGATACATACAAAAAATAATAATCATCTAACGGAAATACAATAATGTGCCATTTGGGCAATTTATTATTTTAGTTAGGTCAAAATAAAATCACTTAAATCAGTGTTTTTTTTGCTTGGATATCTTTGGTTAGACGTACTGAGCGCTGTGTTAAAATTTGTCCGTCTATTTTAATGGGACCCTGTATAATATACAACGTGTGTGTGTGTACAACTTTCACTATGGGACCAAACCTAAAATCGTGAAAAAAATCAGCTGTTCCCTATATTTATGTTCGCATAACTCGTCAAATTGTAGGGAACACCAGAAACACCACAATACTTCATTTGACAACAATATGGTCTCTAATTACAACACCCACGTTTATGACAGAACATAAAAAGCCAACTCACCGGGTTGTTCGGGTCAGGCATGGTATAGAAAGGCCTGACAGCCAGCGGGTACTTATCCAGGATGTAGAAGTCAGTGTCATACTTGGCCCTGACCAGTCTACCCAGGAGTTTCTCGTCCGGGGTCGAGAGATCGTCTTCTTCACCTACTGTCACTCCTGGAAGATAGAAATATAGTACATTACTGCAGCGGCCAGCAAATGAGGCATTGACGGACGACATACGTACGTCCATCAATGCTTAGTTGTGGCCAAGGCTTGTATAGTACTTTTCTCAAATAATGCGCGGAAATTAAAACTAAGTAGTACCTAGTCAGAACTTTTTTGTCAAATACAATTACTTTTCAAAATCAATGACGAACAACGAACAACAATTATTTTACCCACGCGTTAATTTTTTTTTTCAATAATCAGCTTTCTATTTGCAAGCCAGTTCGAAATTTAAATAAAACCTTTGATAAGTTCCTTCCTTGGTTGCCATGTTTCGGAGTAAAACTTCGATCTATTTTTTAATTACACGACAGATATGAGTTTACAATGTAATTTATTTGGTCGCTAAACTACGACAGATATGGATTTTCATACAACTTTTGCCGGCCGCTGCTCGCATGTATTTGGCCAGTACAGTAATTTCGATTTATCTCGAAGATGGTTGTCAAAATAATGCTCAAATTTCCAAGCATGTTTGAGAAATAATAATTACCTAATGATAATTATATTCACAATAGACAACGGACAGTCCTCTATACAGGGCTTGCATGGAGGCTGAGGAAACCGTTGCGCATGTGCTCTTTGCATAAACCCTCGGGGCACCAAGATCTTACACAGATGTTTTAATAGACCAGGAGATGTAAATCGACATCAACACAAAATGATTACCTGCTTCCTTTAGCATCTGTATGCCCTGAGGAAACTCCAACCTGAGCGGCGGGTCGAGGAACTTGAACGGTTCCACGCGGTACTGCTGGCCCACCGTCGCTATCTCTGACGCGAACCTAGATACATAGGAAATTATTATTTCACTAGCTTCTGCACGCGGTATCGCCCGCGTAGGAATTATCCCACGGGAAGGTGCTAACGAAACAAAAAATGGGGTGTGGCTGTGTCATGGACACGGCCGTGTATTGTACGTTTACGTAACGGGATTGATCTGCTCGGCCGCATTCATTCTTTTACGTTCCCGGCACAGCTTGACTCGGTCTTAAGGTGTTTTATTGGTACCATTTGATTTCTCTTGAGAAGCCCTTGCCAACCGTATACGATCTCTGTATTTTGATTTGACTTATTGACGCGTATAGGTCGACATTATATATTTTTGATATTATTTTTCTTTTTATTTTAACACATTATTTTCACTGTCACTATTTTACACTAATGTTTTGTATACAATCGAAAGATTTCGACGAGAGGTGACGATGAAACTTAAACGAACGTCGTAGCTTTTCCGAGTCAAAAGTTATACTAAGTGGAAATCTCGACACGCAGCAAAATTACCTAAAAATGCGTCACAGTCCTCACTTGGCGTAATGAATTCTTTGATCCTTTAGCTATCCATTGGTGTAATTGAATTTAGGATGGAGATGATATATATGAAGCCGCAACACTAAACTGTATCTCCGGATTTTGTTATCATTGGTTTTTTTTTTTGCCTCTCACTATGGAAGCAATTTTAAAGACGTATTCACGTCAAAAGTGAGACATCTCCAACCCGCACTGGGGCCGCGTGGTAGTAAACAAAGAAAAAAGATTCCATGTTTTTTTCTGGCGTCAATGACCACTGGTAATGTTACTTGAAGTACTTGAGAAAATCCATATTTTTTGGATTAAAATTTTAGATATCGATTGCCATCATTCTGTGGAGTTTCGATGGATAATTTAATTTAACCCTGTATATTATCAAAATGTACTCACTGGTCCCTCAGTCCTCTGAACATGTCCGTCAGAGTCCCAGCGATGGTGTCCACGACCTCGTGGTAGTGATGTTTGAAGGACATCTCGAGGTCGAGTCCCACGAACTCCGTGAGATGGCGGTGCGTGTTCGAGTCTTCGGCGCGGAACACTGCGCCTACTGTGAACACCTGCGGAGTGGGGAAATGAAAGATATGTAGCGCGTTTTTGGATTTTTGACGCACGGCTCAGCACTTACAGTTGAAAATCCAACAGCGCGCTTCTATTTAGGCATCATATTTGTACTAGAATTTACTATTGAATTTATAAATGGGACAGGATTTGTAATTATCTACCAGATACGTTAAGTTCCGACCGCGTCAAATTTGCCAAAGATGTAAACAACAATGGCCGCTCGAAAATCTCCGAGCTAACTAGACGAAAACAAAAACAAAACAAAAACAAAAAAAACATTTATTTCTAGCAGCACAATAACAACCTTAGGAAAATATAATATATATATAAAAGAATAAAGATAAATAAGAATAACATAAGATCTCATAACGAATGACTAACGTATATGGTTGTTAGAGAGTAATTCACACTGACCTCCGTACTAGTAAAAACTGTATCACGGTAGGTCAGTCCTCCTCGTTCTCCGACAATCACATACTCAATCAGTGAACCTAGTATTTTAAAACATTATGCAGGTAGTTCAGTAATAATTATTACAATGCTATCATTACTACAAATCGTAAGGTGGGTAAAATCAGAAAAAAAAATAAGTATATGCAAAATATTTAGACAAAAATTTGTTTAAAAGAAGATGTTGTGTTGATGTTTGAACGATGTAGTGTGTAAATGTAATAGATGTATGTGACTGAATGTGTGTGAATACGAGCTGTTTGTTTGTATTTATGATAGGCTTACTAATAGCTTTTCTGTGTTAACATAATCAATTTGAAGTAGAAATTCATCTAAAATCTTTTTGCAATTATAGCTTGACAAATCACGTAACCTCAAACTCCTAGACAGCTGATTGTATAAATGAGGCCCGATATGGTCAAAAAATCTATCAGCAAATACCGTTTTGGTTCTAGGAACGGAATACACTAAATCCTTTCTACGTCTGGTTGTCGAAAGAGGTAACTTAGAGTGTTGCTGTAGGATCGTAGTTTTTATAAACAATTGTCTAATCGTAAGTAATGACAGTTCTTTGTATAGTGTATGTGTGGGGTACATAAATCCCTTGAAATTCATTACCTTAAGTACAGCTCGCTGCGCTCTTTCTAGGGATAACATTATTGTTTTAGATGCGCCTCCCCAAGCAGTGATACAGTAAGTTATTATTGATTGGCAAAGAGAAAAATATATAGTTCGTAGTAGTTTCGGTTGGCAAACATTCCTCAGATTTTTAAATAAGTGGATCATTCTCCTAACTCGAGTAGTCACGGATGCTATTTGTTCCTTCCAAGAGAGATTTTGGTCAACAATAAGACCCAGATATTTGATGGAAGATACCTGTGAGAGACTGTAGCAGGAGCAAGACAGAGGATTTATGCATGAATGAATTTTGATTAATGAGGAATTGATCGGTGGTTGACTACTATTACGAATACTGAAGGCAATGTACTTAGTTTTTTGTGCATTTAGGGTAAGAAGGTTGCGGTCAAGCCAGGTTGTAACTTGACCAAAACCCTCATCTGCCAATTTAAAAGCCTCGCTCCATGTGCTGCCTCTAAACAGGAGAACCGTATCATCGGCAAATGTAATTATTTTACCGCGTGTGAGACGAATGTCACACAAGTCATTTATGTAAATAAGGAATAAAGTAGGTCCCAAAATGCTGCCCTGAGGTACCCCAAATAGGACTTTTTCTGGTTGACTTGTGTAATCCTTCATTCTCACACATTGCGTCCTGTTTGACATGTAATCGGTAATCAAATCCAGCGCAACACCACGAACACCGATGCTCTTCAACTTTCTTAGGAGTATGGGAACAGAGACCGTGTCAAACGCCTTTGCTAGGTCCAGGAACACACCTATGGTCTTGTCACCCTTATCCAAACCATCGACAACATATGATAGAAGCTGATGAACAGCATGCGAAGTTGATTTATTACTCCTGAAACCGAACTGGTTCGCAGACAGAAGCCCGTTGGATTCTAAGAAGCTTTTCAAGCGCTTATTTATAATACGCTCGACGATTTTTGACAGGGTAGGCAACAAGGAGATTGGCCTATAGTTTGAGACACAGCCTCCGTCCCCAGACTTATATATAGGGATAATAATAGATTGTTTGAGGACGTTAGGAAAGACGCCTTTAGTCAAGCACAGATTACAAATCAGAGTTATTGGTAAAGTAAATATCTCAACGCCTAGTTTAAGTAAGATTGAGGGAATCTCATCCCAGCCACTGGAGTTAGATGACTTTAAATTAATTATTGTACTTTTCACTTCAGTTTCGTCCGTCGGCAGCAAGGCGAAAGATTTAAGAGGCGAAAAGTTTGGGTTATACAATCTAGCTAAATCATCTTCGTTTCTTTGAGTTCTTACTTGGATGCTATGAGCAAATTGACTTCCTACATCAGAAAAATATTTATTTATATAGTTAATAGAATCTTGCGGATTAGTTTTACTTTTTAAAAGGTCATCAAAGTCTTTTGTGTGAATTTTGTATCGACAGATTTCCTTAATTATAGCCCATTGCTTTTTTAGATTATTTTTGTGAATGTTTATTTGTGATCTTAGGTATTTATTCTTTAAATTTTTTAGTAAATTTGTACAAGTATTGCGATATCTTTTGTAGGTTATATTCAGTATCTCATTGTGAGGGTCTTTTCTTAGGTTTTGGTGCAAATGATCTCTATTCCTCATACAGCGACAGAGTCCAGGCGTTATCCAGGGCTTAATGTTACGTTTTCTGCGAGACAGTTTACAGATGTACGTATGTTTATTGATGCTATCTCTTACTATGCATAGGAACTTATTGGTGACTTCATTAGGGTCATCAGAATGTAATAAAACAGTCCAGTCGATTTGTTTTAAATCCTCTATGACCGCAATGTAATTTATTTTTTTATATTTTGTCTTTTTTTTCTCAGACGTTACCGATTTTTTAGGGAAAGATATCATAACACTGCAGTGATCCGTTATAGTCGAGTCGCATACTAGGGTTAAAGTATCGTCATTAGTTTTGACAAAGCAATGGTCCAGACAATTATTTTCTCGAGTCGGATAAAAATGTGATGCAAGAAGACCGTGCGAGGCAAGGAGGTCCATATATTTTGATGTCTTATTATCAGTACCGTCCCTAATATTAATATTTAAGTCACCTATTAATATGATGTTTTTATATCTTTTATATGTATGTAATACATTATCTACAGCGTTAACGAAATTGTCAATATTTTTAAACGCGGGTGGTCTGTATAAAGATATGATTGCTAGGTCGTTATCAATAGTAGTGACCAAACAATTAACATCACATCCTTCACCCGTAGGTTCCGACACAGAAACTTTCAAATGCTCGCTAACAAAAATGACAATACCATCGTTTTGGTTAATATGATTAGTAGTCGCGAAAACCCGGTAAGAAGCAATATCAGGTAGGTTTGTATTTTCTGACAGCCAACATTCGGTTAAAATAATAAAGTCAAACGAAATATCAAGTCTAGACAGAAGTACACGAAGTTCATCAAAGTTATGATTAATACTCCTAATATTTTGAGTTAACACTTTATACGTATTAGTTTTATCAAACAAAATTTTGCAATCCTCCGGTATGTCTATGCATTGGGCATTCCCAACATTGATATGTTCATCAATGTCTGAGGCGATGTTAATTAAGTCAACCATATTGTTTAACAAAAAAAAGTAAAATCATCTGCTTTAGGGAAACGCCAAAATGCAACAGGCACGTAAATATGCAAAATAATGAACAAAAACAGTCTATCCGAAATCTGTGTGTGATGTGTAGTGATTGTGTGGCGTGAAATTGTAATTTTGAGTAACATAGACAAATGAAGAAATAACAGTAAATATGAACTAAGTGTGTGTATCCTACGGTTTCTAAAAGTTTAACAAAAATGAAAAGTAAAAAATCGACATGCAATAAACAAATAAACCAAAGTAAAAAGGATAACATGGCTTTAACCAAAAGTCATTTTCTTAAATTGGCATTTGGAATGTTAGTGTTCTCAATATCAGCAACAATACCATCGATGAGTTCCTCGGAGTTTATGAGTATCGATGGAGATCCCTCATTTTTCTTAATGAAAATTCTTCCATTTGAGATCCAGCAGAACTTAAACTCGTACTTTTTCTGTAGTGACCGGGCTAAATAATGTAGTTTACGTGCTTTAGGAGTCAAGGATTCTGAAACATATATTGGGAGTTTCTCACCCGAGATCTGCAGTTGATTTGTGTTCAATTTATCCTCCTTTTGCTTCTGATTATATAATTTAATAGCATTAAGTATATCTACACGTGATTTAACTGTCTGATACTCAACAACAATGACGTTGTTTTGACTAGCTTTCTTTTTATACACTTGGCGAACATCACCAGGGGAGATGGGTAAATCCACTGCCTTGTGCAGGTGAGACACAATTTCGCTTAAGTTATCAGTGTTACACAAGGGCACGTTTTTAATTTCAATAGTAGTCTCTCGCTGTTTTCTTTGCAAATCTTCAATTTGACCTTCTAGGACATTTATTTTAACATGAGCCTCTTCATTGGCTATCATAATATTTTCATATTTATGTTTCAAATCTTTGCACATGGTCACTGACTCTTCTAGAGCTTTCTGCAGGATTGTATTAGACTGAATTATTTCTTTGTTCTGGTCTTTGATTTCATTAAACATTTCATTCAGACTGAGAAATTTTGAGTCTTGGTCATCTTTCATAGATGAGAACATATTCCTTAATTCACAACGCAATTCAGTAATTTCATCATCAGACTGACGTTGTTTTCTTTTTCTTGAAGATACGAAGTCAGTGTCTTCTGTAACGCATGTAGATAATTCTGGTTGCGACGCGTATGTAGTTTCTTTGGGCGAACGTAACATGTTAATTTGTCTATAAACCTTGCGTATACTGTGCAAAGCGCTCCTTATCTAAATCACGACACTGAGCGCGTGATCGAACTAATTAACGAAGCGACAGTTACTTCTCGACCGTAGGTACTTTAAGCTATGGTTTATTTTACTTAGGTACTCAAAACTATTTTATTTTGAATAATATTTTTAGAGCGGCTTGAACGGTAGACACGTCTATTCACTGCGAATGCGAACGAGGAAGGGGGAAAACAAACATTACATAAAATAAATTCTCTTGTTTATCGATTTTATTCAATTTCAAGCGGCCGCACTTTAGCTGGAAATTATATGTAGCCAGTTCGACAATGGCGACCCTTTAAAATTATTATTATTTCCTAGCGTGTAACATGACTCGTCAGACCGAATTTAGTTTTAAATACTCGATCCCAACTAATGTAACAGAATTAGGCGGCAGAGTTAAAGGCATAGGTAGGAGGGATTAGGTCTCTCCTTACGTATTTGGCGTTCTTCGGTTAGTGTATCGAGGCTGGAAATTATGAGGAGGTGGTGAAATTATGAGGTGGTGGTGAAATTATGAGGAGGTGGTGAAATTATGAGGAAATGGTGACATGAGGAGGTGGTGAAATTATGAGGAGGTGGTGAATTTATGAGTAGGTGATGAAATTATGAGGTGTTGAAATTACGAGGAGGTGGTGAAATTATGAGTAGGTGGTGAAATTATGAGGAGGTGGTGAAATTATGAGTAGGTAATGAAATTATGAGGTGTTGAAATTATGAGGAGGTAGTGAAATTATGAGTAGGTGGTGAAATTATGAAGAGGTGGTGAAATTATGAGGAGGTGGTGAAATTATGAAGAAGTGATGAAATTATGAGGTGGTGGTTAAATTATGAGGAGGTGGTGAAATAGGACTGGTGTCCGCCACTCCACGTCCAAGCGCATATTTTGCGAATATTTGCGTTAGTAAAACAAAGAAAAACACTCCGGGAGTGCCGACAGAAATGAAAACAAAACACAATCAGAATACTTTGCTATCACTCACTGACATATCGGATATACATTAAAACCGAGTACATCCCGAGGACAGCCGAACACATCCGAAGCGGTGTCGATTACGGTAACAGTGGCGCGAGTTCAATCGTTTTTTTTTTCCATCTCAATAAATGCACAGCGCGCCCAAAGAAGATTTCACTTCAATAAAATTTGTGTTACGAGTATTCACCAACCTTGTCGAAGTCCGCCGCGATGGCCATCTGCTTGTAAAGCTGGGGGCTCTGCGCTAGGTAGGCGGATGACTTGAAGTAGGAGACTGTGAACACGTTGGCGCCGCCTTCTGATGCCGCCGAAATTATCTTAGGCGTGTGGATCTCGACGAAACCTTCAAATTGATTAGTACATTGGGATATGGTGATAGACGTCATAGTTAAGGAAAATTAACAATTCCAGTAAAGGCAATGTAGCGGTATCTACAACGCCACATGCGAACAACGCGTCATACTCACGTCACGCAAATCCTGCAACTCGCAAGCAGAGCTTACCGCGCAACTAGCATAGATACGACAGCCCGCCATGAATCATCGGGCAGTTTCCCGCCAGACATTACACCCGTCTGGTTGGAGGATCCTCCCTTTTCTATAGAGTATGAGTGAACTTTACACCCTGTTCCTCATACCTCTGTAGCAAGATTTAAAAATGCATGGGTTAAAGCCATTTCGGTAATTTTTGCGGGGGATGCGATAAGGTAGCCCGCGAAATTATAATTTTCTTACATTTTTTGCAAGTGATTCGCGACCGTAACATACTCATATGCGTATTTACAAAATTATAATCATTAGAATCATCAATACAACAACGGTCTTATAACAAGAAAGCCAGTTCTAATTCATCATCATTTCAGCAACCTCATCTCGGCGACAGTCAATGTCAAAAATATAGGTAAGCTAGTTGCGCCCCGCGGTTTCACCCGCATAAGTGTCGAACCCGTGGGAATATCGGGATAAAAAGTAGCCTATATGTTAATCTAGGGTGTCAGCTACCTCCGTACAAAATTTTATCAAAATTGGTCCAGCCGTTTGAGCGTGAAGACGTAACAAATAGGTATATAAACACACACACTCACAAACTTTCGCCTTTGTAATTAATATTACAAAGGCGAAAGTTTGTGAGTGTGTGTGTGCGTCTAATCACACTAATGTGTGATTAGACGTACTTTGACCTACTGACACTGAGATTACGAGTGCGAACGTGTTAAAAGTACGGAAATCGCCCCTCTGGTCGTTCCTGCTCATTTGGACAATAGTTTTCTGTTTTTTCCGTAATCACCACACTTGGTAAACTCACTGGTGATTATAGAAACAATTGCTATAATATCTACAGTACCTCTCTGAGTAAGTATGTCTCTGAACAGACGACAAACTCCGGCCTCCAGTCTGAAGATGGCCTGGTTTGCGGGTGTGCGCAGGTCTAACACGCGGTTGTCGAGACGAGTGTCCTGGTTCACGCGGATTCTTAGTGCTTCGGGGTCCTTTGAATAAAGAAATACTAAGAATTTTAGAAACTGTATAGAATGGCAAGTATTCTTAAGGAATGCATTTCACTACAAACCAAGGACAAGAAAAGGAATGTTTTATACTAATCTAAATTGAAATCTATACTTTTCAATCAACCAATCAACTCAGTCCACTGCTGGACATAGGCCTCTCCCAGAGTATTATAAATGCGGAAGTATGTTTTATCCCGCAATGCACTAACCATGTGGATCTCCATATGAATGAAACCGCGAGGCGTAAATAGTTGGCTATAAACTTGTCTTTAGCAGCATTTGTTTTTTTAAATATGGTATTTAGGTACTTACATCGTTCTTCTCCGGCCTGGCCGCATCTTCGATCTGTAGCGGAAGCTGCGCACGCGCTGCGGACACGAGCCACACTTGCGTGGCCACCAGCTCCACGTCACTCACTGTACATGACTCTATGGGCGTGGCCGTCTTCACTACCGTCGCGTACACGTCTATGATTGACTCTTTGGTTATGCTGGAAAGAGACGGAGATAGTTTTATAGGTTAGACTTCAAAATTCAATTCAGGAATTAGCAGATTTTGAAAACTTAAAATTACAAAAGACAACTCCTAAAGTAAGGCCCGGACTCCACTGAAGCGGAGACGTGCAGGAATGGTCCAGTCACAGACGAAACGAGTGACGCGATGAGGATTTCAACCATTGTGATTGGTCGATTTCTGCACGTGTCCGCTCTGTTCAGCTTCAGTGGAGTCCGGGCCTTACAAAAGGCAGCCCCCCTAAAGTTTTTGTTTTAGTGTTTATCAGAGAAAACTTGTAAACGGTCTTATAGGCCTTATAGCCGCATCTACACTGCCACAGGCGAACTACGCATCACTGACGTCACGCATAATCCTGCATCGCGCAAGCAGAGTTTACCGCGCAACTAGCATAATATAAGGTATTAAAAAATTAACCCGACAAACTTTAAGAGGTGCTTTAGACCATCGAACTGAACAACTTTCACTATGGGACCAACTCTGAAATCACGAAAAAAAAATCAGCTATTTAATACTAAAGTTCAAGACCTACTTGACAAAAATATATGAAACAGCTGATTTTTCTTCGTGATTTCAGAGTTTTTCCCACAGTGAAAGTTGTTCAGTGAAAGTTGTGGGACTGGGCAGGTCACACTTATAGGTTGCATCCAGACAGATGGGCCAAAGTCGTCACACAGTGGGTGCCTGAAGACGTGCGTCGTCACCCAGGCAGGCCTAAGAAACGCTGGCGTGACGATTTAGACTCATTCCTAACCGACTGGACGGAGAAGGCACACCACAAGGAAATGTGGAAGAAAATGGGGGAGGCCTTTGCCCAGCCGTGGGACAGTGCAGGCTAACGGAAAATAAAAAACAGAAAGTTGTTCAGTTCGATGGTCTAAAGCACCTCTTAAAGTTTTTCGGGTAAATTTTATAACACTTTGTATAAAGCGTCCCGACATCAATCGTTGGGCAGTAGCCCACCAGGCACGACACCCGTCTGGTCGGAGGATCCTCCCTTTTCTATGGAGGATGAATGAACTTTACATCCTGTTCCACATACCTCTATAGTCTTCAATAATATATTTTTTAAGAAAATCACACTATAATATTATAAAGGCGAAAGTTTGTGAGTGTGTGTGGGTGTGTGTGGGGGGGGTGTTTATATGTTTGTTACTTCTTCACGCTCAAACGGCTGGACCAATTTTGATATAATTTTGTATGGGGGTAGCTGACACCCTGGATTAACATATAGGCTACTTTTTATCCCGATATTCCCACGGGATCGACATTTACGCGGGTGAAACCACGGGGCGCAGCTAGTCGTAAATACGTTAGCCGTTAACGGGCGAGTCTATTGCCCTTACAGCTAGTAATACATACTTGCCAGTGAACTTGACCATCTGCTTGCTGACGGCTCGCTCGTCGCTCACACTGATCAGCACCTGCACCGTGCTGCTACTCTGCCGAAGCACAGCGAAGCACTGCTTCCCTTTCGCTCTGGACGTTTGTAGGCGAGCTGGAAGGAGACATAAAACATTTAAACGGTTACTAGAGACAAACCAGTGAAGGTCTGCAGCTGAATACCAGAATTTTACATGGAGCGACTGCCTATCTGCCCTCCAGACACCAGTTACTGAAAAAAAAAGACGGGTTGCACTCCGGGAGTGCCGGCAGAACTGAAAACTTGAATATTAACGTTGTGCATTTTTGATATTTTGGAATGGTTAGGGAATAATTTTGCACGAATTGCTTTAATTATCAGTATAAAAGTACTATCATTTATGTGGTAGAATACAATATTTTTTTGTTGCGCTATCGTACACAAACATGACAGTTAGAGTAAAGTAGCTATTTTTTTGTTTTATAATAATTTTACGAATACACAGCAGTGTGGCCACTACACAGACGGTCGGGCCATCAGCTGTCACCATCCATGGATGCGCGTGCCACGCTGTAACATAAACACACACGAACATTCGCGCAAGCGCCCTGCGCCGCCTAAACGAAACAGCAGGCATACATTTTCGCCGCGCCGTAGAAAGGGGATACTTCCTCTCCTACGCCGCGCCGGCTGTCTACTCTCCATCCGTCTTACGAATTTTCGATCAGGTCACATGTCCTGACGCGAATTTAACATTTTTGACCCATTACAAAGAAGTGTACAACGCCGCTAAAGAAGTTTTCACTTCAAAAAGAAAGAAAGAAAAGAAAGAATAGGGGCAGGAGAATGACGATGGAAATCTCACCTCTAACCCACACATTCTGTCCATTCAATTTGACAGTCAGCTGTTTGACATCAGTGTACACTCTGTCGCGATTCTCTCCGGTCGATTGGATCATCTTTAGGGCTCCATACCGGCCCACGGACACGTCGGCTTCCGGTGCTTCGGCCTCGCCTTGTGGTTGGCCTGAGGCTGCCTGGGGGATAGAAAAATGGATGAGTTACTGGTACAACATAGCCAAAGGAATTGATAAATTTAATATGAGTCTTTAACCTTATGACCGCTTGTGTCGCATTTATATTTCCGTGCCCCTACCGCTCGTGTCGTATTTCTGCGACAGAGAAGATGCACGATTTTTTTCGTTCTATTATCGTCCTATTAACTGCGTATTACAACTAAAACCATTATTAAATAGAGATAAAAACTTGTTGACTATTTTTTTATCGATACAAACATTGCTCCTCCTTATTTATTGTATTTCCTTATTTTTGTGTATTTTATCGATTTGTAGCCGCGCGCTAGGGGCACGGCAATTGATATTTAGCCAAACGCTTAAAAGGTTAAATGTGCATTTAATATAAATATGAATGTGAGTCTTTCTAGCATGTTCTGTATACCAAATTCACTGTTTTAACCACTTTGGCCGTCAAGGAAACCGGGGTTTCGTAACTGGTTTCCATGAAGGTTTTTTTTACATTTTTAACCGACTTCAAAAAAAGGAGGAGGTTATCAATTCGACTGTATTTTTTTTTTTTTTTTTTATGTTTGTTACCTCATAACTTGCGACTGGGTGAACCGATTTTCATGATTCTTTTTTTATTTGAAAGCTGGTGCTTCCCGTGTGGTCCCATTGTCACCATTTCAATATCTGATGATGGGATCTTAGAGAAATCGAGGGCAACCCTTAAATTTTATAGGCTCACTTATTGTTTTTCGCATATTTTATGAAGTATCTTGTGTATTTGCGTATGGTTGTCACCATCTCAGGTAGCTGGGCTGATGATGGAAGGTACAACTCCTTAACAGTAAGAAGTTACTCGAACAGGCAAGGACTGTTTTAGTAAATTGTTTTGATGTTTGATAGGGCATTTGCCACATTTGATCTCATGATCATCAAGTCAATAGTCTGCAGAGTACCTAACTCCTCGACAACTAACAGCAGATATATCGTGTTTAAAATAGGCTCATTGAAAAGGGCTCGATGTGTGGATAATCTTACTGTTAATGAGGAACACCGAAGTATATAAAGACCTGATGCTGAAGCCAGGAGCATCAGAAAAAGTACCAACCTTGAAATTACAGCACCGTAGTCGTGTTTGGGCTCATTTTAAACAGGACTAAATTTTAAGTTCAATGCAATGTTGACATAAGTCTGGCCTGATGCTGCAGCCAGGATTATCAGCATCTAGTCTAAAAACATCAGGTCAGGATTTGATGATGGGATCCTGGAGAAATCGAAGGCACTCTTCAAATATTATAGGCACACCTATAGCGCTTTGGGTATTTTTTATAGTAACTCATGCATTTGCTCTCGAAAAGCACTATTTGGTGAAGTGGAACTGATGATGAAGACCACAGATGGCCACCGGAACTACTCAATAATATCTAGGTATTTCACGGGTTGCGATTCGATTACTTTAATATGGTTGCTAAGCAATTTATGCTCGTCAAAATGTGAATGGTGATATGGAGCTGATGGTGGACCTGGAGAACTCCTCAACAATTAACTTCCCTGCATCGGGAAAAGCAATATTTTGTTTGTAAAAGGCGATGATCACTAGGCTATTGTAACTTAGATAAATTATAAGCAGACCCACTAAAAAACGTGAAATAAAAACTTTTTAAGAAAAAAAAACCGACTTCCAAAAAACACTACAAAGTGAAAAATAACTTTAATTTCGGAAGTCGGTGGCAAAAAACTAAAATACAGATCCAGACACCGACTTCCGAAATTAAAGTTATTTTTCACTTTGTAGTGTTTTTTGGAAGTCGGTTTTTTTTACAAGACAGTAAAAATAATATGATTATCTATGGTAAGAGTAACAAGCTGAATTGGGATTGAGCGTGTCACGTCAGCCGCATGCATAGCGACCGCTGGGCAACAGTCTCCACACGGTGGGTGCCTGAGGATGGACGGCGCCGCCAAGGCCAGCCCAGGAAGAGATGAGGCGACCCTAGACGCGTACCACAAGGGTTGGATCGAGGTGAAATAATAGAATAATATTAAATAGAATAAAATAATAGAAATAATAGAATAAATAAATGTATTTTCTTTCTTTCTTTCTAGGTGGCGCTAGAAAAGGATGCCTGGAAGGATTTGGGGGAGGCCTTGGCTCAACAATGGGACAGTGTAGGATAAATAAAAAAACACTCCGGGAGTGCCGACAGAACTGAAAATAAAACACAACCAGAATACTTTGCCATCACTCACTGACATATCGGATATACATTAAAACCGAGTACATCCCGAGGACAGCCGAACACATCCGAAGCGGTGTCGGTTACGGTAACAGTGGCGCGAATTCAATGGTTTTTTCCCATCTTAAAAAATGCCCAACGCGCCTAAAGAAGTTTTCACTTCAAAAATAAAAAAGGGTAACATAAATACATAATGGACATCGCAGTAACAATCTCTCAACCTTAGAATAATTTAAGAAGCCGAAGCTGCGGTGGTGAGCGTTAAAACCATCGACGACGATAAGCTCGCGTGGGACCGCCGGAGCCCCGCAGCGCCGGAGCCGTGACAGAACCCATGCCTGCTGCATGATGCATGCTCGCTTGCACTCTGCATGCTTAAGTAATATTATTTTCACATAATAAATTTTAAAAAAACACATTTGTAGGCCGCGCCCGCTCTTGCATCTTATGTCGACGGAGCCTCGCTACGCGGGGCCCCTATTTCTGTGTAAAGGGTTTAAAGTAACCTAACCTAACACTGGGGTGCCCTTCGCTCTCTCTTGCATCCTGCAACCATGTCTGCCTGCAAGTTCGATATTTTAACTAGTAGGTATTTTTAACGTAAATATAATGAACTAAAGTGTATTGAATGTTGACATTTTGAACTTAGGTATAATGATTATCAATGTTTTTAATCATTAGATATTTTTATAACTCGGCATTTCAATGTTAGACATTTTGTGCTTAGGTATAACAATTTTCGATATTATGATATAACCGATATTTAAATTTTCGATGTTTTGAACGTTGACATTTTACACGTAGGTATTTTAATGTTCGACATTCAAATATGTACCCGTACTGTTTCATCTGACATTCTTTCCATGTTTTCTTTGTAGTAAATGAATCCATCTGGCTGAACTGACGCCCTTTTGGCACAAGCATAAATTTTCTTTTTTCTTTTTGTAATTGTAGTGTTCCATTAAGGGCCAAAGCACACACGCTACTTTTTGCATCGGCGATCGGCGATTCAGCTGCTTTTTAGAAGCTAAATGCAGCGACCAAGCATTCAACACCGCACACTTAAAAACGCCAAACGCGGCGATTCAGTCGCTTTTCGGAAGCTCGATACAGCGGCTGAGTGCTACACTCCGCACACATTCGGATGCCGGTCGCAGCGATTTGGCATTTGCGCCAACATCGGAGCAGTCGCTAAAACGCGCGATTCCGATACCACGTCCGAACGCAGAGAGTCGCCAAAACGCGATGCAGCATCGGAGCAGTCGCTAAAACGCGCGATTCCGATACCGCGTCCGAACGCAGAGAGTCGCCAAAACGCGATGCAGCATCGGTACAGCCGCAAAATCGCCGATCGCCGATGCAAAAAGTAGCGTATGTGCTTTGACTCCAAATGCAAATATTTTTCTCTACCTTATGTTCAGCCTTTTTCTGCTGCTTCTCTGCAGCCTTGGCAGCTTTCTTGGCTGCTTTCTTGCTGGCAGCCGCGTCGCCTTCCACTGCCGGGGGCTGCTCTTCTGACACTACCATTTTGTGATGAGTACTGAAATAAGAGACATTATTGTGAGGGCTTTCTATTATACTACTTAATAATTACGATAACGGTCAAGGAAAACAACTTAACGAAACCGAAATGTCCTAGAACCAAAATTTCGGAGACGTGTGACATCTACCAATCCGCACTGGGCCCGCGTGGTGGATTATAGCCCACTCCCTGTCGAAGAGAGGAGGCTTGTGTCCCAGAGTGGGAACATCCTTCAATAACCAGTTCTTCTTCGAGACGATGCCATGACTGTTAGGCTGCCTTTCCACCAGAGATGAGCGAGGATGCGTAGCGAGGGATGTGTATGACACCAACCAATAACATCGCTTCATTTTTATAGCTTGAACTAAGTCAGCGTTGGTATTGGTTAGTTTTACACACATCCCTCGCTACGCATCATCGCTCATCGGCAGTCGTAGTCAAATTTTGTTAGTCCAAAATTTCGCCACTTCCACGGTGTTATGAGTGGCAGCGCAGGGGTCACTTTGGCTGCATGTTTTTGGGCACAGGGGGATAGGAGGTGGAGCCTAGTTCAAATTACATAAAACAAACATAACTGGTGCAAAGTTAGTGAGTAACCCGTGCCAAAAAATGTCGGCACTAATCATGCCATGTGGGAATGGGCTGGACACGTCTCACGGATGCACCCGGAGAGATGGGCAAAGATCGTCACTCACTGGACGCCTGAGGCAGGACATCGCCGTCGATGTAGACCAAGACGAAGGTGGCGATGGCGTGACGATCTAATATCATTCGCAGGGCCAACATGGCCAGAGATCGCACAAGACAGGGAGGTTTGGAAGAAAAAAGGGGAGACCTTTGCCCAGCAGTGATTGGGAAAATTTTACAGTTTCGGGTAGCTTGATGTGCTGGTGTCTGTACAAGATGATAAATAAAATTGCAGTGTAAAGACACATTCCGCCATTTAATGTCATGTGTATGAAATGCCGGGATGCTCTTGGAGAACATATAGTAACCTTATTGGTGACATTCTTCAGAATGGTCAGGCGCATAGTAGGTACTCGCAACCAGCATGCGTGTATAACCAGATATATGAATGTGAATGAGGCAAAAGGAGAGACCCCTCCGTGCCTCGAAAAGCACGTTAAGCCGTTGGTCCCGGCTGTCATTCTTGGATCTTTGACAGTTGTTACGGGTAGTCAGAAGCCCGAAAGTCTGATAACCAGTCTTACCAAGGGGTATCGTATTACCCAGTAACTGGGTTGTGGAGGTCAGATAGGCAGCTGCATCCGGATAGACTGGAAGCCGACCCCAACATAGTTGGGAACAGGCTAGGCAGATGATGATGAATTGGCCCTCTAGTGTTGTGTGATTCTATCTTAAAAGGCATGCATAGAATCTTAAATTAATGACTTCAATTAGTAACAGAGCCATAACAAATCAAGTGTGTAATATGCAATATGTTGATTGAAAAATTTGCTTCACTGAGCCTGCCACAATGGCAGCTCTTCATTACTATTTTTTTCATATAAAGGTGAATTTTTCAAGTGGGCGTGGATGGCCAAATCCGAAACTATGAGGAATAGCGAAAAGTACTCAAAGGAGTCGCGGGCTCGATTTTGATGAAAACTAAAACTGCATCATTGGATTTTTGAAAAATCAATATTTCTGGCCAGGAATCGAACCTGTTGATTTAAAAAAAAAAAACACACGCTGTATTACTACACCATTCGATAGTGTTGCTAATAAGGATCAAATTCTGGGAAGTAATGACATACGGCAAACTAAAGGAAAGAGCTCATTTTTATCAAAATACTTTTTTATTTTCTTATGCTACCTACCGTACCTATTCAACCTTAACTGATTAATTGTTCAAAATTATGACAATTGTTTTTGAATACATAGCTGGGTTCGACGTCTCAAGGATTGTACTGCAATTAAAAATTTGAATTTAGAACATAATTTTGTGAAGGTGACTGCGCTACGAGTGTTTCGGGTGTAAAAATATTGAGCATCATTTCAAACAAGGTATGAAAAAAGAAGCAGTTTATTAAAATTCAACATTTTCCTTAAGTTTGCCGTATGTCATTACTTCCCAGAATTTGATCCTTATTAGGGACACTATCGAATGGTGTAATAATACAGTGTGTGTTTTTTTTTTTCAAAATCAACAGGTTCGATTCCTGGCTAGAAATATTGATTTTTCAAAAATCCAATGACGCAATTTTAGTTTTTATCAAAATCGAGCCCGCGACTCCTTTGAGTACTTTTCGCTATTCCTCATAGTTTAGAATTTGGCCATCCACGCCCACTTGGAAAATTCACCCTGTATAAGGTGCTATAAAAATATATGCTACGGGTTCAATGGGAGACAGTAGTCTGGGTCTGGGCTGGTGTGGCCTAGTCGCACAACATGACCAGCAACAACAATAATAATGATACTTAACAACTACAGTAAAAAATAAAAATAAAACTTAATTGACGAAATTACAGCTAAAAGGTATGAGTGTCTGCCCCCTGACACACTACTGCTTATGCAGGGAATGTGTAGGAGACCAAACATGCCAGGTTAAGTACATAATTGACACAAAGTTACATTATTTAATTAAAGAGAACAGTATTCAACACATTGAATGCCGAAGCTAACCATTAATCTGATGCTTGTTTGCTCAATCTGTGTGGTTCTTTCCTCAAAAGACCATTTCAGACATCAATCTTCGTGGTCTTCACATGTCATGATCTGACCAAGATTTTGTCTGGACATTAAAAGAGACTGTGACCTCTGAGTTTGTTTCAGCATTTCTTCTCAGAGTAGTCAGATAGGAAATGCTGACCTCATCTAGCTTAAATAAATATGATTGACGTGTAAAAGTGTTTGTACAAACCCACTTACAGAAATAAATCATTTACCATTATGTTACTATTTTTTTATGTCGTGTTTTATTTGAGATACCAAAGAGTATAAAAATGTCCATTCAAGGAGGCCGAATAACAGATTAATCTGTGTTATTCGGCCACGTACAAACTACGTATGTTGCAGACTACGTAATAATACGTAGTCGGCATCTGCTATTATTACCAGCTACATAATATTGCGTAGTTGGCATTCAATGTGTTAGTGTTACAAAATTAAAAAAGTGTTTAGTGTAGGTTTATTCTAAAAACAAAGTGCCTTCTTAAAGATTTGTCAGCTAACAATTGAACAGATTATTGCAAACAGCTTGATTAAAGCAAATAGGTACTTGATAACACTAAATGCATTCCTTATGTGGAACAAGAGCACAATGATAAAGTGTTAATTACAAACACACACACCCACTTGTGTATATTAATTTACTGGTAGGAACCTAAAATGACATCATGAATTGATGCAATTTTGTAATGTTCTATGAAATTAAAATAAGTAATACTTGCATGGATTCGATATTATCACAGAAACCGCAATGAAACGGATGCGCGCAGGTTATCGGTTAGATAAACTTTACTTTTTATTTAGAATTCGCTTAAAACATTTTCAATGCTCACGTGCCGGTTTTCGACTAAGGTTTAAAGGGAAAATACTGGCTTTCAAATAAAATAACTAAGCGATGTATCTTCGGAAAATGATTAAAAATCTTCACACGTAAGCCAAGATAAGGAAAAACAAATAATATTGTTGTTTAAAGATTGCAATATCTCGACACAAACTTGCATCATGCACTCCGTGAAAAAATATGTTAGTTAAACGTTAAACTTACCGTTAACTGTTTTTGATTAGTTACTCAACACTTCTTATTTACTAATCACACAAAAAACTTACTGAATAAATACGAAAAACGTGATTTCTTTGCAAAAATACACTGAATAGGTTAACTCGGCTACGGTCAGAAATGTCAAACTCAAATGACATAAATAAAAATATAATAAAAAAATTGAAATGACATTTGCCACCATTTGCTCGATGACAGCATTTAGTGTTGCCGATGGAATTATATTAATAATCGAAAAGAAAGCAATACAAGGAAAAGGGCTGCAGCCAAATTAACGGTGTCGTAGTCGTAAGCATATCATAAAAAAGAGTCCTAACCTCATAGAGAACACTTTTATTGAGGAACAAAATTTTCAATACCTAAGGAGAATTGTTTAGTTTGTGTTTGTTTGACGTCGTGCAGGCTGTGCTAGCAAGGTGGCAATCTTGCACATGTAAGATTGAAGCATGTAATATAATAAGTCCATGGATTATAGGCTGCTATTTTTTTGTACACACATACCTACCATAGCTTGAACTATTCAATAGATCGTGCTGCTGCAAGAAAACCAAATCTCACAACATGTATTATATCATTAGACCATTTTCGAAATGTATAAGTAGATGAAAAAGAAGGGACGATGTTCCGTACGCATCGTACGCACACAAACACTTAGAAAGAGGGAGGGAGAGAAAGTCGCATGGAGGGGTCATAACGGTATTTCCTTACATGACGATTTCTACCAGTCAACTCCCACCGCAAGTCACGTGGAACCTCGTTTCAAAAAAAGACGCGTGCAGTCAGGGGACCCCGTCAGGAACGACGTTGGTTAGGCGCAAGGGGCAAGGGGCAAGGGTAGGCAATGCACACTCTAGAAAATTCTTTCCTATATAAATTGCCTTTTTATTTTTATACTAGCTGCGCCCCACGGTTTCACCCGCGTAAATGTCGATCCTGTAGGAATATCGGGATAAAAAGTAGCCTACATGTTAATCCAGGGTGTCAGCTATCTCCATACAAAATTTTATCAAAATTGGTCCAGCCGATGAGCGTGAAGAAGTAACAAACGTATAAACACCCCAACACACACACTCACAAACTTTCGCCTTTATAATATTAGTGTGATGATATCATAAATTCTGCCGGAACCCGTGGCCGGAACTTCGTTCCAAAAACATTCTGCTAGATAAACACTCCGTCAACATCAGACACCAATAAAAAATAAATAATAAAGAAAGAAGAAGTTAATTAAGTATACAAAGGAGGACTTGCGTCACGTTGGCGTACGTCAAACTCTAACCATAAAAATTGTCTGAGCTTTCAAAACCATTTTCAATAAACACTATTGTGTAATGTATAAATTTATCGTTCAAAATGTCCATATACACAACTGGCCCTGACTTAGTGATCACTGGGGCTGGCATATACAGATATATAATAAATAATAATTGGAGAAAATGCCCGTTTTCACTGCTAACATCCCTGGAACCCTCAAAGTTGGCGACAGAATTGAAATCGGGGGTAAAATTAAAGAGAATGCTCGCAAGTAAGATCTAGTTAAGTGTTATATTAGTTCTAGTCCAGTGGTGTCGTGGCTAAGAGCAGTGTTCGTCCAGAGGTAACGGCTCCAACTTACGCGGTTAGGGGTTCGAACCATAAATTTATTTCTCTGGTTCGACCCCGTCAGGCATGCACAGTACTTTGTGCTGGCCTAATGGTATAGGCAAACTATAATGCAGAAATCAACACAAGTACTCCAAAAATTCGGAGACATGGTGATGTCCACCAGTCCGTGCTGGGGCTCCGTTTAGGACAATCTTTCTCACAGAAAGGAAGCCCAAGTCTTAGCAGTTCCAACGTACCATAGGCAAGTGACTGCTTCAAGCAAGGACTAGGTACATAATCACACACACTCTATTCCCAAAACCCATAGTTATAATAATTGCTGGTGGAGTCGTGTGATATTTGACGACCACCATCTGAGGTATCCATGTATGAACCAAGCTTACCACTAACACCAGCCTTCTCTAAAATTCTTCCTAATGTGTTGTCATCATTATCATCATCTGCCTAGCCTTTTCCCAACTGTTTGGGGTTAGCTTCCAGTATAACCGCATGTAGCTGAATACCAGTATTTTACTTGGCGCTCCACGCATCCATGGCAGTCGCTACTGCCTATCTGACCTTTGAGAAAACTTATGAGCTTCTATTTGAAATTTCATTCCTACGATTTAAGGCTAGCCTTGTCTGAGCTCAAGTTCCGGCGAACCACCTACAGTCATGAGCAGTACCTTACATTTTCATCATCATCTGCCTAGCCTTTTGCCAAAAATGTTAGGGTCGGCGTCCAGTCTAACCGGATGAAGCTGAATACTAGTGTTTTACATAGAGCGACTGTCTATCTGACGTCCAAAACCCAGGACAACACAACTCATCAACCCTAAGCTGCAATCTCAGCCTTTTTCTCAGAATGTCGGTGAACCTATGCGCGCAGGAGGGTGAGGAGCCACGCGACGTGGTCCTCCACTTCGACGTGAGGTTCCATCGAGACAACATCATCTCCTTATCGCGGAAGAATGGCATCTGGATCGGCAGCGGCAACTATGACACCAACTATAATATGTTTGTGCCAGGTTGGTTATAACTCTGTTTACCAGAATCCTAATTGCGTAAGACACATAATTTAATCTCAATCTGAATAATTTTGAAGGATATTGCTAATACATTGCTTCATACGTTCTAAAAACGTATCTGCTCAGCAACGTAAATAACGCAATGAATGTTGTTAAACTGTCAAAATGAAAGCCATTGGTACTGATAGATCATCTAGCATTGGAAAGACTTTGGTTTGGCAACATCCATCTCTGCGTTTATCCATCGATCGATCACTCATCGATGGTTTATATCAATTTATTTATAATCAGCAATCAGTATATCATAATTTCTTCTTTCTTCCATAAATCTCCATCTACCGTCATCTCAGTATTCTCTCCTTTTCTAGCCAAATTATCATTTATCACACAATCCATTTGATTCTTGGTCTTGACTTACTTTTATAGGCATATTCATACACCCAAAACTTTCCTAACGAAATGTGCCTCATTCTTCTGCATCATATAAAAAAAACCGACACCACTTTTAAGCTGATGATGATAATTATCAAGTGTGACCACTGGCAGCATTATAAGTCTTCAGCAGTCTACAGCTCGACAAAGGCCTGTCCACTCGCACGCCATTTAACTCGATCCTTGGCTACGCTCACCTTGCTGAGGCTTGTCCGTAAGGGCGAAGATCTTGCCTTACCGAGCCTGGCGTCTCACTTCACGTTTGCTGATTAGCCGTCTCAACTCATTGGAGCAGTGCTGGCCCAGTGGTAACGGCCGCGACTTACCGAGTTGTAGGGCGTGGGTTCGAACCCCAAAGGCACTTTGTGTAAATTATTTCATCACCACTGTTCTCAAAACGGTGAAAGAAAACATCGTGAGGAAACCGGCATGTCCTAGAACCAAAAATTCGAAGACATGTGATATCCACCAACTCGCACTGGCCCCGCGTGGTGGATTACGGCCCACTCACTTTCATAAAGAGGAGGCCTGAGTCCCAAACTCCCAACAGTGAAAATTATAGGCTGATTATGTATGTAGGTATGTGTTGTGTAGTCTCCACTCTAGAACAAGTCGCATGGCATATTTTGTAATTCTATCAATTCACGTATCCCCCAGGCACAATATTCAGAATAATATTCGAGATAAAGGACACAGATGTGATCACAATCTACTGCCAGGGCAAGTTCCATTCCAACTTTTTGCCCAAGATACCGTTGTCAATGGCGAGGTACATCGTCGCGTGGGCAGACATCGACAAGGTTACGCACTGCTATTTTCAATTCGCGAAGGTAAGCTGCAAATCATGGAATAGGTTGGTAAATAAAAAGGGTGATGCTAACTTTTGAGGCCGATAAGACGGAATTAGACCAACATGCCTAGCATGACCGCCATAGAAACGGCAGCCTAATTGCGAAACTTATTTTGATTCTGAATGCAACTCCGAACTGAAGCCAACTCCAGTTGTAATCGGCTTCAATATTCGGAATTGTGAGACTTTATCTGATTCAAACTAATCAGAATTGGTTAGTGACGTACTCTTTTTTGGGCAGAATTTGTTTCGTGAACGCGTTTCGTTTCATCATAGATGAACTATTCGCTTCTGAATATTTTTGCTATAATTAAATTTTGTTTTGATTACAACTGATGGTCTACTACTGCTTATAAATAAAAATGTACAATGATAGCCGAAAAATGAAAAACCAATTTATAATACACTTTCTACCAAAAACTACCATAATTGAAATACGCAAGGAAACGTTTTATTTTTCACGTTTTAGTTATCTGTGGCCAACGATAAAATCGTAAAAACGCAGTGTTGTCAACTTAGTGGGATTTCCACTAAACCTGGGGGTTTGGACACAGGGGTGGGGTGCTGGCGGACAATATTTTGCTTTTAGTGACTGGTGGGTTAGAGTGCTAGACTAATTCAATTTGTAGAAAACAATACAATAAACTACTTAAGCGCAGAAAATGTTATAATAACACGATAATGGCATGTTTTATGTTTTATTTCATCATTATCATTTCAGCCGAAAGACGTCCACTGCTGGACATAGGCCTTTTTTATTTAAACCCTGTGAAAGTGAGAAATAAATCATAAAACTACTGACGTTTTACCTACGATTTATTTCTTTCAAATGCGGAAACCACTATGGATTTGAACGCTGATTTGCATGGAGATCGAAAAACAAAGTAATTTCGAAAAAAATCACACGGCAATATACTTCCAGGATAAAAAAACCAACATCTAACAAACATAACAATCATCTTCACTAACATCTTGAGTAAACTATTTTATGATATTATTGTAGTAGGATGATGCAAAAAAAATACTGTGAATAACTTATGTGTTCATTCTCAAAATAATCTTAAAATGGACGATCGAACATCGGTATAATACCCGGCACGTAAGTTGGCAAGATATTTTGTAGTGGGGGAAGTTCGCGCATGCACAATTTCATACATTTTTACATGCGCGAACTTCCCCCACTACGAAATATCTTGCCAACTTACGTGCCGGTAACTGTAATAAGAATAAAAATAATTAAAAAAAATTGCGACTTCTAGTGGACTCGGGAGAAAAGTTGGCAACACTGACAATGAGTAAAAGTTATTATGAAAATAGGAAACTTTTAAACCATAATATTCTTTGTTTGGTTTTATTTTGAATGTTGTTTAAATTAATAGTTGTTTTTTAACATACAAAATTATATTTAGGTACTATTCTCATACAGAAACATGGGCCTATGTTAAATAGTTTCGGAAAATTTTTCTCGCGGTTTATTGTAGAAGGAATACGTTTGTCAAGTTATCTGAAAGAGGACAATCGGAGGTTTTCGCTGGCTGCACCAAATCTTAGGCTGTTTTGCTCGATAGCGAAAAGTACCTAAGTCAATATAATCCTACAAGTAAGTACTTAACCCAATATATTTACGAAAAAGTTGTTCGTATCTCATTAGATTATTGTGGCTCGTGTACTTACCTACTTTTGATACCGATGATAATCAAACATCGACCTATATTAGCTTTTGAATACTCAATAGTAAATGATAACTTCTCCACGTACCTACACATAATAGTTATAACAACTTAATACACGATCTAAGACGACCCACTGACCGATCTTTAAGAATTAAAAATAAAGCTTAAGGCGAATGGGTAGTTGTAGCCCGCGAAATTCAATTTTTCTTACGTTTTTTGCAATTTTCAGGTCAGTGTCAGGTTGTATCTTGATCAAAATATGATTCGCGACAATAACAGGTACGTATTTACAGAATTATAATAATTAGAATCATTAATACATCTTTCTAAGTTAGATTTCTACCGTTAAGAACAAATCTCGTATGGAAAAGTGTTGGTGGTAGAAATCTAACTTAAACAGATGTATTAATGATTCTGATGATTATAATTCTGTGAATACGTACCTGTTATAGTCGCGAATCAAATTTTCATCAAGATACAACCTGACACTGACCTGAAAACTGCAAAAAACGTAAGAAAAATTGAATTTCGCGGGCTACAACTACGCATTCACCTTAAACCATAAGATTTCAATATGTTTTTAATTTTCAGTTATGACTTCCAACAAATGGGACTGACTGCGGATGAGGATGATTTTGTAAATAAAAGAGCACTTCAACTGGGACAAAGTGTCCTTACTTTCTCACTCTATGGGAGCAATCACTGGCTGCACTAAGAATTAGGCTGTTTTGCTCAATAGCGAAAAGCCAATATCTTCATCACAAGTAAGTAACCGTCCTAAGACGACCCACTGACCACCCAATATATTTAGGAAAATGTTGTCAAAGTCAAAAGGCACTTGAATGTCAAACGTTGTTTGTATCATACACATACTGACAATCATTCCTTTTTTGTATATATAAGCAACTTATTTAGCTTAGCTTGGATAGCTATTTGTTGTGGATAAAATAATTATCATAGTATGTCTGTTAACCTCCATTCTAACAACTGAAATTATTAATCAATATGTTTGTACATAAGTAGTTATTGAAACAAATTATAATAACCATTAATCAAATAACAACTAAGTACAAAACATTAATCATAATATTTTTGCAGATGGTGCTAAGAGCTGAAAATACAAGAATGAAACACTGCCCTACTAACATCAATCTAGTTGACATATAATGGATTTTCTTACAAAGAATGGAAAACCTATCTGCCGTATTAATAATTAAAGGTAAGCTTTTTGACACAGTTAAGAATCAAGCAGCAACTCACATAGGTAATAATTATTGATGATAAATATATCATAATTACTATGTTATATTTTATGTATACCTAACTAATGTTTACTATTCAAAAGTGTTATGTTAAATAAAAATGTTTGGAGACTGAAATACTGGCCCTAAACAAAGAAGAAATTAAACACTGCACAGCATGATAAGGCCTATGGCTTTTGTTCAGCCATGGGCTGATGATGATGTTGAAATAAAACGCGCACAGTTGTTACACATGTTCAAAAGACTTGTAAAGGAACACTGCTTGTCGTTGTGATTTTGTCCTAACTGCAATCATCTACTGTCTTCTTTTATTTTCGGTGCTTATAATTAATTAGTATGTATTTATTTAAGTATCTATAATTTTGGATATGTATTTATCTGTGTATCTATTTTAGTGTATTGTATATATAATATTTGCACCAATGACAGCCCCATTTTATGTTCAGCGAAATCACAGTCCATTCCAAGGTTGCCTGGAAGAGATCGCAGAAAGCAATAAGGCCGCCCATTGTATATTTTGTAGTGTTTGATGTGTTTATTTCATGTTATGTATTTTTGTGGTGTACAATAAAGTATATATAAATAAATAAATAAAATATGCCTAGTTTTCTACATAACATAGTTTAAGTACCTACCTACTTTATTTGAGTAGAGAATAATATGATTCATTTTAACATTGCAGGAGAATTCTCGGGGTGTTTCACCTACGAAGACATGAAGGCAGCATGATTGACGCCCATTACTGGTCGCCACTGCTACTGCTGCTCAGCAACTACTTCAGTTTTTAAGCTTCTCAAGTACAAACTCAAGATTGTTAATAAAAGCTAATCATTGTATTTTAGAAAACTTGAATCTTCAGTCTTGCATGACAAAGATATAAACATATTATCTATCTAGTGTTTTAATTGTGAACTGTAAAGGTACAAATAAAAATAACTTGTTATGAAAAATGTAAGAATAGAACACTAAACCTTTTTTTTAATAAAGACAGGTGATTATTATAGTGATACTAATTAGAAAATAGTGGTGTTTAGCTAAATTAACTGTCATTCATTGGGTATAGGTAAATAAAAAGACATAAAATATAGTAAACAAAAAAACTGGTTTTATTTAAATGTTATTACAACCTCAAATTCGGATCAAAGTTACTGAATTATTTTATTTAAGTAAAATCTTAGTAAGATTTCAATTTCAATATTAATTTTAGGTTATATCGAATACTGACAATAGTATTTATTCACATTTAACATGAAATATTTGGACATGCGGTAAGAATAAATTGGAACAAATATGTTGTATGGGATTGGTGGAATTTGGCATCTGAAGTCTTCTCGTAAAAGTCATCATGGATAATTTATATACTGCTTTCTAATGCTTGCTGTCAGAGAAAGTAGTTTTTTCTTGAATAATGTGGTTGAGCCTGACAACTGAAAGATAAAAAAAAAGAATTTATGTAAATCCTCACTATAAAATTACAACCATCCACAAAGTAAAAGGCCTCTCCCCTTAAACACTTCAATGCAAAAATTCCTTAATCTGTAAAGAGCATGAGAGCTCTTTGAAAACTTGCTCTTTAAGTGACTTCCAATTTACTTTGCTATCAATACCTATACAGATAGATTGTTGCTGTGCATAGCACACAACATATAAGATACAATATTTAGGTGGTTATATCCGCCCATAAGACGACCCACTGACCCTATGATGGGCACATTCAATGTTCAACACGTACCTAACAAGAAAATAATAGGTACTGACATTACCTTGAACAGACAATGATGTGGATATGAGTAGGTCTATGTATATGATGTTGTGTGTGTTCATCGTAGTCCTTAGGTACATAACCCATTGATTTACGTATATTGCTTCAAAGTGTGCTTTTTGTTCTTCCTCTTTACTTATTGCCTTTCCAATGAAGTAAAAGCCAGACTGTGTTCCTAAGCTTCTGGCATAAGTTAACGTTTGTTATGATACCTACGAGGTACGAATTTGTCTATCGTTAAAATGCCACCAATATACATCGTTTCTGAAATATCATAATATATGTATCTTTAATTTAGATTGTAAGCACTTGTAACAGAATAAAACTTTTACAAATATTTTAATAAATTCACATCACCGCCTCGATTTTTAAAATACCACTGATATTGATGCATTGAGGTTTTACACATTCACAATTTATCAGGAAGACTTCCACTTACATTTTTTCGAAATAATTATGGAGATCACGCGTTTATATCCTAAAATATGTAGAACGGAAAATGATTCCGACGAGAAGGTCGCCTTCGGTTTCAAACCAACTGCAGTTGGTTTCGATTTGACGTTTTAAGCCAATAGTCCCTTGTCATTTTACGTTTCACAATTCCAAAAATTGACGTTTGCCCACTTTTTCTTGACATTTCGTTCACTCTTTATCGCTATTAATTGGTTTCATAATAAACTAGAGTTTCGCAATTCGAAAATCGTAAAATGAAGCCAATTGTGATAGAAATGAAGCCAACTGATCAGAATCATTTGACGATTTGGCGTTCCGCAATTAGGCTGCGGATTTTGCTAACGGAAGAATAGACAAAATGACAGATTTCTTTAGGGCGTTCGCTACGTTAAGCGTGCGCACGCGGCGGGTGCCCGCCTCGCGTGTTTGCATTGAAAGATAAGCAGCGCTCTCTGGCGCGGATGCGTGCGACGTGTTTGTACACGCGCAGTGGCGCCCGCTCCGTGCACCCGCCGCGTGCGCACGCTTAAAGTAGCAAGCGCCCTTAGAAATCTGCCTACAATCTGTCATTTTGCCTAATCTTCCTACGACAAAACCTGTCTCTATAGTGGTCATGCTACGCGTGCAGAGCTGTGGTGGCACACTGGTAACAGCTGCGACTTACGAGTTGTAGGTAGGTTTGAAGTCAGATAGGCGGCGCTTTACTCTGTGTAAATTATTTCATCACCACTGCTCTCAAAATGGTGAAGGAAAATATCGTGAGGAAATCGGCATGTCCTAGAACTAAAGCCGCTATCCCACTGGCGTTTTACGAGCGTTGGCGCTTCTCCAACGTCTGCGCAGCGCCAATGTTGCGCAGACGCGACGTTAACGTCGCGAGTTTCAGTGGTAACCCCCACCCGCGCTCACACATACGGAGCGGGCGGCGTGATTGTACATGTTGCCAAAAAACGCAAGAAACTCGCGACGTTAACGTCGTGACTGTACATATAGTCAAATTAAATAAGCTAGTTAAACTCCGCGGACGTGATGTATATCGATATCTCAACACGATAAAATAAAAGAAAACATATTTTCTCAACTCATACTGCAACTAACAATAATAACAGCGGTCCTTGCCAAAAAAATCTATACAATCTTTTTTATTTTAATTTTATAAAGATATCGATATCCATCACGTCTCTAGAGTTTTGTTAGCTAATTAAATTTGACCGTACACAATTCGACATGCCTATGTCCAGCGGTGGCTCCCTTTAGGCTTGTGCCGATTTGTGCCTGAAGAGAGTAACAGTAGTTCTCTTTTGAAGCAGGCGATGAGTGGAGACGATCAAGCTGGTGCGCCTGGTGCTTTCCAGCAGCCATCACCGCGACCCACCATGGTACCTGGCGTGGACATCAAACGATGGTGAAATACTTTGAAATAAATTCTTCTATAACTACCACCAAACCCAAAGAGTTTGTCATTATAAACGACTAGCCCGCGACTTCGTTCGCGTGAAACTTCTTGTTTCCCCTGAGCCACCCCGTCGTATCGCATCACCCGCCTGCGCTATTACTTAACGTTCTTTTTGACTTTTTTCTTTTTGCTCGGCTCCTAAGGGTCATAGCGTGATGTTAAATAGCCTATAGCCTTCCTCAAGAATTGGGCTATCAAATGCAAGAAGAATTTTTCAAATCTGACTGGTAGTTCCAGAGATTACCCCTACATACAAACTTACAAACAAATTTTACCTCTTTATAATATTAGTATAGATAAATGATTTAATGTAAATCATACTTCATACTAATATAATATCACACTATCACACTAATATTATAAAGGCGAAAGTTTGTGAGTGTGTGTATGTGTGTGTTTATAATATATATTTGTTACTTCTTCACGCTGAAACGGCTGGACCAATTTTGATAAAATTTTGTATAGAGGTAGCTGACACCCTGGATTAACATATAGGCTATTCGTTATTCTGATATTCCTACGGGATCGACATTTACGTGGGTGAAACCGCGGGGCGCAGCTAGTAGGTTATAAAAGCACTCACCCGCCCGGCCACGACCTCGCCGCTGCCAGCGGCAGCTTAGCGCGGGGCGACGAGCAGTAAAAACAAATATACTAAAATGTATTCAGAACCACGCCACGACGCACCGCTCGCAGCGTCAACGCTAGACAAAAGAAACCGCGTCGCTTGCCGCTAAGCCAAAACTCGTGGCCGGGCGGTTATTACACGTCAAGAATATACACCGTGTTCTTCACGATATCCATAAACTTTGTCAAACGCTTCTATAGCTTTTACAAATTAAATCTAACAATGGAGGAAGTACCTACTTAAAAAGGCTTCGTTATAATGATATTTGTTATTTCACATAGTGAAATTTAATTGAACTATGCAGTAAGAAACAAGTTGCAGCCCGTCAAATCTTATGAATGAAAATACGTCATCGTTGCCAATTCGGATAAAGAGGCATGCATATCGGGCGATTTACGTCAAGGTATTTAGTTTGGAAATTAAGAAAAATGAAAAATAAGAATTCATGAATGTGTCCATAATGAAAAATGTTTATTTCCATGGTCTGAACATTTGGTCGAAGTTTATGTATATCGTCCGGAACACGGTGTATAATTTTTCAACACTGGATAATGTCGGTGTTTCCTAGCAAACTCTGCGGGGTAATTGCGTAACACCCTAACTGTAGCAGTAGGAGGGGCTTGTGGATAACACAGCCGCACGTTCTGTGTCGGCACGGGTCCAACGGTCAGGTTAAGCTACGCTTGCCGCGGTTGGTCCGTGGATGGGTGACCATTTTTACATACCAAGTAGACCCCTCCGTGCTTGTATGTTAAGCCGTTGGTTCCGGCTGCCTTGCTTGATACTTTCTTTGGATCTTTTGGCGCGTGGCCCAAATCGGAACTAACGCCGCTATATTTTTTTTATTTATTTTGTTCATTATTAGCACACTTAAAATTGTTTTAACAGGTAAGACCCAAGCTAACAAAAGTAGTCATGGTTGCTGCTATTGTTTTTTTTTATCTTTACGAAACAATAATATTGCACAAATGTTTACCAACAGCAGTTGTGGCCCAGTGGCATCGTCCCCGACTTATGAGTTGTAGGTCGTGAGTTCGAACCCAGGCAGGCAATTTACTTTGTGTATTAATTTCATCACCACTGCTCTAAAAACGGTGAAGGAAAAGATCGTGAGGAAACCGACATGTCCTAAAACTAAAAATTCGAAGACATGTGACATCTACCAACCCACCACGCACTGGGCCTGCGTGGTGGATTACGGCCCACTCCCTTTTATTAAGAGGAGGCCTATGTCCCAGCAGTGGGAATTTTATAGGCTGATTAATGCATGTTTACCGACAGCGCAGCGCTCCTATGCCATGCGAGTGCCAAAAGGGCCTTTGTATAACTTGTTTGAAGTTATTGTTTTAATGTATTTCCAGCCAAAGGTCAATGTTCAAGAAGTCAGCGCCCGGTTCCCCACAACTGCACTCCTCAAACGAAAGTTCTGACGAAGAGCAAAAACCCAGGCAGAAGGCCGACGGCCGAGCCGACAGGTACTTTTACGAAACTCTAATGTGTCAGCAGCCGCCCGACCATCCGAAATTCGGCTCTCCAGAAGCTATGAAAAGACGAGACGCCAGCTTAGCTAGAAATAAAATAGAGTATAGTAGAAAGTTTAGAGAAGTCTCAGAGACAGACAAGAATGATAGCGAAGATTACTCCGAAGACATCGCGTCGAAGAATATGGATTCTTCCGTAGTAGAATCTGATGATGTTTTGCAGGAACTAGGCTTAAAAAAACGGGGAAGGCGAGGCAAATTCGCGCCATTTCAGCAAGTCGTTAATTTTATGGGGAAGACGACTAGGAGAAATTAGAGCTGCGCCGCGGTGATCGACTGTTCCTGAACCGGTAGATACTTAGTCGATTTTTTGTGTGTATTTGTTTTTGTAGTTTTTTTGTATTTGTAACGACTGTCGCACACCGACTCGACTCGAAGTAAAGAATTGAATTGTAAGCTAACTTTTCTATAGTCCGGCGTTTTTAAATTTGCTAAAGATGTAAACAACAATGGCCGTTATTTGACAAAGTTGTAAACAACAATGTCTCGTTAGCTCGGAGATTTAGACGAAAACAAACATTACGTAATGTAAATGTTCTTGTATATCGATTTTATTCAATTTCGAGCGGCCATTGTTGTTTACATCTTTGGCAAATTTAGAAACGCCGGACCTTAGTTGTCTGTAGACTGTAGTGTCGAATTTGCTTCGTGACGTGTGTTGAAAATGTGACTGTAAGATACAGGATATAAAGCTCACTTTTGAATACTTTATTTCGAATCGAGTTGGCGTTGAGTTGTATCTGTGCGACAGCTGTCATAGTGATGTCCTTTTTTTGTGACAAGTTTCGTATTAATATATTATTAAAATGATGTAGATATTTAATTGTGGTCTTTATGAAATAATGACACATCAAGGTAAACTTGTAATATTAGAAACAACCGCTTCGGTAAAAAAATATTGTTTTTGTAACAATGTTTAAAAATAAAAGTTTGGAATAATATTAATATTTGTTTTATTTCGTTTATTTACAGTCGATACAAAAATACAATGAGGTTAAAATAATACAATATAAATAAGTAAATCGCTTAAGATTTATTAACTTGCTGTACAATAATTCGTATATTACGAAGAGAACATTAAGATTTTGACGATTAAATCGACTCAAATTAGAAAATTAGTAACGAAACATCAATTTTAGAAATATAAAAAATAAAATTGCAGTCAATTTAATTAAAAAACCTCTGAAACACATAAGTACGGCAGTATCGCTTCAGTAAAATCATTGTTTATGTAATCGACTAAAGGAATCCCCACACTATTTGTGGCAGTGTTGCATTATAAAAAAAGTGATCAGTAAATAGGTAGCCAAGGTAAAAATCTTGACTGACAAGTTAAGTTAAAAACCCATCAATACAGTCCTTTCTCAGTTATATTACCGCCCGGCCACGACTTTTGGCTTAGCGGCAAGCGGCGCGGTGTCTTTGTCAAATGACGCGCAGACGACGGATTTTTGCCCGCGAACTTTTTTGTCCGCGGCGATAGAACGTATGGAAATCTATGCAATAACGCACACGAAGGACAAGTAGACTGCTGGGATTTCCATACATTCTATCTTTGCGGACAATTTCTCCGCGGACAAAAGTCCCTCGTCTGCGAAGGCCTTTACGTTGACGCTGCGAGCGGTGCGTCGCTCGTGGCATGGTTCATACATTTTCATATATTTGATTTTACCGCTCGCCGCTGATAGCGGCAAGGTCGTGGCCAGGCCGTTACCTCTGATTTTGCATTACTGTCCAAATCACAATGACCTTTATTCTCACTGTTATAAGGTTGCTGTTGGTTTGCTGCCCAGCAACGTATATAACGCAATGAATGTTGTTGAACTGTCAAAATGAAAACCATGGGAACTATATTTTCTATCACCAAAATTTATATTTGTCATCAAGTTGTATCACCTAATAAATAGATCTATCGCCACGAAATATTTGTATCACCTAATAAATAGATCTATCGCCACGAAATATTTTCGTTCTCAGATAGCGGGGCTCCGTCGACATAGGATGCAAGAACGAGCGAAGGGCACCCCGAGGTACGGTTTGGTTAGGTTACTTTAAACCCTTTACACAGAAATAGGGGCCCCGCGAAGCGGGGCTCCGTCGACATAGGATGCAAGAGCGAGCGAAGGGCACCCCGAGGTTCGGTTTGGTTAGGTCACTTGCATTGTTTGGTGACTACATTTTGGTGACAGATCTACTATTTGGAGGACAAACCCTATTATTTAAGAAACACAAAACTAATTAAATTGGTGATAGCTTAAATGATACCCGAAAACCATAGTGTGTTACGCAATTACCCCGCTATTTCTGATACATTATTCAATATTTAATAATCTGTGGTCGAATTTTATGTCAAGTCAGTCAAGTTTATGATTGGTGGTTGATAATTTGGTCAACCAGTCACAATGGCTTTGACATTTAACAGCAGATTAACAAGGTATCATAGTGATTATATTATGTACAGAGGCCAGCACATCAAACTACCCCGATCTGTCAAATTTTCCCAATTGAATATGAATCTTATTACTATGTAGTAAAGTTGAAAATCTATCAAAGAAATTTGACAGATTGGGGTAGCTTAATGTGCTGGCGTCTGTACTTAAATATTACAATCTGACGTTTCATTTCACGCTGTTTTACAAAACCGCTAATCGTTGACCCGCTGCATTGGTAATAATGCAAAACGTTATGCAATTCTGCGTGTTCAAATTCAGTAATCATGGAAAACCGCTGAACGTTGCATGTTCAGTTGTTTTACATAACGGAGCTGTTTTGTAAAACCACTACCGGTTTTGTAAAACAGCGGATTCGACAATCCACCTGCGACATATATTTATATATTATTATCTAGGTAAGGTACGAAACCGGAGATATTTTAAGTATATTCTTAAAAACTTATTTTAAATTAAAATAATTCTATTTGAAGGTCTTATAAAATCATATCTGTACATAATATTTATTAGCTTATCCCTTGCAAAATTTAAGATTATTTTTGCTCGTTTACACTGACAAAAATACACACTGGATTTTCAACGTTCTGCTCAGTGCCAAGAGTTGAAAATCCAACAGCGCACTTTTATTTAGGGATTTAGTCGCCTAGCGTAAGTGAAAACTGACATTTACTCCTGAATTCAAACGCCACATAACTTTAAGACGTTCATGGCTGGATTTAGTGGTCGGTCGACGGTCAGCGCTGAGATATGTGTATATATATTTTTTTGGAAATGGCATCTCGCAGTTCAACCTATGAGGTTGTCGTTTCTTACCCGGGCTTACTTGTAGATGCCTCAATAAAACAGCCAGCCAGGGCTTAAAAAACTTATAAACTAAGCGACTACACGCGAAGGGCACCCCCTGTGGGGTACGGACCTCGGCTTAGGGCGTCGCTGCAAGCTACTAGAATCTGTCAAATTTCTTCAATAGATTTTCAACTTTATCGCTGAAATATAAGGTTCAAAGTTGATTGAGAAAATTTAACAGTTTCAGGTAGCTTGATGTGCCGGCGTCTGTACACGCCCATTTATCTTCAGCGTCTTGCTAGGACCGGCGCACATCTGGCGAGGCGCAGAGTAGCGCAGTCGTCACTGCTAAACAAATATCGACCTTGCAACAGTTAAATAAAGTTGAAAATAAATTAACTTTCATTAGCTCGAGAGCGCGTCTAAGTGGAAAGAAGCGCGGGTCACAGGTTATTTATTTTCAACTTTATTTTTAGGTAAGCAACGTTGATATTTGTTTGGCAGTGACAACCGCGCGACGCTGCGCCTCGCCAGATGTGCGCCGGCCCCTACGCGTGACCGACCGTACGCGATCTACGTCAGCGTGACACTTAATCCAGCCTAAAATTATTTCTGTCTCTACAATATACATATACGTTAAAGTAACAAAGACAGTATGTGACCTCACGACGGCTTAAAATTGAGTTGCGTTTCAGAATTCGGCCGTTAGAGAAATAGGCTCTAGAAGCCCTATGAATATTTACAATAGAATTGTCCTATCTGGGAGTCCCAGAAATCAAATCCGTACTACCTATATTCTCGTATTTTAAACGGTTGCAATTGTTTTATTAACAATAGACAACAGAGTCCATGGAGTTCAAGTCATAATGAAAATATGACCTCTTTTCTCGATAATAGAATCCCGTTAAATGCATAAATTGTTACAACTAAGTAATTTATCAATATTGTAGAAAAATTGTAAATTGTCTATGTATACAGTCCTTATTCAACAGCCCTTTGTAAATATTAACATAAATTTGCCATGTAAAAGTAACGTTTCAAACGTAGTACAGACGTCATCACATCAACCTACTACAATCTGTCAAATTTCTTTAATAGATTTTCAACTTTATCACTAAGTAATAAGGTTCAAAGTTGATTGGGAAAATTTGACAGTTTCGAGTAGGTTGATGTGCTGGCGTCTGCACTACATATTAAGTATTCTGTGGTTTCACGTAGACCTATTTCCAGACCAGCGGTCAACGTTAGGTACCATCGCGGACACTGGCGGTGGAACACTTTTGAAACTTATTACCAAGGTGAAAAAGTGGTCGACCGCCATTGTCCGCGGCTGTACATTACACACTGAACTTTTTTTTAAGCAGGTAAATTACCGTGTCCGATCATTTGGTAGGTTTGTACTACGATAAATTATATCGATATTCCATCGAAATTGAAAATGAATTAACATAGTATCACCATAGTATGAAAATGAATTAACATAGTAGTACATGATGTGAATAGTTGGGCAGAGGTGTCTAAAAGTTTCACCGAAATTTCACCAGATAATTATGTTTATTATGTCAAGCTCCGCTAATGAGACACAATTGATTTTCTATTGTTTCGTCGCCAAAGGGCGACACGCGCCGCTTGACCGGTTAATAATAATCAGATTGTACAAGAACAGAATGGACGGTAACCCCCCAACGAGGCATTGCCTTTGTCTGTGTCTTTGTGTTTTTTGTGTGTCCATCTAAACATAACAATGACAACCATTCACACTAAAGCCACGTATTCACTGAGCAACAATTGTTTATAAACTCTGTTTCAGAAACAAAATCTACGTGTTTCTGAAACATATAATTTTGTTTCTGTAAACACTACGTGTTTATCGGTATGTTTCGGTGCTCCCCACTTGCGGCGGAGAACACAGAAACAAATCAGTTGCGCAACAGGTGCATGCGAGTGTGGACGCGTCTAAACATTTGTTTATAAACATGGCTGTAGTGTGGGACGATGAAACTGTCTTTAAATTGATAGAACCGTTTGAGAAAAACAAATATGGGATTGCTCGACAAAGGACTACAAAAATACCCTCGGGCGACATGACCTAAGCAACTGACTGTGTGGACGGCAGAGTTTCCGAAACATTGTTCCTGGAAACATTTACGTGATGTTTCAGAAACCGTGTATCCGAAACATTGTTGCTCAGTGAATACGTAATCCATCCATATACTATTATAAATGCGAAAGTGTGTCTGTCTGTCTGTCTGTTGAACCGATTTAGATAAAATTTGGTATAGAGATAGCTTGAGTCCCGGGAAAGGACATAGGATAGTTTCTATCCCGATATTCCCACGGGATCGAGACTTATGCGGGTGAAACCGCGGGGCGCAGCTAGTTCAATCATATTTTTTTTTGTTTTATATTTATTAGATATACCATACCCATCAGGTCTATGAGTTTCACTGGCTTATTTAATTTGTCCCTGTCTACATTATGAACCTAAATGTTGAATGATCGATTTTGTTAGAATTCCTCACCAATTGACACTTCAAAAACTTCATATCACCATCCAAAACTCCACCTTCCTTCAATTTCCCTTCGACGACCCACTCTGAACAAACTCACTGATGACATCGGCCTGGTCCTCGTTGACTCCTATAATCATCAGTTGCGTCTTCGTGACCATGAACAGGGACGCTCCATCAATCTCGTTGTCCTGAAGAAGTGATGCTGTTTCCTCCCAGTCGCATTTTTGGAGATGACTTGATAGGTCTTCTACCTGTAGATGAATTGAAAAAAAAGTCTGTTAAGTTTTGAAAAAAATCAAAATCAAAAGTAATTTTATTCAAACAAGGCTGAGAATCAGCACTTTTTAACCGACTTCAAAAAGGAGGTTCTGTATTCAACCCGTATGTATGTATGTCTTAAAAACTAATGAACCAATTTTGATAATTCTTTCACTATAATGTGATGTGCATACTTTCAGTGGGGTTTTTAGTATATAATACATTAGGTAATTATTCTTATGTACGAAGTTATATGCATAAATGTACTGCATCTCCGGCATTTCTATGCGAATTTTGATGATTCTAGTCGGTGTCCTCAATTCTTCAATGCACTAGTGTTAATTGAATTTGTGTGGGGTAGGTACAACTAAAAAGTGAAAAATAAAAACTTTTTTACAAAAAAACAACCGACTTCTAAAAAAAACACTACAAAGTGATAAATAACTTTAATTTCGGAAGTCGGTGGCAAAAAACTAAAATACAGATCCAAAGACATCGACTTCCGAAATTAAAGATATTTTTCACTTTATAGTGTTTTTTTGGAAGTCGGTTTTTTTTTGTTAAAAAGTTTTTTTTTAACGGCAATGTTACACAAGACAGTCCCCCAAAACGCCCACCCTTCACCACTTCCTAGTGCTTTCGCTGGGGAGAAGAAGTGGCGCAACAAACTCCCCAGCAGCACAGCTGTCTGTTCAGTTAGACAAACTTGATTCTATACAATAGTAAGTAATTAACAGTATGAAACACAAAACATTACATTAAATAATCCATACTATACTAATATTATAAATTCGAAAGTAACTCTGTCTGTCTGTCTGTATGTTACCTTTTCACGCCTAAACCATTGAACGGATTTCGATAAAATTTGGCAGAGAGATAGATTGCATCCCGGGGAAGGATTTAGGATAGTTTTTATCCCGATATTCCCACGGGATCGACACTTATGCGGGTGAAACCGCGGGGCGCAGTGTGCAATTTCAAAACCTAGCAACTAAAAAAAAATCATCTGTTCCTTGCATTTATGTTCACATAACTCGTCAAAATGTACGGAAGAGCTGATTTTTCTTTCGCGATTTCAGGTTTGGTCCCATAGTAAAAGTTGTTCATAATGATGATTACAATGACCCCTTAAAAGGATGCCCGTGAATTAAATTTCACCCTGTATAGATGACCGTGACCTTTCAAACTTTAATAAACAACGATCACCCAAGTTTTTTAAAACATTTTCAATGTCACTTTATTTTTTCCCTAAACAAACCTTCGGAGCTTAGAGGGTGCTCCCCTATTTCCTTTGTTACGAATTTGGCACCGTAACCCCAGCGCAAAAGTTAAAGTAAGTATTAGGAAGCCTTAGTACGGTTCTTATGTATGCTACCAACTTTCCAAGGTCCGCTCTGTATCGTTGGTATGAGTTTGCACCTCACAGAAAGTTCAACAACATTCATTGCGTTGTTTACGTTGTTCAGCAGACAAATTTTTCGAACATGTGAAGCAATGGATTAGCAATATCTTTCAAAATGATTCAGATTGCGAATGAAAGCAAGTTACGCAATTAGGGCGCTGGCCTTGCATTATACAATGACTTTCCGTACAATATGAAGCCAGCTTATGCTGGGAATTAGAATAGATGGGTGACCATCTTTACATACCGAGACCCCTCCGTGCCTCGGAAAACAAGTTAAGCCGTTGGTTCCGGCTGTCATTCGTGGATCTTCGACAGTCGTTACGGGTAGTCAGAAGCTCGAAAGTCTGACAACCAGTCTTACCAAGGGGTATCGTATTACCCAGTAACTGGGTTGTGGAGGTCAGATAGGCAGTCGCTCCATGTAAAATACTGGTATTCAGCTGCATCCGGTTAGACTAGAAGCCGACCCCAACATAGTTGGGAAAAGGCTAGGCAGATGATGAATGTAACAAAAAAGAATCTCTTACCGTCCAAGATTTGACAGTAGACTCCTGTAACCGCGCGAATGGATTGAATTCTCCATTTTCTGCATATTCTTTCACTTCTGTTGGAGCAGGTTCTTCTGTTACAGAGTCTTCTTTAACAATTGCCACTTCTGTTAGAATAGGTCTTTCTGTTACAATTTTTTCTTGAACAGCTCTCACTTCTTCCACTTCTTCCTTCCCTTCTGTTGGAGGTGGAGTTTCTTTTGTGCCACTTTCTTCTTCAACAACCTTCTCTTCTTGTTTTGCTTCTATTTGTGGAGCTGTTACATCTGTGTTGGAGCTCTGAGGTTTATTATTTTGACTTTGTGGTTCTCTGATCTGTAAATAAAAAATATTTTGTTAAAGAAATCTGTCTCGAGTCAACTAGCTAGAGTGTCTGGCCAGGGCCAATTTTATAAAAAAAAAATTTTTTGTTGTTGAATGGACCCGCTCTTGACCTCAGTCACGCCTGATGGAAAGCGATGGATGAGGTCTATGAGGGAACGAGCGTGCCCAGTAGAGGCCTAAGGCACTGGAGCTCCCACGCAGCGACGAAACACAGCAGGCTGCTTGGCGCCGGACTCCGGTGGAAGGGTGGTCGCAAACCAGGCGGGCGTTAGCCCTACCACCGCAAGGGAAGAATTGGCCAGTCAAATAAGGTGTTGGGTGTAACTGTTCAGGATGCGTCGAGCGCGAGCGTTCAGTTGAGTAATTTATTAACAGGGATACCGAATAGGTATAGAAGCAGTGGTGGCCCAGTGGCCTCGATATATGAGTCGTAGGTAACACACTATCAGTAGCAATGGCTTTCATTTTGACAGTTCAACAACAACATTCATTGCGTTATTTACGTTGTTGAGCAGACAAAATTTTCAAACAATGCAATTGATATAGTAATATACTTCAAAATGATTCAGATTTTGATTGATATCTTGATATCTAGTGTCTTACGCAATAAGGGTGCTGGTTGAGTTCGGAACGAGTCCGATAATCTCGTTAAAGAAACTTAGCTAAACTTAATTAAACAAAGAGTTACTTTACTCCAAAGTACTTATAATAAAGTTTGTACTTACCGGGAAAGCGAAATTCGATTCCTGAATAATGTGTCCGCCCACGACATGAGTTAGAACGAATCGTGGTTGTTGTTTCTTTACTCTTTTCTTCTTTAAGTGAGTTACTTCCTTTGGCACTTTGAAATTATCAAATTGTGGCGCTTTTTCAGTATTTTCGTTATAAGATTTGTCTGTTATTTCTGTTTCTTTCCTTCTAGTTGATGTATTTTCAATCGTAGGCTCGTTGTTTTTAGGATCAATATTGTGTATTCCTTCAGCATTTCTATTCGTTTGTTTTAAAACAATTTCATTATTTGCTTGTAATATTTTATATTTTCCATCATTGATTTTTTCACCAACATTACTGTTATGAACAAATACTTCTTGAGCTGTAACATCGTCTATCCTGGCAACCTTTGAAGAACTGATTCCTTTTTTTAAAACAATAATTTCTCTAATAGTTTTTAATATTTCAGCATGACTTTTAGTTGCATGTTTAATAACAATATTTTCTAAGATTTCAATCTTTAAATTGTCATTAGGTGTTGATTCATCAGCTTCTTCATTTGGCTGTAGTATTTGAGCATTTTCATCATTTGCTTGTAACATTTGAGCATGCTCAATGGTTTGCTCATTATCATAACCAGCTTTAAATTCGTCATTACCTTGCAACTCTTGTTCAGTCTCTTCATCAATTTCAGACTTATTTACAGAGTTTTCGATCTCCCCTCCAAAATAACTTGAATAGTTTCCAGGGGCTTCAAACTCCGGTACGACATTTTCAAACATATCTTCAAGATCTATTTCAAGTTTTTCTTTATTGATTTCAGGAGCTATAATGTCGTAGATATCAGACATTTGAATAAATGAATCGTTTTCGGGGATTTCAGGCTCCTCTTCATCATTTTCTATTCCATAGCTAATTCGTTTAGCTTCATCGGGAGTATTTTGTATATCTATTTCTTTATTAGTATCTTTATTACTGCAGTTTCTGGTTCTTAGTTTTTTTAGTGTTAGTGTGCAGTTACATTTCAGCGTCGACTTCCTTATGTTTCTCACACCAGCTTCAGTAGTGCGTTTAAGTTCTATTTTTATTATATCATTCGTTATTCTTTGTGGTGTAGTATTTATTTGAGCTCCTGGATACATTGGACGCCTACTAGAATGCTGGATTACAGGTCTTCTCATATGCTTTTGTCTATGGTCTTTGATCCTTAGACTGCTTCGATTAACAGAGAAACGATTGTAATATGTTCGATTAACAGACACACAATTGCAAAAACTTAAATACGAGTACGAGGGTTGTCTGGTATACCGATTATAATAAGAGCGATTATTGCATAACCGATTTCTGGAGGACTGATTCAAGGATGACACTTCAATGATATTTGATTTAATTTCACTATCATAGTCTATAAGGATCGGGTCCTCCCGTCCTAACGCTGATCAGCTCCTGACGAATGCACATATAGCTTCGGCATTTTCCTCGGTGACTCCTATGTTTACGAGTTGTGGCTTCGAGACCAGGAATAGGGACTCTCCGTCTATTTCGTGGTCTTGGAAGACTGACACTGTTTCATTCCAGTCGTATTTTAGCAGATGGTTTGCTAGATCCTCAACCTGTGGATTTGGGAAAGACATGTTCAGAATCAGGTAAAACAGATAGAAAATAAACTTGGAACATAATCAGCCTATAATGTTACCACTGCTGGGACACAGGCCTCCTCTCGGTGAGAGGAAGTGGGCCGTAATTCATCACGCGGGCCCAGTGCGGGTTGGCAGATGTCAAATGTCTTAAAATGTTTGTATCGAGGACATGCCAGTTTCCTCACGATGTTTTCCTTCACCGTTTTGAGAGCAGTGGTGATGAAATACTTTACAAAAAGTAAAACGCCTGACGTACAACTCCTACGGCCTGCAACTCTTTAGTCATGGCCGTTTCCACTGGGCCACCATGACTGCTCTCAACTTGGAAGATAAAGTGAAACATTCCCAAAAAGTTGAATTTGAATTCTTGGGAGAAGTTATGTGAAAGTAATTCGAGCATTCATAGTACAGACGCCAGTACATCAAGCTATCCGAAACTGTCAAATTGTCCCAATCAACTTCGAACCTTATGCTTTAGCGATAAAGTTCAAAATCTATTAAATAAATTTGACAGATAGTAGTAGCTTGATGTGCTGCCGTCTGTACCTAGCGGTTGAATAGGAGGCTCGCTATAGTGAAAATACACGCTACGTCCCGAGGTTTATCGCGTGGAATTTCCCATAGGAACCAAGCATTTTTCTGACAAGATGGGCCAAAGTCGTCACATAGTGGGGTCTTGCTGGTAGATTATTTATTTGATTGCTTTTGTGCGCAATTATATTATGTAAGTATCCAGCTTAGAATTTGGAATAGGACCCCAAATATCCTGGGGTGGGCATCAGACCATTCTAGGGTGGGTACGAACCTGTATAGGTCTATGACGTCACCGAGGCAGGCCTAAGAAACGCTGGCGTGACGACTTGGACTCGTTCCTAGCCGACTGGACGAAGACGGCACAGCAAATGTGGAAAAAAATGAGGGAGGCCTTTGCCCAGCTGTGGGACAGTACAGGCTAGCGGAAAAAAACAAGTATCCTATGTATAACACTCGGAAATAGTGAAGCTTTCTATGATCAGCACCCTTATTGCGCAACACACTTTCAATCTCAATTTGAATCATTTTGAAGGATGTTGCTAATCCATTGCTTCATTTGCTCAACAACGTAAATAACGCAATGAATGTTGTTGACCTGTCAAAATGAAAGCCATTTCTTCTGTGTTACGCTCGTGTTACGGAACTACCCCGCTGATCAGCTCAGAGAGATCAGAGATATCTTACAAAAAAAACTACACTTCATCATAATACCTATTAGTTTAGATTAAGGACGAGCGGATCAACCATATTACAAGTTACTCTGTGGGATCAACTGCGAAGTCGAATGCGATTTAAACAGTCTGAATAGACTTTCAATCAAAGTATTTTTTGTTGAACAACAAAGGTTGTCCAACTAAAATCGAACCGTACAAAGGTTGTTCAACTAAAATCGAACCGTGTATATCCAGTATTATAGTACATTTCAACAAATAGTTCCTATGTTATAATGTTGGCTCCCTTGTCCTCCGCTAGGAGATATGTGTTTTGTGCCAATGTTTGTCAAGATAGTAGATATGGGAAGACGATTCTGCGGATTTTTTAAAGATTTATAAGGTTTCCGTGTTAGAATCATGCCCAAAACATTATGTGAAGAATAAGAAGTGGTATACATTGATGCCAACATAACGGCAAAGGAAGTATTTGTTGAAACGCACTCTACCACGTTTATTCTGTCACTGTCACACATCTGTCAAACTACAAGTGCAAGACGGAGACGGGAATGTCTACAGTCCTTTCTCAGTTATTTTACTTATAAGACCTCTTGTTAACGACAACAGACAACGGCCCGACTTTTATAACGGGCGACGGGCCGACGCGCAGTGTTCAATGTTCAATAGGTTGGTGTGGGTGTTTGTTAACGCGACGGGCACATACCCGTTGCAACGAAACTCAACGGATAGGCGCACGTCATCCCTCGGTGCGTCCGCCGGCGGTCGGTCCGATGCAGTGGACCACGTCATTTCATAAAAGTATGTTGACGACGACGGATGTGCGCACGTTTTTACTTATTAAATATCATGAGTCATTCGAAAGAAGTGATATCGAAAACCAGTGCCGTGCTCACATTATAGTTAGCGGCTCGTGTACAAAGATAACCGTTTCGCGTCGGCCCGTTACCCGTTGTCAAACAAGAGGCCTACGGCCCCTTGTTAACGACCGTTTTTGTTCGTGTTTGACTTTCGAAAGAAGACAAAGCCTTTTCTAACTATACAGACGCTATACAACGATAATTAGTAAGGGGGTGTGTTAAAATAAAAGTGTCTTACCGTCCATGATTTCACAGTACTATGCAGTAGATCAGTAAACGGATTCAGCGTTTTACTATCCGCCATCTCTTCTTCTTCCTTCTTCTTCTCACAATGCAGAAGAAGATAATGGAAAGGCAGCAGCTGTACATCTACTCCTGTGTTCTTCATTTCTTCCTTCATGCATTCTTTTAGAGCGTCCATTGATTCCGCTTCTGCTTTTGGGTTCGCTTGTAGCGTTTTCTCTATTAAAGGTTTTCTGATCTGTAATGAATTAAACGTAATATGATAAGAATGTTGTTGAATGGTTATATGTACGCCAGATGCCACAATATACATTTATTTATTCAGAACATAGAAGATGGATGCCATCAAAAAGAGGAAACTGAAGCTAGGGTTTCACACAGCGTCCTTAATTAACCGTCGAGTGACGTCACTGGAACGTTACGAACGTTTATTTATAAAAGTAACTTGCAGTGTATACCTAGAATTTTTAGCACCGTAAATTGAAACTCCGCTGCCATGATCTTCATAACGGCCGTCACTGCAGCCGTTATGTGGCGGCCACCGCTTTTCTAGGAAACCGTAGCTTTAGCCACTGGCTGACTTGATTCTAAAGCTCAAACGTATAAATAGGCACTTTTACACTTACTGGGAAAGCGAAATTAGATTCTTGAATAACATATCCATCTACTACATGAGTCAATATGTCCTGTTTTGTAACAACTTTATCAGTAACTGCTAATTTTTCATCTTTGTCTTCAGTTTTTTGCTCTTTTATTTCTATTTTCTCCTCCTGAGGTTCACTTTTAGGTTCACTCTTTGCTGTTGCTACTACTGCAATTGTTTTACTAGCATTGTTCTCATTGTTTTCATTGTTTTTAACCCCTTCAACTTTAATTTCTTTATTAACTTCTTCTTTCTTAACTTCTTTAACTTCTCTAGGTTTCTTTTCTGGTGTCTGCGTATTTTTATTCTTAGGAATACTATCGAGTATCTGCATTATCCTACTTTCAATTGTATCAGCCTGCGCTTTAGTCACTGTCGCTCCCTTTTCTGATTGAATGGTGACCGTTATAACCTTATCAGTGGGTACTTCATTCGTTGCTGTATCTTTATCAGTCGGTGGCTCAATATTAGTCTTAGTTTCAGTCGTATTTTGAACACTTTCAGGTGATTTATTTTCTATAACCTGTTGCGGCATATTATCACTTATTTTATCCTGTAATAGTCTCCCTCGAGCTTGAGTGTACACTGTGTTCCGAATCAGCTTATCGCTTTCACTAGGCGCAGGAGTTATCACAGTTCTAGTTTCAGTTTTAATTTGATTTCCATCTTGTTTGGTTTGCTCTGCGTTTTCTACTATAACCATTGGCGTGTTCTGATTCATTTGAACTGCTTGGTTGCTTGGGTTATTAGCGTTTAATTTAGGTTTGTGCACAGGACTTGTATTTGTACCTATTTCATTACATAGCTTAGTGATAATTATACCCTGTTGAAGATTTTTGTAAATTGGTTGCGACGCTGGAGGCACAGCCATTTTGTTTTGGGTTTCATCTGGAGATTCACTCTTTCGTTTTCGACTAACATTCGGATTATTTAAGTAGTTTATGTTAGTAGCTGTATTTGTTGTGATTTGATGGCTGTTCACTCTCTCTTGGTTGTATTGGTGTGGTTGCTGTGTTGGTGGAGTTTGGATTGGTATATGTTGTTGCTGTTGTGCGATTTGGGGAACGTTTTGTTGTTGTATTTTTGGCTGTTGCATAGGAGCATTTTGCTGTTGCATTTTTGGTACATTATTAGCATTATTTTCAACGAATCGTCTTCTCGGTTGAATCGGACGACAGTTATAATTTTGTGCAAAGTTCCTTACATTTGGCACGGGAGACCCAACTGTATTGTTCATAGCTTTATTTATTTCTTGAGGAGGTTGGTTGGTTGGTTTGTTAATATTATTATTAACGTTTTGTACGTTCATCGCATTGTTGGACATAATCTGAGGCCGTACAGCATTCACATTTTGAGGCATTCGCTGCCCAATATTCTGCACAAACGTTTGTCCAGCATTGGCTTGTTGTATTTGTAGATTCTGCATGTTGCTCATCGCCTGCATGTTCTGTAGTTGGTTCAGAGACATTACAGGCCTCGTCATGTTCATTTGTTGGCTCATCTGTGGCCTCACGTTCATGAACTGGACTTGTCTTTGGACTTCAACAGTTTGATTGCCCTGATTAGGGACCTGCCTAGCGACAGCCATTTGATTTTGCATCATATTCTGTGTATTTGTTTGCATCTGTCCTGTATTAGGATTCTGGTTTATGTTTCGTTCGTTGCTCTGTATGCTTTGCTGTATATTCTGAACCATGTTTGGCACAATGTTGGCGAGTTGCATTGATCTCATATCTTGGTGGTTTTGCGCCAACATGTGTTGCTGGAGTTGGAAGTTGGCGAAGTTTTGTTGAAGGTACAGTTGGTTCTGGTCCATCTGCTGTTGGACTGGCTGTATCATATTGTTGGGCAGTTGTTGGACGTAGACCACTGGGTTGGGTTGAGGCCGGTTCTGCATCCATGGTGGTGGATTTTGAGGGTTTATGAAGAAGGTCTGGTTTGGCTGGATCTGGTCTCCTGGAACAATTTATTACTATTTACTGACCGTACATTTTAATATTTTCTTCGAATATGAACTTCATATTTTGAACATGCTAAGCCAACGAATCATAGAGACTCAGGGTATTGGATTTCCGTAATACCTTGGCCATTTGCGTTGATCTGATAACAGTTTCACGCAAAATACTGATATGCGACCCATCGCAACGAGATAAAAGCTAGACATACTGTTATCACTTATCCATCTCTCAAACAACAGACATATGAAAGCAGAACTGAGTCTATCAAAGGATTGGCAGACCATGGTCGACCATTGTGTAAACAACACTCACCAGGTTGTACCAACACCTGCGTCTCGTACACAAATCGTACTGGACACAATACCATCTGCTGTTGCACCGCTTGCTGGCCCCTGCAGACAAAAATATAATCATATGTTTTGCTGAGACAGATTTATATAAAGGAGGAGGAGGAGGGTCTTGGTCAGCTAGAAAGTGGGGTTATAATATGTGCAAGAAATCGTTATAATGTAGTTCTTGGGAAGGTAATGTCCTCTCCACCAGGCATGTCGAAAAAGATGCATAAGGGGTTAGGTCAAGAGGATAGGCAGTAGCAGTGTCCTGCTGCCACACGGTATCTACTTCATGGTCATCATCACCATTCAGCCCAAAGACACACAGCTAGGCAAAGGCCTGCCCCAAAAATAAACTAACAAGGAGGTTTAGTGAGCAGATACTTTTCAATTATGTTGCAGTTCTCGACAAAGAACTTGCTACACCCACTCGCCACCAGGGTGACCAGGGGGTGTCGTAAAAGATGACTAAGGGGTTACGCCAAGAGAATGGCCAACAGGGTCCTGTTTATAGAACACTGGCTGTGCCCCACGGTTTCACCCGCGATAAAAGTATTATAGTCCTTTTTTATTGATTCCCTTTACGAAACTCCACCCCCCTTTTTACACCCTTAAGGGATAATTTCGGGGATAAAACCTATTGTATATCCTTCCCCACAACTCAAACTATCTCCATACCAAATTTCATCTAAATCGCTTCAGCGGTTATTGATTCTTCATACAAACTTCCACCCCCTTAAAGGATGATTTCTTGGATAAAAACTATCCTATGTCCTTCCCCGGGATGCAATCTATCTCTCCGCCAAATTTCATCTAAATCCGTTCAGTGGTTTAGCCGTGAAAAGGTAACATACAGACAGACAGACAGAGTTACTTTCGAATTTATAATATTAGTATGGATATTAACATGGTATGGACTCGCTGCGCCCCGCTGTTTCACCCGCATAAGTGTCGATCCCGTGGGAATATCGGGATAAAAACTATCCTATGTTCTTCCCCGGGACTCAAACTATCTCTATACCAAATTTCATCTAAATCGGTTCAGCGGTATAAGCGTGAAGAGGTAACAGGCAGACACACTTGCATTTGTATTATTATTAGTATGGATTAGTATAGATGTGACCTTATAGAGATAGTTTGAGTCCCGGGAAAGGACATAGGATAGTTTTTATCCCGATATTCCCACGGGAAACTTATGCGGGTGAATCCGCGGGGCGCTGCTAGTATATATATCTTCGATTAGTTGGTTCTATTTAATGTCCAGATGCCCTTGGTTATAGGACAAGCCGGTTTCCTCACTATGTTCTCCTTCACCGTGTTGAAATCGTATTGCTGCATTAATCATCAGAATTAGCCTATAATGTTCCCACTCCTGGGACACAGGCTTTCTCTCAGTGAGAGGGAGTGGGCTATAATCCACCACGAGGGCCCATAGCGGGTTGGTGGATGTCACACATGTCCTCGAATTTTTGGTTCTAGGACATATCGGTTTCCTAACGACGTTTTCCTTCACCGTTTTGAGAGCAGTAGTGATGAAAAAATTTACACAAAGTAATGTGCCTATCTGGGTTCGAACCTACGACCTACAACTCGTAAGTCGTGTCCGATACCACTGGGCCACCACTGCATTAATAACAAATTTTAATTATAATATTTTAGGACTTACCCTATGGGTTCTGGCTGATTCATTGGCTGCTGCATCTGATGACAAATAAAAACATACGATGTGAGACCCACTATCAATAATTTGTGTAGTTACCTATTCAAGGTTGGTTTTCCTTAACCGATAATCCTACATGGGCAATGGTGGCAGCAACCGAAAAACAACCTTATTGCAACAACAATAAAGATCACAGTGATTTTGACAGAATTATCAGTGGCAGCGACCTAACAGCAATTTTATTGTGGTCGGCTTCCAGTCTAACCGATGCAGCTGAATACCAGTACTTTACATCGAGCGACTGCCTATCTGACCTCCACAACCCAGTTCCTGGCGATAATACCTTACGATACCCCTTGGTTGTCAGACTTTCGAGCTTCTGACGACCCGTAACGACTGTCAAAGATCCACGGATGACAGCCGGGGCCAACGGCCGTGTTTTCAGAGGCACGGAGGGGTCGAAATGGTTACCCATCCACGGACCGACCGCAACAAGCGTAGCTTAACCTGATCAATCGACCCGTGCGGCTGTTATTACGCGGTCACGAGGCTCCCTATACTCTAAATAAAGAAATAAAAGGCAGGATTGTGCAAATAAAGTGAGTCATTCGAGCTACCCCAAAAAAACTCAGTATTTTGAAATCCACTGGACGGGAAGCGCGGAACCGGTCGAACTGGCGGTACTTGGGGGAGGCATATTATGTCCAGCAGTGGACGCCTTTCGGCTGAAATGATGATGATTTTGATAACAGGAAAACATAAATCAACTAGTGAATCCAACGTGACACGAGACTTCGTCACGTTTTGCTGTATTAAAATACCCAACGGTTTTGGAAGGAGGTAACAGAAAGGGAGATTTAAGGAAAAAAAAACTTTTTTTTCTCAATCTTCGTGTAATAATTATTGTTAATGGCAACTAGCTATTTGCTTACGTAAAACATAATTCAAAACTAGTACTTCGATATCCTAATTATTTTGAACGGGTTTCATAAATTAATTAGCCACCACGCAAATATTACAAAAGTGGCTCCCCTCACCCCCTCATTTCCACTTCACCCCTTTCGCAACAAAGACAAAATCGATAGGGGAGACTGGGGACAAAGTGGCACACTTTTTATTAAACAATTTTTTTGTGTTTTAGAGCAATAAATGTACCATCTATCAATTTTTTTTTTTCTAGCTAACTTTAACATAGCTAATTTTACCCTACCAGTTATCTTTTAGGGACTTTGGGCTTTAACTCATTGGAGGTGAAAAGAGGCCTTGATCAACTCACTGTAGCCTGTAAGACCTTACGGGGACGTATCGACTGCCCAGAACTCCATGGTCTTTTCTGCGACTATTTGTGCCCGACTAATACATCGGACATCGTCAGAGCTGCCGGCACAATCTGTTTGCGCAACTGCCAGCCAAGACTGTAGCCAGAGCCGAATCCCCAATCTGTCGTACTCTAAAGGTGCTGAATGCCCTTCTGGCTGTCAACCCTGAATGTGATGTGTTTGCGGATGAATGGATTAAAATTATGCGTATATGTCCGGAGTTCTGTGAGAGAATGTATGCAAGGGAGTCCACTGTTCCATGTTAGTTGTAAATTATATTATTGTCAACGTAATTATTGTCTCTATGTTAATTAATGTAATTGGTGTTGTACCGTTTTAATTAACTATAAATAAAAATAAAATACTTAAAAATATGTGTTTAAGTTTTTTATTGATTATTACCAATAACAAAAAAAATCGCGTGCATAATGAAACCGTATGGCTTCCGGGCAATTATAGACCAGACAACCCTTCCATTATCAATAATAACGTACTTACAACATTGTATTGTACCGTCCAACACACGTCGATGGTAACAAATGAAGTCAAAAGCGACTTTATGTCGTAGCAGTAACGCTGGTTTTCGTAGTACGAGTGTAACAACTGTCCAGCTGGGCTATTCTGTAAAAATCTCACCGTGATAACTTAGGCGAAGTGACAATAAATGTAATAATTTTACTATTTAGGGAAAAATCATAAGGAGAGTTACAAACAAAATTGAATCTGGCGTCCTAGCTAGGTTACATGGTAAGCTGTATTAACCCTTCGTATGCTTAAACGTGGATCCACGCGAGACACAATGGCTTTTTAATAATTGTGTCTGTAATTACGGCATTCAACCGGTTAAGGTTCGCCAGCCCTACATGTTTCCAAGAAGGAGTGGTGAGCTGTCATTCCACGTGATGCTAGTCGCCCCTTCCAAAAGGTAGTTTCGTATGGAGAAGAATGGGCAAGAAACTCCACCGTTACTCTTTTAAAATGTTTTATAATATTTAATTACGATGCACTTAGAATAAAATTACTATACAATAAAAGGAAATACATATTTACAAATATTATATACTACTACCGATTTTTTGAGAGGTCAGTTCAAGCTCACTGCACCTAACTTTCCACGATGACATTTTTTACGGAATAAACCTGCTAGGGTTGACCGTACTCGCTAATCTGCCCAGCGTGCTGATGTTTGTTCCCCTGAGATTCGACAACGGACAGAAGGGATGCAATACATCCCGTTTTTGACAAACATGAAGGGCTTCGTTGCGAATAAAATATTCCGAAAACATTATTTTGATGTTTAATACAGAATTAAAAAGCAGGTGGCAAGGGATGAGCGTTTTTTTTCATATAAAAAAAAAACTTGATCAATGTGATTTAACGCCGGCAGGGACGCAGTCAGTCGAGGGCAATTTTAAGTTGGGACTACAAGGGTGTTTTTTTTTGGATGAACCTTGTGATCCTGTTTCAATTTTTTTTTTTATTAGGTACGTGGATATTTTTGTAAAATGTCTCTCATCTTGTTGTAGGTAAGTAATGACGTTGTAGATGTTTTGTGAGATTCGAATGAGTCAAGACCCCTCCGTGCCTCGGAAAGCACGTTAAGCCGTTGGTCCCGGCTGTCATTCGTGGATCTTAGACAGTCGTTACGGGTCGTCAGAAGCCCGAAAATCTGACAACCAGTTTTACCAAGGAGTATCGTATTACCCAGTTACTGGTTTGTGGAGGTCAGATAGGCAGTCACTCCATGTAATATACTGGTGTTCAGCTGCATCTGGTTAGACTGGAAGCCGACCCCAACATAGTTGGGAAAAGGCTAGACAGATGATGATGGTGTACTTAAGGGTGACTTTGGTACTGTAGAACGCACGGTCGATGGAAACACTTTGACCTTTAACTGGCCTAGTGTAGTACTGAGTTTCGATAGAATGCGAGACCAGCTTATAATGGTTTTGTCCCATGACCTGCGGTTTACTGTACCTGTTTGTGCTGGTGATTAATCATCTTATTATCACTATCTTCATACAAAAATGTTTGGACAAAGGGTTGCAAATTTTTTTTCCAAAAAAGAAACTCGTTAAATTCTCCAAAGGTATTGGCAATTTTGTGAATCCTACTTCCTACTAATCCTACTCATAACATAATAAACGCGAAAGTTTGTGAGGATGGATAGATGGATGGATGTTTGTCACTCTTTCACGCAAAAACCACGAAACGGATTTAGATGAAATTTGGCACACAGATAGTTTATAACCAGGATTAACACATAGGATACTTTTTATCCAGATATTCCTACGGGATCAAAACTTATGCGGGTTAAACTGCGGGGCGCAGCTAGTATAAAATATATTTCACTGACGATCAAATGTCATTTCGGGCAAAATACGAAAGTGACTCACATTTTGCTTATAGAAACTTCTGATAACACGGTCTTTGATCTGGACATCGAACCCAGGCCCTCACGTTTGGCAAACGTCCTTGCAACCAATAGACTACAGACAACGCAGCGCAGTTAAAAAAATAAATGGAAACAATAACAAAAAAAAAAAACCAGTCACCTCACTACAACAACGTCATTTAAAACACAAAACAAAAAGTAATTAAGACGAAGCAATAAACACACAATGAAGTAGTTAACGACATCACCGAAAGCAGTCCGGCTAATTCGGAGAAAGGCACACACAGACAGAATCCCAATGTGGTTAAAAACATCGAAATAAGCTTTCCTTACCCACCATCTTTAGCCCCTCGTAAATCAACAGAGATATTTCAATAGAACCGAACTATTTGCTTTTATTATCAAACCCTTTATAAAATTTTAAACCGTACCCCATCCACATAAAGCTCAAATTCCAATGACATATCAAAATCCCTTCATCGATAATGGTATTCATGTACACCAATAGAATATGGACTTTAGTACTTAGTAAATAAGGTTTATTATGTATATAAGGGATGGGAGTAATAATAATCCCTACGCAGCGGATGGCGGCAGACATTTTTTTTTTTATCTCAAATAGTGATGTGGTGTCTGTCGATAAAAAATATTATTATTTTCGAAAATTAAAGTTTTTAACTAGCCTGAGAATATTTAATTTTATTGTAATTTTTGTTTCCTGTGTACTAAATATGATCTTGATTTTTGGTAAAAGGACAGGAATACAGGATTGATAAGTTAAACTTTAAATAACTGGCTGCAGAAGTTGCAAACTGTCCGTAAATAGTTCCGCCGCGCTCGGCTGCTTGCAGCGTATTGTGCGATGAAATGCACGGATTAATTAATTACGACAATGTGTTGGAACGTGGAAGACAGGTTTTGGTCTATCATGCGGCCGTCTCGTTTATGTATCAGCCTCATTTGCACGATGTTAATTATCATTCATTGCTTATTTTTAGAATTTTATTCAACTCACACTATTTATGTATGTAGTTATCTACTTATTTGTTACTATTTTTATTTTTTTCTTGTCTCACGCATATTTTATTTAAGTAAGTATGCATATACACATCACGTTGCATCGTAAAGCTGATTTACATTCGTCACCTCACACAACAGGTCCAGTTGAAAACCAGCGTCAGGCACTAGTTGTCTGGCATTATTGCTGAACTGGGCCTTTTTGGCGCAGCCGTGAGGCACACTTTCCTGCTAATTACTTACATCGGACCTTACGCTTTTTATTTGATCTTTGTTTTGTTTTTTTTATCTGATGTATCTAGTGTATTGTGTGTCCTTTAGTCTGTGCTAAATAAATGTATTTTTTTTTCCTTCTTAATTTCTTTCAGAAAAATTAAGACGAACATGGATGGAACCAGAATGAAATAAGATGGTGCTAGAAGTGAGTGGTGAGTTGGTCATGTTTAACGAAACAATACATAAGTTGCTTAAGTATGGCATAGTAAATAGATGACGACGACTAATCCGGAAAAAATTGTATATTCTGGAAGATAGATAGAAACTAAGTATCGAATACATGAAAAATATGACTGCTTCATGATTACTAATAGGTACATCGGTTAGTGAAGTAGAAAATTAATGTATTTTCCTATAAGGAAAAATTTAACCTGGATCACTCTTGATCCATAAAGCACTACCAAATTGAAAATGGTCCGTGGTCTGTCACAGATTTTGCGTGACAACCTGACTCTGAGAGTACATGGGCAAACACAGTAAGATGCTACTTGTGCACAAAGTGATTCTTTTGACCCTCCTTCAATAATTTCATTTTATACCCACGGTAAGAGTGGAGGTGGTTTTTTTAAATAATGGCTGCACAGGCTTTGCAAAGACAAAATGGATTATTACACATACGATACTTCATTACGGTAGCTAGAGAAGCTAAATCGAGGCGCAATGTATGGTAAATGCCTTAGTTTTTGCCTCTTACTACTCAGGTACCTTCGAAAAATATGTCTTACAACGAGTGACTAGTACCTCAGTAAAACATATCTGGATTATGGTCCCATCACAGGGTAAAATATTCACAAGGAAAACTTGAATTATCTATCTAACTTTATGTAGAGGTGATTATCTCCATAAATTAGATTTGGAGGCTTATGCATTTATTAAATAAAACGCAAGAAGAAACAAGACGCAAATAAATAACAACAAAATATCGCACGATCCACACAAAAATAACAAAGTTATCGATACCAATAAATTATATCGATAAAACCACACGTCAAAATTACAACACTATCGCAAATGTAGGGCGCCACAGGGGAACGGCATACACGCCGCGTTCTCTATAAATAAGTCGCATGAGCTAGAAAGAGACGCAAACACAACAATAAACACTGCTAGAAAGAGACAGAACATAATATCCAATCAAAATATGCAGTAACAGCATTATAGTCTTTACTGGGAAGTAATAAGAAACCATGTTATTGATATCTCAGCGCAAATTGTCATTTGAAGCCATCTTACATACTAAAAATACATGTTAGTCACTATAACTATACAAAAATATATGTAAACAAACAAAAATAAAACGTCAAAAATAGATTTTTCAAATAAAATTTAAATAAAAACAAATTATCTTTAAAAAAAACACGATTTTCTAAGACCAAATCGATTAAAAAACTAACAGAATCAGAAATTGTATACCAATTTCAAATGGCCGTGACGTCACGCACGAATTTCGAAGTTATTTCAGTGTTACAACACAGTTCTGGTACTAAAATTGGAATTTTTGACGTTTTCCCTCCAAAATCTCGGTAGAAACACAATTTTACATGAATATCTTTATGAAATAAGGTGCAAACGACTTACCGTCACAGATCCACAGCAATGGTGTCTTCTTAAACGTCAAAAAACTATAGAAAACGTATCAAAACGTCACGATTAAAGTCACTCCGGACATCTTTCGAAACGAAATGGCTGCACGAATAACATAAAAGATACGGTCACAGTGTATAGCTTGACTACCACAAAACTCGAAGCGATACTGTTAAACGACAGAGAAACGATATCTACGTATAAATCCGTATCGATTTTATTAAACGCTGAACATTGTGGTACGGAGGCCGCCTAACCAATGATAAAACAGTGAATAACAACGCACGGTATTGGATGGAACGTGTTTCGAAATTCAAACACGTTCCATGACCCCAATATCCTCTCTACGAGACGGGTTAGCTCAACAAATGTACGTGTGTCTCTTTCTTACTTACGGGGATTAGGCACAAGTTGGAGCGAGAAAACGAACGCATTTTTTTCAGATTTAAACGGAAAGGCGACTTAAGAAATTACTTTTGACCAGTAATCGATTTATAATCAGCTTTATTAAAAGTGCATAAGGTTGATTATCATGTAGTAGGTTTGTGCTCTTTGCGTAGTGATGTCATGCAAGTAGAATGGCCGATATAATGAATTATTCACACGATTTGGGCCTATTTGTTGAGTTTAATGGTTCATGTTACATTGTCAAAGTATTATTTATAATACGTCAGTGATGTTTTGTTTAAATATATATTCATTTACAGAAACTATGTATTTTATTTAATAGAAATTTAAGTGTTGAATCAGCCAGAGTCAATCGACTGAAGTTTCCCGTCGGATACTTCAGGTTGAGATTCTTACAGAAAATATGGATTTTCATTTTAAATTGATATTTTTTAGTAATTTATAGTAATGAAATAGGAAGATACTGAATTTATTAAAAAATGAAGGAATATGAGTCCATTTGCCTCTCCTCTAAACGTTCTCCAGCATCTTGCCCTAAGTTCGTTTGCGTAAATAAAAACCTGCATTCTTACAATAAACGTAAAAGAAATATTGTTTCGACTCGACAATTTATTTTCACTAAACGTACGAAGCCTTGAACATTCTAGTTGTATCTAATGATAGTTAAATATCTATCATTATCATGGCAATGACGAAGGACGAAAACGCGAAAAATCACCAGACTTGCGTACCTACTTAGGTAAGTACATGCGTAAGTATCATTTTTGCGCTCTTGACCGGAGACATTGCATCAAAGCATGTTACCTATAGGTACCTATTCCCCAGCGATCAATTCATCATCTGCCTGACTTGTCCCAACTATGTTGGGGTCGGCTTCCAATCTAACCGGATGCAGCTGAATACCAGTATTTTACATGGAGTGACTGCCTATCTGACCTCCACAACCCAGTTAGTAGGTAACACTATACCCCTTGGACTCCCCTGCGACAAATAATTTTACTTAATGTTTTTTTATAAATCACAGCTATATTTTATAGTATTCTATCTTTTGAGCCATGCCACGAGGGTGTGACCAAAAACTTAAAAAAAAACAAGTACCTAATCATAAAAAAAAATTGCTCGGATTTATTTAGGGCGAAAGTTGCAACCTTCATACATTCACTGCCAAACGTGTACGAAACGAAAAACGGTGAGTCTATATTTGAATAATAAAATAATTTATTATGTTTTATTGCACACACATTTGTAACCCGTGTCCATTTTGCCCCTATCTCCCCTTTAAAAAACGTGGTGACTTTTAAATGCTTACGTATTGTATACGAACGCCCATTAACAATGGAGGGGTTGAAAGAAATAGCATTCCATGTAAATAAATAATAAAATTGAACGCGCTTAAAAAAAAAAGGTATTGGAAGAAAAAACTCGCGTTTTCGCGGCAAAACGCATAAGTATACCGCGTGGGTAAACAATAAAATCGAAAATTATTTGAGTCAGAATTCGTGTAAAAACAAAATCAGTCAGTAAGTAATAATAATGGAAGGGATTTTAATAGGAATTAATAAAATGTTTAGGGTGCTTACCTTGGCAGTAACGTCTGTCTCGAATTTGTGATCAATTTCGTTTTAACTAAGTCTTGCACGATGTTCACGAACGGCCATTGGTATCTTCTGGCTTATTCTTTTTTTGAATGAAAATTTAAACTTAGATGATGGCATTTTTTTGCATTTATTTCCAGACAGGAGTAATGTTTGTTGAAGAATATTGATTTGTATTTTTTTTTAATTAAATTTTGGTAGATATACTTAGGTATCTGGTCCTGGATACACCTAAAAAAAAAAACACAAATGCCACGATGAGTTCATTTCTTTAGATTTGTTTCTATACCTACTTAAAGGATTAGCTTCCTTCAAAATGATGATGAAATGATGATGTTCAGTTCAGATTGTGAATGAAAGTCTGTTATGCTTTTGGGTGCCAACCTGTGAATCGAACCCAAGACAAGACGTGTCTTACGACTATTAGATCAAAGAGGCATCAGTCAAAAGCGACCTCGAACATCCTAACTATCCTAACTTTATCCTTTAATATTACCTATACTTAAATGCGAAAGTAAGTTTGTTTGTTTGTTACCTGTTGTGCCTGTTCACGCCTAAACCACTGAACTGATCATCCTGAAATTTTACATTTACGTTGTCAGGTGTACAGAAACGGACACAGGATACCTCTCATCGCGAAAAAAAGTGCTGTTCCCGAGGAAAACAATAATAACGTTATTACGATAATAGATGGCGCCACGTGTCTTTCGAATCATGATTGAATTGTATTAGAAACTCGAAATTTACGCGGGTGAAACCGCGATGCGCAGCTAGTATTTCATAATTATCATCATTCTCTCGCCCTTGAACACTAGGTCTTCAACCAGTGCGTCCTGCTCGCCCTTAGATATCCCAATTTATTTGTGGTCGGCGCGACATCTCGTCATCGTCTTTTTCTTCCATACCTACTTCTCTATGGGCTGTTCATGTACTAGGTACGTTAGGTACGTAAGACAATTTTGACCACTTTCTGAATCCCCTCCCCTACGTAAGATTTGGATGAAATAATTCTTGGATGAACGCCCTCCGCCCCTTTCAAAGAAAATGTAAGAAGCAAAAAAAAAACTTACTGTGGTACAAATATAAGTAGGTAAACATAATTTGCTTTTTCTATTCTTTTAATTTTACGTACCTAAGAACAATCTAGATCTCTCTCATCCCCACCACGTAAGAAAAAATAAGACTTGTTTGGACCCCCTTCCCGCTCAAATCGTCTTACGTAATAAGTGAACAGCCCCTTCTTCGTAAAAAAGAAACGCGAAATCATCTTTTACAAGAAAACCTCTATTGGAAAACATATCAAGAGACTGCTTGAGTTTAGCTAAAAGTAAAACAGTCAGCCTTATTTTTTTTTCATACAAATCGCGCTTAGGTGGTTTGACACGTTAGTAGAAGTAGTGAGGACACTATAGATTAAGAAATTTTTTTCGGCCAATCAACGTTGGCGAATTGCAAGTAAAATATTTTCAAGTGATGAGTGGGTGGACTATGTACTCGATTTTCTTTTGTAAAATAAAATGATTTCCATAAAAAAGATTTAAACTTAGTTACTTTTTATGGATTTAAACTTAAAATTGATTATAGGTTCCTACGACAATGTTCACGAGTTTCAAAGCATAGGAACCTAAGTGCCTAGGTATTCAGTTTATTAGCAAAATTTAGATACTTACCTACCTACTAATCAGGTTTTGCTGAGACTTTGTTGTATTGTTTTTGTTTTTTTCTTAGTTGTATTTGTAATGATAATATGTACGTGATTAGATACTAGTTTAAGTATTTATTTATAAGTATGTATTAGGTATGTTGGAACTGTATGAACTCCCCGTCATCTTTCCCTAAAGCACAACATACTGAATCTTAAAGGTTCATTAGAAAACCCGCGTCAGAAAGCACATGTGTCTGGCATTAATGCCGAAATGAACCTCTTTGGAGCAGCCGTATAAGGCACACACTATTGTTGTCTAAAACATTTAATTTTGTATTTTGTGTTTCACGAACTGTCTCCAAATAAACTTGTTTCTTTCTTTTAATCGAAATGTACAGACGCCAGCACATCAACCTACTACAATCTGTCAAATTTCTTTAACAGATTTTCAACTTTATCACTAAAGCATAAGGTTCAAAGTTGATTGGGAAAATGTGACAGTTTCGGGTAGGTTGATGTGCTGGCGTCTGTACAAACGTAGTGAAAGAATTTGAGTTAATTTAGAATCCCGCCTATTTCAAGCAACTCATTCGTTTCATTCGATATTCGTTGGTTGATTACATTCGACTGTGAAATGACCTACATACGGACAGGAGGAGGGCCGCGCAACAGAATGATTTATCATCAATAGGCATGGGTTCGATATATCAAAACGTAACTTATATCGGATATGTGTTTATTATCATACCATATCGATATCTAAATATACATAACCGTTTTCACAAAAACTTCATCGAGCTATGGTTTATCCAAAGCGCAACAACGAGAACGAACTACGAATAATATCGAATAAGTAATAACGAACAAAACGCAAACTTCACATCACGAGCGATATGACATCGACGCTTTTTATTCGCTTTGTCTCTGTCTTACCATTCAATGTTTTACTGGCGTAAAAGTGATGAAGCGAATATTACGTAACTTCGCCTAGTGATTGGTTATTTGGTTTATAATAGTGCGTGCGTAATATCTATATCCTAACGCGCTAGCAATAAGGTCTAGTTTCTATTTATGTAGTTACAACAAAGATTCCATAAGTTAGCAACTTTCCGGCGGCTACTCGATATCAAGGAGAAATTCACTCTTTAAACTTGACCTACGTTCAATAGATTTAAGGTTGAATTTATGTATTAACGGTAAAAGTGTGAGTTTGCGTTTGTCGTTAGTTTCAGTTACTTGTGCAATTCGTACTACTGATATCGATATCTGAAAACGGTTTTCGATATCGATATGAAAACTGAATATCGGTTACATATCCGTTAGCAACTAAATACGAAAACGCCCATGTCTAATCATCAATATTCAGTAGGTACGTTTCTACGCTAAAACCAGGGAAACTTTTGTGGTAACGAGTACTTGCACTTGGTAGATGAGATACTCGCTTGTTTCCGCGCGGCTCAAGCTATACAAACCAGTGTACCTAAGCTGACTTCTGATAGTATGAAACACCTATACAATGCGAGGTCAGCTAAAATTGGAAATGTATAGTTTTTTTTTATGGATGTGAAATCATCAAATGACCCCTCCCTCTCTGGGTGGAGCGGAAGGGAGTGTCAGACTCTTACTGACAAAAACCCATCCGTGTTCCTTCCTTAGTCCTTTATGTTCCGAGGTAGCGGTAACCCTTTCGGACAATCCCGCACCCCCGGCAGGCTGTGGCCCTGGCAGGCCCCTTCCTTTTTGCTGACATCTCTTTGAGGCGCGCGTGGAACACGTACGCGCTGTCCGGCACGGGCCTGGTCCTGATCGGACGGTGAGCTACCGATTACTCTCCGTCCGCAGGCTCGCACTTACGGCGGCCGGGAGTCGTCACGCGGCTCCCGACGCCCGGAGCGTCTCCCGTGGCGGCTGGGACGTGAGGTTCTCTCCCTCAGCCATCCCGCCACCTCCTTCGCTAGCATGACTGCTTCGCAGAAGGAGGGGAAATGTATAGCTTGATGTCTCGCCGTGTGTATCTATAATACGCGCCACGAAAGATGAGACTTGACTTTTAACTTAAACATTATTATTATTTATTATCAGCCATTTCTGTCCCACTGCAGGGCAAAGGCCTCCCTTCCCTCCTTCCACTTATATCTATCCAGTGCTGTTACACGCCAATCCTTGTGAAAAGAGTCGAGTTCGTCCCGCCGTCTCATTCTGGGCCTGCCGCGTTGCCGTTTGCTGCTGTTTGGGACCCATTGTGTGGTTACTTTAGCCCATAGCTCCTCCGGCATGCGACAGATGTGACCAGTCCAGTTCCATTTTAGCTTGGCAGCCGTGTGACCTACATCGGCAATTTGAGTTTTAGAACGCAGTATCGAGTTCCTTATACAATCAGTAAGTTTAACTCCAAGGATACTGCGCTCCATTGCTCGCTGACAGACCCCGAGTGCGGACTTTTGACGATTAGTAAGTGACCATAATTCTTTCGTAATAAATATTACTATAATATTGTTACGAATTTTAATCTAAATAACATCGATAAATCCCTGAATAGATATACACATTACGGGTAACTATTTTGTACACGAATTACCTGCGCAAACTCACTATAGAGCTGCCCCCTTATTCACAAACACTCGATATGCTTCCGTATCGTATCGAGCATTAATCATTGTTATTGTAGGAGTCTTCTCAACGCTGTTCACAAGTCCAAAACCCGCCCACTATTCTTCCAACAGCTAATTTGCTGTTGAGGGGAAGTCATATCAGGTTATCGAAATGTCAGGTTTTCGATACGATAGCCTGTCGTATGGTTGGGTATCCACGAATGACAGCCGGGACTAACGGCTTAACGTGCTTTCCGAAGCATGGAGGGGTCTTGGTATGTAAAGATGATCACCTATCTACGGACCAACCGCGGCAAGCGTAGCTTAACCTGATCGATCGACCCGTGCGGCTGATATTAGGTAAGTAGGTGCTTAGCCACAAGCCTCTCCGTTGTTGTTATGTATTAAAATAAAACAAGATTTAAAATTTCAATTGTCTATTAGGAGTTAAAAAGTCAACATTATTCGCTCAAATATATTAAAAAATCTACAAATTATCAATGATTAAAAAAATGTCTGTTTATTCAATTGTCTATAAGTTAAAAAATCAACATTATTCGCTCAAATATATTAAAAATGGATGGCAGATGGCCGATGGGGCCGAAAGGTTCTGGAGTGGCGACCGCGTACCGGAAGGCGTAGCGTTGGAAGGCCTCCCACAAGGTGGACCGACGACCTTGTGAAGGCCGCAGGAACTCGTTGGATGCGAGAAGCACAAAACCGGTCGAAGTGGAGGTGCTTGGGGGAGGCCTATGTCCAGCAGTGGACGTCTTTCGGCTGAAATGATGATGATGATGATATTAAAAAATGTATTTATTTATTTATTAATAACCAACTTATATTGACAGTAAGACCAATAAAAAACAGTAAAAAGCAGCAGTAAACAGTAGGTAGATAATATTAGTATTTATACATGTCATACAATCATAAAATTAGGTTTAATCACATAATAAAAAGATGAAATGAAATAAAGTGAAAAATTGGTCAAAACCAGATAAAAATTAGATAAAATTAGACAAAATTAGATAGAAATTAGGCTAAATTGGAATAAATAATAAATAATTAAAATCTACAAATTATCAATGATTAAAAAAAATGTCTGTTTATGGCTTCGCACTAGGCCTCATTTTCGGTGGTTTTATAACTGTACTGATGCTTTTTCTCCTCTTCGCGGTCTTCTTCTTCAAGGGCGTCTGCATGTCCTTGGCAATCTTCTCTTTCTTCGTCTTCTCGCCGCCATTGTTCTTTTCTTTCGGCTTCTTTTCCGCATCCATATTTTTCTTAGACTTAACTGGTTTATCTTCTTTGCTGTCCTTAGACTTTACTTTCGATTTCTTACTTTTCCCTTCAGTTTTCTTCGATTTTTCTTTTAATTTCTTCTTCTTTTCTGGATCTTTCGTCTTTTCTGTCTTCTCTTTTTTCGGTTTCTTAGTTTTGGGTTCCTTTTCTTCGACGGTGGCAAGTCTGAAGGATCCTTTGACTCCAACTCCTCTAGTTTGTATGATAGTTCCTTGTTCTATGGCAGATTTTATGAATTTCTTGATTGGAACTTTAATTTTTTCTGTATCCACGTTGTATTTGGCCGCTATGTACTTCTTTACGGCGTATAATGATACTCCTTTTCGAGTCTTCAGCTCTACAAGTGTTTGATGTACCATTTCCTTCGTGGTAAACTTCTTGTCTCCTTTTTTCTTAATTATTAGTAAATCATCTGATGGATTAATCGGCAAATTCTTTTTTGCCATTCTTGGTAACGTAGATTTAATTTGAATATCTGAGCCCTTAGGCTCCGATCCTTCGGAAATCATTGAGGGTGTTTGTAGATAACAAGGGATAATTTTATAAACACTAACGTAAGTTTTTGGTGCAGTTAAGTAGGCGAGATCTTTACCTTAACGAGGTCTTGGAGGGATTGCTAAAAAAATGTGGGTAGGTAGTTCGTAAATGTTGTGGAGTGTGAATGATATAAAAGAGGTTTCGTCTTGTATTTTGTTTAGTTGCTAATGTAATGAGCTAGCGCCTAGCGGATATGTTGTTGGTTTGCCGGTATATACTCGTAGTGGAGATAAAATTATGAATGTGTATGTACTTAGATCCATATTTATGAACATATTGATATAAGACATGTAAATAACAAACCATAATGTTTAAAAACTTACCATGTAACTTTTTTACCTTTCCAAGTTGAATGGAACCGGAATTGCGAATTGAAGGTAATCAGCTTACCTATTATTTTGGTTTTAATGTATAAATAAGTTGCTTATATTAAGTACTCGATGCGTAACTTATTTTGTGGCTGCACGTCATTCTCCATCTCATATCCCAATTTATTTGGGGTTAGCGCAGCATGTATTAGTCTTCCAAACATTACCTACTTTTCTTCTCATGTTTTGTGGCTAGACGCCAGCATATCAAGCTAAGCTAAGTACTACAATGTCAAATTTCTTTAATAAATTTTCATCTTTATCGCTAAAACATAAGGTTCAAGGTTGATTGGGAAAATTTGACAGTTTCGTGTAGCTTGGTGTGCTGGCGTCTGTATAGTAGGTACACTGGGGACAAATTAATGATTTGTGTCGATGTATATTAACATCTTTTTAAGGCTGAGTATGGGTTGACTAATCAACCTACTTATAATTAACATTCGATGAATTCGAAGCAATCAATTTACTTTATCGACTCAAGAAGCTACACTTCCGTATCTTGCGAACTATAAGTTGCTCCACCCACTACTTGCCGACTTGAATTTTATAGGCGCCTTAGGCGTCATATTTTTGATTTTGTTACTTAGGTAATCTGATTAGAAAATCTGAAATGTTTAATAGCTTGATTGAAATAGTCCTAACAACGAATTAAAAAAACAGCGGGGCGATCGCGTAACACATTATCAATCGGAATCGGTTTCATTTTGACAGTTCAACAACATTCATTGCGTTATTTACTTACGTGTTGAGCAGACACATTTTTCTAACTTATGAAGCAATAGATTAGCAATTTGCTTCAAAATGATTCCGATTCCGATTGATAGTGTGTTACGCAATTAGGGTGCAGAAGCGCTTCCGTTATTTCGATAGATACAGCTTACCTATAGTGAAATAATTAAAAGTAGGTAAGTACTTATATTAAGTAAGTAAAATTGCATGATTTTTGTGAATGTACCTATTGTATGGAAGTGAGACTGGATAAGAAAGGCCAAGAATCCGGCAGGCACAACATGGGAGATACTCATAAACAGCAATTGATTAGGTATGATAGGCTGAGAAGATGTTTGCCGTGCCGTCAAGCGCTGAATTTTGGTCGATTATCTAATGCTTAGAAAGAATATCTCGGCAGCACGCAGCAATGCGGTCGCAGCACTAGTCCCCATTATATTCTTTATACTTAGGTTTATATGAGATTACATTCCGAGCTCGGGAGCAATGCTGCGCGACATTGCTGCGTCACATTGCTGCTGTGCTCGGAAAGTAATGTCTCAGTGCCCACTTGGTTTTTCGAGATATCGCCAAGCGGTTAGTCGACTCTTCACGTGACCAGAGGGCTGGCCTGTTTCTTGGCCAAAGAATTAGTATTGCCATACAACTTGGCAATGCTGCCAGCCTTTTAGGTAGTACTGTTCCTGTTGACAGGCACGACGAAAGATCAAGCTATAGGTACCTATCTACATTTCCAGCGAGGCAATTGCGTAACACATTATCAATCGGAATCGGTTTCATTTTGATAGTTCAACAACATTCATTGCGTTATTTACGTGTTGAGCAGAAAAAATTTCGAACTTTTGAAGCAATGGATTAGAAATTTGCTTCAAAATGATTCTGATTTCGATTGATAGTGTGTTACGCAATTAGGGTGCCGGTGTCTGTTGGCCTTGTTCTATGGGTGAAAAGTTATTGGTCAAAACGTTCTGTTAGTTACATACACTAACGTACAGTTATGTTGACGAAACGTTCGTGGGTGAAAAGTCCTTTGGATGAAAAGTTAATGGCTTAAAGATAATGTTGACCAACGTTTCATGGACCAATCGACTGTTGGTAAACCGTTACAGTTTCAGGATGATTAATAAAAACGCGCAAAGTAAATATTTTTAATAAAAACCACAAAAACGCAATGAACTCCAACACAATAACATTCAGCCATTAAAAACACCTACTCACACCACAAAAAGCACAACTTTTTACGTCTTCATACAAATCGAAACAAAAACCACCGCAAAAACTCCCAACCTGTCATAATAGGCCTACCTATAGATGGTCTGACGCCCTACAGGATGCGACCAGCGACCAACAGGTGTTCGCGGTTTGCTAATTAGTCCTAAATACTAACTAATTATGCGTTACACGCGACCTGGGAGGTTGTTAGCGACACGCGAGCTTATTTTCTGGTGGGTTAGTCATACTGTAGGTGCCTAGAATTTATGGAGGATTTTTTTGTGTGTGTGGAAATACAAGGGGCGTTCAATGTATTCTCGGTATCAGAGTGATTTACTAATGATGTGGGTAATTTGACAAATTAATTAATTAATGACATTATCTAAGGGTATAAAGGTAAAATTTCATATAGTTGTGATCATTAGTTTGCTAGTTATCCTTAGTCAATGACAACTGGAATAGCTAACGTGACAATGTTGAAGAAAATCGAGCACCGCGCTCTGTTATTAAATTCCTTACCAAACAAGGAAAAGTCAAAAAACTATTCACGACGAGATGGTGGCTGTTTACCAAGATTCTGCACCTTCGTTATCTATGGTTTAAAAAGGGTCAAGTGAATTTAAAAGGGGCAGAGAGAGAATTGAAGATGACACTCGCTCAAGCGGCCCGGTTACTGCATCTACGGAAGAAAACGATAAAAAAATGAGAATCTTATACTGGAGGATATGAATGAAGATCCAAATTATAGCAGAGATGTCCCACCTCTCTGTTGGTTCAGGGTAACTGACCACCGGTGTGTTGCTTCTTCACGACAACGCCCCGGTTCTCACGGCGCGTGTTTCCAAGGCTGCTGTGCGAGATTGTGGTTTCAAAGAAATTAACCACGCACCCTATAACCCGGACCTAGCCCCGAGTGACTATTATTTGTTCCCTAATTTGAAAAAAGACCTTCTTGGGAAACGATTTTCCAACGATGAAGAGCTCATGGCGGCAATAAATGCGCATTTTTCAGAGAAAGAGGAAAGTAATTTTTTACGGGGTATGGAAAAGTTAATTTCGAGATGTGATAAATGCATTGGGGTAATGGGGGATTACATTAAAAAATAAAAATTATTTTAATTCAATTTACGTCTATTTTCATGCCGATACCGAGAATACATTGAACGCCCCTCGTAGTAAAAGGTATAAGATCATTTTATATTTATTTTCGGATGGCTTAAATATCAGATGAATAGTTACACATCGATTTCTCTCTTTCAGTCGTCAGTAACTAATTTGACTTTCGAAAGAAGAAGACAAAGCGTTGTGTAACTCTAACTATACAGACGCTATACAATTACAACGTTTATTAGTAAAGAAAGAAAGAAAAAGTAGATATTTAGGCGACTCGTACAGGAAGATCACAAACTAAACTAAACACAGTAAAAAATAATAAACAGTTAGGTATATAAAAAAAGTAACAAAAAGAAAAATGTAGTTCTAATTGCTACATAGGTATGTAGTATAGGTACCTACTTACCATTTTTTTTTTAGTTCTACTGATCTACACACACACTGACTACTGAAGGAGGTACATATGGTAGGTACTGTTTAGGTTATGCATCTCTTTGGTGGGACAGGCTGGTTATATTTGAAGGCATGTTCCATTCGAACGTTCAAGTGTGTGTCAAATATTTTGTTAGGGTCAGTTCAAACCGCGACGCGACGCGGCGCGCAGTTTTCAAGATAGCAATACAATTACAGACCTTATCTACTACACAAAAAGGTACACATCAGTGAGGAGGGCCTCGCGGCGCCGCGCGGCGTAGCTCGACGTAGTAGACTCACAGAATTGTGTACCTTTTTGTGTAGAAGGTAAGGTCTATAATTGTATTGCTATCTTGAAAACTGCGCGCCGCGTCGTGTCGCGGTGTGAACTGACCCTTAGTGTTTTTTTCTTATATTAGAGCAGTGTTGGTTTTATCGTTGTACCTACATACGCCAGCACATCAACCTACTACAATCTGTCAAATTTCTTTAATAGATTTTCAACTTTATCACCGAAGCATAAGGTTCAAAGTTGATTGGGAAAATCTGACAGTTTCTGGTAGGTTGATGTGCTGGCGTCTGTACAATAAGCTTCTCTTAAACAATAAATGCTGTTCAAAGCTTAACGCCTTTTAATCATATGTCGTAAGCACGTCCTTTGCTACGACCCCCTCCTCTACAGTGCCTACGTAATAAAATAATGATCATAAAATTAATTTCGCTTCAAAAAGGAGGAGGTTCTCGATTTGCTTTTTACTTATAGACTAGCTTCTGCCCGCGACTTCGTCCGCGTGAAATTTCACCGGGTGACGTAACCTACGACAAACTTATTATTTGCGGTTGGTACAGTAATCGGGTCTATGGATCGAACCGCAAAATTAAGTTTGTTTTTTATTGTTTATACTTTTCCGGGATAAAAAATACCCAGTGTGGTGCCCAGGATATTAAAGAATAATTATACCAAGTTTCATCGTAATCGAACCGGTAGTTTTTGCGTGATGCCTGAACAAACAGACAGACAGACAAAATTTTATTAATCACATTTTTGGGTTCGGTGTCGGTCTAGTAACACCCCAGGCCATTTATTTTTTTGATATTTTCAATGTACAGAATTTTCACTTCTACAGATTTATTATAAGTATAGATATAGGTACCTCCTCAACACAATCAATATGCATAAGTAGGTACCTAAACTTTATCCACCTTTAGCGCAACATTTAGGTACGTAATACTTCGACGTTGTAGAACTGCAGAATTAATATACATACTTAGGTAGCTGATTATCATTCCCTCTGCTAGAGAGGCCCGTGGCTAATTAATAGTAACAGCCGCACAGGTCGATCGATCAGGTTAAGCTATGCTTGCCGCGTTTGACTGTGGATGGGTGACCATGTTTACTCCTCTGTGCCTCGGAAAGCACGTTAAGCCGTTGGTCCCGGACTCCCGGCTGTCATTCGCGGATCTTTGACAATCGTTACGGGTCGTCAGAAGCCCGAAAGTCTGACAACCAGTCATACCTACCAAAGGGTATCGTATTACCCAGTAACTGGGTTGTGGAGGTCAGATAGGCAGTCGCTCCATGTAAAATACTGGTATTCAGCTGCATCCGGTTAGACTGGAAGCCGATCCCAACATAGTTGTCATCTTTCCATCTGCTATTTACCTAAGTACCTACTAGCTGCTTGGGTAGATAGGTAATTACCTAATAGTACCCTAGCTTTGTAGGTAGATATCATCAAAGCAGTTAAAATGTTTCCAGGTATTTTGAGACAGGGACTGTTCTTATCTTCTATTTATAGCGATGATTGGTCACTCGTTTTGGAAGACCATTTAATTTTTAAGTTGGAATATTCCGTGACTAAGTAATATTTAATAGGTACCTATCTTTTGAAACTAGAGTTTGCCCGACATTTCGTTCGTATGGATTACGGATTTCCTAAACAAATAACAAATATGAGATGTCGATATTTCTATTCGAAAATTAAAAAAGAAAAAAATTGGGAACCTCATTTAAACTCTCCTCTCCCCTATTTCTAGGGATGATTATCTAATTTTAATAACTATGACGATAGCTAGGTCGGTAGGTATGGGTTGTGCTACCTACATTGAAAAAACTGCAGACAAATAGATTAAAAATCAAACCACGTACCTACAACGCGACTGTGTTTGGACCAGCGGAATATTCGTAGCAGTGTATAAGTTCCACACAATTTTGGTGCTGCGGATGCGGGTAATTTTTGCTCAAAACAATCTACAACTACCCACAACCTCTCAAATTTTTCGAGCGTGCGACCGAAAAACTATAAAAGGCAGCGCGTCTGTTCTCGCCACACACAATCGTCATCGCATTAGCTCGTGTGTGATCGAAAACAAAATGGCGCGAACAAAACAGACAGCTCGCAAGTCCACCGGAGGAAAAGCTCCTCGGAAGCAACTGGCGACCAAGGCAGCAAGAAAAAGTGCTCCAGCCACCGGCGGCGTGAAGAAACCGCACAGATACCGACCAGGGACTGTGGCCCTGCGAGAGATACGCAGATACCAGAAGAGCACGGAACTGCTCATTAGGAAACTGCCGTTCCAGCGTATCGTGAGAGAGATCGCGCAGGACTTCAAGGCTGAACTCCGGTTCCAGAGCTCGGCTGTGATGGCGCTGCAAGAGGCCAGTGAGGCGTACTTAGTGGGGCTGTTCGAGGATACGAATCTGTGCGCGATCCATGCGAGGCGTGTGACTATCATGCCGAAGGACATTCAGTTGGCGAGGAGAGTGCGTGGCGAGCGCGCGTAGTGAAAATTCGTATAATTCTTAATTTGAGTCTGTGTTTATTGACGACAAAGCCCTTTTCAGGGCTGCAGGGTTTTCTGTTTCTTTGGTGGATGTTGTCAAAACGAAATATTATAAGTAGATACATTTTCTATAATTTAATAATATTTGAAAGAGGGAAAACACGTTTCTTTGGTGGATGTTGTCAAAACGAAACAGGGTCTATTTTCTTAAAAATTATATTTCGGGTGAGTTATAGTAGCACCGTTTTGCATAACATTATCAAATTACCCATTACTTACCTAAGTAATAACATTATAAATTGGAAAGAAACTGTTAGATACCTTCTCACGCCTAAACGGCAGAACAGATTTTTGGATGTGGCACACGGATAGACCATAATCTGTGTACCTACTTTTTATCTCGGTAGTAAGTTCCCGTGGGATAATAATTTGGGACCTCCACGTGCCAAAAAGTTGGTATTTTATATTGCCAAGTGTAAGAAGGTAGTGATGAAAACAGTTAGTTGGGTTGCGAAAACACGAGGCAGATGATGACTAATGAAAAGCTAACTAAGTATGTAAGTACTTAAATATAAATACTTACTTTTTTTTACTTTTGCATGCCGTAAGGTAGTGTGTTGGAACCGCTTTTACAATGTTACATCTTATTTTGTACCCACATTCATTGCAAAATAAATGATTTCTTTCTTGTCTCCTTCTTTAAAGCCAAATTCTTCAATTTTTACCTGACTTCTGACATGCCTGTCGTCAGCTGTCTGTTTGGGTTTTCCACGGGTAGCCAACTAAGATTCCTTTGATTAAAGCAATGTACAGACGACAGCATATCAAGTTACTACAATCTGTCAAATTTCTTTAATAGATTTTCAACTTTATCGCTAAAGCATAAGGTTCAAAGTTGATTAGGAAAATTTGACAGTTTCGGGTAGCTGATGTGCTGGCGTCTGTATACTTAGATTTCCTACAGAGATTGGACGTGAACAAGTTTCTTCGATGAGGATGGATCAACAAGCACCGCCCATTTTCAGTCGGTAGGTATAATAAATTAAATCAGTCCACCAAAGAATGACTGACGCGCACCTAGTTACCTGTTACATATTTTACACATTAGTATGGCAAAACATGTAGGCCATTGTTTAACACTCTCCCTGCCGAAAATAAATATAAAACTTTTGAAGTGCAGGAGGCCGTGGAGGCTGCCGGCGGGTCCCAAAGTTTCTGCTTGTGAACGCTGTGAGTCAAAAGTTAAATTGATTACAAGAGGCCGTGGGATAGGCCGGCGGGTCCAAAAAAAATCTTTCAGAACGCCGTGGGACCCGCCCTGAATTCAAATAGTTTTTACAACTACTGACGTGCTGGTACGGAAAATGTGATAATAAAAGTATTAAAAAATGTGCTTTGGCCTGCTGAACAAAGTTTTTTGGGGGTCGCCGGCGGTTCCCATGGCAGGGAGAGTGTTAAAACTCAACACCTTACACTTCAAACCAAAATTTGTACTATACACTCATGTTATTACAAATAAAATATAGACCTAGGTATGTATAATTATCATCCCACGGAAAGGTATTACCGGGATAAAAAGTATCCTATGTGTTAATCCTGCAGGGTAATTTAACACAGACAGAAACCTCACGATGCGAGCCGTATAGAGGAATAGGTACCTACTGCCTTCTGAATCAGGCCCTTGATTGGAGCGCCTAACGGGAGCCTCGAGAGATGAGGTTATGTTTCGTTATTATTATTTATTAGCTGACCCGGCAAACTTCGTACCACCTCAGAATCAATAAGAACGAATGTATGAGAAAATGAATAAAAAGAAGAAATTTTCCCCTGTTTTTGAAGTGAAAACTTCTTTAGCGGCGTTGTACACTTTTTTTGTAATGGGTAAAAAATGTTAAACTCGCGCCAGGACACGTGACCGTCAGGACACGTGACCTGATCGAAAATTCGTAAGACGGATGGAGAGTAGACAGCCGGCGCGGCGTAGGAGAGGAAGTATCCCCCTCTCTTTCTACGGCGGCGGCGCGGCGAAAATGTATGCCTGCTGTCTCGTTTCGGCGGCGCAGGGCGCTTGCGCGAATGTTCGTGTGTGTTTATGTTACAGCGTGGCGCATCCATGGATGGTGACAAGGACAACTGATGGCTAAACCGTCTGTGTAGTGGCCACACTGCTGTGTATTCGTAAAATTCGTGTATATAAAGTGTTTAAAATATGGAAATTGAACAAAGTGCATCTATTAATGAAAAAAGTGACGAAGAAATAGCGAAAGAAAATGAGTTATATTAATTCAATGAATAGTTGATTTATTTCAACTTTAATATTCAAGTTCTCACTTCTGCCGGCACTCCCGGAGTGCAACCCGTCTTTTTTATAGTTATTCTGCTATTAGGGGCGGAGACAAATCCAACAAATTAAAGATCATAAAAATCGGTCCAGCCGTTCTTGAGTTATAAATGATGTAACTAACCCGACTTTGTTTTATTTATATAGATTACTAGCTGACCCGGCGAACTTCGTAACGCCACAGAATGAAATAATGTGACAAAGTTCAATAGACACGTGGCGCCATCTATTATCATAATATCGTTATTGTTGTTTTCCTCCGAACAGCACCTTTTTTTTCGGGATGAAAGGTACTCTATGTCCGTTTCTGTACACCTGACAACGTATGCAAAATTTCAGGATGATCGGTTCAGTGGTTTATGAATTATACACTACCAAGTTTGCGGTGTGGTAATACCCAAGAGGCTATTTGGTATCTGGTCAGGCGAGCCACAAACCAGGCATTTTTTTTTAGATGAAGGATGTTTGAAATTGACAACTCAGTCATACAGTATAAAAATCATTTATTTACCTTACATCTAAGATACATTAACTTATAACAACTATGTACTGAGTTGCATTATCAGACCACTTTTAATAAATACATACTTAATTTTTATATAGGTATAATTATTTTAATTATACATAAATAATCACTTTTCGATTAAAAACCTTAAACCAGTTTAGGTTTTATATAGTTCAATTTCCTTTGCAGTTTAGTTTTATAGTGGCCATTAATAAAATCACATAATTTTTATTTCCTCCAAAACTCGACATTTACATATTTATTAAAATTGGTCTTTTCTGCGACTAACCTCATATTTCTGGGCCGCTAAAATAAAGCTCAAAATAGCAAGTAATGCCCGGGCCACACCAACGGGAAACGCCGATAATTATCGCGATGATGGGCGTTAATCGGACAGCAAAGAATATGCTAGGGCATAGGTTCTCAACCTTATTTTGGCCACCTCCCACTGAGTAAAAAAAAAGAAAAATTAAAAAATGTAAAATTATCTTGCTACGGATTTCTTTACATTTTTTGTTTAAAAGGAGACTCTAATCATCAACTTTGTCGTTGTCTTGATTTGGTTAAGAAATAAACAAGATTTGTTGAGTTATTTTTTTTTCTAATGTATTATACAGTCGCAAGATAGGATATATAATTTTCACTAGGCCTACTCCTGCCCCCCTAAAAGTCTCAAAAGCCCACGAGGGGGCGTTTTCGCCCAACTTGAGAACCTATGTGCAAGAGCATGCAATATGATGCTTTGTCTGTGCTGAACCTAAGGAAATTTCAGATTTATAAAGATTCGCTTTCGGGCGATATTTATTCTCTTCGCCTTAAGGGTGGTCGCACATCTTACGGAAGATGTATGATACCTGAAAATACCTGTAAACACCTGTTCTGAATCAGTAAGATGTTTTATTTTTACTCACACAAATACCTGCATATCGAATACTATACGCAATAATTTTTTTGCATTTGCGTGTTTTATATTTATTGTCTAAATAAATACTAAGCTGGTCGAATTTGTACAAATTATTTTACTTTGCATAAAGCATGTATATTCCGACTGCGCCAAATTTGCCAAAGATGTAAACAACAATGGCCGCTCAAAATTGAATAAAATCGATATACAAGAACATTTTATTATTAGTAATGTTTGTTTTCGTCTAAATCTCCGAGCTAACTAGACGATAACAAACATCACTTAAAATAAATGTTCTTCAATATCGATATACATCGTTTTTTTTTTTCAATTTCGAGCGTCCATTGTTGTTTACATCTTTGGCAAATTTGGCGCGGCCGGACCATAGGTATAGTTGTCGCATTTTAGAATGATAATAGCGGTCATTGCCCTTCCCGTAATATCTCTCCGTAGGAACACAAACAATAAACTATGTATGGTTCTTTGTTATTGGAACATGTTGAAGATCACGATAGATATTGATTCGGGACATTAACGAACTTTATTTTAGTTTTTGAAATAAAATTTTCTAGGAAATGTAGGTGGGTCAATGACCGCTAATGTCATGCTTAAACGTGACAACTACAGCAGAAATTTATTACAATAATTATAAAGAGTTTGTTTCAGGTAAAGTCCCCGAATATATTTTATACAAAATTGCATACTATTTATACATCATTAAAAAGGCTCAATCATTCACTCTTTTCTTATGATTAGCATTCATTCGGTCTTTTGATTATATTATCGTTCATTCGTGATTATGATTATCATTCAATAAAAGGCTTTTATCGAGAGGTACTAACAATTAGGGTGAGGTTACCAGCTACAGCCCGCGTTCAAAATATATTACAATTTTAGATTTTTATATACATAAAGCCTTTGTCAATATAGAAAATCAGTTATAAATCCCTTAAATAACTTAACCCTATTAATTGGCAATTAGCTAATAATAATACCAAGAATGAAGGATTTCGTTCACTCATTCATTCGTTTAATCATTCAATGTCATTCATTTTGTCATGTGATTTGTTTATTGATTTTGGAAGCTATTAGCTTGTTCGACTCGGGAATCGAACGTGTACCTAAGCCAGTCGATTGCGATAACAACGCGAGTTTGTTACAGCAATAGTTCCACTGCAAGGCAACCAATAATGTTCCCACTGCTGGGACACAGGCCTCCTCTCGGGCCGTTATCCACCACGCGGGCCCAGTGCGGGTTGGTAGATGTCACATGTCTTCGAATTTCTAGTTCTAAGACATGCCGGTTTCCTCACGATGTTTTCATTCACCGTTTTGAGAGCAGTGGTGATGAAATTATTTACACAAAGTAAAGCGCCTGTCTTGGCTCGAACCCACGACATGCAACTCGTAAGTCGCGGCCGTTACCAATGGGCTACCGCTGCTCTATATGCTCTTTATTTTTCAATGTATATTTTATTTTCATTTACGAATTTGGCTTTAAAAACTTGCGTTGTATGCTTAACTAAATATTTTATGATTATATTATTTCTAAATGCATGATTTGTATTTTTCTTTACAATTTTATAAGTTTTGCTATTTACACGTTAACCAACGTTTTTCACGTTAATATAGTATTATCTTCTTTTATATTGCAGCTAACAATCCGGTCTTTGAGAATACTTATGAGCTTCTATTTGAGACTTCATTCCTACGATTTATTCTAGCCTTATCTGAGCTCAAGCTCTGGCGAACCACCTACAGATATTATGACATACTATTGGGCACCAAATCTATATGAAGGGATCAGGGGAAGAACCACATTTGTCACCTAATGAATAAACTGAGATATTACCAATTAAAAGAAAAGATCTTAATGAAATAGTGTCATATATACCACATTATACCTATTACAATTAAAGAACTGTAATAGGTATAATGTTATAGGGGGTAGGGGTAGGTATAGCTGTCACAGTCGACCACGGACAACGGTTGTTTTTTTTCCTGAACGGTCCGGACATTGTATGTTTTTCCCTGTATCGATATTTTAAAAGCATGAAAGCTCGGAGACTATGGATGTTATTGCCCTGTTGTTTTTGACAGCACATAGCGACAGGTATAACCATTCAGACTGCATTGCCAGTTGAAAAAAAATAAAAATGTGACAAAAGTTGTTCTTCCCCTGACCCCTTCAAACCACGTCATTATCTATTCTATTTTTAATAAATGGCAAGCAAACCGATGTCGAATATTCTGCCAATGTCTAAAGTGAGCTGGAAGAACAAGTGTCCATGAGAAAAAAAAATGTTTTAGACGAATAAAATTATTTGATTGATCCAGTTGATACGTCCTGTTGTCCGCAACTCCACGACTATGTGCGTATTTTGCGTACGTGACCGTATGTAGCGTTAACTCGTACAATAGTACGGTGGTACGGAACCCTTCGTGTGCGAGTCCGACTCGCCATTTGCCGTTTTTTTTTTTTAAATTTCGACGCAGTTCAAGATCGTGGATTCAGTAATCCATGGTTACAGTTTACGCGTCGAAGCCCTGCTATCCCGAATAAGGCTGCTTTACCACCAGAGATGAGCGAGGATGCGTAGCGAGAGGTGTGTAAAACTAACCAATACCAACGCTAACTTACTTCAAGCTATAAAAAAAAACCGAGTGTGCTTATGACCACACGACTGAAGTGAAACTTCAAACATATTTGGCTATGAGAGGAAGAGAGAAAGAAAATGTGCGCGCGCACTGCTTTCTCTTGCTTATATCCCTCACTCAACTCCCGTTCGCCTCGCCCGATCACACTTTTCGTAACGCTTACGTCACGCGTTCGCCAGCTTACTCCCCAAGTCAAGCGTGCGTAAAGAAGTTTCACTTCAAAATAATTTTATAAACTAAAACCCGACTACTGAAAAAGATTACACAAGAAAGTACCTTCCCGTGGTCGCATGCCGCTGTACTAACATACTTATAAGCTATGGTAGCATGCGACCACGGGAAGGTACTTTCTTGTTTCATCCTTTTCAGTAGTCGGGTTTTTAAACTATTTTTTATTTAATTATTTTGGGGTTTATTTGAGTAATATTTATATTTTTGAAATGTGCTAATTAAGCCCTTTCATTTGACACCCAACACGGCATGACTAAAAAAAAATTTTTATTTAAATCATGACTTTATGTCCGCTAGAGGGCGCCATATTCAATTTATTGTGACGTCACATAGCCTATAACCAGCGGATGATCAAGACGCTTCCAACGGTACCTCATTTGTCCAATTATGACAAGTAGTTTAGAAGTTATGAGGGAACGGATGAACATACATACATACCGGTCAAAATCATAAGCATCCTTTTTGCTTTGCCGTAGTTGGGTAAAAATGAAGCGATAATATTGGTTGGTTTCACACACATCCCTCGCTACGCATCCTCGCTTATCTCTGGTGGAAACGCAGCCTAAGAAGGCATTGGTTACTTAGCTTCGAAGCAACTGGTTGCTCATTTCATTTGGTTGCAAAATGTAACTTGCACTGAATTTTATTTACAAAGATGCTGCTATAAATCTTGGTTACTTAGCTTCGAAGCAACTGGTTGCTCATTTCATTTGGTTGCTAAATGTAACTTGCATTGAATTTTATTTACAAAGATTCTGCTACAAATCATTTCTACATCTTAAAAGTTGCATTATTTAAATTAAATGTGCAAAAAACTCCTTTATACAATATTTATTGATTTCTAACAAAATATGTACACAATAAATGATACTTTACAAAAAAAAAACGTTACTCTCTAAAGACATACCCCTTTATTTATAAACGTTGCTTAAAGAGACGTTGAAACGTCAAAAATGTATGATTAAATAGTCGCTAATCACTACTTAATTATGACCTCTCAAGCTCTGCTAATGAGACACAATTATTGATTTTCTATTACATCGTACTACGTAGGGTACACGCGTAGCTTGACCGGTTAAGCAACGTTTATGAATAAACCCCACATTCTTTAGTAATTGGTTGCTAAAGTGTTCCACAATATTATCGTTCTCATTCACTTTCAATTAAAATATCTCTGTACGTATAATGTATTTTTCTTACTCCATTAAAAATTGTAATTTCTGGTTGCCTACAACCAGATTAGATAAACAACCGTTTAGTTTGGCAGTAGCTGTTGTGTAGCACCGTCTTGCACGTTTGAGTCAACAATTCCTTACAAAAGAAGCGTAGTATTGATAAAGTTGGTGGTTTTACAAATTATGAAGTTATACACCGTGTTCCGGACGATATACATAAACTTCGGCCCGATGTTCAGACCATGGAAATAAGCATTTTTCATTATGGACACATTAATGAATTCTTATTTTTTATTTTTTTGTTAATTTTCATATAAACTAAATACCTTAACGTAAATCACCCGATATGCATGCCTCTTTATCCGAATTGACAACGTCGTAATTTTCATTCATAAGATTTGGCGGGCTGAAACTTGTCAAAACTAAGTTAAGATCCTTTCTTACTGCATAGCTCAATTAAATTTCATTAAATGAAATTACAAATATCTTTGTAACGAAGCCTTTATATGTATTACTTCCTTTGTTAGATTTGATTTGTAAAAGCTATAGAAGCATTTGCCAAAGTTTATGGATAACATGAAGAACATGGTGTATAGTTGTAGCTTTCCTTTGACTAACAACCACAGCCGTATTAAAAACATCTAAGTAAAGCTCAGAATGATCACTGAAGTCGATATTAATAGAATCGAAGCGAATGGTTGCTGGTTCACCAGTGTCTCAGTGCTCTATTAAAACCACGAAGCTAACGTTTTATAAGACCACTTGTATCATGAATATTGACAGTATGGTTGCTGACTTACAAATGTGAAGTTTATGGTTGTTTAGAAGCGTTACTGCTTTATAGCGTCAGCTGTATACAAAGCAGTTGTCGAAATGGGTTGCTCTAAAAATCCTCATCACAAAAATCACTGAAGTTAATGGTTACTGCATCGCAGCGTATGGTTGCGCCGGCTCGTAAACATGGAGCTATAGAAACCAATCGGTAAATGGTTCCTACGCCCGTAGCTCGTAGGTATCACCGCAATTGAAGCAAATGGTTACTGCCTCGCAAATTTGAAGTGAATGGTTGATTAGAACCGTCCCTGTTGTTTGGCCTCGGCTGCAAACTTCCGTACGTGCACTATGTAATCTAACATTACCGATGCGAACGCCGCGTCGAGCACGAACAACGGGATTTTACCTGGAATCGAGATAAAAGTGTATTGAATCCCACATATTTTTCATTGGTATCATATTCTAGTTACTCAAAAGAAAGTTCAGATTTTTTTTTTGTAGTGGCCATAGTGAAGTTTTAAAAAGTAAAATTAAATCTGGGTACTGGAACATAGTTTTATTTATTTATTAAAACTTTATGCACAAGTAAAAAAAAATACTGTACAAAGGCGGACTTAATGCCTGAGGCATTTTCTACCAGTCAACCTTAGGGTGATGCAGAGACAAAACATGGCAGTTTTCTGTCTCGATGGAATAAAACAGTCTTATTTTTTAAAAACAGGGCGCTTTTTGGCGTTGTGACATACATAATATGTAATAGCAACAATTGAAATTATGATAAATAGGGTAGTTAGGTAGATTAGGGTCTAAGGGTCCGTGACCTTAATTTTAGAGAAAAGTAGAACTGCATTCATTTTTAAGCGACATAAAAACAGGAGGTTCTGTACTACTGTCTACATACTTTCAGGAAGGTTTTAGTATATAATACATTAGGTAATTATTCTTATGTACAAAGTTATATGCATAAATGTCCTGCATCTCCGGCATTTATCTGCGAATTTTGATGATTCTTCTAGTCGGTGTCTTCAATTCTTCAATGCACTAGTGTTAATTGAATTTGTGTGGGGTAAGTACAACTAACAAGTGAAAAAAAAATGAAAACTTTCTTGCAAAAAAAATAACCAACCTCAAAAAAAAAAAACACTACACAGTGATAAATAACTTTAATTTCGGAAGTCGGTGTCAAAACACGAAAATGCGAAACCAACGACACCGACTACCGAAGTTAAAGTTATTTATCACTTTGTAGTGTTTTTTTTTTGGAAGTCGGTTGTTTTTTTGTAAAAAAGGTTTTTTCAGAAAATGCTCCTAGTTTAACTAAGAATTTAAGCGGTTTTCTCACAAAAATAAACCAATCTGCACTAATGCACTGAGTCTATATTCCTTTGCACCACCAATAGTAGCATATTAACCCCCTTACTAATAAACGTTGTGTAGCGTCTGTATAGTTACACAAACGCTTTGTCTTCTTCTTTCGAAAGTCAAATTACTGACGACTGAAAGAGAGAAATCTGTGTGTAACTATTCATCTGATATGATACGTTTATTAGTAAGGGGGTCAGTCTATAACGTCCCCACCGCTGGGACACAGGCCTCCTCTCTATGAGAGGGAGCGGGCCGTAATCCACCACGCGGGTCCAGAACGGGTTGGCTTCGAATTTTTGGTCCTAAGACATGTCGGTTTCCTCACGATGTTTTCTTTCACCGTTTGTGTAGTGATGCATATTCAGTCTATAACGTTCCCACTGTTGGGACACAGGTCTCCTCTCTATGAGAGGGAGTGGGCCATAATCCACCACGCGGGCCCAGTGCGGGTTCGTAGATGACACATGTCTTCGAATTTTTCGTTCTAGGACATGCCGGTTTCCTCAAGATGTTTTCGTTCACCGTTTTGAAAACAGCGGTGATGAAATAATTTACACAAAGTAAAGCGCCTGTCTGAGTTCGAACCTAAGACCTACAACTCGTAGGTCGCGGCCGTTACCACTGGGCCACCACTGCTCTCTGTATTATTGTACAGACGCCAGCACATCAACCTACTACAATCTGTCAAATTTCTTTAATAGATTTTCAACTTTATCACTATAGCATAAGGTTCAAAGTTGATTGGGAAAATTTGACAGTTTCGGGTAGGTTGATGTGCTGGCGTCTGTACTGAGTCTATATTACTTTGCACCACCGATAGTGTTGTGGATCAAATTCAAAAATTCAAATGTTATGTGAAATCAAAAGACATGGCATTACTTGTCATGCACTTTGACAACCATTTCTGCATATTGCGTTAAATCACATCACATTAATCACACTAATATTATAAAGGCGAAAGTTTGTGAGTGTGTATGTGTGTTTATATGTTTGTTACTTCTTCACGCTCAAACGGCTGGACCAATTATGATAAAATGTTGTTTAGAGGTAGCTGACACCCTGGATTAACATATAGGCTACTTTTTATCCCGATATTCCCACGGGATCGAAACTTATGCGGGTGAAACCGCGGGGCGCAGCTAGTTGAGATATATTTCTTACCTTTAAGATCACAGCACATAAGCCATTGGAAGGTAGTGTATGTCTCAATCTTGCCGCCCGAAGTGTGTACTGTTCGCGGCTTCAAGAACCAGCAACCAACCTTGTTGTGGCCTCTGAAAACAAAACATGACAGTTGAAAGAAAATAAAAAGAAAATACGTATACCCAATTATTTTTATTTATTTATCACATGGAAAACCAACAGCTTTACATAAATACAATAAATACACTGGAATAAGAAACATGAAGCCAATTATAAGTTTTCACGGCTAGCTATACAATAATACAGTAAAAAAAAAAAAGAAGTTTCTTTATTAACTTCAGTTGTACACAAACACTCATCTAAACACTATGCAGCGTTACAACAAAGGAAAAGAGTGATTTCGATGAACTCTGGCATCCAATGAAAATTTAACTTGTGTTTAGGGTGCCAGCGTGAAAAATCGTAAGAGATCTTATACACGACAAATTATCAACAACATAAGTGCACCAATCATCAAAACGGTATCGCCAAACATGAGGGATAAACTACAATATAAGTAAATAAAATAAGTACCAGAACTAAATTAACACTTAATAATTAATTTTAAAGAAATCAAGGTTCAGCCTATTGCGTACGCTTGAGCCTTTCGTTGAAAACAAGTCATAAGAGAACTGCTTGCAAAAGTCATTAGTTTTATTTTATTTATTTATTTATTTATTTATTTATCCTCTTACTGGAACGCCATACAGCAATTACACCAACGGAGCAAGAAATTACATCATGTGCTGTTTTCATCCATCCTGTGCGCGGAGGACATCGAACGGGCGGCGATGGAACGCGCACGCTCACACAGGCAGCGTCAGCTCCACAGTTCCACTACTCCATCCAAATTGCGCACATTCTTTGAGACTCAATGAATAAAGTCTTTCCTGTATTTTTATTGAGTTATTCCTGTCTGTTTATGGAATAACCACCGACGGCCGCCATGGGCCACGCACAAAGGTCCAGTTGAAAAGTGCGGAAACCAAACCCATAACATAGAACAGCTTACAAGCATGACTGAATTTTTGAATATTTTAAAGATTTCGACTAAAATGACTTTTTTACTGTACATATTTTGTTTGACTGTTTAATTGTATTTTGACATTTTAATAGCATTTTGACATTTTATTAGTATTTTGACATTTTAATTGCATTTTGACATTTTAAGTGTATTTTGACATTTTGATTTTATGTTGACTATCATTTATTATTAATTGTATTGAACTGTTATTTTTTTATCTGATAATTGTATTTAAAATGGTCTTATTTTTATTAGTTATAGCATCGTCCCTATTCATTCATTTAAATTTTGCATGTCGACTCTTGTCAAATATGGCTTAACTTTAATTCTTCACGACCTTATTTGTATACTTACCTGCATTCTAGCAAATAAAGAATTTGATTTGCTCTGAAGTGAATGGTTGCTGAATCACAGCAAATGGTTGCCGACTTACCTGACGAGGTCTCTCTGCGGCGGGTAGCCAGGAACAGTGACGCTGACGCCGCTGCTGATGTAGCTGTAGGGGTCCGACGTGACGACCTGGCCGTCGCGCGACAGCGGCGCGGTGCAGCGCAGGATGACGAAGTCGCGCGGCGCGATGAGCCCGCGCCCGCCGCCCGCCGTCACCTGGTACGACAGGTCTATGCCGGGACCTACTTCCTGGAAGAGGAATTAAGAGTAAGGCTCAAGTGATCAAGTCACACCGAGATGGCAGCGAAGCGGCGAGCAGTTTCAGTGTCATATAATTTTAAACTAAATCTTCATTACTATAATACATAGTATCGCTTAAGAAACTTGAAAAACTGGACGGGACCGCTCTTACGAAACTAATGCTTTACAACAAGCTATAGATTCGCAGTAAAATTGCTGTAGGTAGGTTTTTACTTAGAAAAAGCATTAATAATAAGACACGTACCTTTATAAGTTCACTCTTCAAAATGGTGGGATTCCACTCAGGCAACTTAGTGATATTGTCCTTAAACTCTTCGTATAAAAATTTCGGTGGGGCTTCTACGACTCCCTGGAAATAAATACATTATAGAATAGAATAGAATATATTTATTTGCTTTAAAACATGGTACAGACGTCAGCACATCACTCATCAGCTACTACAATCTGTCAAATTTCTTTAATAGATTTTCAACTTTATCACTAAAACATAAGGTTCAAAGTTGATTGGGAAAATCTGACAGTTTCGGGTAGGTTGATGTGCTGGCGTCTGTACATTAAGGTCTTATAAATAACATACATTAACATTTTAGGTATGAAGGTTTGAAAGAACAAACATTACATTATAAAGGGGTTTATTAATAAACGATGATTATGTATCCTTTATTTAAATAAATTATATTTTTAAATATTAGAATATAAAAAATATAAATATTTATGCAACTGTTTTATAATCACTCATGTGATACTATTATCACACGAGGCAATCGTGTTTTAATACCTAATTATGTACAGTTGCATACAAGACTTTATCTACACCCATGATATGAATCGTCTATAAAAGGTTCTAAAACAGTTTTTTGCAATACTAATATGGAACAAAATGGCGGCCGGCGGGATACGACGTGAATTCGAATAACCTATAAGTTCTTTTTTTTTAATTACTGAGCTGTGGTAGTGAAACGCGCGTAGATGACAATGTTCTTGTTTTGAAAACGAGTTGCATAATGAAAGTTAGTACAACATAATAACACTCGTTTGGATGATATTATGGTTACTATGACACTGGTTGTTTTAATGTTGGCAATAAGCTAACTGTTTCAGAAACTTTTATAGAGGATTTATAGCATGGGTGTAGATAAAAAAGGTCTATCTAAATGTCTAAACTTATTTCAAATGGAGTATAGTTTCGTAATAACACCGATATCTTTATAACACTCACTGTAAACCTATAAACCTTCCCATACTGCTCGGTCCTCTTGGACTCCACAATGTCTCCTCGATAGCCTTTCTTCTCAAGGCTCCAGTTCGGCTGGTTCACGAGGCGCCACGCGCTGTGCATGCTCTCCTGCGCTTGCGCTTTGTATTCATCTATCTGTGAACAAGAGCACTCGGGATTAACATAATGTCACACTAATTACCCACTAATAATAATTAGTGTGTATCAACAAAACTAAAACAATTGAGGAATGTTGCACACTCGTGCTGTAAGCACTACATGACATTGCTTCTGGCCCTTTTTTTTTATCGTGTGGAAATCCTCATGGATGTCCACCACCCTGGGGTGGGTAGAGGGGTCTGTCAGACTCTTACTGACTAAAACCACACGGTGTCCTGCTGCTACCTTTAGCCGGGGTGCTGGAGTGCTTGCGCATTTCATCATGCTCCCCCAGCCAGGTGTTGGCCCGCATGAATCCATGCGGACCCCGTCACCCTCAGCGGCCGCAAACGGCCACCATTCCTCTACAAACGGGAAGTACCCTATAGGTTTGTTTTCGGAACATAAACGCCCGTATCTTTTGATTGCGTTGACTTAAAAGTTTGATTTTTTTACTGCTTCAAGGGTAATGATAATGCCGGGTTAGGGGGATTGTCCGAAAGGGTTACCGCTACCCCGGAACACAAAGGGCTAAGGAAGGAACACGGATGGGTTTTAGTCAGTAAGAGTCTGACACTCCCTTCCGCTCCACCTAGAGCGGGAGGGGTCATTTGATGATTTCCCATCCAAAAAAAAGGGTAATGATAATGATAAATCCGAATTTATCAAAACTTTTTAATTTTTATTATATCGTGTTTAAATATCGGTAGCCTTCAGACTGCAGAGTTTCGCTATATAATTCAATTTGACCACCGAGTCAAAGCATGTGTGCATATTAATCATTTAGGTATACCGATACCTAAATGATTAATATGCATACATTTTACTGATAATGAAATAATTAACATAATCTGAGTTCTTATCTCAAACTACAGACAGCCGATAAGATACTAAAGGATTCTTTCGCCGATCAACTAAGCCCAGGTTGGAAGGGGCACGTTTCTCCCGCGGCGATTTTTTTCGCGCCCTGGGTGTCAACGAACTGCTTAGCGCTCTGTTAGATTCTTAACTCTCTCAAATCCATTGTGCTATACAGGGTGTCCCAGGAAACCTGTACCAGCAAAGGTCTGTGGTCAGGGGACACTGAATACCCATCGATTGGACCCCTATGTATGCTCCGCGATATTTTTAACCGACTTCAAAAAAGGAGGTTCTATATTTGACCCGTATGTATGTATGTTTGTTTGTATGTCCGCGATTTTCTCAAAAACTAATGAACCAATTTTGATAATTCTTTCACTGATGTGATCTACATACCTACTTTCAGGAAGGTTTTAGCATATAATACATTAGGTAATTATTCTTATATGCGAAGTTATTCATCTCCAGCATTTTGTACTCGTAGTTTTAGAATTGGGACGTCTTTTTTTTTATGGATGGGAAATCATCAAATGACCCCTCCCGCTCTGGGTGGAGCGGAAGGGAGTGTCAGACTCTTACTGACTAAAAACCATCCGTGTTCCTTCATTAGCCCTTTATGTTCCGGGGTAGCGGTAACCTTTTCGGACAATCCCGCACCCCCGGCAGGCTTCGGCCTTGGCAGGCCCCTTCCTTTTTGCTGACATCTCTTAGAGGCGCGCGTGGAACACGTACGCGCCATCCGGCACGGGCCTGGTCCTGATCGGACGGTGAGCTACCCATTATGCTCCGTCCGCAGGCCCGAGAATTGGGACGTCTAATGTCATCATTAGACGTTCCAATTCTAAATACACTTACAGTCAACCATTCTGCATGAAACTCCTCCGGCGGAGCACTATTGAACAGCAGCTTCATCCAGTTAGCAACGGTGAAGCCAATCTTGCTCAGTTTCCCCTCATACTCGTCCTGAGTCTTCGCCTTCTCCAGTTCTTCAACATGCTTCGCTATTTCGGAGTCGTCCATAGCTGGTAGGGCTGACGGAGAAGCCGCCATCTCGGATTTTTTGTTTTTGTTCTTTTTTCAAATAACTGTCACTTTTTTTTTGTTTCCTTTTGTTTTTATGGCACTGGACTGTTGAATTGTTTTTTTTTTTTTTTTTTATATACACAACCGTTATAGTAAATACAGGAGCTTTCTTTTATTTAAATATCTATGTCTCTTTAAGAATATTTAATAAGTTTTCTCATAAGTCCCAATTTTCGTTTATACGCACAATTTTAGTACTTTCATTCAAAGAAAAACATTTTTTTTTAATTTTTCTAGTCTATACCTACAAATAAATAAAATTGGAGTGTCTGTTTGTAATATTAAAATAACCGCCTATGCATGAATGTATACACGGTACATATACCAAAATATATATTTTTTAATTTTTGTCTGTCTGTCTGTCTGTTTGTTCCGGCTAATCTCTGAAACGGCAGGATCGATTTTGACGGGACTTTCACTGGCAGATAGCTGATGTAATAAGGAGTAACTTAGGCTATTTTAGAAAAAGAATTAGGGTTCCGCGCAAAAAAAATAAAACGTTTTCCGTCATGCACGCGAACGAAGTCGCGCGCACAGCTAGTTTATAATAAACCTTTCTTGTTAAAGATACGGTCTATACAGGATGAAATTGAACACATGCGACAAATCGAAATGGGAGATTGTACTCATTATTATGAACAACTTTTACTATGGGACCAAACCTGAAATCGCGAAAAAAAAATCAGCTGTTCCCTACATTTATGTTCGCATAACTCATCAAAATGTAGGGAACAACAGATTTTTTTTTCGCGATTTCAGGTTTGGTTCCATAGTAAAAGTTGTTCATAATAATGAGTACAATCTCCCATTTCGATTTGTCGCATGTGTTCAATTTCACCCTGTATAATTTCATGCTTCATATTAATTTTATAATACAAGGGTCAAAGATCGTAATAACCATTACCGTATAATATACGGTAACCATATTATGGTTCACTCGACCTTTGAACCTCAATATAATATAATTATTATGTCAAATAAGTATAATATTAATCAGTTTATTGAAAGACAAAGGCTGATTGGATCAAGGTTGGACTGGACAATGATTCATTGTAGATAGTAAGTACTTACACAGTATAATATACAGTAGAACATCTTCATACAAACGTGCCGCTCTCGGTTTGAATATGTGCGTGCGCGCCGCGCGCCATGTCGGCACGCGATTTCACGCACACGCTAGCATAATATATGAGGGAATAAGGTGGCGGCAGTGCGGGCTGTGCAGCGCGACTGTGAGCACGCGCGTACGCTACATGACCGCTTGCGTTCGTCAACTCTCGCCGGCGGCGGCCACTTAAATTACGAGTATCATGACTTCAAAAAGGGGAAAAAAATATTGTAGTGTTTTCGGGTGCCTCAATAATGATTTCGCAAACCCGGACTTATCATTCTTCATAGTTCCTACTCAACCAGAAATGTAAGTACCTACTTATACTTAAATATTATTAGAAAATGTGGTATTCTATTGTTTATTTCACAGTTTATTTGCTTTATTAAGAGCGTAGCCGAGTCGCATTTTTCCATATAAATGTATTCCCAAATTTACTTTCTGAATACTATGTTTAGAGCTAAAGTTTATTTTAAGAAATCTAGTTTTTAACCGACTTCTAAAAAAGGAGGAGGTTCTCAATTCGAATGTTTGTATTTTTTTTTTTTATGTTTGTTCCCGCATAACTCCGTTGCTTGCCAACCGATTTGAAAAATTCTTTTTTTGTTGGAAAGGGTATACCTACTTCCCAAATGGTCCCATGAAAATTTTATCGAAATCGGACAAGCGGTTTTTGAAAAATCAACAACAATCTTAAAATTTATCTACATTGTCTACATTAACGATCTTTTTGTTTACTTTTTTGTGGGGTAGGTACAACTAAAAATTGAAAAATAAAAACTTTTTTACAAAAAAAAAAACAACCGACTTCAAAAAAAAAAACACTACAAAGTGATAAATAACTTTAATTTCGGAAGTCGGTGTCAAAAAACGAAAATGCGGAACCAACGACACCGACTTCCGAAATTAAAGTTGTTTATCACTTTGTAGTGTTTTTTTTTTGAAGTCCGTTGTTTTTTTTGTAAAAAAGTTTTTATATTATAAAACAGAGGATTGAGTACGAAACATCGTTTAGGTAAACGTATTTGTCGCGTATAGTTGTAATAAGGGCAATTTCACAATAATTAATATTGCAAATTAATTACTATTGAAATTATTATTTTTTCTATTGTCTGATGTGTTGTTCAATCCAAATATGGTGTCTTAATCATAATATTAACTTAACAAAATTACAGTAACATGTGACCGACTAACGCTTAGGGTTGCTTTACGTCGACGTTAATCAACGAGCGTGTAATTTAAGTGTAGAATCTAGATACACCCATTACAGGAATTACGGCAAAGATCGAAATTTACTCATGATCCCACCTGATGATTTTGTCGATAATGTAGAAAGGATGGAGCAGGTGTTTCGCAAAGCGTTCGAAAAGGACCACATCAACATTAAAATTGGCCGGTCAATTTACGATCAACTGAATGATATAGAATTTAAGATGCCCTGTCCATGCTTTCCCAAAAGCTTTACAAAAACTTTACAAAAACTTTACATAAGAATGAGAATTTACTTTACATTAACAAATAATAATAAAGCGTTCCGGACGTGCAGAAACAGGAGAAAAATTTTCTCGGTATCAAATTTGTAACTTAGTATAATAAATGTTATGTGAATAAAGGCTTTTTACTTTTACTAAATTTATAAATTGGTAAAATATTCAATCATAATATGCTTTTTATTTCATAAATTTAGATCAAGTGCTGCTTGTTCGAAAATATTAACTAAAAGTAAAAGTGACAACCCTGGGGATCAACGCAAGAGTAGGCTAATAACTCGGCGGGCGGCCTTAGATAACTTACTGTATATTATACTGTGGTACTTATTGGTTAATACATTTAGGGGGAATTCCACCAAACTTTTATAGATAACTTTTTACGATATTTTTTTTATCTACTACCTACTAACATAGTTATTTTTAAGATACTTGTAATACTAACACGCTATGGGCCTACGATGCCTGCTAATAAAAGATTTTTATTTTATAACTAGCAGCACCCCGCGGTTTCACCCGCATAAGTTTCCCGTGGGAATATCGAGATAAAAACTATCCTATGTCCTTTCCCGGGACTCAAACTATCTCTATACCAAATTTCATCTAAATCGGTTCAGCGATTTAAGCGTGAAGAGGTAGCAGACAGACACACTTTCGCATTTATACCTAAACTGGCTGCGCACCGCGGTTTCACCCGCGTAAACCTCGATCCCGTGGGAATATCGGGATAAAAAGTAGCCTATATGTTAATCCAGGGTGTCAGCTACCTCCACACAAAATTTCATCAAAATTGGTCCAGCCGTTTGAGCGTGAAGAAGTAACAAACATATAAACACACACACTCACAAACTTTCGCCTTTATAATTAGTGTGAAATTAAGTATGGATTAGTATGGATATAACTAAGTCTTATGCTTAGAATAAATTTTGAATTTTGACAGTTTTTTCCATACTACATAGAACTGTCGGACATCAATTTTATTCCACGGATAAAATATATCTGACTTTGGTTAAATCAGCCCCTAAAAATAGGTTCATGGTTACAGTTTGCGCGTCTATGTGTCCCTATCACCCTGTATATTTCTTCAACAAGACCCATGTCCGGCTTTTTCTCTTAAATTCCTCACCCAAACAGTTATTAAATTTTGATCAACAAGATTGACCATGAAAAAAGTTTGTTTATTTACATAATATAAGCTTACAGGGATATTTTTTTATCACCATCCAAATTTTTACAGTGTTCTACCTATGAATATGAAAAACTTTCACTATGGGACCAACACTGAAATCACGAAAAAAAAAAATCTGCTGTTTAATACAAAAGTTACATACCTACTTGACCAAAATGTATGAAACAGCTGATTTTTTTTTTCGTGATTTCAGAGTTGGTTCCATGGTGAAAGTTGTTCAAATTCATGGGTAGAACACCCTGTAAAAATTTGGATGGTGATATAAAAATATCCCTGTATAAACTATAATAATATGAACATTTATATGAAAAAATAAACAAAATAATCATAGGGCGTCAAAGAATTCGTCCGCATCGCTGTCAACAGGAACAGTGCCCAAAAGGCTGGCAGCATTGCCACGTTGTATGGCAATGCTAATTCTTTGGCCAAGAAATAGGCCAGCCCTCTGGTCACGTGAAGAGTCGACTAACCGCTTGGCGACATCGGTCAGTGGGTCGTCTTAGTCGAAAAACCAAGTGGGCACTCGGAACCCATGGCCCTAGTGTTTCAACCCCAAACGGCTCGAACATATAACTAACTCACTAACTTTAAAAAAAAATACAAGATAATGAAAAAAGTACATTGGATTCATATTGAATCATTATTACTCGACCTCAAGCAAGGTTATCTTTTCCGCACGTATCTTTCAATAACCCCTATTCATTATAATTTTAATCATTTAAATAAATCAAGCAAGACACAATGCAATCAATAAGATGATAAACAAATACTACTTGGTGTTAACTGTAATGAGCAAAAATAAATCCAGCTAATAACCTGAAAATATACTCCATGAAGTACCTAACACCCAAAATTATATCCTCCGAAATAACGCAATTTATAACATTCTGCCTGTAGGTTTACGCACTTTTCATAAACACCCTACCAAATTACTTTTATTTTTTATTTTATTTTATTAATTTAAGGAAAACTTACAGCTAATACATTTAAATATCTAGTACAATGTGTAAGCGATGGCCAATTACAAGTTTCCACTAACGATTAATGTGAGTAACATTAACAAATAAATTTTTCCTGGTTTACATTTTTTTAATCCTCAGCTTATTGCAAACACAGGTTTATTTCATCTACTTATTAATAAATCGTCACAAAAAAAAACATTTTATTTTGTTTATTAGGTAAGTAATCACACTATCGAAAGTATTTCTGTTTGTATGTTTGTTACTTCTTCACACACAAACGGCTGAACGGATTTGGATGAAATTTGGCACACAGACAGTTTATAACCAGAATTAACACATAGGCCACTTTTTATCCCGATATTCCCATGAAATCGACACTTATGCTGGTGAAACCGCGGGGCACTGCAAGTTCTTTATATTTATTTTTATTTTATCAATAACATTACGCCTGTAATTTTGCGAAGGATTAGGCAGAAGTGTACCTATAGTACACGAGTGCGTATTTTGTATTTTTTATTATTAAAATAATGTTCAAAAATAATCACGTGTTTTTACTCAAACGGCTGTGTGAAACGATAACACTGTGTCAAATAGAATGATAAACTGTCAACAACTTCATATGTAATCTTTGTGTATTGTATGTATGTTTTGGTGTTATCTCTATGTAGCTAGGCGTTAGTTGATATGGTATGATCCGGTGGTCAAGTGTTATTAAAGTGAAAACATCTTTAGACGCGTTGGGCATTTTTTTAGATGGGAAAAAACTATTGAACTCGCGCCACTGTAACCGTAATCGACACCGCTTCGGATGTGTTCGGCTGTCCTCGGGATGTACTCGGTTTTAATGTATATCCGATATGTCAGTGAGTGATGGCAAAGTACTTATTCTGTTTGTGTTTTGTTCTCACTTCTGTCGGCACTCCCGGGGTGCCACTGTTTTTTGGATTTATATTTTTTAAAATTTAATTTAAGGATCTGATACAAGTAATTTATATGGGCTGGCCTATTTTTTGGCCCGCATCACCATACAACTTGGTAATCCTGCCAGCCTTTTCGGCACTTTTCCTGTCGACAGCCACGCGGACAAATTTTTTGATGCGCTGTGATACTTTACCCTGTTTTTTTTATATAAATGATTATTCATATTATTTTAAGTTTATTAACTTATACAGGGTGCCCCGTAAGTCGACGTCAAGCTGAAATCGGGTAATAGGCCAAGTCATAATAGTTATCAGAAAAATATTTAAAAAAATCTAAGTTGTGTATTTTTTAAGCTATTGGCATTTAAATGTCACTGTTTGCCCAACCAAATATTCAAAATTAATACTTTGCCAAACTTTGGCTGACTGTACTGAAAAAAAAAGTACTATACGAGTTTGGCAAGTAACATTAAAAGTTGGCGCATTTAATAAGCACACCAAAAAAAAAATTATTTGATTTTATTTTATTCCAAAGATTTTTTTTAGTATTAGCGCGGTTGGCGATGCGATGCAACGGGGTGGGTCGGGTAACAAGAAACTTTACGAGGACATAGTCGCAGGCAGAAGCTAGTTAGTTATCCATACTAATATTATAAATTGGAAAGTAACTCTGTCTGTCTGTATGTCACCTTTTCACGCCTAAACCGCTGAACCGATTTAGATGAAATTTGGTATAGAGATAGTTTGAGTCCCGGGGAAGGACGTAGGATAGTTTTTATCCCGATATACCCACGGGATCGACACTTATGCGGGTGAAACCGCGGGGCCCAGCTAGTATTCAAATAAACGTTACTAAGATTGCAAACCGTTTTAGCGATTGATGGCTAAGTCGGTTTGCAATCTTAGTAGTCTGCAATATTATCGTTTGACCTCTACAGAGGTCAAACGATAAAATAGCTATCAACACAACAAATTAGGTCATACGGGAACACAGACCGATATAATAGTAAACAATAGAACACCTTACAGTTCAATGACCGGTATGAGCTAAAACTGCACCTGATGGCATATATTTGCATATTTTGCAAAATTGCACCTCATGGCATTTATTTGCATATTTTGCAAAACTGCACCTCATGGCATTTATTTGCATATTTTGCAAAACTGCACCTCATGGCATTTATTTGCATATTTTGCAAAACTGCATCTGAGCCCTGATTCACAACCATACGACAGGCTATCGTATCGAAAACGTGACATTTAGATAACCTGATTTGACTTGCCCTCAACAGCAAATAGATGTTGGAAGAATAGCGGGCGTCTATTTGATTTAAACTGACAAAATTTTCGGGTTTTGGACTTGTGTCTTGTGAACAGCGTTTAGAAGACTAATAATAATAATAAATTTATTTATAAGTAGTTTGTACATGGCATACATTGTTGTCTTATAACTAAAATGTAATTAACTTAAAAACCAGTACAACAATAACAGGGGTCATAGGACTCCCTTTTCCTAAACTAGGCAGAAAAACCTGTCTGTATCTTAGGAAAGAGTATCCTTATATAATGGGTCTTAGTGACGGTTACAAAATAATTGGTGCGTGCAGTGGGCGAACAAAGTACTTATTTAATATCTAATGACAAAAATAAAAGTAAAAATGAAAATGAAAATGCGCGTGTGGTGGTGTGTGTATGTGTGTTTGGTAGTGTATGTGTGTGTGAGGGCGTGTGTGCGTGTGTATGTTTTTTTTTTTTTTTTTTTTTAGCCTTTCGTTTGGGTGTAGACCTATCTCACTTTACTGTACAGTGGTTAAAAGCTCCTCGGTATCACTATATGTTAACGTCTGTAGCCAGGAATTAAGTTTGTGCTTTACCTCATACTTAGTCAAGGCGTAGATATTTAATTGTTTGTGGGCTTTATTATAAAGCCTAGCACTTAGGCCATTAAACTGTCGTCTTGCGAAAGCAGTCCTGCAAGAGACTGTTGGACATAAAGGAAAGCCACAACGCCGCTGACTGACTAGCTGGTTATTGAACGAGATCATAGAGTGCTTGCGGAGAATGGATCTTAGGATGTACAATTTTCTAACAGTTAGGACATTGCATTCTGAAAATAACATATATGTAGGGTAGTCACGTGGTTTAAAGTGCATTACTTTTAGTACAGCCCTTTGGGCTCTTTCAAGCTTTAATAGCTCAGTTTTATGAGTTCCTCCCCACACCGGGATACAGTACGTCAGGATTGATTGACACAAGGCCAAGTAAACCATTCGGAGTGTGTCTTTATCCGCTGAAAACCTTAGGTTTTTAAATATGTATATAAGCCTTCTGGTGCGAGAAGTCAATGACTCCAAATGAGTGGTCCAGTCCAGTTTCTCGTCGACGAACACACCGAGATATTTTATGGATTCTACCATCGTCAACGAAAGACAAGTACAAGCTTCAGTCTTTTGCGGACAGTTGTGGGCTTTTATATATCCGGTTTCTTCAGCTGGTTTTGATGTATGCGGTAGAATGAACCTTAAGAATTTGGTTTTTGTAACATTTAAGGTTAAAAGATTACTTGCTAACCAATGCATTACTCTCCGTAAGGCTTCCTCAGAGTGCATTCTGGCGTCATTCCAACTCTTACCATATGCCACGAGTGCAGTGTCATCTGCATAAGTGAAGATATCACAGTTGACGAGATGCTGATTACAGAGGTCGTTTATATAAATTTGGAAGAGAGTTGGACCCAAAATACTTCCCTGGGGAACTCCAAAGGTTATTTGTTCCTCTGCGCTAATTATATTGTCTATCTTGACAGATTGTCTACGGTCAGAATGATAATCTTTAAAGATGTCAAGCGCTAGACCACGTATACCCACATTTTCCATTTTCTCTACTAATTTAGAAATACAGACAGTGTCGAATGCTTTGCTCAGGTCTAGGAAAATACCATAGCATTTAAATTTTTTGTCTAGCTTGTCAGCCACTGACTGTACAAGGTCGACCACGGCATCTTCCGTAGATATGCCATGTCGAAAACCATATTGGTTGTTAGTTAGGATGTGGAATTTCGTTAAATAATTAGTTAGGTAGTTGTTGAGAACTCGTTCCATGATTTTAGATAGAGCACTTAAGACGGAGATGGGACGATAGTTTGAGATCTGATCTTTATCTCCAGTTTTGTAAACAGGGGTGACTAACGCCGTTTTAAACGCCTTCGGAAATACCCCTTGTGATATAGCAAGGTTGCAGATGTGTGTGATCGTAGGTACAAGAACGTCACACGACATCTTGATCAATTTGGCTGGTATATTGTCCCATCCCGTGGCACAGTCATCCCGAAGAGTTATTATAATTGTCTCGACATCACTTTCACTAACCGGGAGAAGCGTGATTGAGTTTAGCATACTGCGTTTGGATGTCTCATCTCTGTCCGAAGGGAAGGTAGTTATTTTGGATGCCAACGTCTTACCTATATCAACAAAATGTTTGTTGATTAAGTTAACAGATGACAAAGGGTCCGTGGCTAATGTCAAGAGATTGGTTGCTGGCTGATTACTTTTTTCTGTATAAGTGAGTTTTTTGACGACCTTCCATGTTTCCTTGCTATTATTTCCGGCTCTGGTAAATTGGAGTTTTTCATAAGATCGATTGAGTTTATTAATAAGCCGATTACAAAAATTTCGATATCTTGTATAAGATGTTTTGAGAACAGTGTTATGCGATAAGACTCCTACGATAACAATGATTAATGTTCGATACGATACGGAAGCTTATCGAGTGTTTGTGAATAGCTATGCTGATGGCATTTATTTCCATATTTTGCATACAGGTGGCCACTTCTGGCACTGCAGGGCAAATGACTCATTCCTTACAGAGAAGGAACGGACATCACACTCTGTGTGTTGTCGAATTTAGACCCTATAGTCTAGATGTCTAGGTTTCTTTATGTTTGTACACTAAATTACTATCTTGGATATGGGTTGAGAGTTTTGAGGTCAAAAGGCAAAGAAGATTGTATGACCGAAGATTATATTTGTATAGTTAGGCATCTAGATAATTTGGTATCCCTTATCCATCCATCCTCACAAACTTTCGCGTTTATAATATTAGTTGGATAGTACGATTTTAGTGGGTGTTTCTAAACCAGTGAAGTACTTGATGAACAGTTTTTTTTTTATTACAATTACAACAACTTAGAGAAATCTATTCAATTTTCTTTCCTGAAATTAAAATATTAAACTCTTCTTTCTTATTTAAAATTGATATCCCTAACAATCTCCGACACACTAAAATTATTCACAAATAGTTCATTATTAAAGTACAAAAAAAAAGAAAACAATTCAAAGTCCAGACAGATCCGGCCAGAAAAAATAGCACAGCACAGTTTTTAATAAAAAAAAAAAAAAACACTGTTCACAATTGTATCGATAACTTCCAAAAATCTAATACGATTATTATTATACTCTATAATGTACCAATTTCTGTAATATCCACGTGATTTTTCACTCGTTTACCGGTTTATGACACCGTATTCAGCGCGCCGTAGGTACGCGACTGCGTGTCCACGCGTGTTTGTTCGATTTAAAAGCTAATTCTTGTACACTGTCGTGCGTATTTAATGGGACAGTATTGTGAATTGGACAGGAAAAACGTGTCTTTGTTTACGGTTTTACCTGGCAGTTCCTAAACAGACATGAGTAAAACAAACAAAACTGTGGTTGAGAAAAATAATAACATTAAAAATATATCACACTAATATTATTATTATAAAGGCGAAAGTTTGTGAGTGTGGGTGTGTGTATGTGTGTTTATATGTTTGTTACTTCTTCACGCTCAAACGGCTGGACCAATTTTGATAAAATTTTGTATGGAAGTAGCTGACACCCTGGATTAACATTAGGCTACTTTTTATCCCGATATTTCCACGGAATCAACATTTACGGGGGAGAAACCGCGGGACGCAGCTAGTTTGTAAATAAATTGCATTCGTTGTTTCGTTATTTTTATAAGTTTGTCATAAGTTTGTTTTGGTTTTATTGAACTAGCGATCCGCCCCTGCTTCGGACGGGTGCGATCTAAGTAAAGGGCGTACATTCACTATGACCACTTAACGATTCTCACCGAAACCACGTCAATTCCTTAGCTAATCCTGTCAATCTCGTGTTAATTTCGCTCGGTTTCGTTCATTGTGTCATAGGGAATTAACGACCCTAATGTGGCGTCATGTTAAATAACGAGATTCCTGTGCTATATTTAAATTAAATATTATTGTATCATACAGTTGAACCTTCCGGAATAAATTCTGTAAATGAAGATAAAAATAGACACGTAAAACGACTTTGTTTTGTACTATTTATTATAGGTGTATAACAGCATTTTTTTTTGCAAAATTTAGCGGAGGGGTCTTGGTATGTAAAGAAGATGGTCGTCTCCACATCGATACAAGTTGCTTTCGTTCCAAAACTTCTTTTTATGAAATTACCATCAAAATAAAACGACACGTCTTAAAATAATATGCGTGCTAAATTATTTTGCACCACAGTGTACCTACATTACATTGTACGAACTGTTTTGACCTTCACAATGAACAATCGAAGACATTTTATTGGCATAGGTATAATTAATAACGTCACAAGTTCACAACTTATAATTATACTAGCTGCGCCCATCGGTTTCACCCACGTGGGAATATTGGGATAAAAAAACTATCCTATCTCCTTTCCCGGGTCACAAACTACATCTAATAACAAATTTCATCTAAATCGGTTCAGCGGTTTAAGCGTGAAGAGGTAACAGACAGACACACTTTCGCATTTATAATATTAAGTATGGATTTTCAAAACTGATTAGGTAAGTGATGGATGAGATACTACATATTTCATTTGTTCTCAAATAACATGCATTAAGTAGTTGTTTTTTAGTAAACCAATCACCAAACAGAGATTTGGGAGCTAATTTACGTACCTATTCAGCTTTCAGAAAAAAAACAAGCATGACCTGATGGCAAGCACCTAATGGCAAGCAGTAATATAAACGTGCGGTGCTAAAACTTTCGAGCTCGCTTCGCTCACTCTTGCATCCTACATTCTAGGCAACAAACAAATGTCAAAAACTTGTCAAAAATGTAGGGAAATTAGAGGTATTTTTTACGGATTGAGACTGAGATCAGACTGTGAACGTTCTCAAAGTTACGAAAATTGCCCCTCTGGTTATGCTGAGCTGAGGCCCTTTTGGCATTATAAACTTTGTTTACTGTTTTTATAGTTTTAATGTGTATTCTTTTGCTGTAAAACCAATAAACACATTTTTCTTTCTTGTTTTGCCGCCCCGGGCCCCCGACAGGCTTAGTCCGCCACTTTTCAGATTTATATGGCTATGGTACGGTGTAATCAGGAAGGTCACGGTAGGTACCTACTTATATAGACGGTCTGAAGATTACAAATTTTCCAGATATCGAATTAGGTACATACATACATACAAATTGCTTAATTGGCTTAGCCGTAATACCGTAGCATTTTGGCTTAGGTAATCACTACCTACTGATTTAATAGTACCTACCTATTCAAATTAATAATTTATTTTGTTTTCGCATGGTATGTATGTGTCGCAGCCAATTGGTTTAATTAGCCGTTTAGTTAACCGCCTAGGCTTTTAACTAAACGACGGCCGTTCAACTAACGGCCTGAATGATATTCAATTATAGTTTAGGTTGGAACTGTAACCAATCACGCGCGAGCTGAGTTATTTTATTTTATTTTTTTATTTGGGAAACAAAGAGATGCTATAACAAACATAAGTAAAAATAAATTGGTGTAATTGGTCGCAGTAACTAAGCCAGGACAAATGTTAGAACTGTGATCAACATCAACCGCGTGCGAGCCGAGAGAGCGAAGCGAGGTGAGCACTACTTCCAAGGGCCAGGCGGTTAACTATTGGCTGCGACATATGCACTGCTGGGACACAGGCCTGTCTCGGTGAGGGGAAGTGGGCTGTAATCCACCACGCGGGCCCAGTGCGGTTTGTAGATGTCACATGCCTTCGAATTTTTGGTTCCAGAATTCTAGATCATGCCGGTTTCCTCACGATGTTTTCCTTCATCGTTTTGTGAGCAGTGGTGATGAAATTAAATACACAAAGTAAAGCGCCTGCCTGATGGCGGGACGAGCTGGATAGGTTCCGTCAAAACTGAAAGGAAGATGCGCGATCTCGCGAAAGATGGAAGGAGTGGAGGGAGGCCTTTGACCAGGAGTGGAGGGACAGCGTAGGCCAGTAAAAAAAAAATGCACCTGCCCAGGTTCGAACCCACGACCTGCAACTCGTAAGTCGAGGCCGTTACCACTGTGCCACCACTGCTAGAGCTTGATTCTATACCTACAATTGAACAATTATCAACAACCAGCAGCGCCCCGCGGTTTCACCCGCATAAATTCCGATCCCGTGGGAATATCGGGATAAAAAGTATCGTATTTCCTTTCCCGGGACTCGAACTATCTCTATACCAAATTTCATCTAAAGCGGTTTAAGCGTGTAAAGGTAACAGACAAACACACACTTTCGCATTTATAATATTAAGTATGGATATGCCAATAACTGCAATTGTCAGAACAAACGCAAGGACGATTCATTTACATGAAATTAAAGTCAATTGACGATCAGCGGCGACTTTATACTAATCAAGATCTAATTAATGCAGATTAGAGGTACCATATGGCGAGTTTGTGTATGTTTACGGCTATTAAGATGAAAGAGGTTAGCAGAATTCGTCCTTGTTGTACCCACGGACGATTTTTTAACGCGCATTCTTCAGTGCAGAGTTGAAAATCCAACATTGCAGAATATAATAGATTTTATTTTTCTTACCACAAATTACAGCTTAAAGTTAAATTAGTCTACAGATACAATTTTTTACTTAATTTGTGGAAGACTGGTTCCTAAACTTATATGGCTTTCAAAAGTATGCGCTTCGGGAATCATCGTCTATCTTCAGAAATACGAATGCGCGATGATGAGATCTAATATAGAGCTGTTCATAATCAGCCTATAATGTTCCCACTGCTGGGACACAGGCCTCCTCTCTGTGAGAGGGAGTGGGCCGTAATCCACCACGCGGGCCCAGTGTGGGTTGGTAGATGTCACATGTCTTCGAATTTTTGGTTCTAGGACATGCCGGTTTCCTCAGGATGTTTTCCTTCACCGTTTTTGAGAGCAGTGGTGATGAAATAATTTACACAAAGTAAAGCGCCTGTCTGGGTTCGAACCTACGACCTACAACTCGTAAGTCGCGGCCGATACCACTGGGCTACCACTGCACAGAGCTGCATAGAGCTGTTACAACCATGGAAGTTCTTGCCTATTTAGTATTACCAAGTTAACAAAATTATAGATTAAGGCCGTTTGTACACGACACGGTTCCTTTATGGTACGGCGTATAAACCGCGAACTTGAAAAAAGTGACTATCAACAAGCTTCCATAGTGATCCTGTGACTGACGAACCGTGCCTACACACGGCGAATAAACCGTAGTTTCATGGCAAGAAAATTGTATGTGTACAAAGGGCTTAACAACTCTATATGACAATCGAAGTCCGGAGTAGGTAACCCGACAGAGAGAAAACTTCATACAAACGCGCAAAGATAGGTGCACTATAACTACAAAGCGCGCTAGTACAAAACTTAGAAGTATTGCCTCTGTGGACGTTACTCTGTGGAGTGTGGCGCCAATCTGAATGGACTCGACCCAAAATTCGGCTACGTGTTTGGCGCCTTCACTAGCATCCATTAGTTCCAGTAAAATGCAGCTGACAGGTCACGTAGGACATGACATTAAGTGTCCCATCGTTTGTGGAACAGCACCACATTTACACTCCAAGGCGGAGTCGTCTATGAATGAGATATTCGTACTATAGTCGTTGCGGAACTAGTTGGGCGCACCTTAGGTACTTGCGCGGTGGGAGTGCGGGGCGGGAGGGGGGGCATTACTCAGTACATGCGTTGCGAACCGCCGCCGAGACGTCTGTGTGCACTTAGGCGGACAACTAGTTCTGCAAGGACTACAATTCGGAAACACGAAGCTTACCGGAGCGCATAACTTTTTTGGTTCAACTGTACTATAAAAGGTGTAACAGAATAGACGCAAGTTCTGAAAATAGTATGTTCATAATTGACTAATGAATCGATTTCAGTAACTTTTAATATTGAGCCGATTGAGCCAAAGAAAATTAAATCTTATTTCAAGGCAATAAGACTAAATTTTAAATGCATAAAGTAATGCTAGGGTCAACACGATTTTTTCACAGATATAGACACACCTAGATAACGCAAGAGCACCTACTTCGCGTGCCAAAAATCGCACCAGTTTACGATCGAAAATCATAAGCCGCCACTTTCGCGCTCAGTCCTGCGTACTGCTGGCTGGGTGAGCATGAGCGAGAGAGCGCGAGCTTGTGACGTCATAGTAGGTAGTCAAAAAGTGGCACGCTTAGTTTTCATACAGTTCGTGATACTTGCGTTATCTAGGTCTATCTATATCTGTGGATTTTCTTAACAAAAATAGATAGCTTTTAAAAAAATAAGTTTTGGTCATTGTATTATGCTTTTAACTCAATCAAATTGGGGTGTATAAAGTCTTGCGTTAATTATGTTACATATTGTATATGTAGATACAACATACCTGCTCTTGCGTCAGTATGATCTGCTCGCCAGGCCTCCTGACTCGCGGACTGGACTCAGGCGTCTCCACCGGGGAGAACCATTTTACGGTGGACTCGGCGTAGTTGGATTGGGAGGTGTGTGGTTGTAGGAGGGGGGTTCGTTCTGAGGCGCCGTGGTGGACTGTGGGAGAAGTGAAACGGTTATTCGAAGTCTTTATCATCCTGTTCTTGTTTCACATGGATATTATTAAGAACGCGCTTGACTCGGTGGAACGCAGAGCTAAGAGGCTCATTGGCGACGTAAAACTGGTGGATGCCAAGTTTCACAGCTTGGCTCATCGCCGCAAGGTTGCCTGCCTGTCGGTCTTCTACAGACTGTACTTCGGTGAGTGTGCCCAAGAACTCCACGACCTCATTCCACCGGCCCCCTTCTACCTTCGAACATCCAGGCGCACTGCAAGTTACCATCCCTACCTGGTTGCTATTCCACCAATTCACACTAAGCGTTTGCAAATGTCGTTTATAATGCGCACAGCAAAAGAGTGGACCTGCGTCTGTTTTTCCGAGCGCATACAACCCGAATCTCTTTAAAGTGAGAGTGAACAGGCTTCTTCTAGGTAAGCTCGCTCCATCGTCGACTTTGTCTCTGTCACCTTTGACCTAGGCTAGAGTCAAGAGCAAGCCCATTTCAAATAAAAAAAAAAAAGAACTAGCTGCGCCCCGCAGTTTTACCCGCGTAAATGTCGATCCCGTGGGAATATCGGGATAAAAAGTAGCCTATATGTTAATCCAGGGTGTCAGCTACCTGCATACAAAATTTTATCAAAATTGGTCCAGCCGTTTGAGCGTGAAGAAGTAACAAACATATAAACACACACACACACTCACAAACTTTCGCTTTTATAATATTAGTGTGATTTGCAGTGTTAGTTGTGTCGAGTCTCGTTATAACAACCGGTTAAACACGGTTTGACTCGCAGGCTGAGTTTAGTATCATCATCTGCCTAGTCTTTTCCCAACTATGTTGGGGTCGGCTTCCAGTCTATTCGGATGCAGCTGAATTCATAAATTCATTTCATTTCCAAACTTTTTAACCCTGAGAATGTCAGTGAACTTTTTTACGGTTCAAAAGTTATGACCGATTTTAATTTTTTTTTTCAATCACTTCGCTTAGTGTTCAAAGAAATTAATCACAAAAAAATACTATCAGAGCTATCTAAAAAAAGAAACCAAACAAGGTATTGTGCAATTCTGTGTCAAATCTTGAACTACATCTGTAATCTTGACAGACTTATGATAAACATATCGATTTGAAGGCCACGCAATGCTGCAGGTGTCAAAGACCTCTTATCACGGTACAAAGTGGGTCACGTTATCATGATTCTAAATGTTATTTACGTTATCCTCCATGCATAGTAATCCTCGTATTCGACAAAAAGAGAACTTAAAAAATAGTTTAAAAAGGGTTCAATTACGAGGTCAACTGTACATTTATTTAATAGTAGAAATAGAAACTAGAAAACTATACATACATATGGACTCCAGTATCGTCTTTGCCTGGAACTCTTGGGGTAGTACCCTGAAGTCTAGGAACCAAGCCTCGCTCCACGCGAGAGTGAATGACGTCAGAATTAGGAACACCTCGTACACTGGCTGCACCGCGTTGGGCCACTGTTGGGCAAACATGTGGGGTTAGATGATCCATCTATACAATGTGATAGGGGTGAGACTTCTAACCCGTTAAGGCTGAGTACTACATCTAATTTTATCGACAAAAAAAATAATATGGGGGGTTGAACCCCCTTCCCCTAAAAATTATGGCTATTTTAATATTTTTTTTAATGTACTACGGCGCGCTTGATACTTTATGTGATATCAAAGGTTGTAAGCGTCGTAGAAACAAAAAAAAAACGACAAACGGTAGCTAATAACCTTGGCTAACTAATTCATTACTTTTTTCATATGTTTGATAATGTTTTGGTGAGAAAAAAAAATCATTTCTGAATTATTTTGACCGAAAAAATCGCTATTTTTCAATATTTTCATATTATTTTTTTTGTCGATAAAATTAGATGTAGTACTCAGCCTTAACGGGTTAGAAGTCCCACCCCTATCACATTGTATACAATACGATTCAAAGTCCTGACTGACTGATATATCAACGCGTAGCCTAAACCGCTGGTCCTAGAGGCATGAAATTTGAAGGATGTGTTCTTTGGGAAGAGTAGGTAAGGTACTAAGGGTTTATCGAAATTCCATCCCTAAGAGGGTGAATGGGGGGAGGGAGAAATTTTACGCGGACGAAGTCGCGGGCAGAAGCTAGTCTTAATATACAGGGTGTCCCTGGAAGTATGGATCAAATCGAATAGGGGCGTGGGCAAGGTCATTTCCAAACTTTTTAACCCTGAGAATGTCAGTGAATTTTTTTACGGTTCAAAAGTTATGACCGATTTTAATTTTTTTTTTTCAATCACTTCGCTTAGTGTTCAAAGAAATTAATCACAAAAAAATACTATCAAAGCTATCTAAAAAAAAAAAATTGATAGCCCTGATAGTTTTCACGAATTCGATCTTCTCTTTTTTTTTAGTATTTTTTTTTTTGCTAAAACGTTTGAAAATGACCTTGCCCACGTCCCTATTTGATTTGATCCATACTTCCAGGGACACCCTGTATAGCTTCCTATTTACACGATCGCTCTTTCACGATCGTTCTTTTCGCCTGTGGCATACCAGAAATCGAAGCAAGAATAAAAGTTGCACCTTCTAAACACTAATTAGATATGCATGAGCAATATTATGCATGTGGCATACTATAAAATTGAAGCAATTTGTCGCTTCAATTTTTACCCGACTACGGCGAAGCAAAAAGGAGGGTTATGATTTTGACCGGTATGTATGTATGTTCATCTGTTCCCTCATAACTTCTAAACTATTTGTCATAATTAGACAAATGAGGTATCATTGGAAGCGTCTTGATTGTCCGCTGGTTACAGGCTATGTGACGTCACATTAAATTGAATATGGCGCCCTCTAGCGGACATAGTCATGATCTAAAAAAAAACCTTTTTTTTCATCATGCCGTGTGGGGTATCAAATGAAAGGGCTTAATTAGCACATTTCAAAAATATAAATATTACCCAAATACGCTCCAAAATAATTAAATAAAAAATATGTTTAAAAACTAAAACCCGACTACTGAAAAGGATGAAACAAGAAAGTACCTTCCCGTGGTCGCATGCTACTGTACTAACATATTGTAAGCTATGGTAGCATGCGACCACGGGGTACTTTCTTGTTTCATCCTTTTCAGTAGTCGGGTTTTAGTTTTTAAACTTATATTGTATCACTTTCTATTGTATGAAATTAAATTGTTAATTCGGTCAGTGTGTCGTCTTAGGGGCGGATTTGTTGGGAGTTGGATATGCTTAGGGGCACTAATCACTATGGGAAGCAAAAACATGTAAAAAAAAATTGTATAAAAACATTTTGGGACTTCAAAAAATTTCCTTTTTTTTTCACAAATCTACCTAAGGTCCGACCGCGCCAAATTTGCCAAAGATGTAAGCAACAATGGCCGCTCGAAGTTGAATAAAATCGATAAACAAGAGTTTTTATTTTAAGTAATGTTAGTTTTCGTCTAAATCTCCGAGCTAACTAGACGAAAACAAACATTACCTACTTAAAATAAATACTCTTGTTTATCGATTTAATTCAATTTCGACCGCCAAAAGATCTATAAAGCATTGTAAAAGTCACTTCTGTCAGTTTGACGTTTGCCATAACTTTTTTTTTTTTAATAATAACTTTTTGACACTCCGTGATATAAGGAGGTTGAATAAATTAAAGTACTTACATCAAAAACGAAAACTTTTCCTATTAACAAGGCACAGGTGCTTCCTGTTGATAACTGAAACAAAAATAAAACATTTAGGCACAGGCTATGTTCAGATGAAGAGAATAGGCGCACTTTCGAAGCGTGTTTTTTTTTTATCATATCTCGTGACTATGTGGTCCCGGTTAATTATTATTCCTTTTGTTAGATTTTACATATCTCGGGACCATGGGGTCCCGGTCCTTTGGAAGGCGTACGAGGGGCCGAAGCCAACTCGCAGAGGCCCCTTAGTAAATTTTAAAGAAATGTGGCACCAACCGACGATTATCCCTGTATGCGCTATGCAAGTGCACCCAAAGACAACCCCCGGTTGGTGTAGGACTATTGCAGGATATGGAAAAATAAAAGTTGGACTATGGGTTTGGGGGGCTAAAGTGGACTGGTTACCAATAATTATGGAAGAACTATGATCCCTGTCTAATCAATGTTTTATATACAGGGTGAATTTTCCAAGTGGGCGTGGATGGCCAAATTCTAAACTATGAGGAATAGCGAAAAGTACTGAAAGGAGTCGCGGGCTCGATTTTGATGAAAACTAAAACTGTATCATTGGATTTTTGAAAAATCAATATTTCTAGCCAGGAATCGAACCTGTTGATTTTGAAAAAAAAAACACGCTGTATTATTACACCATTCGATAGTATCGCTAATAAGGATCAAATTCTGGGAAATAATGACATACGGCAAACTTAAGGAAAATGTTGAATTTTAATAAACTGCTTCTTATTTTAGAGTTTTCATACCTACATTACGTACCTTGTTCGAAATGATGCTCAATATTTTTATTAACACACCCGCAACGCAGTCACCTTCACAACATTAGGTTCTAAGTTCAAATTTCTATTACGATCTTTGGAAAATATTCTAATGAAATCAATAATATTGTAATGCTGAATGCAGTACAATCCTTGAGACGTCGAATCTAGCTATGTAATGTATGTATGTAAAGTAACAATGGTCATCATTTTGAACAATTAATCAGTTAAGGTTTAGTAGGTAGGTAACATAACCCGGGCCCGGCTAAATAATAACAGCGGCACAGGTCAATCCATCAGGTTAAGCTACGCTTGCCGCGGTTGGTCTGTGGATGGGTGACCATCTTTACATACCAAGGTATTCAGCTGCATCCGGTTAGAATGGAAGCCGACCCCAACATAGTTGGGAAAAGGCTAGGCAGATGATGTAGACTTGATGAGGTAGGTAACATAAGAAAAAAAAAGTATTTTGTTAAAAATGAGCTCTTTCCTTTAGTTTGCCGTATGTCATTACTTCCCAGAACTAGATCCTTATTAGGGACACTATCGAAAAGTGTAATAATACAGGATGTATTTTTTTTTTCAAAATCAACAGGTTCGATTCCTGGCTAGAAATATTGATTTTTCAAAAATCCAATGATGCAGTTTTAGTTTTCATCAAAATCGAGCCCGCGACTCCTTTGAGTACTTTTCGCTAGTCCTCATAGTTTCGGATTTGGCCATCCACGCCCACTTGAAAAATTCACCCTGTATACACGGATAAAATAGCAGGGGGATGACTTGCACACTTAATAATGGGCCCCTGGAAACGGTCGCTAGCACATAGTAACGTAGCGACAAGGGGGCAACATGTCCTGAAGTGCTTATCCTCATAAGCCGTGGAATACCTCTCCACTCCTCAGTGGAGAGGTACACGGCTATCAGGACAATCCGGAAGTACGGTCAAGATCCCTACCAGCATCTTACTGAAATACTTCCTTCCTCCGAGCACGTTTTCTCGTGTGAATCTCCACTCAAGCCGGCCAATAAAGGCAAGAATGAGGTGGGAGCTCTGTTCCTCGTCATTGTTCACTCTAGCCGGCTAATAAAGGCAAGCCAGAGGTGAGGAACAAGACTTCTCCCGGGAGATAGGGTCCGCGGGGTCGCTACTGCCCAACAGCTCGCCACATGCTGCCCCGCGGGTTTCTGTATCTCTCTTAGTCTGGCTCCCCACCCTAGACCTGTTCCAGCAAAGTAAACTCTTCCGGCACAGGCCAAGTGTTTGGAGCGCGCAAGCCCCACCACGACGTCAACGTAGAGATACGGCGATGGGGCTATTATTATTATTATTTATGTTCCTTTATTTGTATGGAAATTCGAAGACATGTGACATCTGCCAACCCGCACTGGGCCTGCATGGTGGATTAGGGTCCAAATTCTTTTATAATTTGAAAGCATATACTTTCAGACTGGTCCCACTGTTTTCAGGTCAGGATTTGATAATGGGATCCTGGAGAAATCGAAGGAACTCTTCAAATATTATAGGCACACCTATAGCGATTTGGGTATTTTTTATAGTAACTCGTGCAATTGCTCTCGGAAAGCACCATTTGGTGAAGTGGAACTGATGATGAAGACCACAGATGGCCACCGGAACTACTCAATAATATCTAAGTATTTCACGGGTTGCGTTTCGATTACTTTAATATGGTCGCTAAGCAATTTATGCTCGTCACAATGTGAATAGTGATATGGACCTGATGGAAGACCAGGAGAACTCCTCAACAATTAACTTTCCTGCATCGGGAAAAGCAATATTTTGTAAAAGGCGATGAGCAAGTTGACACTAGGCTATTGTAACTTAGATAAATTATAAGCAGACCCACTAAAAAGCGTGAAATAAAAGCTTATTAACAAAAAAAAAACCGACTTCCAAGGAAACACTACAAAGTGAAAAATAACTTTAATTTCGGAAGTCGGTAGCAAAAAACTAAAATACAGATCCAGACACCGACTTCCGAAATTAAAGTTATTTTTCACTTTGTAGTGTTTCCTTGGAAGTCGGTTTTATTTTTTTTTTTTTTGTTAAAAAGCTTTTTAAATACGGACTCGATGTTAACGTGACTAAAAGGGTTTAAAGGTTTTGGCCCTAAAATCAGCCGCCATTTTGATTTTTTTTCAGAATCGCGGTGCACAACAAAAGTTATATATTTAGATAGAGGACATTTATACAAACAAAAAATGTAATATAACATAATAAAGCGTCAGGTTTCGGAGTTATCACCAAAATATAAGTCGAAAACAACAAGGATTTTTTTGTTTTTTTTCCCTCTAGGTAAGCATATTTAACTATTGGGGTAATAGAAACGTTATGAAACCTTTATGGAGAAGAAACAAAAGAAGAATAGACATTTTTTAAATAAATAATTAAACACCGCAATTTGTAATGTCAAACTTCTATACTAAAAAAAACGAAAACACAAAAGACTTAAATGTCAGATTAGTCTCTGGGATTAAAAAACGAACTATAAATTGCCGTGTTTAATTATTTATTTCAAAAATGTCTATTCTTCATTTGTTTCTTCTCCAAAAAGGTTTCATAACGTTTCTATTACCTCAATAGTTGAATATGCTTACCTGGAGGGAAAAAACAAAAAAATCCTTGTTGTTTTCGACTTATATTTTGGTGAATAACTCCGAAACCTGACGTTTTAGGATATTATGTTATTTTACATTTTTTGTTTGTATAAGTGTCCTCTATCTAAATATATAACATTTGTTGTGCACCGCAATTCTGAAAAAAAAACAAAATGGCGGCCGACCTTAGGGCCACCCTCCATACAAAAATCTTCAAACCCCTTTTCAACAGTCTCTTTTAGAACAGACCATAGTAAGTACTCACCGCGATGATACTCCAGTTGTTTATATACAAGATCGCGTAGAACAGCAAGAGTACCACAAACCGACAAACAGCGACCATCACTATGTCGAATAGAGAAGTCTTCACATTGTACTGTACGATTTCTGTGTTCAATATTTGCTCTAGAGTTTCGCCTCGCATCTGGAACGGAAAAATAAAACTAGGATTAGTATTTCATATTACTAAACAAGTCCGAGTCGGACTCACGCACCGAGGGTTCCGTACAAAATTGTAGGTATGTAAATAGTTTATTACGGGTTTTTTTTTAATGTAACTACTTTACGGTTTTCGGATTTTTTCCTTTACTTGTGCTACATGACCTTGCTTCTTGCCAAATTTCATGATTCCAGTTCAACGGGAAGTATCCTATAAATGATTCCCTTGAGTGTCGAAATATAGGTTTCTTGCGGCCGTATCTCTTTTTTATGTTAACTTAGAAGTTTGATTTTTTCACAGATTCAAGGTACTGTAGACCTGGACATATGGTTTTAATTTCAACTCGATACCTCCACGCGTTCTCGAGATAAGGGGTCTTTAAACAGACAGACGGACAACGAAGTGATCCTGTTCCGTGTTTTTCCTTTTGAGGTACAGAACCCTAAAAACAAAAAGAATGGCGGCATGGTAGCCAAGTTTTTTTAAGGTATTGGATGGTAAACGATCTCTGATGGTAAGTTTTAGGGAAATAGGCAGACGGCCCACCCAAGGTAAGTTATCTTTTTTTTTATTGGTAAAATGGGCCCGCTCTTGACACCGATCACGTCTGATGGAAAGCGATGGATGAGGTCTATGATGGAACGAGCGTGCCCAGAAGATGCCTGTTCACTCTTGAATTGAAGGCAGACGGGTTAAATGTGGGAGGGAACACATGCCGGCAGAGTTCCACACTTTGGCTGTGCGCATAATAAAAGTGGAGGAGAAGCGCTTAGTACGACTCGTCGGGATATTAACCAAGTGCGGACGGTACGCTGCAGTACGTCTGGTTGTCCGGTGGTAAAAGGGCGATGGTGAGATCAGAAGGCCAATTCTCGTGATTTAAAACGTTCAAAATCTAGTCGCAGTCTCATCTCGGCGACAAATAAATGTCAAAAACTTGTCAAAATGTAGGGACATTAGACGTATTTTTGACAGATTGACATTGAGATCAGACTGTGAACGTTCTTAAAATTACGAGAATTGCCCCTCTGGTCGTGGAGCTCCTGCGCACACTCTCCGAAGTACAGTCTGTCGAAGACCGACAGGCAAACGGCTAATGGCTAACTAAGGACATCTGCAATACCAGAGGCATCACCGGTGCTTTACCATCTCAAATATCTCATGTGCCCGTAATTACACCTATACCAGAATTCAAAATCTTAAATAATTTACATTCCATTGAACTTTATTCAACTATCAACTTTAGCATTTGGCAAATTGAGTCGATTTTTGAGTGTTCATTTGTGTAAAGGTCCTAAATAATTATTGATTACAATCACATATATAGATACACCTAGATAACGCAAGAGCAACTACTTCGCGTGCCAATAATCGCACCAGCTTACGTACAAAAATCGTAAGCCGCCAATTTCGCGCTCAGTCCTGTGTACTGCTGGCTGGGTGAGCGCGAGTGCTGGCGCTAGGCCCCGGGGGTGGGGCAAGACGGGTGTCGCACGCGGCGGCGTCTTTGAATCGATTTAATTTTCCCATCACTAAATAGTGCTTGTGACGTCATAGTAGGTAGTCAAACAATGGCACGCTTGGTTTTCATACAGATCGTGACACTTGCGTTATCTAGGTCTATCTATATCTGTGGTTACAGTGGAATTTTAACTTTGCCATGTAAGAAATTGGGTTTGTAGTTGCAAAATTTAATAAATGGCGCCGATTCCTTTGTTCACAAACTAAACTAAATTTAAGTTCAGTGCATCTTTTTCTTTCTATTTCACATTAAGAAAAGGACAGAAGATAAATATTAGTTTAGTCCTGTCAAATCAAGATACTCCATAGACAAGTTTAGACGTGATTAAAAAATTGGCTACTAAAAATACGTCAATTTATGTCAGGCGCTGACTAATTTGACAGGACTAAACTAATATTTATGTTCTGTCCTTTTCTTAATGAAATAGAAAGAATAAGATGCACTGAACTTAAATTTAGTTTAGTTTGTGAACAAGGGAATCGGCGCCATTATTCTACAAATAAATAGCATATAAAACCTCACCATCACACATATGAGCCACATAAGACTAGTGAAGAGTAGATCAAATGTGACGAACAGACAGAAGAATCTCCGCACTGTGGACATCTTGCCCTGAGGTCTGTGGCCGGCGACCAGATCTTCTGATACTAGGTTTAGAGAAGTGGAGTGTGCTGGAATTAAAGAAAAAAGTAGATTACTGGCATGTCCCATAGAAATCAGTGGCGTGCATTGCATATAGGCATATAAGCAGTGCCTACTTCGATATATCAACATAAGCCTGTCAATTACATTTTAGTGTGTGTGCCCCACAATTAAGAAACTCACTAAATTATCATGCCTAACAAAAAACAAAATCTTCATACAAACACGCGCGGCAGTAGGCAGTCGCCGGACGGCGGCGCGGCCTACTCGGCTCCCGTACTATTCGCACATTGTCATTGGTCTTTCCTCGTTCAAGTTAATACGACAAAATTAAAAATATGTACGTCTCACGCGTAATACCACGACGTTCGATCTTCGCAATTTGTCACCCTTAAGTAGGCATGCCTACTCAAATAAACACACTTTTAACCTTAATTTTTTTTCTGATTAGTGACCGCGTTTGCCTAGACTAGACCCGGCCTAGTGCCTACCTATTCTGAAAACCAATGCACGCCACTGCATAGAATGTCCAACAGAGTTAGGAGAGGACTACAGGGTCAAATTAAATTAGTTAGCGAAACTCTAAAAACGTAATCCTAATCCTAACTAATATTATAAATGCGAAAGTAAGTTTGTTTATTACCTTTTCAATACCTAAACCACTGAACCGGTCGTCCTGAAAATTTGCTGATACATTGTCAGGAGTACAGAAACGGACATAGAGTACCTTTCATCCCGAAAAAAAGTGCTGTTCCCGAGGAAAACAACAATAACGTTATTATGATAATAGATGGCGCCACGTGTATTGTTGTTTTCCTCGGGAGCAGCACTTTTTTTCGGGATGAAAGGTACTCAATGTGCGTTTCTGTACACCTGACAACGTATATGCATAACTTCAGGATGACCGGTCCAGTGGTTTAGGCGTGAAAAGGTAACAAACAAACTTACATTCGCATTTGTAATATTAGTTAGGATAGGATACACTAAAATTAAATGATTTTCTAAATCCATAATTCAAGTAACGACAATACCTGCGGTCGTTGACACCAAAAATAAAAAATTTCGTTTTGTTTTATGATTTTTAGATTATACAGGGTGAAAATATATAGTAGCTTATTATTGCAATATTGGAATTACCTCCTCGTAAAGTCACAGGGTAGGTGTACATCCTGACGTATCAGCAATCAACAGGAGTCGGTTAAAGAGGGCTCCAACAGGAGTTATGGAAAAGCCTCTTAGAAGAATTTAACGCGTACCACTTTAAGACACTTTTGTCACTAACATAGGTACAGGTTGGCATCGATGCGCATACTGCACATGATTCTAGACACCTTAGCGTAGAAACTTTTAGTCGTTTATCAAAAAAAAACCAGTCAAATGCGAATCGGACTCGCGCACCGAGGGTTCCGCACAAATTTGTAGGTATGTAAATACGGTTTCGGATTTTTTCCTTTTACTTGTGCTACATGAAATGTCATGTAGCACAAATAAAGGGAAATATGACCTAGAATCATGAAATTTGGCAAGAAGCAATGGCTCCTTGCCAAATTTCATGATTCTAGGTCAACGGGAAGTAGCCTATAGGTTTTGACTCCCTTGCGAGTGTCAAAATATGCGGCATAAACGGAACATAAACGCCCGTATCTTTTGATTGCGATGAATTAGAAGTTTGAATTAGATTTTTCACTGCTGCAAGGGATTGCAGCCCTGAATATCTGATATTAATTTCAACTTGATAACTCCACGCGTTCCTGAGAAACAGGGTCTTGACAGACGGACAACGAAGTGATCTTATAAGGGTTCCGTTTTTCCTTTTGAGGCATGGAACCCTAAAAAAATCAGCTGTTTCATAGAAAAGTGCAAAGCTACGCGGTCAAAATGTATGGACAGCAATTTTTTTTTTTTACATAGATTAAATATGTGTTAAGCAGGGTGACCCACTCTCTCCCAAATTGTTTACAAGCACACTTGAGGAGATATTTAAGTCACTGGCAGCGTCATGGAAGACCAAGGGCATTGACGTCGGCAAGAAGAGGCTGAAAAACCTCCGTTTTGCCGACGACATAGTCCTTTTTGCCCCCACAGCTCTAGAACTTCAGATCATGCTCCAAACTGAGCACGGCTAGCTTTAAGGTGGGACTTGCGATGAATCGGTCTAAAACCCAACTTATGACTAACAGCACTAAGCGTAGGGTCGAGATAGATGGGCAGGAAATACATTATGTCGATGAGTATATCTACCTGGGCCAGTTAGTTTCTTTCGAAAACAGGCAGGAAAGAGAAATCGATCGCCGAATTGAAAACGCCTGGAAAAGCTACTGGTCCATGAAGACGCTAATGAAGGGTGATCTGCCGATCTCCCTGAAGCGCAAACTCGTCGACATGTGTATCTTGCCCGTCCTAACCTATGGTGCTCAGACCTGGTCACTCACCAAGTCGCAAAAGTTCCGCCTTGGCGTTTGCCAAAGAGCAATGGAGCGCAGCATCCTGGGTGTAAAAAGACAGGACAAAATTCGAAACACCATGCTGCGTTCCAAAACGGGTATAATAGACGTAGGCAAGAAAGCTGCCAGACTCAAGTGGGACTGGGCGGGTCACATCAGCCGCATGCAGGATGACCGCTGGGCAAAAGTTTTCACACAATGGGTGCCTGAGGATGGACGGCGCCGCCGAGGTCGGCCCAGAAAGCGGTGGCGAGATGACCTGGACGCGTACCGCGAGGGCTGGTTTGAGGTGGCGCGGGAAAGAAGTTCCTGGAAGGACTTGGGGGAGGCCTTTGCCCAGCAGTGGGACAGTACAGGCTAAATAAAAAAAAAATAAAAAATATGACTACGCTAAGGAGTCTAGCTAGAGAGTCAGTACTGAATTCATGGTACAAGGTTGCTCGTCGAAGTCCCTGGCACCCTGTATTAAATGAGGCACTTCTCATCCCGGTTAGAATAAAACTTTTAACGTAGTTTCTGCACGAAAACGGTAACTAATAAAATTAACTCACTTAACGTCCGATTGTGTGGGCTGACACTATTGAGAAGCGACTCTGCCGCCTCCCTATAGTGCGGGTTCGACATCCTGGCCTCTGGAATCATTAGAAGTTAACGACATATTAACTTAAGCACATACGCACCACCCCCTAATTAGTTTGTCATGTTTGAATAGAATAACAATAGAATAGAATATATTTATTTGCTTTAAGAGCCTATACTACCTCAAATGGCTTAGCGTGATCCTCCGTTATGTCGCAAATACTGCACCATTAATTTTGAAATAAATATACCTATGTAAAGTTGAGGATTAATGCTAAGTCTTATGTTAGACGAAAACACGATTCCATAAAATTTTCTCGATAGAAAAAAATTCCAAAGTTACCTCTAACCCGAACAATAAACCGCTGGTATTCAAAAAATACTTCAAATTAGATCATGAAACTTTGCATGCTAACTGAACTTACTTTAAAGCAGGTCTTATGTTATTTATTTTTTTATAATTACCGTTATTTTCACTGTAAAAAGCAAATACCTAAACTATTGGCGCTTCCTGCCGCCCAGCACCGCACTCTGTCTCGCTCTCACTCAGTCCGCGAGCAGTATCGTATGAGCGAGATAAAGAGTGAATTTTAGCTGAGGTAGTATAGGCTCTTAAAACATGGTACATTAAGGTCAGTGATGATCTTACATGTTTCGCCACGGACTGGCATACAAATATTTAAACAAGTTAAATGTAACTTTAACGCATTAATTTGTTAAAATTAAAACATTTTTAATAACATTGGTTACTAGGGTTTCGTATCTATTTGAACACTTAAGAATAATAGGTATATAAGGTGTAAAAAAATTAACTGCAAGAACTTTAAGAGGTGCTTTAGACCATCGAACGGAACAACTTTCACTATGGGACCAACTCTGAAATCACGAAAAAAAAATGAGCTGTTTCATACATTTTGGCCGAGTAGGTCAATACCTACTCGGCCAAAATCAGCTGTTTCATACAAAAGTTCAATAACTTTTGTATGAAACAGCTGATTTTTTTTTCGTGATTTCGGAGTTGGTCCCATAGTGAAAGTTGTTCAGTTCGATGGTCTATAGCACCTCTTAAAGTTCTTGCAGTTAATTTTTTTACACCTTATATGTATATAATTACCTTATATAAAGTAATATAATTAAATCTCAGCATCATATTTTATATTTATCAGCTACTTTGGTTAGGGGGCATCCATTAATTACGTGAGGCGTTTAAGAGGGGAGGGGGGGTTTGTCAAGCAAGTATCACGTCATTTTGTACAAACAGTGTACAATTGCAAGAAAACTGGATTGAATTGAGTCTTATTGTATAAAAATAATGAAACATTTTTTAAATAAATCTAACACAATGAAGCATAGATTAACGTATTTACAATGAAAATACGCATTTTGAACAATCTCACGTGAGATTAAAGGGAAGGGGAAGGGGTCGAGCCAAATCTCACGATATCTCACTAAGGGGGGAGGGGGGATCCAAAAATCACCAAAATCACCTCACGTAATTAATGGACGCCCCCTTATGTTATTATGACTAATTATACACGCGGCTACACAAACACATCAGGCACATTCCCAGTTTCAGCTGACCTCGCATTGTGTAAGTTTTCGTACAATCAGCAGTCAGCTTGTCTATAAAATTCAAAGTCCTGACTGCCTGATATATCAACGCACAGTCTAAACCGCTGGTCCTAGAGACATGAAAGTTTGATGGTGTGTTATTTGTGAAGAATAGGTATCCACTAAGGAAGGGGTTTTCGAAATTGAGGATGGATGGGGGGAGGGTGAAATTTCACGCGGACGAAGTCGCGGGCAGAAGCTAGTACTGGTACTGGATATATAGTCCAGTAGCTCGCGGTACCGTCTGAAACACGGCCTAAGTCGGAAATGTACAGTGGCGTAACTATACCGTTTGGGGCCCGTGGCAGATTCAAGGATTCCCTTTTTTTTTTTATTGCTATATGGGCGCGCTCTTGACCCCAATCACGCCTGATGGAAAGCGATAGATGAGGTCTATGATGGAACGAGCGTGCCCAGAAGATGCCGGCAGAGAGTTCCACACTTTGGCTGTGCGCATAATAAAAGTGGAGGAGAAGCGCCGAGTACGACTCATCGGGATATCAACTAAGTGCGGATGGTACGCTGCAGTACGTCTGGTTGTCCGGTGGTAAAAGGGCGATGGTGGGATCAGGTCGTGGAGCTCCTGCGCACACTCTCCGTAGTACAGTTTGTAGAAGACCGTCAGGCAAGCGACATTACGCCGATGAGCCAAGCTGGGAAGCGTAGCTACCAACGTCATTTTCCCCTACAAAATTTAAAACCTGACTGCTTCGTTGGTCTAGTGGTCGCAAGCGCTACTGCTGAGCATGAGGTCCTGTCCAAAAAATTATACAAACAATGGGAAAAAGGTACAAAATGTTCGAAACCTGAATGATGTCTTTTGTTGCACATTTTCAAAAAAAAGCTTGCTTTTATAAACTTATGTACTGTGCTCATGGCCCTCTCGGGTCGGGGGCCCCTTCTGGCTGGGGGCCCGTGGCATTCTGCCCCAATGCCACCCTATAGTTACGCCACTGGAAATGTGTGCGTATCATGTGTGTATGTGTTATGTACTAGTAATACTCGATTTCACGCACACACTCACAGCGTGTTTGTAACTTGGTTACCAAAAGTAAAGCTCGCGTCGCTTCGTGAGATAAAATGGTGTACCCGGGCGGGGCATAAATATAACACATCCTCCATGCTCCTATAATGGGTAGCTCACCGTCCGATCAGGACCAGGCCCGTGCCGGACGGCGCGTACGTGTTCCACGCGCGCCTCAAAGAGATGTCAGCAAAAAGGAAGGGGCCTGCCAAGGCCGAAGTCTGCCGGGGGTGCGGGATTGTCTGAAAGGGTTACCGCTACCCCGGAACATAAAGGGCTAAGGAAGGAACACGGATGGGTTTTAGTCAGTAAGAGTCTGACACTCCCTTTCGCTCCACCCAGAGCGGGATTTCATTTGATGATTTCCCATCCATAAAAAAAAATCCTCCATGCTCCTGTGATCACACAAATTTACAGTAGGACTTCCAATACCCGGCATCCCCGTATTGGCTAATACCGGGATCCCGGAATTTTTTTATCATTTTTCAATACCGGGATCCCCATATTGGTGATTTTATTTTATTTTCAGTAGAATCTACAGTGACACTATATCCCCCAGTTAGATGAACGGACGACCTAAAGAAGGAGGCTGGGGTAGACTGGATGCGGAAAGCGGAGGACAGGGTGCTGTGGCGCAGTCTGGGAGAGGCCTATGTCCAGCAGTGGACTGCAATATCATCATCATTGTTCGTGATGTAAAGTAACGACAGTAGTTGAAATATTTTTGTCTTTAAAAGATCGCTCTTAGCGATAAGACCGCCCATTGTGTAACCCATTGTAAAGTTTCCATATTTATGTCTGTAATTTATATGGTGTACATAATAAAGAGTATTCTATTCTATTCTATTTTTTGAGTTTTGATTTTGATTACGATGTTTGATCACATATTATTATTATTATTACCTACATAATTATGGGATTTTTTCGTAGATAATACTTCATGATAACAACATTTTTATATTTACGGACCCCAACGAATTCATTGATCACGGCTACAATAGATTTTTCAGAATCTAAAAAATATTTGTTATTGTTTCATTGATCACAAAATATCTAATATACCATGTCGTTTGAGTTGATTGATTGATTGCACATTTTATTTCGAACCAATTTTTTTTTTCTGGGAAGTTTTATAAATTGCGTAATGTAATTATTTCGTGGTTTATTTGGACAGTTATTAACTAAGTAGTCTCAGCGTTTTTGTCCACTGTGACATTATCTATCTGTGACTGGACTTAGTTTTGCTTATTAGAATGTAATACGACTCAATACGTGCTCAATCTCTTTTTAATAGTAATATTATGTACTTAGTTTAAAACTGTTAACAACTTCACCAGTGGCGTAACTATACCGTTTGGGGCCCGCGGCAAATTCAAGGGATGGGGCCCTCCCTTAATGTAAAGATCCTCAATCAACCAACGTTATATATTTTTTTTATTAGCACTTCTCCCGCGACTTCATCCGCGTACATTTCATGTTTTCAAAATTTAACACCTGACTGCTTCTGTCCTTATGTTAAGATCGTCCTGTGCTCATGGCCCTCTCTGGCCGGGGCCCCCTCTGGCTGGGGGCCCGTGGCAAGGGAGTACGTTATTATTTTCGCTTATTGCTTCACTTCGTCAATAGGTATTATAAATTGATGAATGTATATTTAAAATTAATCAACAATAATAAATCGACATATAAATAATGTAGGTATTATAAAAAGGATTATTAATGACTCCAGTACATTCTTAATTATATGGAGTAATGAGATAGTTACATAGCAATAAATATCATCAACAATTTATTGTAAATACATGCTATAGACATTTTGATAAGAACCCAGTGTCCTCATAAATGTATTAATCATAAATAATTTTATAATAATCAATTCATATAATAAATGAGATTCATAGAATATGCTGCAATGAATACATACATTAATTAGAAAGTCTATCAGCCTCATCATCATCTGCCAAGCCTTTTTCCTGCTATGTTGGGGTCAGCTTCAAGTCTAACCAAAAGCAGCTATGTACCAGTATTTTCTGGAGCAACTGCCTGTCTGACCTCCACAACCCAGTTACTGTGTATCATAATACCCCTTGGTAAGACTGGTTGTCATTCGTGGATCTTTGACATTCATTTGAGCTTAACGTGCTTTCCGAGGCACGGAGGGATTTCAGTATGTAAAGATTGTCACCCATCCACGGACCGACCGCGGTAACGTAACTTAACCTGATCGATCGACCCGTGCGGCTATTATTACTTAGTCCCTCTTGCGCCAAGTCTAAATAAAGTAGGATAGGGACAGGAAAATGATGATGGGTCTTTCCAATGACCATTGGCAACAAATCATGTGTCTGCCTTTTCCCAACTATGTTGGGGTCGGCTTCCAGTCTAACCGGATGCAGCTAAATACCAGCATTTTACATGGAGCGACTGCCTATCTGACCTCCACAACCCAGTTACTGGTTAATACAATACCCCTCGCTAAGACTGGTTGTCAGACTTTCAGGCTTCTGACTACCCGAGTACATGTAACAACTGTCAAAGATCCACGAAAGGCAGCCAGGACCAACGGCTTAATGTTGGCAACAAATAAATGATTTAATATAGGGAAATATTTGCATATATGGGTCATTTAAGGAAATATAGGTCTAGGCCATGTATGATGATATGTGTTGCTGTATACTAAGAATTGAATTGTATGTGTACCACATCCATGGAGCACCGACGTCATTTTACTATAAACATGCTTAATGATTTATCAGTCATCTGTTTCATCATCTGCCTAGCCTATTCCTAACTATTTTGGGGTCAGCTTCCAGTCAAAACGCAGTCGGTTTGTGGATGGGTGACTACCCATTACACATCTAGACCCCTTTGTGCCTTGGAACGCACATTAAGCCATTGGTCCTGGCTGTCATTCGTAGATCTTTGACAGTTTTTACAAGTAGTCAGAAGCCCGAAAGTCTGACAACTAGTCTTACCAAGGGGTATCATGTTACCCAATTACTGGGTTGTGGAGGTCACATAGGCGGTCGCTCATATGTGAAGTGCTAGTATTCAGCTGCATCCGGTTAGACTAGAAGCTGACCCCCAACATATTTAGGAAAAGGCTAGGTAGATTGAGTATGTTTCCATGTGATAATTTTCCCGGGTGAAGCCGCGTGCAGAAGCTAGTTTTTTTAATAAAGCTGTAAAGCAGCAAAAATCAATTAATCCAACTGTAATTCAATGTGAATGGTTGTTATCTTGAAAGCAATGCCTGATACCACGTGTATGTCAATAACATTGATAACAATTTTATATTTAGTTAAAAACAGTTTATAATAAATGAATAATATCAATTTATTATTTGTTAAATTAACTCGTTCCTGACCGATTGGCTCGGAAAGACAAAACACAAAGAAAATTAGAAAACTATGAGGAGACCTTTGCCCAGCGGTGGAACAACACAATTTAAACATAAAAAAATACTTTGACATAATTATATATTTACAGAGAATAGATTAAATAAATGTGGTTTGACATTCTATTTTTGTCAAATGGGATCAGCAGTTTTCGAGCTATGATCGAACATCCATACATACACTGTCAAATTCCTAACTTACAGCTTAGCATAGCTTTAATTAGCTTAAGTCAGGTAATAAAATTAATAGAACTTTAGATAGAAGTATGTGGATTGCAGTATCCCATATCTCTACAATTTTTTTTAAGCCATAAATTAAGATTTTCTCACAAGACTACTTTTTGCTGTAAAACTGTGCTGTTTTAGTCCAAATTAGAAATCTGTCTTAGTACAAAAAGAAATGTGGCATAATTTAACAAAAAAAAAAGAATAAAATTGCATTGTAATCAAGAATAAGTAGAATGAAAACAGTTCTTCTTGACCTTTAAAGTTTAATTTTAAATATTTGAAAAAGAACTTCTCATTCGTTTGTCACCCATATCCCCTCGTCCAATAGGGAAGCTTATTGACTTTGGTAACAATAGAAAAAGTATTAGTATTTCATTAGTGACATTTGGGCCCATTTTTGTTTGACAAGCAAGACAAAACCAGTCAATGCTGTGGCCTGTGTTGGATAACTACTTGGCGAAGTACTGTCATGACAATTTGTTAACAATGAAAAAAGGTAAACACTTACAATGAGCAAGCCATTATGTTCACTAAAGATAGACTTGGTATGACTGATTGTAGGTAATGTAACCATGCAACAGTTCTGTTAGTATTAATAACGATAACATAATTGGGCCAGTTAAATAGGCCTGTAGAATTTCAGACTTTGTTTATCTCAATAATTGATATGTTTCCCCTATTATTCTGATATGAACAAGCGTTTAGTTATAATAACAAACATAAACACGTAACTATTAACAGCTGAGCATCATGAAAATAACAATGAAAAACATATTTTATTTATCTTTCGACCTTCAAATTATTTACTTCTTCAAAAGACCTTTGCATTCTGCTGCAATCTTAAAAGAAAAACAATACTATGTTTTTTAATGAGCAAATTAAGATGGGGCGGTGGTGACTGCGACACCTACCTTATTCATCCTAATAAAAAAAACGTAATAAAACAAAGACTTACATGTTTTGTACTATCAACAACACTTTAACAACTTAAATTATGAAATGCATATCTCGCTGGGCGTTGAAATAAATGCAGCTGACGGGTTAGATGATATAATCTAAGCTACATCTCGTTTTATAGTTATACCAATTAGAAATTGTTATCAAACAGTTCAATTGTTATCAAATTAGCACAAAAGCTGCATAGAAAATCACAGTCAAGAGGTGAACAATCATAAAACTCGTTTCTGTTTCTGAGACAGCAGGACAGTTAATTATCCTTTTACATGAGTTAGACAAAGACAGCAATCCTTAAATGCTTCGGTCACTCTTATATTAACATTGGAACGTTTCGTTGTTGACGCATAGTTTGACAACTACTTTTGTCGTTCCATTTAACATAATTCCAGAAATAATTTTTAAACACACGTTTTATATTTACTTACCAATTATATAAAGCATCTTATTTATTTAAAAAAATATATGGTATAAAGAAAACATTGTCAACTGATCTACAAAAATTATGAAAGATGCAATTCTTACAGCTGGCTATGCACGTAATCCGGAACGTTTAACGGCTCTGTTTTTCGCGGGGAGATCTTGTTTTGATTACAACAAACCTTTTTCGGAGAAAACCTCGTGATATCTTGAGCCAGTCATCTCTTATCACACTGTAGCCTCTTCATTCACAAACAGTGCTAAAGGGCCGTGTTTGCAATATGCATAGCAATGTCGCTATGTCGCAAATGGCGACTGTGACCGTTTGCTCGCTAATGATTTGTGAAAGGCCCGAAAGCCGCATGAAGTTTAACGATTCCTAGCGTTCCTTAGAACGAAATATCAACCCAGTTTACGGAAACTTGGTGAAGCCTACAGTCCTTCCCGGGAAGTGTGCGTACATCAAAAGCAATGCAAAATATCCTGCAGTTAGTGAGTCCATAGGGAAAAGGTAGCCATCACTAACGTTTGGTTGGTTTTTGTCCGTAAACAACAGACTACAAGGTAGCACTAGCTATAATTCAAATCGGCCCTAACGAGTTGCAAGTTCGGTTCAGCCTTCCATAATCGGTGTGACTGCCCTAAGTGTCATGTCCTGGTTGTGGTTGTAGGCTGTTGGTAGAGTATTTGTCTACAGCTGTCTGTTGGTAGGTGTCATACCCCATGGTACGTGGTATAAGTACCTATATTATTATATACTTATACCATGTCATACCCTATAGAGGGCTTGTCCCTAGAACCAAACGTATCTCCCATACGTCTCTGTTAGTATTTTCGCTATCTCGGTAGTCACCCCCTTTCTAGCCATATAATATTTCACACAGTCCAGCCCTTCCTCCCTTTGCCGCCATTTGCAAAATTATAGCATCTTCCGATTGGATGATAACTTTTGCGCTCCCTAGTACACATGAGGATATGTCAAGCTAAGTATACATTTTCAGTTTTAGTAGGCTTTTCGTACGATGAGAAATTAGCTTATACTGGAAATGTATACCTTAATAATTATGTTATCGTGCGTAAATTTGAATGAAACTACTCACTTATCCTGGACTCGAGTACATGGTCATGTGGTGAAAGGGTTGTTTATTAAAAGAAAACACGCAAACACGTAATATTCAATCCAATTTTATTAAATTTTACAACAAATTACATAATAAAATACAATCAATTTTAAATTTGGACCTGCTTTGGTATATCTATACTACATCATTATATGAAAATATAGAAATGGACATTTCTATTTCTATAAAACATAGCTATAAAGAGTAACTCCATCGAACTTTATGTAAAAGAAACTCCAAAAAATAGGAAATAAATTAATAAGAATAATATTATGGAATCATCTCTGCAAATTTTGTTTTCCTGTTTCAACACTAAGTTTAAGAAAACACGATACATAGCTCATAGGTCGTTATTTAAATAATAATTAAGTGATGTTATATGTCATATATATTCATCTTCATTCTTCTCTTCTTACTGTGCTCACACACGAGCGACACGCGTCGACGGCAGAGGCAATTGCAAGTATCGACGCGTGTCGGCGACAGCTGCCTAGGCGTGTCGGTGGCAACGGACGACGTGGCGTGGCTAACAACATGCCGCTTTGTATTTATCCCGACCCTCCGTATGCTTAAACGTGGATCCACGCGAGACACAATGGCTTTTTAATTTATTGTGTCTGTAATTACGGCATTCAACCGGGTAAACTCTACTCAAGTACACGAGCGACACATTGTCGGCTAGACTTTCAGTAGATACCTAATTGCTCTTAAATAATCTCTTATAGATAAAAGCTATTTTTTGACCATGATTTCTCGACATCCATTGCTTAGTTCGTATACAAAACATTTATCATGGAATTGCTATTAATTATCTGTCAATGTACGTCGGAAATGGTGCTAAAACTGGCCAGTTTCATGTAAAGATTAATCCGGGGCCATGCCATGAACTTATTACTCATTTAATCAAATTAAAAAAGACCCTTGATCCTAAATTCGCAGGCGCCTAAAGCCCGGAATATAGCAACGCTGCTTGGCAGCGTGTCAGTGCTAGTCATTTCGATTAGGAGTTCGATATTTAATTAATAAAGATTTGTTGCTTCTATTCATAATTCTTTAGCACACAAGTCTATTTCAATACCATCTGGTACTCCCGACCCTGTTATCTGGCGGGTCTTTAACACAGCAGTAAGAAGCGAGTACGCCAACAGTCGCCAGACACAAAGCCAGGATACTGACGCCGCAGACAGCTCCTGAGGTGATGTCGTTCAATGGCATCCCTGGTTTTGGCTCCACTGACAGGAGAATTAGTAGTCCAAAGGCGCTTAGGAGAGAGAAGGAGGAGAGGACGATGTAACCTGTAAGAGAAAACAAAGGACGTCAGCATTGTGTGCATTGTTTTTTGTTATGATCTTCACACCAACCCAACGACGACTTTGATCATCATAACGACAAAAAATAGTTTACCTAACGATGAATGTACCGAGATTTAGCGAACCCATACCTATACAACACAATAATTATTATTTATGCAGTCTCACTAACAGGCATTAGAAAAACATCTTATTTTTCAATCATTTAAATAAATTGGTATAGCAAAAAATAATTCTACGACATCATAAAAGTACTGGTGATAAATGGTACTGGGGAGTATCGTAAATCATAGTTATTATTGTGCATAGTGTAAATAGGTATTTTTTACGCCTAACATACGTTTAAATGCGACAAGTCTAAATATATTATTGCAGGCGCCAATGAATCCATAAAAGTAATGGCACCTGCTCGCCCGCATGAGTGGTTATGGTTACCTTAAAGAAAGATATTCTATTGTTTCTGAACTGACAATCTTATTTTAACACAAAGGTACAATATTAAAACATAAAACTTGTAAACGACCATTTCTACTCACTCAGAATCTGAATGACTCACCAAGGAAACTAGTTGTTTTTCGCGAGTAAAAATATGTTTCAGAACTTACCAGAAATATAATTCCTATTAGGCAGCAGCTGTTGTCTCCTCGTCCTGAATCCCAGTAGACCTAGTAAAAAGCAGGTAAAGCCAGCAAGCACGCCGAAGTCCAAGTAGTAACGCCTGCCAATCTAGAATAGCAACATGTAGCGGTTAAGAACTTTGCTCATAGATAAGTAACTTTGCTAAATGAGAATAAAAGTTTAGGTATTTTTGGACTCCAGATTTTCTGTAATTTTTGTGTTAAGTAATTCATTGATGGTCGTAAAACTCCATTTAATTTGATAACTAAACAATGTTTTTTTCTAGAAACTAGACAGTGCTAGATTAGACTAGAGCCAAGCCCACTTGATACTGACAGACAGAGACAGAGTAAAATATAAAGATGACGACTGGACAGCATCGATTTGTCGTATTGACAATCAAAGCGAGCTAATTGGCTATCAAATCGTATCTCATCATGACTCTTATAACAGAATCTCACTGTTCTGAATAGAATAATGCTCACTTTCTCACTTGTTATAGAGACTCAGATACATTCAGGAGCATAATTCGCAGACTACCTCGCAGAATTCAAAGGCGATTTTCTCGTGTTTCTATCTTCAGGAAAAAATCGCATTTCAATCTTGCGTAAGTGTAACCTTACATTTACGCAAGATTGTAATGCGATTTTCTCCTTAAGATAGAAAGGAGACTGTTAAAAAGTGGTCTATGAACCAATAGCGATACTGCTACGATATTTCTGCGGGGCTACCTCAACTATACCCTTGTGCAAAGTGGCATCAAAATCTGACCCGGCAGTTTTGAGAAATATAATATTTTAGAATACATAATTTTATGATAACATTAAAAAGTAGTCTATGAACCAATAGCGATACTGTTACGATATTTCTGCGGGGCTACCTCAACTGTACCCTTGTGCAAAGTGGCATCAAAATCTGACCCGGCAGTTTTGAGAAATATAATATTTTAGAATACTTACACAATTTTATGATAACATTAAAAAGTAGTCTATGAACCAATAGCGATACTGTTACGATATTTCTGTGGAGATACTTAACAATACCCTTGTGCAAAGTGGCATCAAAATCTGACCCGGCAGTTTTGAGAAATATAATATTTTAGAATACTTACACAATTTTATGATAACATTAAAAAGTAGTCTATGAACCAATAGCGATACTGTTACGATATTTCTGTGGAGATACTTAACAATACCCTTGTGCAAAGTGGCATCAAAATCTGACCCGGCAGTTTTGAGAAATATAATATTTTAGAATACATAATTTTATGATAACATTAAAAAGTAGTCTATGAACCAATAGCGATACTGTTACGATATTTCTGCGGGGCTACCTCAACTGTACCCTTGTGCAAAGTGGCATCAAAATCTGACCCGGCAGTTTTGAGAAATATAATATTTTAGAATACATAATTTTATGATAACATTAAAAAGTAGTCTATGAACCAATAGCGATACTGTTACGATATTTCTGCGGGGCTACCTCAACTGTATCCTTGTGCAAAGTGGCATCAAAATCTGACCCGGCAGTTTTGAGAAATATAATATTTTAGAATACATAATTTTATGATAACATTAAAAAGTAGTCTATGAACCAATAGCGATACTGTTACGATATTTCTGCGGGGCTACCTCAAGTTGTACCCTTGTGCAAAGTGGCATGAAAATCTGACCCGGCAGTTTTGAGAAATATAATATTTTAGAATACATAATTTTATGATAACATTAAAAAGTAGTCTATGAACCAATAGCGATACTATTACGATATTTCTGCGGGGCTACCTCAACTGTACCCTTGTGCAAAGTGGCATGAAAATCTGACCCGGCAGTTTTGAGAAATATAATATTTTAGAATACATAATTTTATGATAACATTAAAAAGTAGTCTATGAACCAATAGCGATACTGTTACGATATTTCTGCGGGGCTACCTCAACTGTACCCTTGTGCAAAGTGGCATCAAAATCTGACCCGGCAGTTTTGAGAAATATAATATTTTAGAATAAATAATTTCATGATAACATTTTTATTTTAAAAACTTTTAAAGGGTATTTCTGACTTTATAATACTTAATTAATGTGTTTCTTTCCTAGATTTTAGTATTTGTTTCGATTTTAACCGACTTCAAAAAAGGAGGAGGTTCTCAGTTCGTAGGAATTACATTTTTTAAATATTTTTATGTTCACCGATTACACGAAGACGGCTAGACCGATTTAAAAACTATTTTTTTGGGTGAAAGTTCCCAATGTTCCCATTGTCACCAGTTCAGGATCTGGTGATTGGATCCTGGAGAAATCTAGGGAACTCTTCAAACATTATAGGCACAGCTATAACAATTTGTGTATTCTTTAAAGTAACTCGTGCATTTGCTCTCGGAAAGCACCATTTGGTGAAGTGGTACTACCTAATGATTAAGACCTCAGATGACCACCGGAACAACTCATTAATAAGTATTTCACGGGTTGCGATTCGATATGGTTGCTAAGCAATTTATGCTATAAATAAATCGTCAAAATAAAATGAAAAAATATTGAATGATTAAATATGTTTCGACCCAGAGGTGATGTGATTTGTTTGATCTGCAACCATTGTGTGCTATTTTTTCAAAAAAAAAAACCTGAAATTCAGCACTGTCGAGGTGATGTCTTTGTTTAGCAGAAAACCACATTAATTAAGTAGTATAAAGTCAGAAATACCCGTTAAAACGTTTTTAAAATATAAAAATGTAGCAAATAAAGTGAATTTTAAAGTATTATTTTTCTCAAAACTGCCGGGTTAGATTTTGATGCCCCTTTGCACAAGGGCATAGTTGAGGTATTCCCACAGAAATACCTCTACAGTATCGCTATTGGATCATAGACCACTTCCCATACAAATTTGAACAGTCTCCTTTTATGGTGTTACGGAAATAGTATTTTCAAAACCATACTAATATGAAGTAGGTCTTTTCCCAAAGTTTAGATTAGTATTTATGCTGGTGACTGTACCCTAGCTTTAGAAGCATTAGGGTCAATTCCCAATGAAAGAGCAGCGGCCGGCAGCGTCTATTATACATAGTCATGAAGGCAAAGGGGGGGCAGCGCGACGCCGCGAGGCTGCACGACTGCACGAGCCTTCTAGCAACTAGTCTAAAGAGGAAAGTCGCTTGCTCTTACGGCCGCTGCGCGCCGCTGTTCTTTCAGTAGGGATAGACCCTTATGATAATAATCCTCCAGACCGAATTTCAGCCATGGCCATTTTCAATCTAAGTGGAGACGCCCTCAGCGCGGGAGATATTGTGGTACACAAGTGTGTGTGTGTGTGTGCAGACACGGCTTGCACTCTCTCTTCCAACCTTCCAACACTCTCATAGTCCGGCGACAGCACTAGGAAGTGGTGAAGAGCGGGCGTTTTGGAGGACTGTCTTTTGTAATTTTGACGTTCGAAAAGTGCTGATTCTCAACCTAGTTTCGATAAATTTTGAGTTTGATGGGACGACGGCATGCCAGCCGACACGACCATAATTATGCACCTGTGCGAAAATAAATAAAGAAGAAACATTATATTATAAGTCATCAAAATCAATGATACTTACAGCGTACATCATGTAGAAGCTCAGCCCAGCAGTCAGACCACCACACATCGTCAGCATGATAGCTGCTATCAGAAGGGAGGCTGTCGCTCCCGATATCGTCTTGAGGCTTGAGAAGGACTTGTACGTTTCTTCGGAGTAAACTGATGGCGGGGATGCTACCCTGAAAGCGACGAGAAAGGGTTTTTATAATTGAACCTTTAAGTGGGTACTTATAACATAAAATTGCGTGGGGAAATTATGTGTGGGACCACCCCAGGGACCTGTAGCGGTATCTACAACGCCACATGCGAACAACGCGACATACTGACGTCACGCAAATCCTGCATCTCGCAAGCAGAGTTTACCGCACAACTAGCATAGGATAAAACAGCACGACATGAATCATTGGGCAGTTGCCCGCCAGACACAACACCCGTCTGGTCGGAGGATCCTTCCTTTTCTATTGAGTATGGGTGAACTTTATAACACCCAAGCCAGTCATTCGATTTCTAGGTTAAGCCATTTAATGTAGTTTCCAATAACAGTCGAAGTCTGGATTCGATCCCGGATAAGAGTAAAGAATGACGAAAGGTTCACCCTCTACTGAATTAGGTACATTCGGATACTTAAATAAAAAAGGCGAATTTGTAGACTTTATTAATTCTATCTATCTAAAAAGTCTCTTGTGTTCAAAAGTGCCTTAATTTAATAGCGGTACTTGTGTTTATTATTTATGTAAGTACATGCAGAAATATGGCACAAGGAACAAACAAAGATTCAATACCCATACCAATATTCTACAATACCCTTGAAACAACGTCATGATCTATACAGGGTGTTACGGAAAGGGTATATCAAGACAAACGGGTTGAAGAGTGTATCTGGTCTAGAATCTCTGGACAAAATTTCAGCTCAAAAGCAGTAACTTTGAAAACGCTTAATATTTTTTTATTTCGATAGTTTATTAAATTGAAATCATAACAAACGTGTCACCGCACTACGAGGGTCATTATCCATTATCTGTAGTGTGTCTGTGCGCCTAGTACACGCACATCACGCCGCCGCGCGCCAGTGCAGCGCCGTGATGTCGAAATAAAAAAATATTAAGCATTTTCAAAGTTAATGCTTTTGAGCTGAAATGTTGTACAGAGATTCTAGACCAGAAGACACACTCTTCAACCCGTTTGTATTGATATACCCTTTCCGTAACACCCTGTATAGGTACAAAGGAAGGAATCGAATGTCACATTAAAAAATGTAGTGGCGGCGTTTGACGGATATACTGTGGCGCCAATTAGCCAAAACATGCGATAAGATTGAAAAATAATGAAATGGACACCAGTAAGCCACAACTATGCATCAAGTAACCTCCTAATACCCCTTTGTAAAACGAGTGATAATGCCACAGCAGAACTATCGGCTAAGGCACCTGTCCCATCACTGGCGATTAACGAGAAGCGAGTTAAGCTAGCAAGTAAAACGAGTTGGCAAGAAACGAGCGCCGCCGTGTGACGCGGGTGAGGTGCCGCCGCCGCGTGCCGTATGCGTATGTATTGTAGGTACAGACGCTACATCAGGCTACTACAATCTGTCAAATTTCTTGAATAGTTTTCAACTTTATTGCTAAAACATTAGATTCAAAGTTGATTGGGAAAATTTGATAGTTTCGGATAACTTGCCATGATGTGCTGCCAGTCTGTGTTCTGCCCGCCAAGCGAGCGTCACTGAGCGAGTATTCTCTTTGATAGCTCTTGTCGCTGTGACAAACGAGTACTCGCCGGGCGGTGTGAACAATCAGTGATCAACTATTAACGTAATGAATCTCTTTTACATACGCATACCATCAACTGATTCGGTACTTACTCATTCTACTTGTCGCACTTTCGCACTGGCTCATAGCCCAAGCCCAGCGACAAATCTATGCGATCTATACACTCGCTGGGCAATGCGCGCCAACTCGTTTCTAGTTGGTAGCTCTACTCGCTTCTCGCTAATCATCGCCCGTGCGATGGGACAGGTGAGGTGCCTAATGCTGTTATTATTATTATAAGTCAACAAAGAACGCCTTGTATAAAATGAATAGCTATAATGCAAAAATGCGTCGTTTTTAGGCGCGTGTAAGGCGTTAGACCATTAACATAACAAACAAAACTTTATACATGTGAAACAGCTGTGCAACGGTTTATCTGTAGATCGACCGCGAAGACTTTGCCGCGAAGTTATCGTAAAGTAACCGACACAATGATTGACTATTTATCTCTGACTATTGAGAGTTAACTATTGAAATGTACGACGTACCTATGTATGTGAGTTTGTGATGTGATGTTCAAAGCTAAACATATCCTTTGTACATTAGTTAGTAATATACAATTATGTAATTTCGTACCGAAACTAAGTAAGCAATAATATGGCAATAATCTATATGTACTATACTTGCTTATCTTCTATACTATCTACTAATAACAAAAAACTGAAGAGTTTGTTTGTTACTTTGTTTGAAAGCTAATCTTTGAAACTACCAGTCGAATTTGAAAAACTATTTTTGCATTTGATAGCCCAATTCTTGAAGAAGGCTATAGGCTATTTGATGTTAAATAGCCTACAGCCTTCCTCAAGAATTATGGCTATGATCCTTAGGTGCCAAGCAGAAAGAAAAAGTCAGAAAGATCGCTAAGCGAAAATGAAGATACACTGAGGGCAGGTGATGCGACGGGGTGGGTCGGGGGCACAAGTTTCACGCGGACAAAGTCGAGAGCAGAAGAAAGTGAACCAATAAAACGATATAGATTACTTACCTCGGAACAATAACAGCAGTATTCTTATCCTTTCTCTGACTGTCTCTTCTCCGATCATAATCCCGCCTTTCTCTACTCATCTCCCTCTCCAGATCAAAACTGCGATCCCTACTCTTGTCTCTAAAGCTAGTCACGAACACGTCATGTCTATCAAAACCAGGCAGATTCTCAGGTAAATTCTCAGGTAGACCATAGCTTAGTTTTTGCTGGGCTTTCGGTGAAATGGGAGAAGTTTGTGCGCTAGTTCTTGAAGTCAGGTTGGCACAGGATTTGGAGGGAGTGACACCGTGAGTGGGAGTGCTAGATACAAATTTCCTTGGCGTTTCTGAGTATTTGTTTTCTACGGATTTGTTTGGAGTGATTCTTACTGAAGGCTGGCTAGCATAGCTCTTTAGTTTCCTTGGTGTTGATAACAGTTCGTGGAGTTTCTGCGTAGCTATTAAATTTTTCTTCGACATGACGGGAGATGTGAATGTTACATTGCACTTTCTAGGCTCATCATCTTCTGTAGGAATTATGGCGTATCTCAGCGTCCTCCCATTTACAGTTTTGACAATTTCTGTAGGTATTTCTTTGAGTTCATTCTCGTCTGGTCCATCTACGTTGTACTCTTCAATTTCATCAGCCTTCGCTTCAACTATCCTTTTCTTCGTCGGTGAATAGTCTACGATGTCATCAAAGTCTTCGATAACTTCGTACCTATGCTTCGTCCTGCTGTCTTCAAGACCATCGTCGCTGTCTCCACGTCTATCATACCTTGCCTGTCTTTGATGTTTTAATTGAGCCATTTCTAAGTCCTCGCTTCTCGTCCTGCATCTTACTGACCGAGAAGGTTTGTAAACTAAAGAGGATTGTCTTTGGAAACTCCTGTTTTGAAACTTGGGTGGTTTTGGTGGTAATTCCGGCGGTTCCTCTCTGTATCTTGAAGCTCCAGCTGGAGACATCCTCAAAGGATTATCAGAGATATCTGTCCTCATAATCCTATTACCTATTTCGATCTTTCTCGGCGAGTTCGCGCCTAAAGGAGGCATCCTCTGCCTCTCTGGCGACACAATCTTTGTCACGCATGATTTTTGTGCAAAAACAACTTCGCTTTGCGAGCAGAATGCAGGATTTGAATAATATTTGTACACGATTTTTGGTGAATCCATTTTGTAAGCGTATTTTTTCCCCGTGCAATTGTTAGTGCATGATTCCTTGTTATAAAAGAAGGGTGGGCTGTAACCGGAACCGTTCACGTTCACTGCTTTTACTTAAACTTAATTCTATCTTCTAGGTTTCTTATGGAATTAAATTCACTTAAATTATACGAGTAATTATATTGATTTACACTAAAGTATATTATGTTTTTGCGAATTTAGTTTTCAAAGTGATTTTTGATTAATTTTTAAACCATTAAACTTGGTATTTTTAAAAATTTTTGTTCACTTAAAGACACTTCACACTTATCCACACTAGAATTACACTTAGTTTAATATTAAAAAAGCTATTATTATTCTATTGATAACACACGTCTATCCAGCTCAACGTCTAACCGTCAACTGTAAAATCATTCCTTTTTCAAAAAAATACCGGGATCGGAAACGGCGGCGCGCGGCGTTTGCGCACCCCTGCAAACGGGCACGCGCTGTTTGAATTCCAAGTTCAAAAAAGTTTAACAAATCGAATACAAACCTTATATCACGACGTTTAAAGTTGAATATAACTTGTGTGTTACTTTAAAATTGAATTTTATTCAATAGAAGCCTGAGTCATTGCAATTTTTACCCTATTCTTAGCAAGAAAGGGTTGTTAATTGAAAATCTATTAAGTTTTATAGTAAAACTGGTATTACCTTGTGCAATTATTGAATGAGCATTCGAGGAAGGTCCCTTTTAACAGGGGTCGTGTTGTTAGGGCTCCCTGGTTTGTGTAGTAGCTAGGTGAATACCTACTCGTTTTTCTTATTATCTTGTCTGGACAGTTATTAGTTAAATGTTTTTTGTGTGGCTTATGAGTTACTTATGTACAGACGCCAGCACATCAACCTACCCGAAACTGTCACATTTTCCCAATCAACTTTGAACCTTATGTTTTAGTGATAAAGTTGAAAATCTATTAAAGAAATTTGACAGATTGTAGTAGGTTGATGATGTGCTGGCGTCTGTCTGTACCTACTGTAAGCGCAGTGCTGGCCAGAGGTATCGGCCCCGACATAGAAGCTGTAGATCGTGCCACTGCTGCTGAGAGACAGCTGCGCCTCCTCTCTTCGAGAGGGAGTGGGCTGTAATCTACCATGCAGGCCCAGTGCGGGTTGGTAGATGTCACATGTCTTCGAATTTTTGGTTCTAGGACATGGCGGTTTCCTCACAATGTTTTCCTTCACTGTTTTGAATTTGACTGTGGTGATGAAATTATTTACACAAAGTAAACCGATTGACCCAGCTTTGCGTGCGACAGGTGAAAGACTGAGAGTGTATCATGAGCATCATCCATGACCTGTCCAACTATACAACATATTTATGTAAAGTCCATAATAAAGGACTAAGTTCCAAGCAATTTTTTAGTCCAGTTAGTCATGTTCGATGTCAATTGTAAGAACTACTATCAACGCCCTGCGGTTTCACCCGCATATGTTTCGATCCCGTGGGAATACGGAGATAAAAAGTATACTATGTGTTAATCCTGGTTATAAACTATCCGTGTGCCAAATTTCATTCAAATCCGTTCAGTAGTTTTTGCGTGAAAGAGTAACAAACATCCATCCATCTATTCTCACAAACTTTCACGTTTATAATATTAGACTAATATTATAAACGTGAAAGATTTAATGTTTTCAATTTCCAACTAAGTAATATTATTAGTTGGAAATTGAAAACATTAAATTGTTTAAGGTGAATGTGACATGGTAGACCGCGAAATTTAAATTTTCTTACGTTATTTGCAATTTGCAGATCAGTGTCAGGTTGTATCTTGATCCAAATATGATTCGCGACTATAATAGACATGTATTTACAGAATCATTAATATATCTCTTTAAGTTAGATTTCTACCATAAACACTTTTCCATACAAGATTTGTTCTTAACGGTAGAAATCTAACTTAGAAAGATGTATTAATGATTGTAATTATTATATCGCCAAGCGTTTGGTTGACTCTTCGCGTGACCAGAGGGCTGGCCTATTTTTAGCCCAAAGAATAAGCATTGCCATCCAACGTGGCAATGCTGCCAGCCTTTTGGACACTTATCCCATTGACAGCGATGCGGACGAATTTTTCGATGACCAATGAACTCCTGTCTTTTTTTTATTATTATTATCATTTGTATATAGTATATTTTGTAGTTTGTGTGTACATATGTAAGTAATTATAAATATAAATTATGTTAGATTCTGTAAATACGTACCGGTTATAGTCGCGAATCATATTTTGATCAAGATACAACCTGACACTGACCTGAAAATTGCAAAAAACGTAAGAAAAATTGAATTTCGCGGGCTACAACTACCCATTCACCTTAAGAAAAAATTAAATGACTTCTTGGTAAATAGACTATATTATACAGTACATGAATTTCTGACCGACAGATTCGTGACGAGTTAGTGCCACACTATTTGCAATGCAAAATATTTCAATTAAAATGTCTATTTAATTATTTGTCCAACTCCAAACTATTGTATGCCTAACATGGTGGAGCAGTGCAAACGCACACCAAAATAATTCAAATAACAACTTTGTAACCACTGTCTCACAATAAAGATCTTTGACTTTGACTTTGACTAGGAAGCAGGATCATAGATCAATACGAAAACCTCAAAAAATTGCACCCTAATTGCGTAATACAATAACAATCTGAATTAATTTAAAGGATAATCCATTGAAATCCAAAGAATCCATTGCTCGAAAAGGGGTTAGAAGATTTTTGTATGGAGGGTGGCCCTAAGGTCGGCCGCCATTTTGATTTTTTTTCAGAATCGCGGTGTACAACAAAAGTTATATATTTACATAGAGGACACTAATACAAACAAAAAATGTAATTAACATAATATCCTAAAGCGTCAGGTTTCGGAGTTATTCACCGAAATATAAGTCGAAAACAACAAGAATTTTTTTGTTTTTTTTCCCTCCAGGAAAACATATTGGACTATTGGGGTAATAGAAACGTTATGAAACCTTTATGGAGAAGAAACAAATAATGAATAGACATTTTTTAAACAAATAATTAAAAACGGCTATTTATAGTTCGTTTTTGAATCCCAGAGACTAATCTGACATTTAAGTCTATTGTGTTTTCGTTTTTTTTTAGTATAGAAGTTTGACTTTACACTTGTCAGATTAGTCTCTGGGATTATAAAACGAACTATAAATTGCCGTGTTTAATTATTTATTTAAAAAATGTCTATTCTTCATTTGTTTCTTCTCCACAAAGGTTTCATAACGTTTCTATTACCTCAACAGTTCAATATGCTTACCTGGAGGGAAAAAAACAAAAAAATCCTTGTTGTTTTCGACTTATATTTCGGTGAATAACTCCGAAACCTGACGCTTTAGGATATTATGTTATATAACATTTTTTGTTCGTATAAGTGTCCTCTATCTAAATATATAACTTTTGTTGTGCACCGCGATTCTGAAAAAAAATCAAAATGGCGGCTGATTTTAGGGCCAAAACCTTCAAACCCCTTTGTTAGCTCAACAACGTAAATATTGCAATGAATATTGTAGAACTGTCAAAATGACAGCTATTGATACTGGTGTGTTACGCAGTTACCCCGTAGGTCCATATTTTTTTTAGCCCAGTAGGTAAGTCATCCATTGCTGAACATGAAAACCTCAAAACGCTGTTCTTGTCTATCAGCTTTCGAGTTCATTCGAAAGTCCGATACATGACCTCTCTGCCCACCCCACTTTCTACGTAATAATAATAATTATTATTATTGTGCAGGGGTAGCACGTGCCGTCGAGTGTAACGGTCGCTGGCAGCTGCTGGTATACACAGCTGCGAGGTGGGGCGCGCAACATTTTGTGAAGATTGATAAAAAATTGAGGTGACAATCATAACAACGGTTTTGTTGCTCATCAAATTCAAAAAAGTTCTGAATCCAAAATATGTATTTTATTCACTGACCTGTGTTAAATATGTGAAATAAAATATTTGGTGATGCAGCGTCATCGGGTTATTGTAAATTCGCCACAAAGTAAATTCTTAAAATTTGTGATTATCACACTATCACACTTCACACTAATATTATAAAGGCGAAAGTTTGTGAGTGTGTGTGTGTGTGTGTGTGTGTTTATATGTTTGTTACTTCTTCACGCTCAAACGGCTGGACCAATTTTGATGAAATTTGGTATAGAGATAGCTTGAGTCCCGGAAAAGGACATAGGATACTTTTTATTCCGATATTCCTACGGAATCGAGACTTATGCGGGTGAAACCGCGGGGCGCAGCTAGTGAAAAATAAATAAATAATGTTTTTATTCTAATTATTGTTTGATTTTTCTGCTGCCTGTAGTTCCTGAAAATAGAGTTGTGGCAAATTTAAACATACTTGTTTCCGTGATGAACATACATACTATGTATGTTATACATACATACATACATTTATATGGTGTACATAATAAAGAGTATTCTATTCTATTCTATGTGGCGAATATACAATAACCCGCGTCATCATGTCAGCCGAAGACGTCCACTGCTGGTCTTAGGTTTCCTCCAAGCACGGCCACTTCGACAGGTTCTGTGCTTCTTGCATCCAGTCGATTCCTGCGGCTTACACAAGTTCATGCGTCCACCTTGGAGGCCTTCCAACAATACGTACAACTTCCGGTACGTGGTCGCCGCTCCAGAACCTTTCGGCTTTTGCTACAGTTTGTATAATTTGTTAAATTATTATTTATACTTCCCAACAAAATGTTTGTAGCACCTGGATGCGTGCGCGCCCTGGGTCTGCACCCGTATCGTATCGACCTATTGTGATCCACGCATGCAAAAATCGATAATTTTGACCTTCAAACGTACCATTATGTCATTTATTATATCGATGAAAGTTCGCTGATCTTGCTTACTATATTAAGTCATCTGTGCCTGCGATTTTCGCGTACATGGCGGTAGGTAAACAAATAGGATTGCATAGGTTTTAGTTTTTCGTGCGGAACCCTAATACTCTTTCTAAAATAAAAGTAAGCCTAAGTTACTCCTTATAGTGACAGTCCCATCAAAATCGGTCCAGCCGTTTCGGATATTAGCCGGAACAAACAGACAAAAAATTAAAAAAAATTTTTTGTTACCTACTTTCATATTCTTGTCATCATCCGGGGACACATCCAGATGATCCAGGCTGGAGCTGCTATTGAGAAATTGCAGGTTCTTTCCAACTTTTTTTATATTCGGGTTATATAACAACCCGAGCTAAAATTCATGTAGGTAGGTAGGTACTAGGTAGGTAATGTTGAAACAAGCAAAAAAAGCTCTGATAAGATTAACTTTTATGTTTCCGGTGTGTGGTTATCAAATACAACTTAAAAGTGTCAATAATGTTAGGATTTTTTGTTCATTCCACGGAGTCTCCTAGACACGTTCTTGTGGGTTATATATATGTGTTTTGTTTGAAGTATTTGTCTCCAAGTGTTTCAATGGCTTTCATTTTGACAGTTCAACAACATACATTGCGATAATTACGTTGTTGAGCAGACAAATTCGAACAAATGAAGCAATGGATTACCTAGCAATATCCTGCAAAATGATTCAGATTTAGACTACTGGTCTACCTTGAACTAAATAATCTGTATTTTTTTCATACTTTTCTGACACACTCCTTGCGTCTCACATAATCACATAATCAGCCTATAACGTTCCCACTGCTGGGACACAGGCCTCCTCTTTGAGAGGGAGTGGGCCGTAATCCACCACGCGGGCCCAGTGCGGGTTGGTGGATGTCACATGTCTTCGAATTTTTGGTTCTAGGACATGTCGGTTTCCTCACGATGTTTTCCTTCACCGTTTAGAGAGCAGTGGTGAAGAAATAATTTACACAAAGTAAAGCGCCTGTCGGGGTTCGAACCTACGACCTACAACTTGTAAGTCGCGGCTGATACCACTGGGCCACCACTGCTCTCACTCTCACTTGCATCTCTAACAATAGACTTATGCCAGTTTTCACTTCTAAAGTGATATTTAAATGTAATGCCAAAGGAAAAGAGCACTGTTGTATTTTCAACTTTCGCCGATAATCCGAACGTTGAAAATTCAACAGCACGCTTTTCTTGTGAGTTAGGTAGTTGTGTTTTGTTTCAAGTATATTTATTTACGTTTTGACATCCATCAAAGAAATAAAAAACCCTGCAACCCTGAAAAGGGCTTTGTCATCAATAAATACCTACCTATAACAACGAAAACATACGAATCTCCGTGTCCTAAGGAGAGCGGGGTGAGGCCCGTCCACCACGACTACATCCCGATGCTGCATCCCCACGTCGCGCGTCGGTTTAAAGGAAATATTCCCTGAGACTGCATATCTCGCGATTGTGGAGAGTCTTAGCATTTAAAAAGCCTTGACCTCCACACTTTCGCGGGATATACAGTCTACGCGCGCTCGCCACACACCCTCCTCGCCAACTGAATGTCCTTCTCCTACTTCCCCCTTGGTACCAAGTTTTCTTTTTCCCTCCTCTCCCTGTCAACTGTCACGCTATCATTCACTCCCTCCCTTTCATATTATTCATCTCGCGAACCATCATCGTTAAACGTTTTGACGTCATCCACCAAAGAAACCTTGCAGCATTGGAAAGGGCTTTTTTGTGTTCTCCCACTTTCAAATATTTTAAATTTGAGAAAGTAGACCTATTACGTTTTGACGTCATCCACCATAGAAACAGAAAACCCTGCAGCCCTGAAAAGGGCTTTGTCGTCAATGACGTCAATAAACACTAATGAATAAATGAATTTAAATTTGGCAGTTAAAAGTTATACGAATTATAAAATTTCAAAATTAAACGAATTTTCACTACGCGCGCTCGCCACGCACTCTCCTCGCCAACTGAATGTCCTTCGGCATGATAGTCACACGCCTCGCATGGATCGCGCACAGATTCGTATCCTCGAACAGCCCCACTAAGTACGCCTCACTGGCCTCTTGCAGCGCCATCACAGCCGAGCTCTGGAACCGGAGTTCAGCCTTGAAGTCCTGCGCGATCTCTCTCACGATACGCTGGAACGGCAGTTTCCTAATGAGCAGTTCCGTGCTCTTCTGGTATCTGCGTATCTCTCGCAGGGCCACAGTCCCTGGTCGGTATCTGTGCGGTTTCTTGATGCCGCCGGTGGCTGGAGCACTTTTTCTTGCTGCCTTCATCGCTATTTGCTTCCGAGGAGCTTTTCCTCCGGTGGACTTGCGAGCTGTCTGTTTTGTACGCGCCATTTTGTTTTCGGTTACACAAGAGCTAATGCGATGACGGCTGTGTGACCAATGTGACGAGGAGGGACGGAGCTACGCGAGTGAGTGAAGCGCGGCCTTTTATAGTTTTTAGGTCTCCACTCTCGGTAGATTTGAGAATTTGTGGGTAGTTGTAGATTCCTTTAGCGATAGGTTACCCGCAGTAACTATATTGTGTAGAATTTGTAAACCATATAGGAATATTCACGCTTATTTTTACACTACGCGATATTCAGGGACCCTTTCCCTAAATCGGGATGGTGTAATAAGAGAAAGGGAGGAAGAGACCCTATTAAGAAAATACATCACCTAAATATCGGGCCCTAAATATCGTGTAGTGTAATAGGGGTTTTAACGCATTGTGCGACGTTTAATTTTGAATGTATTTTTCTGCAGATATCCTCAAGGGGTAGACGAACTGCCTGCACTGCAATAGATAGCACAAACAGTACATAGTTACTGACCTTAGTTATCGTTATTGTGATCTAGAATACTTTTGGTAAAGATGATGTGGTAGATTTCTATTAAGTATTTTCAGCGAGTGTGGAAGATGGAAACTTGTAGGACTGAATATTAGGCTACATAAGTGTACAGTAGATGATTATGTTACATATAGGATCATTGATATGTATGTAGGATACATTTTAGTTTTTACACAGCACTGTTCAGCGCTTTGGTTCTCTCTAAAGCGCTTATTTATTACACTAGCTAGTGATCACACTACACTAAATTGGATTCTTAGTGTAGTGTGATCACTAGCTTCCTACTTCCTAGTTAGGGTGTTTCTAGTTAGCCTTCCTTAAAATCGGATAGTGTAATTAATAAGCGCTTAATCTGTGTGTTGTGCGTGTAGACAAACCCCCTTATTCATAATCCTATTTTATCTCTATTTTAGCTAAAATAGGTTTGATAAGTTTTATGAATAAGGGGGAAAGTAAATAAGTAAGTACTTAATTAATTTTGATATCAGCACACCACACATGACGTAGTGACATTCTGAACAAAAAAATCTTGTCAGTCCTACCACTTCAGAAATGCATTGTAATATTTTTTTAAATTATTTATGTTCCTTTGTTAATTTAATTAACTACGTTATTAGTATACTGTGTGTTGTGAATAAATACCTACTTCATGTACTTATTAAAGATTTGCATGTCATCATTACATGGCGGAATGTGTCTTAGCACTACAATTTTACATATCAACTTTTAAAATACCTACCACATTTTTATGCAAATAAACGATTTTGATTTTATTTTGTCATTTTGATTTGATTTGAAGACGCTGCTGCGCTCTCGCCCACAAGCGTGACCGCTATGCGGGAAGTTCCAGGTTCGATCCCTATGTTGGGCAGGGTTAGGTATATAGAGTTTTTTCATCAGAAGGCCAATTCTCGTAATTTAAAATGTTCAAAATCTAGTCGCAGTCTCATCTCAGCGACAAACAAATGTCAAAAACTTGTCAAAATGTACGGAAATTAGAGGTATTTTTTTGACAGATTGAGACTGAGATTAGACTGTGAACGTTTTTAAAATTACGAGAATTGCTCCTCAGGAATTTCTAAGTGGCAGCCCGAAGTCTGGATTTGTGGCAACAGGCTCGCCCCCTATTACATGAGTTACCGAGTAAAACTGATTTACATTCGTCGCCTCACACATCAGCGGGGCAATTGCGTAACACTTTATCAATCGGAATCGGTTTCATTTTGACAGTTCAACAACATTCATTGCGTTATTTACGTGTTGAGCAGACAAATTTTTCGAACTTATGAAGCAATGGATTAGCAATTGGCTTCGAAATGATTCTGATTCCGATTGATAGTGTGTTACGCACTAGTTGTCTGGCATTATTGCTGAACTGGGCCTTTTTGGCGCAGCCGTGCGTGACGGTGCGTGAGTCACACTTTCCTGCTAATTACTTACTTACATCGGACTTTACGCTTTTTAATTGATCTTTGTTTTGTTTTTTTTTTATCTGATGTATCTGGTCTATTGTGTGTCTTTTAGTCTGTGCTAAATAAATGTATTTTCTTTCTTTCTTTCTTTTAAAAAATGAGGTTACATAAATGGTGAAATGAACTGAAATGTGGTGTGTGTGTGACTAGGGTATGCGTGGGGGTGTGTATGTGTTGTGGCTATATTCAATTCTGCCCACTTCTTCCATACATGTGGCTGATGATAAGTTATGTTTATAATAATAATAAAACAACAGACAAAGTTTACAATTATTTATTCATCAATCAACTTTAATATATTAAACCCAATAATTATCACTTCGCATACTACGACCTACCACGCGCACACGACTACCCTAACAAATAATGTCACATTGTCTTTGACTCCACATCTCCTAAACACATTGTCACATCTATTTTCTTCACTGCTTCGCAGCAGCGTCACGTTCGTGGCTCTTATGGAACATATTAATGGCTTTCACAGCCTCTATATTCGCATGTGTTGATAGCTCTCCTGGGATGACAAGTTTGACAGCTGCCTGGATCTCCCTGCTAGTCATCGTCGACTTCTTGCTGTGGACAGCCAACCTGCCAGCTTCAACCGCAATCCGTTCCAGCATATCGTTGAGGAAATTGTTCATTATAAGCATCGATTTCCGTGAGATTCCCAGGTTTTCTGGTGCTACCATTCGAAGTAGCTTGTAGAGGTATATGGAGAAGCTCTGGTAGTTTTTCTTCTTAAGTTTTTTCGTCTTCATGATTGGTTTGGAGACGGTCTCCTTTGTTGGTGATGGTTTCAGAGCCTTCTTTGGTACCTTTACGGGCGCCATTTTTGTTTTAGTACGATATTTAAATTTTGTAACATTCGTCGACGTGTGATGTGTGGTTTAGGTGAACTTTTCTTGTTCGCAAGTAGTGGGTGAGCGTGCGAGCTAGGTAAATTCAACGACCAATCATGAGCGTCGATGAGGTCAAGCCGCTTATTTAATGTCGTTTGGATAACGCCATAATTCTTTTTTTATTCTCTCTTGTTTCATCATTTGCCAACTATGTTGGGGTCGGCTTCCATTTTAACCGGATGTAGCTGAATACCAGTAGATATTTTATATAGAGCGACTGCCTATCTGACCTCCACAACCCAGTTACTGAGTAACACAATAGCCATTGGTAAGACTGGTTGTCAGATTTTCGGGCTTCTGACTGTCCGTAACGACTGTCAAAGATCTATGAATGACAGCCGGGACCAACAGCTTAGCGTGCTTCAGAGGCTTGTTATGGATTTATTCCTCCGTTTATTATTATTATTTATTTATTCAGTAGTACGCATACATTTTAAACATTTAAATTGGTGCCAATTAGGGCATGCAAAACCGGAAAGTCATCAAAACCGGTTTTGAACATCGTTTTTTTGGGACCAAAACCGAAAACCGGAGCTAGGTCCGGTTTTAGCAAAAAAAATCGAATGTAGTATAATTTAAAAAGAAACACCATTTTTTTTAAATACCCACTAAGTCTACAAATAAAACAAATTGTATGATACATTTCTTTTTACCCGACTACGGCAAAGCCAAAGGAGGGTTATGATTTTAACAGGCTATGTATGTATGTGAGTATGTTCATCTGTTCCCTCATAGCTCCTAATCTACTAATCGGAACTCGACATATGAGGTATCGTTAGAACCGTCTTAATTGTCCGCTGAACATAGGCTACGTGACGTTGCACAAAACTCGATACGGCGCCCTCTAGTGGACAAAAAGTAATGTGTTAAAACTAAAAATTGAGATAAATACGCCATGTTTGGTATCATTTGAAAGGGCTTCACTTGTACATTTCCAAAATATTGCTCAAATTTAAAGCGACGCCCTCTAGCGGACAAAAGTCATGTGTTAAATTTAACACCAAAATTGTTTAAATAAAAAAAAAGTAAAAAAACTAAAACCCGACTACGACAAAAAAAAACGACGCTGAAAAAGTATGAAACAAGATTTTCATACTTCGAACAGAACAAAAAGAAAAACCGTAGTCACACGTTATAGGTACCAACCGAAACACTTTAATAACGTGTGACTACGGTTTTCGGTTTGCGCAAAACCGGAAAACCGGTTTTGCATGCCCTAGTGCCAATATAAACTCATTACAGTTTTACCGTGCACTAAAATCATCGACTGACTTATACAGTAGGTAGACTTAATTAAGAGAATATAAACCACTTAGGAGTATATAGGACAACATAAAGTTAGGAGGTTAGGAGTTAGGAGGAGCTCGTAGCTAAGTAATAACAACCGCACGGGTCGATTAATCAGGTTAAGCTACGCTAGCCGCGGTCGGTCCATGGATGGGTGAACATCTGACCATCTTTACCCCTCCGTGGCTCGAGAAAAATCCTGTAGGTGTAATGATTCTAGATGTAAGATGGATAAACTAAATTAAAAAATATTCAAAAAATGCATGTAAGCTAGTAATTTGATTAGAAATAAACCCTCCCATCAGAAGTCGGAGATCAACTAAGTTTTCAGTCAAACTCGGTTTCAAATTCAAAGCATGTATTCCAATTTAAACATTTACAGGCACTTTTGGATCGCCTAGGAGTCGGCCAGTTCGAAAGGTGAAATTAGTTGCCCATTCCAAAGCGTGGTAGGTACCTATGGAGAAGAACGGGCAAGAAACTCTTTTAAATCGGCAATATCGTTACAAAATACACTATCGGAAATCGACAATATCGTTACAAAATACACTATCGGCAATCGACAATATCGGTACGTTCCATGTTGAAGTTTAGGTAGGTACCTATGTGGGAATTGTGATCAAAACAAAAAAAAAAATAAGCTTTTACAGCTAAGAGACGGCCAGTCTCAACTGACGGGGCCTGTTCAAGAATATGACGCTTGGATCAGTACCAATGAGCTCAACCATTTTTAAGGCTCCAACACATGCACCATGTCACGTTGATGGCAGCGAGACATTTGAGTGAGCGTGACATTCTCTGAAATGCCAGGGCACATACAAGTCAAAGAGAGACGCTTAAATGATAGCTTTATAGTACATAGTACCAACTCACACGTGTCAACATAATCAGCCTATAATGTTCCCACTGCTGGGACACAGGCCTCCTCTCTATGAGAGGGAGTGGGCTGTAATCCACCACGCGGGCCCAGTGTGGGTTGGTAGATGTCACATGTCTACAAATTTTTGGTTCTAGGACATGACGGTTTCCTCACGATGTTTTCCTTCACCGTTTTGAGAGCAGTGGTGATGAAATAATTTACACAAAGTAAAGCGCCTGTCTGGGTTCGAACCTACGACCTATAACTCGTAAGTCGCGGCCTTTACCACTGGGCCACAACTGCTCTCTGTTACCTCTTCACGCTTAAACCGCTGAACCGATTTAGATGAAATTTGGTATAGAGATAGTTTGAGTCCCGGGAAAGGCCATAGGATAGTTTTTATCCCGATATTCCCACGAGATCGGAACATATGCGGGTGAAATCGCGGGACGCTGCTAGTTACTATATAAAACTAACAGATTAAATCTATCTTCTTCTTTTCGAGTCGATGGTAATTACATGTATTATGTTACATAAGTTGAGCCCAGTGCTGGTGGCTATGCCAATCGTGGCATCAGTGTATCAGTGGCGTTTTTTAGGTCCTCAGAAGTGCAGGTGCATGGACACTTTAACATATGGGACGTGGTTTGGTCAAGATCACCCATCACCGCATTTGCATTGGTGGGATCTATAACCCCCCATTTTGTTAGATAGTGCTTGCAGCTGCCTACTTGGATCTAAACAAAAGATAGTCCAGCAAGAATCTCCAGCAGCTCCAACAATATTTTCGAATGCTACCTAATGAATTAGTTTATGCACCCTTGTGGAGCAGGACCCAGTTTTGAACCAAGCATTTTTCTCAGCTATGGTAATCCCCCAACTTATAATATGTATAGTGGGCGTTTAATACATTTGTTTACAGTATTGGAAGTATTGTAACTGACTAATTAATATGAAATTAATGAAGACAATGACGTTCCTGGCGTTGCTGCTAACTTGATGACTTTTTCGATCGTAGGTACCTATTTACAGTTATGGTCAAGAATAGCAAACAGAAATCTAATAATTCAATCAACTAATTACACCGCACTATCGCAACATAACTTTTTTACGATTGACGGTTGCTCTATATTAATTCCTTATTTATTTTGACAACTACCCGTAACAGAAATAATATCCGCGCGCCTAGCTTATAAATACTCCGCGCGCTCGCACGAAGTTGCATTCCACATCTTACAATCGACACATTCGTGCAAAGAAAAAAAAAAGTTTTAAGTCAACGTCAAAATGACAGGTGGCGGCAAAGGCGGGAAACTAGGTTTAGGCAAAGGAGGTGCCAAACGCCACAGAAAAGTTCTTCGCGATAACATCCAAGGAATCACGAAGCCTGCTATTAGAAGATTAGCAAGAAGGGGAGGTGTCAAGAGAATATCAGGATTAATCTACGAAGAAACTCGTGGCGTGCTGAAGTTGTTTCTAGAACATGTGATCCGAGATGCCGTGACATATACTGAACACGCCAAAAGAAAAACTGTGACTGCTATGGACGTTGTCTATGCTTTGAAGAGACAAGGAAGAACGCTGTACGGTTTTGGCGGGTGATTTTTTTAATTTATTAATTTGAAGATATTACAGAAATTTAATTTATTTGTTAGTTTGACAAAGGCCCTTTTCAGGGCCGCAGCTATTCTGTTTCTTGATGGATTTGTCTAAAAACGTTTAAAAACACAATTTGATTGAGTGGTTCAGTTAATCGCTGTCCGTACCACAATGCGTATATAAGTTTTATAACTTTCCGGGTAGGTAGGTACCTCTAACACAAACTATAGTTGAAGCTCTCATGATCACAAGGTATCACAAATGCATCAGTAATTCAGTATACCAGTATGTAGATACTTATTCCTCAAAGAAATATAAAACTTTCTTATATTTTTGGTATACCCCATGTACCTATTATATTATATTTTTGGTATACCCCCTCACCGAATCACTAGTCAGCCTTTAGGTAGGATAATATTATGTATTTTCTGGGGAAAGCAAATCTTTGTTTTTAATATTTTCTAGATTCTGTCATGTAATAACAAAAAGGTAGGTAGGTTAACAAAATAAAGCTGTTATTCTCGAAAACTTATTTTAATAGCAAATATAAATATCTTAGTGGGTAGATTGGTAGATTTAACAATTTACTAAACTCAACAATGGCGGTACCGCCTTATTATGTAGGTACGGGTACGCCTCACGTACCTATCGATATACAGATAGGTAAACTATTATAATTATTGATTATTGCAGGCAGAGTACCATTTTGACTTAAGTCTTTTTGAAAAAGTCCACCAATATGTTAGTGGTATTAAATTTTGGTATAAAATAAAGCAAAGCATAATAATTATAACTATCAGACTATATTATATCTATAGATAACAGAGTTTAGTGAAATTGGCTCTCAGGGCCCCTTTCACGACCTCCAAATTCCGAACATCCACTGACTAATTTTATATTAAAAAAAAATGGAACAGATTACAGAATTTGCATAGAATAGAAAATAGGTATTTATTGTCCTAGTAGTACAGTAAGCAGGTTCACTGGTTTAACAGCAAGTTAAGACGACATAAGTATCGTAAAATATTACTACAGCTAGGTTTGTATTAGCTAGTGAGCCCCAAACTAGACAGTCTGTAAGAAATTACTTAACCTTTTGAACGCCAGAGTATAAACGTATCGCCGTACCCCTGACGCCAGGCCACTTTAACAAAACAACACACACACACACACTTTAAACAACAAATTTCTCTATATTGGTGGTTTATTTATATTAGTTTCATGCAATAAGTACAATATAGACGGAAGCTTAAATAAAAACACACAAAAGTAATGATTAATTGTTTATTTCATAATATGGTGCGACGTGTATTTTTTTGTCATATATTTGTGGCGTCGGCGTTCAGGGCGTTCAAAAGGTTAATGCGTTTTACTTTAATAAACTCCTAGATTATTCAGCATATGCGTGAGTATGATCTGGTGCACGTCTCTGAAGACAGTTCGTACATTGTCGGTGTCCGTGGCCGTGGTGAAGTGGAAGTAGCACTCTCTAGCCCGACGCGCCTCCGCTACCACGAAACGTTCTGCAGACGCGTCGAGAGCGCGGCGGTCGCGTTTTTTTGTTATTAAATCCTGGAAAGAGATTTTTTTTAATGTTTAATTACGTATACTTTGTTGTTTGTAGCCGTAGCACGAACATCAAGCAAAATCGTAGGTGGTTGTAAGTTGTTACAGCGCCATGTGAGCGAATTTTGAACTAAAGACTTTGACAATTGAATAGTTAGGCAGAAATAAAGTTCAGTCCTTCTATTACTATAAATATAAGATTCATTTCTTCGTGCTGTGGATTGTAGGTAAAGGCCCTGAGCCCATAGCGCCACTCCCCTTCGGGTATATACGCACTCTGGTAAGGAAACGCACCAGAGACCAACATGACAAACTTTGGACGGATCAAGGAGATTGCAGGCAGGCCAGGGAAGCATTTCCCGCATTGGATGGCCGCCTCACGAAACAGGTTCTCCGTCTAACTAAACAAAAGCTGCGTATAGTTACTGCAGCTTTAACTGGCCACGGGTCATTTAATAAACACCTCTTTTTCATAAGAGTAACAGACAATCCGCTGTGCAGGGCCTGCATGGAGGACGACGAGACAGCGGCACATGTGCTTCTAAACTGCCCAGTGGTCGCCACGTACAGGGCAAAGTACTTCGGTAACCCAGGTACCCTACGAGAGACGGTCAGTAACATCAAGGCGTTGTTGGCCTTCCTTGAGGAGCTGGGGTGGATCGAATAATCGATTTTCCCACCCGTACGCACAATACGCGCATTGACGTGGAGTTGCGGACACCAGCCCGTATTACCTACTAGCTGCGCCCCGCGGTTGTACCCGCATAAGTCTCGATCCCGTGGGAATATCGGGATAAAAAGTACCCTATGTCCTTTCCCGGGACTCAAGCTATCTCTATACCAAATTTCATCAAAATTGGTCCAGTCGTTTGAGCGTGAAGAAGTAACAAACATATAAACACACACACACACACCCCCACACTCACAAACTTTCGCCTTTATAATATTAGTGTGATAGTGTGATTACCTATTACCTATTGTAGATAAAGAAAAACAGGTTGTGAAAGTATTAATTTTGAGTTATTCCCATAGATATATGAAAGTATTTCTATGGTTATTCCGGAGTCCGGACAGATCTCCTGATCATTGCTTATTGTCATTACAGTTTGAGACCGGTGACATCTAAATGGTCAAACGCAAGACTATCAACCTATCAATAATAAATAAATACCTACCACAAACATGCTCTTGATAAACATCTTGGTCCTGGTGTACTCATCTCCTGCCGCCTGGAACTCGTTGTACTTGGGGAAGTAGGGGGCGATACAGCGACCTTGTGACACCTTGCTCTCTAGTAAATCTTGCTTGTTCAGGAACAGTATCAGACCCGCTTCCATCAGAAATCTATGTAAGGAAATGAGTTGTTAAGTATACATACTTATTTATTTATACGTAAGGGAGGGGCTTGTGGCTAAGTAATATCAGCCGCACGGGTCGATCGATCAGGTTAAGCTACGCTTGCCGCGGTTGGTCTGTGGATGGGCGACCATCTTTACATACCAAGACCCTTCCGTGCCTCGGAAAGCACGTTAAGCCGTTGGTCCCGGCTGTCATTCGTGGATCTTTTACAGTCGTTACGGATAGTCAGAAGCCCGAAAAGACAGCCATCTTTACCATTGGGGTATCGGATTACCCAGTAGTAACTGGGTTGTGGAGGTCAGATAGGCAGTCGCTCCATGTAAAATAGGCATGCAGGTATTCAGCTGCATCCGGTTAGACTGGAAGCCGACCCCATCATAGTTGGGAAAAGGCTAGGCAGATGATGATTTATTTTTACGTAAGATTGCGGTAACAAAAAGATTAGGCTCTTACAAAAGTTATTGCAAATGCGATGAATTTTAAAACGATAATCCCAATTCCCAATTGACTTTGTCTCTGAAACTTTTTATTCCGTTAGTATCCGATACCCTATTGAACACCACTTATAACAGAAAAATTGTTAGAAAGGGAAAGTAGTAACGAATGCTGGTTCCTTCTTTTTACGAGAATAGCCTTTGCCCCTGCCCCTGGATTGCAGCCGTTAAGGCTACAATCCCTTGATAGTTGATACTTATTAATTTCAACTTGATAGCCCCAAGCGTTCCTGAGAAAAAGGGTCTTGACAAACGGACAGACAGACGGACATCGAAGTGATCTTATAAGTGTTCCGTTTTCCCTTTTGAGGTACGGAACCCTAAAAAATACTAATCCGATTTATGTGTGTTACGTTAGGTAACTAACATACTTGACATAGGGCACAGCATTTACATAGGTACAATCAACAAAAGAGATATAAGTATGCATGATCGTCTGATATACATAGTTGAACTTTAGTAAGAAACCGATGGATGTTCTCGAATAAAGTTTTATTTTATTAATAGAAAACAAATTCAAGGTCGCTCAGCGCGCTATGGAGCGAGCTATGCTCGGAGTCTCTTTGAAGGATAAAATCAGGAATGAAATTATCCGGAAAATAATCGGAGTTACCGACGTAGGTACATAGCTTGCAGAGTAAGCAAACTGAAGTGGCAGTAAGTTGGCCATGTCTGTCGAAGGACCGATGGCCGGTGGAGCAGACGAGTCCTGGAGTGGAGACCGCGTACCGGCAAGCGTAATGTGGGACGCCCCCCAGCTAGATGGACGGACGACCTAAAGAAGGTGGCTGGGGTAGACTGGATGCGGAAGGCGGAGGACAGGGTGTTGTGGCGCAGTCTGGGAGAGGCCTATGTCCAGCAGTGGAGTGCGATAGGTTGAGTTGATTGATTGATTGAATAGAAAACAAACAGCTGATTTATGAAATTAAACAGTCGACAACATCCAAATAAATCTATGTCGTTGTGTTACCTGCTCTGCCAAACATCTTCAAACAACACAAGCGCTTCTTTGAGTCTGTTCTGAGTGCCATCTTCTCGCAAGTTCTGGTCAAAGTCACTGCATGCTACCAGAAACCATATGGCGTGGATACCTTCGAATACCTGAAAGAAGATACCAACTTAATATGAAATAACTATTTAAAAAAACTGGCCAAGTGCGAGTCGGACTCGCAGACGAAGGGTTCTGTACCACAAGGCAAAAAATGCCGAAAAAAACACGTTTCTTATATCGTCGCTCGCATGACTAACAGTGTTGTCTCATTTTTTTAATTTTTTAGCTGATTTGAGCTAGGACAACTACATTTTTCTATTCGTGATTCTTTTCATTTTTCAATAACCGTCGTATCTCTGTGTTATTTGGATCTCAATATATTATAAACATTTTGAATGGCAACAAAATGCAAAGAACCACGAATAGAAAAATGTAGTTGTTCTAACTCAAATCAGCTACTTAAAAAAATTAAATACTGTTAGTCATGCGAGCGACGATATGGAGTCTCAATACAAGAAATGTGTTTTTTTCGGCATTTTTTGATTGCGTTGCATTGTCGTTGCATTTTCGGCCCTTTAATTCTTTTTAACTTTATTTTATGTTTATTACTTCTTTGTTATTGTAGCCGCAATAGAAATACACATACCTACATTATTATCAAAGACTAGGTCCTACCTGTATCCATTTCTTTCTTTCTCCCCTTTGCCCACCAACGTCAAACATCCAAAACTCTTGTATGCCACCGTGCATTGATTTTGGGACCTAGAAATAAAAAGCAGTTAGGTAAAAGGTAGGCATCTAATTTAATGTTACTCTTTGCAGATTCATCATCATCTGCCTAGCCTTTTCCCATGTTGGGGTCGGCTTCCAGTCTAACCGGATGCATGCAGCTGAATACCAGTATTTTACATGAAGCGACTGCCTATCTGACCTCCACAACCCAGCTACTGGGTAATAGGTACGATACCCCTTGGTAAAACTGGTTGTCAGACTTTCGGGCTTCTGACTACCCGTAACGACTGTCAAAGATCCACGAATGACAGCCGGGACCAACGGCCTTTCCGAAACACGGAGATTGTAGAGAATGCAGATTAATTACCTTGACTTTGAATTCAATTTTCTGTATACCAGTCGTTTTCTGTCGACACCTCAATATGTCAGCGTCTGATGGTATATAATCGGATTTTTCAATGAGATCTATTCTATCCAGAAAACTGAAAAGAAGATGAGCTAAGCATTTAATTCTGACGCATTTAAGATTAAAATGAAAGTAATTTAGAAAAGCGCCATCTATGATTAGATAAGAGATTTATAAAACTTTAGTTATATAATTCCACGCTAGATGGCAGTGTTTTAAATTTTGATCATTATGTTGCAGCCAGTTGAAAATCCGGCAAAACCAGAACGTCTGCGTAGTTTTACTATTACACAACAGATGGCGTTGTCTTAAAATAAGCAATTTCTATACTTACTATTCAGCACTATCTATTAGTTGATATTCATTAGATCTTTTAAAACATTCTCTGACTCCACCATCTCGCCATAATGCTCTTACGTGGTCAAAATATTCCTGGAAACAAGAAAATAAAAGTATTTTACCAATTCTCGCTTTAAATTTTAGTGCAAAGCCAGAAAAACTCACTTCTGTATATTCCTTAGGCCCCTCATCACCAAGTTTCAGAATATATTCCTTTGAATGTTTATTCTTGGGGTTTTGTAGTGGTATATTCAACGTGACCATGCTGTCTACAATATCGTGGATAGATTCATGAATATTGTGACGAATATGCTTCGCTTTCTCTAAACGTTCACTGCAAAGTACATAGACAATTTGATTGGTTTTACAAGTAGGTATTAAAAACAAAAGCCATTTATTCAAATTACTAAGCTGAGAATCAGCGCTTTTACAATGTCAAAAATTACTTAAGACAGTCCCCAAAAACACTCCTGGCTTCGAGCCAGTCGGGTAAAAAATCAAACAAAAGTTGCTAGGTATATGCATGGAATACATTTTGTATATAGATATACCTTGCTGAGAATCCTTGAACGTGTAAAATCTTCATTTGCTTTATAATTGTTGTTTTCCCACTCTCCCCTGTGCCCAGGAGTAAAAGTTTAATTGCCTGAAAATCATTTTCAACTTTACGTACCTACTTTTTCATTGCGATTACCTTCTGATAAACTGTGTTTTAAATCTACTTCTGTTGCTGAACGTTCGGTCAGAAACGAAACTCAATAATATCTACTTGAGTAGATCAGTGTGTGAGTTAAATTAAATCAAAATCGTTTATTTGTTATTTGTTGATTAAAATTCAGTGCAAAGACACATTCCGATATGCAAAGATGTCATGCAAATACAGGGTCCCATTAAAATAGATGGACAAATTTTAACACAGCGCTCAGTACCTACGTCTCACCAAAGATATCCAAGCAAAAAAAAAACACTGATTAAAATGATTTTATTTTCAACTAAAATAATACGTTTCCGGCACATTATAGTGTTTCGTTAGCTGATTATTTTTCTTGTAAGTACGTCATATATTTCGACCGTAGCAATTAACATTGTCGGATCTACATTTATGCGGTTTTCATTCTAATGGTCTTAGAATAAGTTTAAGAAAAATATTCTAAGACCTAAAATGTATTAGAATGAAAATCACAAAAATGTAGATACGACAATGTTAATTGCTACGGTCGATTTATTTAGTTCTTATATATTTTTACCATCGTCCTTATTTTGGTGGTCTGAATCTCTGAATGATTTCTAAAAGTGTGTCCATCTATTTTAATGGGACCTTAATACCAAACGTCAGCATTTAAGGAATAATTTTTGAAAACTCATCTCCTAAAGGAGTTAATAGGTTTAAAGTTTACGTAGGTATGTGTTTGTCAATTTCCCGATGGAAAATCCTATCGGGAACAAGGCTTATTTCTCCTTCATACTCACTTCATTGTAAGACTTGATCCATTGTTTGATCTCCCGGTCGATCTGTTTAGAGTGCTCTTCCACTTCGTCTCGCGTTCCACCGATACAGGGAATCCAAACCATTGTTGTTTACATGAAATTCACCTGGATAGGCGAGAACATTGAGAAGGATAACGTTAGTCATTTACTACAAACAACATAAAAAAAAAATTAAAAAACAGCAAATAAACATTTTAAGGTTATTTTTGTCTTCATTATCAGAATGATCGGAATATCCTCCAGTTTGGTATCGTCACGGTATACAATAGTATACATACCTGCTACGTAGATCACTTACCTAAGTTAACTTTAAGTATAAGTAAGTAACTAAGTACCTACTATTATGTTAATTTTTAGGGTTCCATACCCAAAGGGTAAAAACGGGACCCTATTACTAAGACTCCACTGTCCGTCTGTCTGTCTGTCTGTCACCAGGCTGTATCTCATGAACCGTGATAGCTACAGTTGAAATTTTTACAGATGATGTATTTTTGTTGCCGCTATAACATCAAATGCTAAAAACAGAATAAAAGAAGTTCCCATACAACAAACGTAATATTTTTGCCGTTATTTCCTCGATATTAATAACGGCAACAGGTAGACGCTTTAAATATTCACAGAATATTTAGTTTTATATTCACTTTAAAAATAAATATATTAAAATAAAATATATATTTAAGGGGGAACCCATACCTACAACAGACGTGCTTTTTTTGCCGTTTTTTTCCTTGTGTTACGGAACTCTTCGTTTGCGAGCCCGACACGCACTTGGCCAGTTTTTATAATACTAAAGGATAAGCAACTAGACTTAATTGATTCTATTCCTATTCTTCTTATTTCTAGTAATTTTTGACGAACAAAAGTACCTTTTAATGGTCTAATTAAAATATACGATTTTACTTTGATTTAGATCCTTTAAAAATATTGACTCGATCAGGAGATGGGAAGGCTGTCTGTGCCATATTTTATTGCTTCTAGTGTTACAAGAAGAATTTCTCATTAAATACCTATAGACTTATGAAATCAAGATTGTCATCTATAGAGATACTGTTAAAACATTTTCAATGTTTTTATTTATTATCTTTCTATCCACGCTTAGATAAATAAACACTAATCCTGAGAGCGGTGTTGCAAAGGAAATGAATGGACCACGTTCGTTTGTATCTAATCAATGGAAATGCTGTTTTTGTACTTTTTTGTAGCATTGGCAACCACGGTTTAACCACGAAAATCTACCTTACAGCTAGAAAATGAAGTGCATTCAAAGTCGAATAAATTGTTATAATGAACATGTGGCTGACTGTACTTTCAGTCATGAAAATAGTGGTTGGTATTTCAATAGATAGTAACTAGTTTAAAAGTTTCCCCCGAAAACAAAAACCTTTTTTTTGTTTTCGGGGGAAACTTTTTTACCTTTTTTTACCGTCTGTCTGTCACCAGGCTGTATCTCAAGAACCGCGATAGCCAGACAGTTGAAATTTACAAAATAATATAAATATTTAAGGGGGGCTCCCATACGACAAACGCGATTTTTTTGCCCTTTTTTGGTCGATATCTAAAATGGCAACAGGTAGGCACTTGAAATATTCACAAAATACTCAGTTGTATTTTTAATTTAAAAATAAATAGTAAAATTAAAATAAAATAAATATTTAAGGGGGCTTCCATACAAAAAACGCCATATTGTGCCTATTTTTGCTCGATATTAATAACGGCAACAGGTAGACGTTTGAAATATTTACAGAATATGTACTTAGTTGTATATTCACTTTAAAAATAAATCAGTACTTAAAATAAAATAAATTAAGGGGGGCTCACATACAAAAAACGTGATTTTTTATATAAGTAATATGTAGTTTTAAATATTGTAGGGTGGTACCATAGAAATGTAAAAATCATATATCTATGGGTGGTACGGAACCCTTCGTGTGCGAATCCGACTCGCGCTTGTCTTTTTATTTAGGTCAGTCATGTGAAATTAAGTGTGACATGACATCTTGATAAGAAATCGAATAATTTTAAAGTTAGGTACTTACCTGGCGGCAACTTATTTATAATTTTGATTGTAAGATTCACAGCTTGCCTTGTGAATTTATCTTTTCAGTAGGTAATTTAAATTGTACCTAAATATCTACTTTTGTATTTCATAGAATATCGTTGAAAAAACTACCTACTTTTATTCGTTGGCACTTACATAAAATTAGCAATTAAAAAAAATCACAAACCTTTAACAATATTATTAAAATGTCACCACAACGAAATCACTGTAACTAAATGAGGTTTTATCAAAACATAATCATTTCATTGATATCGCATTGTTATCAGATATTTAATGCTAATCGCGCTTGATTAAAATATTAACGTAACTTTAAAATTAGTACCTACTATAATTGAATGTATACTTACCTAAATATTCAATCAAATGTCAAATTCTCTGTGATCACCTGTCTTCCTAGGTACTTTTCTAATAATTATTAGTAGAATATATTTAAAAAAAAAACTAATATAAATAAGTTTGATGACCTTTTTTTTTTTTTATGGATGGGAAATCATCAAATGACCCCTCCCGCTCTGGGTGGAGCGAAGGGAGTGTCAGACTCTTACTGACTTAAACCCATCCGTGTTCCTTCCTTAGCCCTTTATGTTCCGGGGTAGCGGTAACCCTTTCGGACAATCCCGCACCCCCGGCAGGCTTCGGCCCTGGCAGGCCCCTTCCTTTATGCTGACATCTCTTTGAGGCGCGCGTGGAAGTGGAACACGTACGCGCCGTCCGGCACGGGCCTGGTCCTGATCGGACGGTGAGCTACCCATTACTCTCCGTCCGCAGGCCCGCGCCTACGGTGGCCGGGAGTCGTCACGCGGCTCCCGACGCCCGGAGCGTCTCCCGCGGCGGCTGGGGTGTGAGGCTCTCTCCCTTAGCCGTTCCGCCACCTCCTTCGCTAGCATGACTGCTTCGCAGAAGGAGGTGACCGCCTCCCACTCCCTCTCGCCCCGGACCATGGCTTGAACCAGGGCCGGACGCGAGAGGTCGCCGCCGCTGTCGATCGCCTCTACGAGGGCACGGCGGTGCTCCGCCCATGCGGGGCATACCTCCACCGTATGCTCCACCGTGTCCTCTGGGCGATCCTCGCAGTGGTGACACCCGGGCGTCTCCTCCCGCCTGATGATGTGCAGGAACCTCCCAAAACATCCGTGTCCGGTGAGGACCTGCGTCAGGCGATAGGTGAGGACGCCGTGACGCCTCTCTAGCCACTCCTCAAAGAGGGGTCTTACCGCCACTATCGTGGCGTGCCTTAAGTTTGATGGCCTAAAGCGCGGTCACTGTCGGACTGCATAGAAAAGAAAGAGAAGCGCGATGACACAACTCTGGTAATTTATTGCAAAATATGAAGCAATTGCCTATTTACGAAAAATCTATTGTATGGACTAAAAAATTAAAACACTAGAGTTTTAGTATGTTGCCTGTAGAATGATCTGACCAAAAATCATAATGATTGTATGTACCTAGGTATATATTAGTATGTTTTTTATTGTAAAATGAAAGTTTTTAGACGTATATTCATGACTTTTTTCTATCGTACCAAATTAGTTGTATTATGTTTTCAACACACTATCTATCTAGCATATATCCTGAAGAATATCATATGTTTTTTTGATTTTGTTTACTGTAGGCGATCATATACTTTTATTGTTTCTAAAACTTGCGTTTTTTGCGTTTAGGTCCTGCAAGCGTAGTAATCAATGCTCATGCCTTCTCTATAATGTGAATAAATCTTTGCCCTGCAGTGGGGCAGCAATAATATTGACATAACTCGGGACCCTGGGGTCGCGGAAGGCGAGGCGTACGAGGGGCCGAAGCCAACTCGCAGAGGCCCGTTACACGTTTTTATTATTATTATTTTACCATTTATGTACATACATAGGTATAGTATATACAGACAAGAAAACAGAAAAATAGGTTCAAAGGTGATGCTTATTTCATAAGAAATCTCTTCCATCATACCTGCGCTAGGACAAGAAATAGAGAGATGTAGACAGCGTGTCAAACAGTAAAGGAGACAAAAAGAACATACAATCTAAAAACAATTTACTTAATAAAACTAAACAAATAATATGAGAATAATATTTTAATGAAATGAGGCACCAGCAGACAATTATCCCCATAGATACAAGAAAGAGTATCGCTGTTTGCAGTATGCAAGATTAGCCAAGGACAACCCCCGGTTGGTGCAGGACTATTGCAGGATATGGAAAAAAAAAGTTATTGAATATTTCTTCAATTTCTTTTTTTTTATGGTTCAATATCTTGGGTTTGGGTGGCTAAAGTGGACCGGTTACCTAGAACTAAGGAAAGACTATGGCCCCTGCCTTATTATTATAATAACGTTAGACTTAGTAGGTAATAGGTTTTACGTTCGTTCGTTTAAAATTATGAGATCATTATTTTCTGTGGATTATTTTGCTGTGCAAAACAATCGACAGGGTCAATAATGATCTCATAATTTTTTGAGTTACCATCTAAGTACCCATTGTGGAATGCAATAAAGGATTAAGTACCTACCCAGCGAAAGTAGAAACGCCACATTATTATTTACAGCAATATTCAATATGTAACTACACGAAAGAATGAGGATTGCAGAAAATAGCGTCTATTTGAGCTCCAAAAGGTTATAAATGTTGAAATTTCAATAACAATAGAGAAAAGAATGCCACTTCTATATTTCTATGCTCAAAATATGTTGCACACTGATAATAAAGTGCCAAACAAATAATAAAAAATACAAAAAGAATCGCCCCCGGGTGGGCTTGAACCACCAACCTTTCGGTTAACAGCCGAACGCGCTAACCAATTGCGCCACGGAGGCTATGATGAGGCGTTTGAAAATACTGGTACCTATACACAAGTAGGTCTGTATGGACATGGGTTACATTGATTATCTTCTGAAAAGTCGAAGGTCAAACAAAATACTACTAACAAGTATCGACCAATAGAATCATCGATGTAATTTTTACCAAAAAAAAAAAATCAATAGATTGATGCTACGAAGCGACACGAAGTAAATATACCAGAGGGACAGTCCCATATTTTTATAAACGTAAGCATTCTAATGTATTTCTGACGTGACGATTTTGTCGTGTGGATGTCCACGTCCGCGTCACGGGCAATAACACAGGGAAGTAAAATATGGAAACATAAACACGCTTTCGTCCACAATACCGTTACAAATGACATAATATTATCAAGCTACAACATTCTCAGTTTATGCACAGAATAACTAGTCGTATTGGTATATAATGTATAGACGTCTCGTTGTATGAATTATACCTACAATGCGAGGTCAGCAAAAACTGGAAGTGTAAAGTGCGTGGCCGTGTGTACCTATTTCTATACATTTTATGGACTCGTCCATGATAATATCGTACCTAATTCGTAACGTAAAGGTACGATTCCACCAAAATACTGTGCAGCACATTTGTTCACAAACATTTTGTGCAAAACTCCAACAGTGCACGTACTGAGCTGCAGATCCGTTAGTCTCTGTTTCCACCGGCAAAGCTGTGCGTAACTTTTGTAAGCGCACAGTGTAGCACACTTGTGCACGAACATGTTCACTGAGCAGAGTGTTCACTGGGCACTCTGTAGCAAACTATTAGAAACTATCAAAAATAAATAATTGTACAATAAATAAAAATAATTTTGAACGGCGAGCGCATTCCAAATATTATTATAAATTCAAATCGTAGATTTAAATATAGAAACAATTCGCCGCAAAATTCAATTTATGACTATGGTCTATGGTCAAAGGTACTTAGTTATTGATTCAGTTTCAATATAAAGGCCAAGTAACGATTAAACGAATAAAGGTAAATTAATAAACTTGCGCGCTAAATATGAAAAATTTAATGGCGTTAACATATAAGTTTTTTATCCATCTCTTTTAATTAACGCACATTCGTAAGATTTGATGGGTAGCATAATAAATATTTATACATAATTTAATCAATGTAGGGTGTCGTATGACGTCATTCTTGGACCCGGTACCGAGCCGGCGGAGGTTCGTGTGTTCGGGTATAATCGGGGCAATGTGCGCGGACAAATAAATGTTTTCTCTCCGGTAGCGGAAGCAAAACTGAGTTCGCGAACAGCAAGTGTGTACGCGTCGACGCGAGTCCACTGCATGCATGTGTGCGCGCATAAAAGTATGCAGATGTTCGCGAACATTTCTACAATGTTCGCGCACAATTTGTTATTGTTTGCTTGAGTGAGTCGACCAGAATAAACATTTGTGTCGTACACTGTGCATTACAGTGCCGCACAGTTCAGCACACTGGTGGAATCCTACCTTTAGGTACAAATAATAAAACCGCACATGCTCAGTCTGTCATAATTACCTCTAATTTTTCTACATTTTTAAAATGAGGATTATGAGTCGTGCACTTTTGGATTTTCCAAATTTTTTTTTCATAATTTGCGCCCACCTACATAGCGTCGTTTATATTGCAATTTGTTCAATGACAATTTTTTTTTATTTTTTATTTCTAAGGTAATAATTATTTATGGAGATTTCAAAATGCACATTTAATAGAACACAATAGTTAGGAAACATTAGTTAAAAAACATTTTGGTGTCCTAAAAGATTTTTTTCCAGTAAGTATGCTGTTTTTTTACTCTCCTGTAGACTTGTCATTTTTGTGTAATTGCAATATGACCGACATTATGATCAATATGATCATGTGCTGTGTGAATGTGGTACGGTCAGCATCAAAGTTGATTAACACTTCAGTTTTTTTAATCTTAGTTATTGAGCAAAATATTTGTTCAAAATTGCAGCAGAAGAATTGTTTTTAGACTATACACTCTTGTCTATTATGTGAAAAGCTAAAAATCAGTTTATTGAAAAAAGTTGTTGTCAATTTAATAACATGTAAAAATGATAGTGTTAATCGACTTTTGATGCTGACTGTACATGTGAGGTGTCCGAACTTTATGCCAATTAACGAGTAACAAAGGGAATCAAAATAAAAAAGCGTGTTACAATCAAAACATTTATTAGAAAATAAAATATGAAAATTAACAGCTAAGGAATTGCACTTAAAAATAATTACATTTGGGTGAAGCCAAACTGAATACAATCATAAACATCATTTACTTTGTAAAATTAGAAATTTTATAACAGAATCGAGAATATTTTTGGAACATCCAAAACGTGAAATAAATATTTAAGTCTGTGGTATAAATAAATACTAAGTAGGTACTAAATAAATACATCGACATAGTTATAGGTTCTTGAATTTGTTTTATTTTTGTTTTAAATGAGAAATATTACTAACATAGTTTTATAAGTGTACTAGCAACAATGTGAATAATTTGTGTTGGATTTAAATAAATAACAATAATAATTGCCATAGATCTAAATCGCCATAGATCCTTTTCAAAACCTTTTTCTGAATTTTTAATACAGGACTTGTAATGATAACAAAATAAAGAAATACAGTAAACATCGCGACAATATTTACTGAAGGGATAAGCACAGATTTACAGTCAACAAAAGAGATAAGTATGCAGGATCGCCGGATATAGTTGAAGTTTAGTAAGAAACCGATGGATGTTGTCGAATAAAATTTAATTTTATTCATAGAAAACAAACAGCTCATTTATCAAATTAAATTTCAGTCGACAACATCCATCGGTTTCTTACTAAACTTCAACTATACTTATCTGCATACTTATCTCTTTTGTTGACTGTACGTAATTCCGCCCGCATTTCAGCTAATTAAACAATAGACAATAGGTATGCGACGCAAATGGGAGAGCGACATCACGGCCATAATTCACTACGACCTCTTAACGATTCCTTACTTCAAAAGTTTCGAAACCACCGACCTTAGTTAATCACGACATCAGAAGGCCAATTCCCTTAATTTAAAACGTTCAAAATCTAGTCGCAATCTCTTCTCGGCGACAAACAAATGTCAAATACTTGCCAAAATGTAGGGAAATTAGAAGTATTTTGGACAGATCGAGACTGAGATCAGACTGTGAACGTTCTTAAAATTACGAGAATTGACAACATTTCAAACCTGACACGACCTTAAAACAAAAATACTATTTCTTTATTTTCGTATCCTGAGTTCAAATATATTTTTATTTTATTTTTTTATTTCTAAATTTCTGAGAAAAAAAATAAAAATCAAAAAACATGTGATGACGTCACATAAACGGCGGAATGAGGTAGTTACCTTTGCGCATTCCAATGTCTTTGATTGAAAACATTATAGCAAACAAGACATGTCAATGTCACCTAAGAAGTGTAACTAGAAAACAACTAAAAAACTGAATTGAATTCAACAATATTTTTTCCTATCAACTCGACACGCTGCTTACTGTTAATATTATCAATTTTTGATTGATATTTCGCCAATAAAATGGATCCCAATGAAAAATATACGCCAATGACGGAACCAAAACAACGACTGAGACAAGTGACATCTAACAGTTTTTTTGACGGGTCACAATAAAGCAAAGGTAATATCGCCATTCTACCGTCATCTGGCACTTACGTATTTTTAGAATACACCGAATTTCAAAGTTAAAATTATGAATGAAAAGTACATAATTTCAAAAAACGAAAAAATATGGGTGCCCTAGATTTGAATTTACTTTAATATAACGTAATAATACATGCAGGTTAAAAATATGAAATGTTGTCAATTGCCCCTCTGCTATTAACGTATTCTCTATGACAAAATGGCGTGGTTTGAACTGTCAAAATACATGTTGTCCGTAGCAGACGACGTGTCGCTACGAAACTACTGGTTTGTATGTATTTCTTCCGCAGCTAGCGACACGTCGCCCGACTACACGTCGCACGACCGCAGACGTCGTGTCGTCCGACCGCAGATCAGTGGTGCCACCGACGCTGGAGCGACAGGTTCGAAATCATGACTGCAGCGACATGACGCTACGACGTGTCGGTACGACATGTCGCAACGTCACGTCCTCTGCTGCTGCTGTATGCGGTCATCTACGAACTCGTACCTTGACCCACGTATACACAGTCCAGGCGACCCGCAGCCATGCTTATGGCACTGTTGGAGCCGCCCCACTCCTTGCGCACCAGGGAAGTGCACTTTTTACGCATTGTTGCGTAAAAGCAATCTACATGGCGCATCTGCGAGAATCCCATAAAAATAAAAAACAAAAAAATACTTATTTCGCACTCTACTCAGTTTTAGAATTTTATCTAATTGTGATTACGAAAAAAAATATATATCGAAATGCTTTAGAATAGTACTAGAATTTTAATTTTTTTTTAACGTTATATTTTACATTAGGGTTACGTGGTGCGTTCGTGCTGGGGCCACTGCATAGCTATTCACAACAGTTCGATATAATTCCATGCCGAATTGAACATCAATAATATTGAAGGAGAACCCTCTAAACGCTGTTCACAAATCCAAAACCCGAAAAAGTTGACAGTTTAAACCAAATAGTTAAATGCTGTCGGGAGAACGCAAATCAGAAAACCGAAGATGTGTCGTTTTCGACTCGGAAAGCCGAATGGCTATTTCAATAGTTCCATCCAATTTCAGCTACCAGGTCAGATACATTTTTGGCACTATAGCATTTGCTCTAAGCCAGTTTATACAGGGTGAAATGGAAAACATGCGACAAATCGAAATGGGAGGTTGTACTCATCATTATGAACAACTTTTACTATGGGACCAAACTTGAAATCGCGAAAAAAATATCAGCTGTTCCCTACATTTATGTTCGCATAACTCGTCAAAATGTAGGGAGCAGCTGTTTTTTTTCCCGCGATTTCTGGTTTGGTCCCATAGTAAAAGTTGTTCATAATGATGAGTACAACCTCCCATTTCGATTTGTCGCATGTTTTCAATTTCAACCTGTAGTTATGTATAAGTCAATGACATATTTAATGCAATATAAAAATCTTCGCTAAAATTACCATATCATGTACCCCTACCCGATGGCTACTCCATCAGAATAGGGTCATCTAACTGTAGCTGTACCATCTGGTTCCCGTTGACTAGCACGCCATCCCGCAGTAGGAGTTGCACGTTCAGATCTGACAGCTCCTGAGAACAAAAACAAAAATATGGAAATTAACAGGGAATAATTTTGATTAATTAGTTTATAAATAACTAGCTGCGCCCCGCGGTTTCACCCGCATAAGTCTCGATCCCGTGGGAATATCGGGATAAAAACTATCCTATGTCCTTTTCCGGGACTCAAACTATCTCTATACCAAATTTCATCTAAATCGGTTCAGTGGTTTAGGCGTGAAGAAGTAACAAACATATAAACACACACACACACACACACACTCACAAACTCTCGCCTTTATAATATTAGTGTGATTAATAAATTAATAATATTAATAATTATTAATAATATAGTAGACTAGCTACCCGACCCTGCTTCGCATGGTTTTACAAATTGATGACAACACATCGATTGTTGTAAGTAAACTAAGTTTAATACTAATCTATTCTATACTAATAATAAAGCTGAAAAGTTGTTTTTTTGTTTTCACCCGCATAGGTCTCGATCCCGTGGGAATATCGGGATACAAACTATCCCATGTCTTTCACCGGGATGCAATCGATAGATTGGCAAATTTGGCAGAGAGATATCTCTGCCAAATTTTATCGAAATCCGTTCAGTGGTTTAGACGTGAAAAGTTAACAGACAGACAGAGTTACTTTCGAATTTATAATATTATAGTATGGATAAGTATACAACATTATTTTTAGTATATGCGAAACCCGAAACACGTGTCTAGTATTTTTATGTAAAGAATCTATGTACAAAATTTCAAAACTGTATCATGAATAATCACCAAGTTATAAGCTTGTTATGTTACCTGTTTGTCCGTATGAAATCATGGGCACCGCGCGGCGATTGTATTGTAATTAACGGGTGATAACATTTTCCATCACACTTGCAGGCTTTGGACTGTCGTAATGGTCAAGTGTAGGTAGTTATTATAATGTACTTTATTCGTAAATAAATGCAGCCGTAAGCTACGAATAAGTAATTACTTATTCGTAAGCCGTAAGTGATACAATGTAGTCAATGCGATTTGTTCAAAGTGGATGAAAAGTGTTAAACATCGCATTACTTAACCACAGCAGGCTGTAGGTACAAATAATAACTTTCTACAATTAACCATCTTGGCGTGTTTAAAAATGTTAATCATCACGGCAAAGCATTGTGTTCTGTTCAAAGCACTCTGATTGCTCCTCGTACCACCGCACTGCCACGGATACGTTATCACTGTTATCGTTGTTTCTGTGTACTGGACGTTTGTGTATGAGAAAGTCATGGTTACACGACACTTTTTACATACGATAGGTAAGTACACGATCAACCGAAACACAACTCGGCGGCCCGCGCGCTCGCGATTATGCAGTTGGACCCACGCGACACGTGCGCGCCAACCAGTGGTACCCGGGTGACTGAGGTTGCTGCACCCCCGCCCCGGTCGCCCCGCTCGCTGTGCGTCCGCGCCGCGCCATTGTGCGCGTATGGTACCTACTTAGTCGCTCCTCGGGGCACAGTATAATATACTCGGGGTGTCCAACTATTAACCTTTTTTAAATATTTTTGGGCCAAAATATAACATGGGGTAAAAATTATTGGAATCGATTCAGTTACTTATTCTGAACAAACTATATTCAGGTTTCGCATATACTAAAAATAATGTTGTATAAGTATGGATGTATAAATAGGCTTATTCCACTTTTCCCCCCTGAGAGAATCCCCCTCAGGGGGGAAATGTGGACTCTAATGTAAAAAATGTCCAGAAAGTCCCCTTGACATTTTGAGTTATTCCACTTTTCCCCCCTGAGAGAATCTGCATCAGGGGGGAAAACTGGACTCTAATGTAAAACAGATCCACAAATCCCCCTTTTCATTTTTGATTATTCCACTTTTCCCCCTTATTTTTAGTTTTAGTTTCTACGCTCGGCTCTTAAGTAAACTTTTTTTTTTCAAAGAACCTTGTTAATAAAATGTGATGAAGAGTAAAAACAAACACAAACAAACAGCGATGAGGGAAATCGGTTGATTTTAGCCAAAATAATAATTAAAACAGTTTAAACAAAGTACCTACCTAGAAATACTAAATTATTTAGCATAATAATCTCCCTGAAAGTTTCCCTTAATAGCAAGCATCACTTCACTGGATATAAAACAATTTTCAAGTTTTTCGGCAATTTGCAGAAAGTAAAAATGAAGTACAAAGATAATAAAAAGAAAATATAATATAAAACAATCACTTGTAGACGATACGGTTGACTAGTAATTAGACAGTTTACCAGTGCTGAAGGGTGTATTTACGACTGAGGTAAGCCGGAACAAAAAAAAATGTCAATAAACCGTTTCATTAAATTGGTTCCTATTTCGATCTACTTTTCTAAGGTATAAGCTTCATGCGAATCTGCGAAAAATGACAGTACCCAATTCATGTAATGCTAAACAACTGCTTATAATAATATGAATTCGTCAGATTATTAATATCTGTAAAACCCCCTTTATTCCATAAACTACTAGAATCTGAGGAAAGTAAACACAGCACGGCCTAACTCATTAGGTATGTGTTTCTTATTTTCAAAACATATCCTTGAAAACCATGTTTCCTCACAAAGCAAATAATCCGTTAATCAACAATTTACTGTTATTAATGCCATCCTAAAGATCCTAAAAAATTTACTCTAAATAAGTAATTTCAACTCAATAACTATCTACTTACCCCAAATACCAATTTTCAACGTATTTTCACTATACAGGCACATAAACAAAACAAACTTCAACTATAATTCTAATGGGTGTGTAACGGTTGATATAATAACAAAAAATCTAACGTTCACTTGACCTAATTTTAGTTAATATACTTTTGTTTAATATAATGATTAGGTGAACTAATGAATTGTTGATATAATTTCATTGTACCTAATTTCTTATGATATGATGAACTTTTCCTATAATCCTCATTTGACATAATATTCATTTAGTATATTATTCATTTACTATAATATTCATAATCTCTAAGTAACTTTTAATATAATTTAAGTTTTTTCTTCTTCGCCTTATACCCTATACGCCTGCCACCCTCAACTATTGTTACCAGGAGAAACTGGATGCAATCTGGACTTTAGGGCACCCCGACTCGGACAGGTTAGGTTAGAAGGGGATGGCGGGGTCGTGTGAGCGAGCGAAGCGAGCGAATAGACCCCGCCATCCCCTTCGTGGTTATTTTTTTATAAACCACCCAGAGTAGGAGCCCCGCGAAGCGGGGCTCCGTCGACTAAGCCCACCCTCGACCATGCATAGAATATTTTAAGGTTTGGTTTTGGTGCCATTTGAGTTAGGCTAGAACTGTGACCATTAAACATGAAAATTAGGCCAAAAGAACATTAGGTCAAATGAACGTTATATAAAAAGAATATTATATATATTGAAAATTATATAAAATGGACGTTATACTAAATGTTATTATATTAAAGGAAAATTATATGATATTAAACATTAGGTCATATGAGTTTAGGTTATTTGATATTATAGCACATGAAAATTATATTATATGAACGTTATTTCAAGTGAAATTAGTGCATTTGTTATTATACCAAACATTACACACCCAATTCTAATACTAAATAGTAAATACTACACACTAATCACCAATAATAAATTCAATGAAGAAACTCCTCCGAAACGGCTTGACCGATTTTTATGAAATTTTTTGTGTATATTTGGTAGGTCTGAGAATAGGTCGCAGGCTATTTTATTAAATATTTTTGCAAAAAAACGTTTGCGGAGTCAGCTATTCATACTCGTACTACAATAATTATATAGTATAAATCCGAAAGTATGTCTGTCGGTCTGTTACCTCTTCACGCTTAAAACGCTGAACCGATTTAGATGAAATTTGGTATCCCGTGAAAGGACATAGGATACTTTTTATCCCGATATTCCCACGGGATCGCTACTTGGGCGGGTGAAACCGCGGGTCGCTGAATATTATAAATGCGAAAGTGAGTTTGTTACGCCCGCTCCTGCATTCTAGGTTATCTAGGTAAAATATCTGGCGGGGCCCGCAGTAAATATTTTGGCAACCAGCACCGGCAAACAAATCGGCGCCAATTTTAAGACCTCAGGGGGGATTTCTGGACGTTGTTTTTTTTGAGTCCAGTTTTCCCCCCTAAGGGGGATTATCAGGGGGGAATTCTGGACTTTGTTTTTTTACATTCCAGTTTTGCCCCTCGAGGGGCATTTTTGGGGGGGATTTGTGGAATAAGTATTTTTTTCGATTCCACTTTTCCCCCCTAAGGGGGATTCTCAGGGGGGAATTATAGACTTTTCTTTATAGATTCAACTTATCCCCCTCAGGGGGGATATTAGGGGGGATTTGTGGAATAAGCCGTATAAATATAGTTGTAACATAACATCGTGAAGGGGCACAGGTGAATAACATAACAACATTACAAAAATTACGTAAACATGCAAAAAGCCAACGTCACGCGGTGTTCCCAGGCGGTCACCCATCCAAGTACTGACCGCGCCCGATGTTGCTTAACTTCGGTGATCGGACGAGAACCGGTGTATTCAACGTAGTATGGACGTTGGCGACAGCAATAACGAAATTATCAATCTGTATCCATTAACAAAGAGTGACGTCACATTTTTGTGGTCTAGAATCATGTGCTAAATTCAAGGTTACAGTTTGGCATGGTTGCAGTTATATTGTTACACTTTTCATAGTAATTTTGTTAATAATCATAGTATATGCATTTATTTTTTATTTAATACTTCAAGCACATAAATGTACAGAGGCGGACTTAATGTCATAGGCATTTTCTACCAGTCAACCTTTGGGTGATGCAGAGACAAACAGTGGTAGGTGTAATCATGAAAATTGAGGAATAAATATTTTAAACATAAAGATACGCATAAACCTATTAAAACTATAAACATAATATACATATTATATCTCAGTAGCTGTCTCGGCAAACGCCTCAAAATTAATAAGAACGCATGTATGAGAAAATGAATTAGCTTCATAATTTTTTATTTTATAAATTTTCCCCATGTTTTAATAGTTATTCTGCTATTCGGGGGGGCGGAGAGAAATCTAATAAATCAAAGATCATAACAATCGGTCCACCCGTTCTAATGTTATAAATGGTGTAAATGACCCGACTTTGCTTTATTTATTTAGATTACATAATTATAAATATAAGCACAAATAAATATACTAAAAAGAAATCAGCTTCTTGCGAATGTGCTCGCGAACGTTAACTTTAAAGAATAATCGGTTGCTTGCCATCCTGATTTCCTGGGGGAGAGTATTCCACAGAGAGAAAGACTGAACGAAGAAGGAAGAGTGAATGAAGTTTGTGCGGTGAGTGGGACATTAGAGAAGACGATTGTGTGATATAATAAGGTAGTTATAGGTAAGATAGTTATAGGCAGAAAATATAGAATGTCACCTGCTACGTGACACTTGTACTATAAGCGATTAGGGAGAAGAGTGGGGCGCGTCTTCGTGGACCGCGCTATCTGTATCAAGGAGTGACTAAACTAACATTGCTCACTAAATATAGGTGTGAAAAAAACACCCGTATAACAAAAATTACATTAAAACGCAAAAAGCCAACGTCACGCGGTGTTCCCAGGCGGTCACCCATCCAAGTACTGACCGCGCCCGATGTTGCTTAACTTCGGTGATCGGACGAGAACCGGTGTATTCAACGTAGTATGGACGTTGGCGATAGCATCAACGAAATTATCTACCTGTATCTATGAACTAGGATGTTGATGAAGAAGGGGAAGGCGAGTAACAATATGTGAAGACTAGAGGCGCCCGCCTTGTTACATAGAACATTTAAATCAAAATGGTGAAATGTTGGCTTACATAACACCTCTGCCTACATCTTCGGAAAAGGCAGACTTGTTGTTGTTGATAACTTTATGGTTAAAAAATGTAATAACATCATTCATTATTGGTGGATACAGATTGATAATTTCGTTGTTACTTTCGCCAACGTCCATACTACGTTGAATACACCGGTTCTCGTCCGATCACCGAAGTTAAGCAACATCGGGCGCGGTCAGTACTTGGATGGGTGACCGCCTGGGAACACCGCGTGACGTTGGCTTTTTGCGTTTTAATGTAATTTTTGCTATGTGGGTATTTTTTTTTACACCCATATTTAATGAGAAATGTTAGTTTAGTCACTCCTTGATACAAATAGCGCCATCCACGAAGACGCGCCCCACTCTTCTCCCTAATCGCTTACAGTACAAGTGTGCAACATTCCGCTTGTGTTTTAGTTTTGTCGATACACAGTAATTACTTATTAGGGGTAATTAGTGTGTATCAAAAAACTAAAACGCTAGCGGAATTAACTAGCGATAACCACTAGCGATTAGTAAGAAGAGTGGAGCGCGTCTTCGTGGCGCTATCTGTATCAAGGAGTGACTAAACTAACATTTAGCTATGTAAACAGAACCCAGCATTGCATATATATGTATGCTGTCACGCCCTTTATACCTGGAGGCTTTTATTTGGTCAGTATATTTTTTTTTTGTTTACGTTTTTAATTTTAATTTTTTTCTTGAGTATGTTTAGTGTTTATTGTATTTGTTGGTATAATATTGGCGTGGCTAGCTAACCTATGGCAAATAATTTAATTTAAGGTTATATGTCCTGTAATGTTAATTTCTTTGCATACTTAGTATTGTATACAATTAATTATTTTCTAACTGAACAGACAGCTGTGCTGCTGTGAAGTTTGTTCCGCCACTTCTTCTCCCCAGCGAAAGCACTAGGAAGTGGCGAAGGGCGGGCGTTTTGGGGGACTGGCTTTTGTAATTTCTACGTTCGAAAAGTGCTGATTCTCAGCCTAGTCAAAAATCATTTATTCAAATGACTTTTGATTTTTATTTTATTTTGTTTCTCACTAAATATGGGTGTTTTTTTTTCGCCTCACATCATAAGACCCTATGATGCGAGGCGAAAAAAACGCCCACATAACAAAAATTAAATTAAAACGCAAAAAGCCAACGTCACGCGGTGTTCCCAGGCGGTCACCCATCCAAGTACTGACCGCGCCCGATGTTGCTTAACTTCGGTGATCGGACGAGAACCGGTGTATTCAACGTAGTATGGACGTTGGCGAACGCAATAATGAAATCATCAATCTGTATCCACCAATAACGAGTGATGTCATTACATTTTTCAACCATAGATCATCATCATGCATCATATTCCTGTCCTTTTCTTGTCCCATACTACTTGTGGTCGGCGCAACACGTTTTCATCTTTCATTCCGCCGCCAGCCGTCACTCCTTCCTCTTTCATATCATTCCTCACACAATCCATCCATCTTTTATTTGGTCTTCCTCTCCATCCATAACTAACCTTGTTCATAGATACTGATCATAGATATATGAAAGAAGGAGATGTGCGCGGTAGTTGAAAATGTATCAGAACCCGATGTCGCTAGGTTTGCCCCACCACCGCGCCACTACTACAGATGTAGTTTAGTAAAAGCAATAGATATAAAGTCGCGCACACTCTTGCAATTCATAAATCAGAACGTACTACACAATCAATTATAAACCTTAACTCATCAAACACAGCGTGCATTTTACCATGCACCGTACAACTCACTCACACAAAAACATCTATCGCTATCGTTGTGCTGTGCAAAAGCAATTTATTTTACACATACGCTAGTGATTGACTAAATCGGAAAGTTATCGACTCTTTAATTAATTATTGTACTAAGAAAAATAAAGGGTCATGAAAATAAAATAAATAAAAAACTATATGTCCAGAACATATTATTATATTATAAATCAATAAAAAGTAGCTAAAAAAATTATTGAAGTTAATAAAAAAAATTAACATTATTTTTCATTTTCTCAAGGGCCTTCCAACCATTTAAACGCCATCTTTTCAGGTCTTCTATAAACCTATAATAGCAATATATTCGTTGAGCAATCGACGTTGTTGTCGATAGCCTACGTTAGTGGACATTCATAACCACATCACTATCTCGCCGCAAGACACAGCGGCTGTACTATGCGACGCTCGGCGACAATGAAGTATCGTTTTGTAATTTTTACATTGCTTGCTGTTCACTTAACGACATACTGAGTGGCTAGTGGTTAAGAAGCAATGTATTTGCTGCAAAAATAGTACAGCCGCTGCGATATTTGAAAACAAAAATAACGTAGTAAAAGCAAGAAATATTTTACGCTTTGTTGTTTTTCATGATTTTAAAGACAAATGCAGTAAAATACTTTTACTTATATATGGTAAGTGATTCCACGAGATACGAGGATTTTATTTTGACTTCGTTTTTTACAGGAAACCACTGAACAACTCGGTATTTTTATATTTTATCACGATCACAGTCAAAAGCGCACTAGTTCGCGGAGACGGCCATTCGCCTAGTACAAGCGCATGTTGCTCATGCCGCGTGGACACAGACACGCCCCCTTGCCACTTCTCCTGTTTTTTACATTTCTATGATACTGATTGATAATTTCGTTGTCGCTATCGCCAACGTCCATACTACGTTGAATACACCGGTTCTCGTCCGATCACCGAAGTTAAGCAACATCGGGCGCGGTCAGTACTTGGATGGGTGACCGCCTGGGAACACCGCGTGACGTTGGCTTTTTGTAAATTTACGTAATTTTTGTAATATTTGTGCATTATTTATGCAATTCTACATACATCTTCGTGGAACAAAAGACCTTTTTTTATCCCCCGACAAAAACAGAGGGGTGTTATAAGTTTGACGTGTGTACCTGTGTGTCTGTGCCATCGTAGCTCCCAAACGGCTGAACCGATTTTGATATTTTTTTGGTTTTGTTTCAAAGGTTATTTTTTTATTGGATAGCAAAATACTGAAATTAAATAAATTAGTTTATTCTGTAAATATGATAACACAATCACTTTAAGGGTCTGTGTACACCACGTTTTTTAAACGCGCCGTTGACGCGCGTTTGTAGCGATACAGACGCGATACGCACGCGAGTCAGACGCAGCCTGTAGACCTTGTGTAGGATAAAAGCGCGCCGTCGACCCACGTTTCTAAAGCGCGCGTCAACGTCGCGTTTAAAAAACGTGGTGTGCACAGGCCCTTTCACGTCATATTCATCACGTTCACGTTCGTCGTTTAGTCAGCATAACGTCAACGCCGGCTGTTGCTGAAAACTAGCGCTGGGGCTCTGTCTCACATAGGGTCGTAGCATTATGCTGAGCGATGGCCATTTTGCGTGGCTGTAAGGCATATTTTCCCCCAACTTGTTATGTTTGTGTACGTTCTGTGTCACGTTTACCGCAAATAAACAAAGGAAGAAATGGCAAAACCAACTCAGGGGCCAGCCTGTTTTGAAGTCCAGACACAATCTTGGTCAGATCATGTGGCAATAGGCGGTCCACATGATAGTTCATAGTCACAGTCGCCTATGGACATCTACAATACCAGAGGGGCAATTCTCGTAATTTTAAGAACGTCCACAGTCTGATCTCAGTCTCAATCTGTCAAAAATGCCTCTAATCCATACTTACTAATATTGTAAATTCGAAAGTACCTCTGTCCGTCTGTTACCTTTTCACGCCTAAACCGCTAAACCGATTTAGATGAAATTTGGTATAGAAATAGCTTGAATCCCGGGAAAGGACATAGGATACTTTTTATCTCGATATTCCCACGGGATCGAGACTTATGCGGGTGAAACCGCGGGGCGCAGCTAGTACGTTATACAATCCACTCAACTTTAATTTTGCTCCACAACGACGTATCGTCGCAATCAGTGATAGTAACTTCCCGGACAAGTTCCTTTACAAAGGAGCTTTACTACTAAATGTAAGTAAATACATAACATAATCACCTCGCCACCAACAACGGGGTAGCAAGAGTTGTCGTGTGGCACCGCCTCACCTCGCTGCAGTATCTTGGGTCGCCGCGGGTTTTTAGCGATGCCGCGACCTCGACGGGCCGGCTGAAAATCTTCCACTGGAATTGTTTTAAAAGCATCTTGTAAGTTAACTAAAACCACAGAATACTTAAAGTACTACGTACAGAAAGGCCACTCCCTTCCCCGCACTAACATCAGTTACCGCACCTCACCCCGCACTTCGAGGTTACCGTCGCAGTTCTTTAACAAGAGCGCTCGCAAACACAAGTACCTCACGCACACATTCATACGTATACAAACGTCATTTTTTAATGTAGTAGTAGTAGGTAATTATTTTGCGAGCGTTGTATGGAGTGTCCGGGGTGTGCTAAAACTGAGAAATATGACAGACAAACTCGATGATTTGCAAGTGTTAAAATTATAAAAAACCGAGTGTGCTTATGACCACACGACTGAAGTGAAACTTCAAACGTATTTGGCTATGAGAGGAAGAGAGAAAGAAAATGTGCGCGCGCACTGCTTTCCCTTGCTTATATCCCCCACTCAACTCCCGTTCGCCTCGCCCGATCACACTTTTCGTAACGCTTACGTCACGCGTTCGCCAGCTTACTCCCCAAGTCAAGCGTGCGTAAAGAAGTTTCACTTCAATAAACAAAGCGTAGCGGCGGGCGGCACTGCCGATTTTGGCGATGCGGTGCCGCAACGCGGTTATGTGTTTCGGCCCTAAGTCAAGATTGTTTGTTGGCACGTCATGGCCGCATGAAATATTTATTTGGAAAAAATGGCACGTGGATGTATAGAGGTTCGCCATCCCTGGTATATAAGCACAGTCTGTTACTAATTACTAACAACTTATGGACTTACTTATACTCCATAGGCTTAGGTAGTTAAATAAAGGTAAACAAAAAACCACGTGACTTAGTTAACTGACTAAACGTAACACCAGTCTATTCAGTTGTAATGCTAGGTTACAGCTGTTCTCTTCCATTTAGCAACGTTATAATTAATTAATAACGTTGCTACATTGAAAAGTACAGCGTGAGGAAACCGGCATGGTCTAGAACCGAAAATTCGTAGACATCACATGTCTTCGAATTTTTTGTTTTTGGGTTGGTAGCCCGCACTGGGCCCGCGTGGTGGATAACTGCCCACTTTCTTTCACAGATAGGAGGCCTGTGTCCCAGCAGTGGGACCATTATAGGCTGATTATGTATGAACGACTTTTACTATGCGACCAACTCTGAGATATCTTAAAAGAAATATCAGAAATGGTTTACATACACATACGTGCGGGCATAGGTTTGATGCACGCGACGTGTGTGCGCGGCACGTTGTTCAGAGCTGAGAGTGCGCGTGCGCACGAAGGTATCACGCCCGTGGAGCCCTGCAATAAGCACACACATATTAAATTAAACTTAGATATCGATGTTTCGTCATGTTGTAAAAAACGTGCTAAGCCGGGGCGGGTCGCTAGTGTACAGAGGCCAGCACATCAAGCCACCTGAAACTGTCAAGTTTTCCCAATCAACTTTGAACCTTATACTTTAGCGATAAAGTTGAAAATCTATCAAAGAAATTTGACAGATTGTAGTAGCTTGATGTGCTGGCGTCTGTACTTATAATGCTCTTTACATAACAACCTACCTTCGCGAAGGACACCTTAGTGATATCTATTAGTTTATCGTGTGGAACGTTTTGTGCAGCGAGCGCCTTCAGTACTTCTTCAGACGACGGGTTCAGGCCTTCCATCTGAAAATTGTAATACTTATCTATACTAATAATAAAGCTAAAAAGTTTGATTGTTTGAACGCGCTAAACTCTGGACTACTGGTCCTATTTGAAAAATTTTTTTCGCATTTGATAGCACAATTCTTGAGGAAGGCTATAAGCTATTTACATCACGCTATGACCAATTGATCTAGATTGATCCATAAGTGTTGCTATGCAATTATTGCTCAAAATATTGTCCGTGTAAGAGCACCTTAATGGATGAATCTGGATCAATTAAATGGAGCAATCTGGAGCAACAGCAATAAAATGCGGCAATTGTTTCGGGAATATTGCTTCTAATTGCGCCATGTTTTATATTTCTCAATGTCGCCAATATGAGTTGCTGAATATCCAATCGGTTTGGAAATTTTTTAGTCAATTTTCTTTCTACCCGCCGCCATTTTCTTTCTTTGTTTTTTTTTTATTTTTTTCTTTCATGATCACAAGCCGCCGTTGAAAGCAAAACTTCGTCCATGGCCAGAGATTGTTCAATGAATTCCGGTGTATGAACGTATTGACTTGTATGGCCTAGTTTTTTAAGTTGCTCCGTATTGCATGGTATTGTGTGGCCGTACCTCTGGCTGCTACATGTAGCCATCGCCCTAAATTGCTGGATGTAGTCGTGACGTCATAGTTGACGAGAATTGACCAGGATTGAGCAATTTTAGTTGCCCGTGTAAACGCACTATAGTAGGTCTCAGACACAGATCAACAATTAAAACTCAGCGTGGAGCTGTATCTACCTCCGCAACATCGGGCAATAATCATTTCATTTTGACAATTCATTCGATAGACATTTAGTGTCAAGTAAACGAAGCAAGAAAGAAAAGAAAAGGACAAAAAATATGAAAAAGAAACGGTCACCTCTACAACTACAATAGTAGCAGGATGTTTGAGCCGCAGGTGCGTGCGCAGGTCGGAGCGGATACGGAAGCGCTTGGGGCAGCGGCCGCACGCCCACGCGCGCACTCCGGTGTGGATCAGGCGGTGGTTCCGCATAGCTGTGGACCTGTGATGATGAGGAAATGACTCACGAAAACACGTAAATTTTTCTGTAGGTACCATACATCAGTGGCGTGCATCGCATATAGACATATAAGCAGTGCCTACCTCGATATATCAACCTAAGCCTGTCAATTACATTTTAGTGTGTGTGCCCCACTATTAAGAAACTCACAAAAATATCATACCTAACAAAAAAACAAAATCTTCATACAAACACGCGCGGCAGTAGGCAGTCGCCGGACGGCCTACTCGGCTCCCGTACTATTCGCACATTGTCATTGGTCTTTACTCGTTCAAGTTAATACGACAAAATTAAAAATTCGTACGTCTCACGCGTAATACCATGACGTTTGACCTTTGCAATTTATCACCCTTAAATAGGCATGCCTAGTCAAATAAACACACTTTTTTTTCTGATTAGTGACCGCGTTTGCCTATACTAGACCCGGTCTAGTGCCTACGTATTCTGAAAACCAATCAATGCACGCCACTGCCATACATCTTGACTGTGCCAACATGGCACATAAGGTTTACATTTGCCTGTGTCGAACGAGCCAACAAACAACTTTAACGCCAACAAATAAAGTTCAGTTTGCGCAACAATAAGAACCTCCTTTTTTAAAGTCGGTTAAAAAAAAAGACTTTCAATAGAACAAGTAATTATGAATTTATCTTAATTCACAATAATAAGTTGATGTTCATTTTAGTAATAGACCATAGTCTATGGCGTGCGCGCGTCGCGTATTTATGGTCCATAGATACGCGACGTGCATAGCCCGTAGAATGCGGGCGCATCGGTCGGTGCATAGCCCGTAGAATGCGGGCGCATCGGTCGGTGCATAGCCCGTAGAATGCGGGCGCATCGGTCGGTGCATAGCCCGTAGAATGCGGGCGCATCGGTCGGTGCATAGCCCGTAGAATGCGGGCGCATCGGTCGGTGCATAGCCCGTAGAATGCGGGCGCATCGGTCGGTGCATAGCCCGTAGAATGCGGGCGCATCGGTCGGTGCATAGCCCGTAGAATGCGGGCGCATCGGTCGGTGCATAGCCCGTAGAATGCGGGCGCATCGGTCGGTGCATAGCCCGTAGAATGCGGGCGCATCGGTCGGTGCATAGCCCGTAGAATGCGGGCGCATCGATCGGTGCATAGCCCGTAGAATGCGGGCGCATCGATCGTATCATCCAATTTGTCCGCATTTTACGTCATACGAAATCGTCAAGGACCAAATCCTTGTACGTACACAATTCTTATTTGCGATTCGTACGATTCAGCGCGCTTTGGTGTTAATAAATGTTGTTTTCTTTTCTAAAAATACCTACTCACACTCACCTCCTAAACGCAACTCCGCAGACGTCACAAGGATAGGGTCTCTCCCCTGTATGTACCCTCAGATGTTCATTCCGCATAGAGAGCGTCCGAAAGGCGTGTCCGCAGACGGGACACGCGTGCGGACGGCGTGGACATGTCCCCTCTGTGGTCGATGTCTTGTTGCAGGATAGGCAGGACTTATCGTCTTTGCCGTGGACTTCTCTAGGATGGGGATAAGTGATAATGATAAATGATTTTATATCTTTAAGAAGGTTTGTACAAACACTTCAACCCCCGTAAACAGTCACGTTTCCGAGATATTAACGTTCAAGATGATCACGGGACATCCATATTTTTTTGAACTTCCGTATGTACAGTCAACAAAAGAGAAGTATGCAGGATCGTCGGATATAGTTGAAGTTTAGTAAGAAACCGATGGATGTTGTCGACTGAAATTTAATTTGATAAATGAGCTGTTTGTTTTCTATTAATAAAATTAAATTTTTTTCGAGAACATCCTTCGGTTTCTTACTAAACTTCAACTATATCCGGCGATCCTGCATAGGTTCTTATCTCTTTTGTTGACTGGCTCTCTTGTTGCTTAGATGTTTGAAATTCTCGATAAGTTTAAAGTAACCAAATACGTGGCCGCCATTTTGAAAAAAAATAATGAAACATGAAGATTACTTTTTTTATTTATTATAGTTAGTAAACTGTAAACAGTTGGAGCTTGGCCATGTGTGATCATGTTCTTACTAAATGTGTCCTAGACTAGCAATCTTTTTCTCCCTCAGGTGCCGTATTATGACGGTCTAATGCCATCGTGATCCCAGTGTATGAGAGAGACGGAGCTATACATGACCGATAGTACCGTCCCTTTTCCGCACAGGAATCATGATTGCATTAATACTTCGTAATACGGCACCTGCCCCCTTATTCATAAACACTCGATATGCTTCCGTATCGTATCGAACATCAATCATTGTTATCGCAGGAGTCTTCTCAACGCTTTTCACAAGTCCAAAACCCGAAAATTTTGTCAGTTTAATCCAAATAGACACCCGCTATTCTTCCAACAGCTATTTTCTGTTGAGGGGAAGTCAAATCAGGTTATCGAAATGTCAGGTGTTCGATACGATAGCCTGTCGTATGGTTGTGAATCAGGGCTCTGTACAGTAACAAAAAACGGTCACTTACTTGACGTGTTTGTGCAGATCAATCGCGTGCGTGAATGTGGCGTGACAATGGGAACACGCTCTGCCTGTAGATTCTGACTCTGTATTCACATACATTCCTGTTTTAGACAGACAAAATCAAATGAAATAAAAATAAAACACAGTTCCATTGTGTATAGAAACCAGCCAGACATAAATTGATTACAAAGATGATCTCGCTTTCCGAGCATATGGAATAAGGACTCAATAAATATAAATAACTAGCAGCGCCCCGCGGTTTTACCCGCGTAAGTTTCGATCCCGTGGGAATATCGGGATAAAAAGTATCCTATGTCTTTTCCCGGGACTCAAACTATCTCTATACTAAATTTCATCGAAATCGGTTCAGCGGTTTAGGCGTGAAAAGGTAACATACAGACAGACTACTTTCGAATTTATAATATTAGTATGTATATGGATTTACCGACATATAGCATGACCTTGATAGAGGTGCGTCATCATCTGCCAAGCCTTTTCCCAACTAACTTAATTATTTTTATTAAGACTAGTTAAGACTCTCAATTCAACCCAATTTTCTCGCAACTATACACCGTTTCTTGCAGAAAAAAAAAACCTACGTGATACTTGCCAGGACCCCCCTCTCCCCCACGTGAGATTGGGTGAGAATCGGCTTGACCCCCTCCCCCCCCCCCCAACGCCTCACGTAATTAGCGGATGCCCCCTTATCAGATCGTCACACCACCTTCGCCGTGGTCTACCTCGACGGCGACGTCCTCCCTCAGGCGTCCAGTGAGTGATCTTTGCCCATCTCTCCGGGTGCATTCGTGAGACATGTCCGGCCCACTCCCACCTCATAATTATGTGTAAAACTAGCTGTGCCCCGCGGTTTCACCCGCATAAGTGTCGACCCCGTGGGAATATAGGGATAAAAAGTAGCCTATATGTTAATCCAGGGTGTCAGGTACGGGGGTGCAGGATTGTCTGAACGGGTTACCGCTATCCCGGAACAAAGGGCTAAGGAAGGAACACGGATGGGTTTTAGTCAGTAAGAGTCACACTCCCTTCCACTCCACCCAGAGCGGGAGGAGTCATTTTTTTTTTTTTTTTTTATTTATTTTTTTTTATTTGAAATGGGCTTGCTCTTGACTCTAGCCTAGGTCAAAGTCATTTGATGATTTCCCATCCATAAAAAAAAGGGTGTCAGTGTCCATACAAAATTTTATCAAAATTAATCTAGCCGTTTGAGCGTGAAGAAGTAACAAACATATAAACACACACTCACAAACTTTCGCCTTTATAATATTAGTGTAAAATATTCTTACCTGGTTTAGAATAAGCTCGTACATTTCCATCGCTGTGTTCTTTCCTACGATGTTTGTATAAAGCAGTTTTGTTGGGCAACACCTCGTCACAATCCCGACATGGTATCCTAAAAGAAAATGAATGGTTAAGGGATGAATTTTCAAAATTCCTTCGTGCTGTCTTTCTAAGGAACCCTTGCGCAAAATTTCATGCCTCTAGATACCAACGGTTTAGTCTGTCAGCGAATGAATCATCATCATCATCATTTCAGCCAAAAGACGTCCAGTGCTGGACATTGGCCTCCCCCAAGCACCTTCCCTTCGACCGGTTTTGTGCTTCTTGCATCCAACGGGTTCCTGCGGCCTTCACAAGGTCGTCGGTCCACCTTGTGGGAGGCCTTCCAACGCTACGTCTTCCGGTATGCGGTCGCCACTCCAGAACCATTTGGCCCCATCGGCCATCTGTTCAGCGAGCAATGTGCCCTGCCTACTGCTACTTAAGCGAATAAATAAATTTAAGATTTTTATTATACCTATAATCATCCCTGTTGCTCTTGTTGGTGGTTCCAGGGTCGTCGGCTCCAGACTTGCAGTGAAACTTCTTACGATGATACGCCAGGCCCCAACTGTGTTGCATACAAATTGTTCTCAGTGGCTATATAAGGTCCCATTAAAATAGATGGACAAACTTTTAGAAATCATTCAGACCACCAAATTATGGACGACTAGCTGCGCCCCGCGGTTTCACCCGCGTCCCGCGTCAATGTCGATCTTCGTGGGAATATCGGGATAAAAAGTAGCCTATATGTTAATCTAGGGTGTCAGCTACCTCCATAAATTTTTTAATCAAAATTGGTCCAGCCGTTTGAGCGTGAAGAAGTAACAAACATATAAACACACACACCCACAACCGTTCGCCTTTATAATATTACTGTGATAGTGTGATGGTAAAAAAATATAATAAGAAAAACGCATTAGATAGTACTAACAAGAAAAATAATCAGCTAACGAAAATACACTAATGTGCCGGCAATTTATTATTTTTGGTCAAAATAAAATCACTTTAATTAGTGTTATTACGTTATTATGATAATAGATGGCGCCACGTGTATAAAGAATTGAAAATAGTTAGGATAGGATTTCACGCGGACGAAATCCCGGGCAGCAGTTAGTTAATAATAAAAAGGTATACTTTACCTGTTAGGAAATGTTAATTCGCACTGGTTACATTTGTACAGAAAGTTGTCATTCGCGTGTTTCATCCGTCTGTGTACTTGTAGGTACGTCCAGTGTAGGTACGAGCGGCCACAGTCCTTAGAGATAAACATTAAGAACCTGATTTACTGTCTCCGGAGAAGGACTATCTACCAGATAATTTAAGAAATGAAACTGTCTTATGTTGGGGTCAGCTTCCAGTCTAACTGGATGCAGCTGAGTAGCAGTATTTTACATGGAGCGACTGCCTATCTGACCTCCACAACCCAGTTACTGGGTAAAACGATAAGACTGGTTGTCAGACTTTCGGACTTCTGACTGCCCGTAACGACGGTCAAAGATCTACGAATGACAGCCGGTACCAAAGGCTTAACGTGCTTTCCGAGGCACGGAGGGGTCTCGGTATGAAAAGATGGTCACCCATCCACAGACCAACCGCGGCAAGCGTAGCTTAACCTGATCGATCGACCTGTTTGGCTGTTATTATTTAGCTACGAGCGAGCGAAGAAATAAAACTGTATTTGTTTAAAATGATCTGCTAGACATAATTTGTCTAGCAGATCATTTTAAACAAATATAGTCTAGAGCAAGTTATTATGAGAGCAGTGGTGGCCCCATGGTAACGGTCACGACATACGTGTTGTACAGTCAACAAAAGAGATAAATATACAGGATCGTCGGATACAGTTGAAGTTTAGTAGGAAACCGATGGGTGTTTTCGTATAAAATTTAATTTTATTATCAGAAAACAAACAGCTCATTTATCAAATTAAATTTCAGTCGACAACATCCATCGGTTACTTACTAAACTTCAACTATATCCGACGATCCTGCATACTTATCTCTTTTGTTGACTGTACGTAGTGGGATCGAACCCGAGCAGGCGCTTTACTTTGTGTAAATAATTTCATCACCACTGCTCTCAAAACGGTGTAGGAAAACATCGTGAGGAAACCAGTCGTCTGAAAACCAATGCACGCCACTGCATTGGCGTGCATTGGTTTTCAGAATAGGTAGGCACTAGGCCGGGTCTAGTCTAGGCAAACGCAATCACTAATCAGAAAAAAAGTGAGGTCAAAAGTGTGGTTTTTTGAGTAGACATGCCTACTTAAGGTTGATAAATTGCGAAGGTCGGACGTCATGGGGCGTACGCGTGAGACGTACGTATTTTTAATTTTGTCGTATTAACTTGAACGAGTAAAGACCAATGACAATTTGCTAATAGTACGGGAGCCGAGTAGGCCGTCCGGCGACTGCCTACTGCCGCGCGTGTTTGTATGAAGATTTTGTTTTTTGTAAGGTATGATAATTTAGTGAGTTTCTTAATTGTGGGGCACACACACTAAAATGTAATTGACAGGCTTATGTTGATATATCGAGGTAGGCACTGCTTATATGCCTATATGCAATGCACGCCACTGCCAGCATGTCGTAGAACAAAAAATTCCGAGACATGTGACATCTACCAACCCTCACTGGGTTTTTTTTTATAAGGCTGCGTTTCCACCAGAGATTTTTACACACATCCCTCGCTACACATCCTCGCTCACCTCTGGTGAAAACGCAGCCTAAGGCTGAGGCCAAACGAGCGTAATTTTTTGAGCTGTAAGTCGCGTAAAATGAGTCGCGGAATTTACGCTGCAATCGGTTTCATACTAAAGTCCTGTTTGTACCACACGGCGACGCAAAATGAGTTGTCTGCTGACTCACGCGCGTTATTTCTACCGAATTGCGCTCGGGGTGAGGGAGGTTAGCGAGGCAAGCGTCAGTTATATTACAGAATGCGACCGAAGTTACGTCCGTCCGTCTGGCAGACGCGACTCACAACTCAAAAAATTACGCTCGTTTGGCCTCAACCTTAAGGTGCGCTTACACAGGCAGCTAAAATTGCTCAATCCTGATCAATTCTCGTCAACTATGACGCCACGACTACATCCAACAATTTAGGGCGATTGCAACATGAGCAACCTGTTGCCAGAGGTACGTCCACACAGTACCATGCAATACGGAGCAACTTAAAAAACTAGGCCATACAGGTCAATACGTTCATACGCTGGAATTCATTGAACAATCTCTGGCCATGGACGAAGTTTTGCTTTCAGCGGCGGCTTGTAGTGCTTTTGTGATCATGAAAGAAAAAAAAATACATTGAAAGAAAATGGGGGCGCCATTTTCTTTCTATGTATTTTTTTTTTTTACTACTAGGTAGGAAGAAAATTTACTAAAAATTTCCAAACCGATTGGATATTCGTCAACTCATATTGACGACATTGTGAAATATGAAATTTATGGCGCAATTAGAAGCAATATTCCCGAAACAATTGCCGCATTTTATTGCTGTTGCTCCAGATTGCTCCACTTAATTGATCCATTAGTGTTGCCAAGCAATTATTGCTCAGAAAATTGCCCGTGTAAGAGCACCTTTAAGACTGTTTTAGCTTTGACAAGCCGTCGGCTTCTGTCACTTCTGTGTTACCTCGCACAGGAAGTGTTTGACGACAGGAAAGTCGCCGTATCCTAGTATGCCAGTGGCAGAGCGGGCGGAGGACTCGGCATCAGCTTGTGCGGGGCCGTCGGCTTGTTTCTTAGCGTCGGCTAGCGAGCGTTTGTAGAAGCCGTGCGTTGTTTTGTGGGTTGTGCATCTGTAGAGAAGACGACATTAAAAAAGAAAAAAAAAAAAACAGTCGCACTTCAGAGTGCCGACAGAAGTGAAAACAAAACAAAAACAGAATACTATGCCAGCACTCACTGACATATCGGATATACATTCAAACCGAGTACATCCCGAGGAGAGCCGAACACATCCGAAGCGGTGTCGTGATGATGTCTTCCACACACACACACACACACACACACACACACACACACTCACAAACTTTCGCCTTTATAATATTAGTGTGAAGAATTGATTATGACCCAGTATATGAATAGTACACAAACCTGGAATAAGTAGCGAAGCTAACTTTACAGATGTGGCAAGTGAAGGGATTTTTGATTCCTTTGTGTATCGCACGGTGCGTGTTCAGACCGCTTTCCAAATAGAAAACACTAGAACAAAACAAAATTTAGGGTAAACTGTGTGTGTTAACAACTTGTGGCTAAGTGTTAACAGCCGCGCTTGCCGCGGTTGGTCCGTGGATGGGTCATCATCGATCATCTTTACATACCAAGACCCCTCCGTGCCTCGGAAAGCACGGCTGGCATACGTGGATCTTTGACAGCCGTTACGTTTCGTCAGAAGCCCGTAAGTCTGACAACCCCTCTTACCAAGGGGTATCGTATTACCTAGTAACTGGGTTGTGGAGGTTAGATAGGCAGTCGCTCCATGTAAAATACTGGTATTCAGCTGCATCCGGTTAGACTGAAAGCCAACCCCAACATAGTTGGGAAAAGGCTAGGCAGATGTGTGTGTTGCCAGGCTAAATTAATTAATTTTTCAAAGGTTTTAAAAGGAGTCGTGTCTAAAGGAGGTAATTTCTAGAAAACTGTTTTTTTATGGCATTTATTTCATCGATCCCCAAATATTTTTCCATTTTGATTTCCTCAAAGTATTTTTGACTTACCTCAGCCAAGTATCTGCCACCAACTTGGATGTAGGGAGCGCTTGGTCACAGTTCTAATCTAACCCTTTTGGTCGAAATGCCGATAGGAAAAAAGACGCATCTAACATTTTTTCCAGATTTGAGTTACATAAATTGCCGGAATCAGAAAAAAAAGGCGCATCTGCCTGTATTTTTAATATTTTTCTAACTTCCTCCAGTAATTAATTTCCCAATCAACAGCAATTAATTTCCCGTATCATTCATTAAAACATTTATTTATCCGTTTTTACTTTCTGTTAGATACGTCTTTTTAACTATCGGGGGTAGCCTAGCTTTGTTACTCCGACCAACTGAGAAAAGGTTACAAAGTTAAAAAAGTTTGCAAAGGCTCATTAAAAAAAAAAAAAAATAGTGGCACTCCGAGAGAGCTAACAGAAGTGAAAACTTGAACAATTACGTGTGTATTTTTAAAAGCACAGTATTTTTATAAATATGTCTGAAGGTCATTCTTCCCAAAGAAAATGTACCGCGCGTTAATGTCTTTATAATGGCCAAAACTTAATACAGAGGTGTCGGTAACGGTAAAAGTGTCGCGAGTTCAATATTTTTTTCCCATCTCAAAAAATTCCCAACGCGCGCCGCGCCTAAAGAAGTTTTCACTTCAAAAAAGTTTGAAGAGGATCTGTGGCGATGACGGATAAGCTTGGTAGAAGCTGGATGAGAACAGCCAAGTATCAAGTTTAATATCGTGCGAATGCGTTGGAAGACCTACAATAAACGTGCGCAACACTGCACACCCCTACCCTATTTCAACTTAAACAAATATCAACTTTATTTCAATGATAATTAAGTTGATTTCAGAACGACTAGCACTATTGACAAAGTTATAAAAACGTTTGTAGTTGTAGCGTAAACTGAACTTTATTGTGTAGGAGTTAAATTTATTTTTCCATTAATTCATATTTGTTTACATTTTTGCCAAATAAATCGCGGATGTACGGTAGGTATTACAGTTGAATGCTATAGGCTAATGATGATGATAGTGTAGCAAGCTAGGTATGATTTTTTTTTTAACTTTATTCATGACCATGGATACATGTCCTTCAGTCGTAGTCACTAAACATACTACTCTTATCTAAATAAGTACATAAAATAATAACAAGTTCATCATTAGTTTTTACCGCTCTGAATACGAGCTAAGTACATCTGAGTGAGCTAGGTATGACGTTTCCAAATGTTGCCACTACATAAAGCGTGAAACTTTTATTGAGGATGATATTCCCATAGCATTTATATCTATTTCCTTTTTTTTTTGGTTGCTGCACCGAACGACGTCATTACGTCAGCGCCGGCTGTCGCTGAAAACCAGCGCTGGGGCTGTCTTGCATAGGGTCGCAGCATAATGCTGAGCGATAGCCATTTTGCGTGGATGTGACGCATGTTTCCCCCTACCCTTTTTTTTTTGTGTATTATGTTCTTTATCGCGTCATGTTCACCGCAAATAAACGTATTTTCTTTCTTTCTAAGTAAACACATTTAATCACTTTGTTCTATCATGTTTAGACATCGATACGTTTCCGTAGTTTCGCTAGCTAATTTAAATTGACCCTGCTGGTTGATTTTAAGCAATAGAACTGTATATTTCCTGAATAGGTTATTTAATAAGTACAAGAGCACAAAACGTTCATGGAGCACAGGAAAAATCAGTGTTGCCAGTATACAAAAACCAGTAATAAATTAAATTAAAATGTTGCCAATGCAAAAAAACCTTTATGTCTGGATATTCTCAAACAGACCCTGTATATATAGTGATAAATACTAACTCTTCACAATACTCGCAGCGGAACGCCTTCTCAATCTCGACCACCCTTATCAAAGCGCGCGCTTCATCAGCCAACTGCGACAGAAGATGCTCGCCCATTTCATTCGACACTTGGCGTTTGATCGGCTTTGATAGCTTCGGAGATTCTAGGGGAAAACACGTGGAATGATTAGAAAAACATTGTGAAATTAAGAAAAATACGCTTGCCACGGTCGGCCTGTGGATGGGTGAACTTTACATACCGAAATCCGTCCGAGCCTCGGAAAGCCCGTTAAGCCGTTAGTCCCGGCTGTCATTCGTGGATCTTTGACAGTCGTTACGTGTCGACAGAAGCCAGAAAGTCTGACAATAAGTCTTACCAAGGGGTACCATGTACCGGGACTGTCCGAAAGGGTTACCGCTACCCTGGAACACAAAGGGCTAAGGAAGGAACACGGGTGGGTTTTAGTCAGTAAGAGTCTGACACTCCCTTTCGCCCCACCCAGAGCGGGAGGAGTCATTTGATAATTTCCCACCCTCCAAAAAAAAAGGGTTACCATGTTACCTAGTAATTGGGTTTTGGAGGTCAGATAGGCATACACAGAAGTTTAAAAATTTTAATAAGGTAAACTCACCAATTATCTGCACAGTATGTCTGACAAGTCCACTGGTAGGCGACAATTGCACTGACACCTCTTCCGCTTCTTCTTTTAATTCGTTCGCAAAAGCTTCTATACATTCTGTAGATTTTGATGCGTGCTCCTGATACAAACATAGGTTTATTGAAAACTAAGAAAATTCGTTCATGTCGTGTAAAGGAAATATATAGACGCCAGCACATCAAGCTACCCGAAACTGTCAAATTCTACCAATCGACTTTGAACCTTATGTTTTAGTAATAAAGTTGAAAATATATTAAAGAAATTTGACCAGATTGTAGTCGATTGGGGGACCTACCTACATAATAAAAATGGCGATCTTAGCTGAAATTCATAATTCACTATTCTATCATATCGCTCATTTGGAGAAACATCGACGTAACTGCCACTTTTTTTTAAGTTGCATTTTTTGAGATGGGTAAAAACCATTGAATTCGCGCCACTGTTACCGTAACGACATCGCTTCGGATGTGTTTGGCTGTCCTAGGGATGTACTCGGTTTTAATGTATATCCGATATGTCAGTGAGTGATGGCAAAGTATTCTGTTTGTGTTTTGTTTTCATTTTTATCGGCACTCCCGGAGTGCCAGTGTTTTATTTTTAAGTCTTTGCTTTCCTAACGTAAATACGCTTTCTAAGTGCTTTGGCATATTTAACTCATTTTTGGGAAAAAAACCATTTACGTCAATGTTTTTCCAAATGAGCGCACATTATCAATATCAGAGGTTTAAATAAAATATTTAATTTTTACATCCAAAAACACAATCCACAAACCTGTGCATGCCGATGATCTCTAAAGGCCCTCGTGCAGACCGCACAGACGCGCACAAGCCTCGGCGCTAACTCTTCTTCGTGCGCGCGCACATGCATGCGCAAGCGCGAGCGACGGGTTAACTGCTTCAGGCATATGTGGCATTGGAAGGGTTTTATCTGCGAGGAGAAATAGCTAGATATAAGCCCTTACCTTCTAGATTATCCCAATTAAAGTAAAGGGCAAGATAGTTACCGTTCTTTGAACATTAAAGCGATCGCGAATAGAAAAAAAAATACTTTAAAGCGATCATGGAAAAGATTTCTTCCCGAAATCCGAGTTTAAAGTCGGTTCGAATTTGATGCGTGTTTAGATTTCGACACCTCCATGCACTAACATCGTAACTCACTTTTTGTGATTTTACAGGAGAGCGATTTTAAAGTTTGAAAAATTATAGCAAACTCAAAACACCCTGTACAATTTTTGAAGCTGGCTCTATTTAATATACTTTAGGCGGACTATAAATAGGTATGGTTAAGTTGTAAAAGAAAAATTGTTTTCATGGGTTTTCATATTGTTGACGAAAATATTTTTTGGATTAGTTACAATACTTTGACGTTGGTTTATTTTAGAAACGAAAGGGAATAGAATTACAATGATAGTACAGAAAAAATGCATTATTTTTTTTTACATAACAATGCCGTTGTAACTCAATTTTTGGAAAAAAGTGAGTTACGATGTTATTGCATGGAGGTGTCGATTTATCCACATAATCACCAGAGAGGGTCAGCAGTCTCATCAAAAGAGTGAAAAATTTTGCATTCCATTTTTTATAAAGTCTCATATTCAGCCTATAATGTTCCCACTGCTGGGACACAGGCCTCCTCTCGGTGAGAAGGAGTGGGCCGTAATCCACCACGCGGGCCCAGTGCGGGTTGGCAGACGTCACATGTCTTCGAATTTTTGGTTCTAGGACATGTCGGTTTCCTCACGATGTTTTCCTTCACCCTTTTGAGAGCAGTAGTGATAAAATAATTTACACAAAGTAAAGCGCTTGTCTGGGTTCGAACCTACGACCTAGGTACAACTCGTATGTCGCGGCCGTTACCTCTTGGCCACCACTGCTCTTATTTTCTTTTTATGAAATATCTTACGCAAATACGAAATCCGCGCTAAGAGGCGCTTGTTGCCAGTGTCTGACCCGAGGTTAGGGGAATTTCCTGTTCCCAGCGTTTCCACTCACACCTGTCGAATAAAATATTTTTGTGAACTATGCTAAAACTGATGATTATACAAGTTTACCTGTAAATGCGTCACTCCATGTTCATCTAGCGTCTGTTTGTCTAAAAACCGCTTGTTACATGTGACGCACACATATCGTCGTGTGTCTGTGTGCGTGCGACTGTGCTTTGTTAGGGTTGCCCTGAGAAATAAATGAGAAATAAATCTCAACTGAGAAATGAAAGAAAAAAGTTTATTTGGACTTAGTTCGTGAAACACAAAATACAAAATTAATCACACTAATATTATAAAGTTTGTGAGTGTGTGTTTATTATGTTACTTCTTCACGTTCAAACGGCTGGACCAATTTTGATAAAATTTTGTATGGAGGTAGCTGATACCCTAGATTAACATATACGAGTAGGCTACTTTTTATCCCGATATTCCCACGGGATCAACATTTACGCGGGTGAAGCCGCGGGGCGCAGCTAGTAAAAATATAAAATAATATTTCAGACCACAATAGTGTGTGCCTCACGGCTGCGCCAAAAAGGTTCATTTCCGCATTAATGCCAGAGAGATGCTGTCTGACGCTGGTGTTCTAATGAACCTTTAGCACAGAATACTTAAAGTACTACGTACAGAAAGGCCACTCCCTTCCCCGCACTAACATCAGTTACCGCACCTCACCCCGCACTTCGGCGTATTCGTCGCAGTTCTTTAACAAGAGCGCTCGCAAACAAGTACCTCACGCACACATTCATACGTATACAAACGTCATTTTTTAATGTAGTAGTAGTAGGTAATTATTTTGCGAGCGTTGTATGGAGTGTCCGGGGTGTGCCTTTAGGGAAAAGCACAATGTACAATTTATAAGTTAGAGGTAAACCATTATAAAACTGCACGCCCCTCCACTAAAATTTCTATACAAACATTTGAAATGTGTATGCAACAAACATTGGAGGGGCGTTCGTTTTTAAAATGGTTTATCTCTACTATGTTTGTTATTAATAAATGAACAAGAGTAAACAGGCATCTTCTGGGCAAGCTAGCAAGCCATCATAGACCTCATCCATTGCTTTCCATCAGGCGTGATCGAGGTCAAGAGCAGGCTTCATCATCTGCCTAGCCTTTTCCCAACTATGTTGGGGTCGGCTTCCAGTCCAACCGGATACAGCTGAATACCAGTATTTTACATGGAGCGACTGCCTATCTGACCTCCGCAACCCAGTTACTGGGTAATACGATAACTCTTTGTGAGACTGGTTGTCAGACTTTCAGGATTCTGACGATCCGTAACGACTGTCAAAGATCCACGAATAACAACCGGGACCAACGGCTTAACGTGCTTTCCGAGGCACGGAGAGGTCTTGGTATGTAAAGATGGTCACCCATCCACGGACCAACCGCGGCAAGCGTAGCTTAACCTGATCGATCGACTCGTGTGTCTGTTATTACATAGCCACAAGCCGGCATTGCACTTGATGCCCTATGCAATCCACGCCTGTAAGCCCCCCGCCCACAGACGTGGATAGCATAGGGCATCAAGTAGTTTTAATTCGGCACAGCCCAGAGGCAAGGCTGAAATGTCTCAGGGGCCGTATTACGAAGTATTAATGCTATCATGATTCCAGTGCGAAAAAAGGATGGCGCTATCGGTCATGTATAGCTCCGTCTCTCTCTTACACTGGAATCATGATGGCATAAACCTGTCATAATACTGCACCAGGTGTCTAAAATTACACCAGCAGCCATATCCTTTAAACCGAACACAGCAACGTTTGACGGTGGAAATATATATATTTGGTGGTTGCACTTCCCTGGATAGGCTCCTTCACAAAGAGCCCCTGATGAAGGCCAGTTTTCTTTTTTTCCTTACCTGAGGAAGAAGGTCTTCCCGCAGCCCGAGACGGGACATTGCCACCTCTTCTGCTTGTCGTGCTGGAAGTGCACGTGGTCGAAGAGTTCCGTCTCCGTGGAGAAGGTGGCGTCGTCACACTCGGAGCAGGAGTAGCGGCCGTCGGAGCGGGCTTGGTTTGATGTTTCGTGGAATTGCCTAGAAACATACGATAAGCTAAGATAGTATTGTATGATTTTACTTACACGCATGCGGGTGTCAGAATCATTTTACCCGAATTCGGGCACTGATTACACCTAAAATTAATCACCATATTATTATACAGGGTTATTGGAAAAACACCAACAACCTCTTAAGAGGTCATTGTACTCATCATTATGAACAACTTTTGCTATGGGACCAAACCAAAAATCGTGAAAAAAAAATCTGCTGTTCCCTACATTTATGTTCGTTTAAGGGATGGAAGAAAAAGAAGTTCTTTCCCTTTACTTTCTATCTTCTCCAAGACGAAGAATCCATACTAATATTATAAATTCGAAAGTAACTCTGTCTGTCTGTCTGTATGTTACCTTTTCACGCCTAAACCACTGAACGGATTTCGATAAAATTTGGCAGAGAGATAGATTGCATCCCGGGGATGGACATAGGATAGTTTTTATCCCGATATTCCCACGGGATCGACACTTACATAATCAGCCCATAATGTTCCCACTGCTGGGACACAGGCCTCCTCTTTGTGAGAGGGAGTGGGCCATAATCCACCACGCGGGCCCAATGCGGGTTGGTGGATATCACATGCCTTCGATTTTTGAAGTGAAACTTCTTTAGGCGCGCTTGACTTGGGGAGTAAACTGGCGAATGCGTTACGAAAACGTGTGATCGCGAGTAGGGAAGGTACGTAAAAAATAGCTGGAAATACCTGGTGTAAAAACCCGGTCCCGGTCGCATAAATATGCGACCGGGTTTTTACACCAGGTATTTGCTTCCAAGTACGCACACCGGGTACCGACTCAAAATACTTGCAAGACTATTAAGTATCTTATACGGCTACTCGCTCAAATACGTTGGTACTCAACCGCGTTAGTTTTCGCAAATGCGATCATGCTCCTTTTGGAACAATTTCGTATGCAAGTATTTTTTACCGACTTCACAAAAAGGAGGAGGTACTATGTTCGGCTGTTTGTATGTTTTTTTTTGTATGTTTGTTCATCGAATACTCCGCCAATTGTCGACGGATTTTCAAAATTCTTTTTTTGTTCCAAAGTAGATAGTTTTGAGGTGGTCCCACTGTCACCAAGTTAGGATCTGATGATGGGATCTTAGAGTAATCGAGGGCAACCTTTAAATTTTATATTAGGCTCACTTATTGTTTTTCGCATATTTTACGAAGTATCTTGTGTATTTGCGTTTTTCGCATATTTTACGAAGTATCTTGTGTATTTGTGGTTGTCACCATCTCAGGTAGCTGGGCTGATGATGGAAGGTACAACTCCTTAACAGTAAGAAGTTACTCGAACAGGCAAGGACTGTTTTAGTCAATTGTTTTGATGTTTGATAGGGCATTTGCTACATTTGGTCTCATGATCATCAAGTCATGACCTGATGCTGCAGTCAGGATAGTCTGCAGAGTACCTAACTCCTCGACAACTAACAGCAGATATATCGTGTTAAGGCTCATTGAAAAGGGCTCGATGTGTGGATAAACGTACTGTTAATGAGGAACACCGAAGTACATAAAGACCTGATGCTGAAGCCAGGAGCATTAGAAAAAGTACCAACCTTGAAATTACAGCACCGTAGTCGTGTTTGGGCTCATTTTAAACAGGACTAAATTTTAAGTTCAATGCAATGTTGACAAGTCTGGCCTGATGCTGCAGCCAGGATTATCAGCATCTAGTCTAAAAACATCAGGGCAGGATTTGATGATGGGATCCTGGAGAAATCGAAGGAACTCTTCAAATATTATAGGCACACACATCTATAGCGATTTGGGTATTTTTTATAGTAACTCGTGCATTTGCTCTCGGAAAGCACTATTTGGTGATGTGGAACTGATGATGGTGGCCATCTGTGGTCTTCCCACAGATGGCCACCGGAACTACTCAATAATATCTAAGTATTTCACGGGTTGCGATTCGATTACTTTAATATGGTTGCTAAGCAATTTATGCTCGTCACAATGTGAATGATGATACGGAGCTGATGGTGGATCTGGAGAACTCCTCAACAATTAACTTCCCTGTATCGGGAAAAGCAATATTTTGTTTGTAAAAGGCGATGATCACTAGGCTATTGTAACTTAGATAAATTATAAGCAGACCCACTAAAAAGCGTGAAATAAAAACTTTTTAAGAAAAAAAAAAACCGACTTTCAAAAAAACTACAAAGTGAAAAATATCTTTAATTTCGGAAGTCGGTGGCAAAAAACTAAAATAAAGATCCAAAGACACCGACTTCCGAAATTAAAGTTATTTTTCACTTTGTAAAGTTTTTTTTGGAAGTCGGTTTTTTTTTTCTTAAAAAGTTTTTTTACTTTAATGGTTTGCAAGTATTTATTTGTAAACGCGATTTTGCTCCTTATTTATTCGAAGTCATTGATCAATTTCCTATGCAAGTAGTATTACTTCCAACGGGGCTTTTGAACACGCGATTGTATTTCTTATCTGTATGAAGTTATGGATCAGTTTTCTATGCAGATAGAAAATACTTGAAAGTATCTCGCTCCGTCGTGCCTCGACGCTCGAGTACGTAGGTACTCAAATAGTTCAACAACCGCGTTTGTTTTCGCAAATGCGATGATACTCCTTATCAGTAAGAGCAGAGAATACTTAATAGTACTACGTACAGAAAGGACACTCCCTTCCTCGCCCTCATATCAGATACCGCACCTCACCCCGCACTTCGAGGTATTCGTCGCCGACTCTTTAGCAAGGGCGCTCGCGAACCGCAGCGCTGTATTGCTGACACACAATTATGCGATTTAAAAGTTTTATTTGAGTTTTAATCACGATGGTTGGATATTGTGATGCTTTTCCGAATTCGTATTTGCATATACTGTTTGTATGATTTCGCATTTTTAATAACATGCGATTTAATAACCGATTATTTACAGATAAGTCATTTAAACTAAACTATTTTAGTGTTTTTATTTCATTATGAACCCGACTATATAAATAAACAATTGAACTACATGGTCACTTCATAATAATGCACACGTTTGGGCAGCGCCGCCGCCGACGTCGTTCGGTTCCCCGACACAAATTGCTTTCCGCGCCATTTTTTTTTACGCTACTAGATTTCACGCACACATTTGCACGTATACAAACGTCATTTGTTTATGTAGTAGTAATAGGTAATTATTTTGCGAGCGTTGTATGGAGTGTCCGAGGTGTGGTAAGAGTCTACGGAACAATTTCGTATGCAAGTATTTTTACATTAATGGTTTGTAAAAGTATTTATTTGTAAACGCGATTGTGCTCCTTATTTATAGGAATTCACGGATCAATTTCCTATGCAAGTACTTTTTACTTCCAACAGGGCTTTTGTTTGATTACGCGATTGTACTTCTTATTTGTATGAAGTTATGGATCAGTTTTCGATGCAGATAGAAAATACTTGAAAGTATCTCGAGCCCTGGTTTTAGGCCCTGGTTTCTTAAGGAGGACGTACTTGGAAGCCCTGGTACTCAATTTTGCAAGTACGACCCATGTCTAAGCGCTCCTGCACACGATGCCGTCACCGCGCCGTCGCCGCGCCGCCGCCGCGCAATTACACTGTAGATACGAGTCGCGCGAAGCCCGCCACCGCGCCGCCGCCGCGCCGCCACCGCGCGCGTTCCCCTCCCTGTCCGTTTGATTCATTCCATTACCGGCCGCGGTTCGTACGCAGCCGGTAATGGACTGACGCGCGCGGAGGCGGCGCGGCGGCGGCGCGGTGGCGGGCTTCGCGCGACTCGTATCTACAGTGTAATTGCGCGGCGGCGGCGCGGCGACGGCGCGGTGACGGCATCGTGTGCAGGAGCGCTAAGGGCTACGGGCGAGGCGAACGGGAGTTGAGTGGGGGATATAAGCAAGAGAAAGCAGTGCGCGCGCACATTTTCTTTCTCTCTTCCTCTCATAGCCAAAAACGTTTGAAGTTTCACTTCAGTCGTGTGGTCATAAGCACACTCGGTTTTTTTTTTGGTTCTAGGACATGCCGGATTCCTCACGATGTTTTCCTTCACCGTTTTGAGAGCAGTGGTGATGGAATAATTTACACAAAGTAAAGCGCCTGTCTAGGTTCGAACCTACGACCTACAACTCGTAAGTCGCGGCCGTTTCCACTGCGCCACCACTGCTCTTCAGACCGGATCGACACTTATGCGGGTGAAACCGCGGGACGCAGCTAGTATATCTTTATACATTTCCCCAAACAGGCCGTTTTACCGACTCAAAACCACATGCATCTCTTACTAATTTGATCACAGCACATTTAGAAAAAATGCAAGTATTCTAAAGTGTACTTACATATGAAACTTGAGTCTAACTTTGGACGTGAACGACTCGTTACAGTTGTGGCAAGTCACCACCTGGGGGTTGGAGGTCGGTTCCCGGCTGCGGCGTTTTTTGGGACGCTGCAATATAAATAAGACATGTCTATAACATTACAAAGAAAGAGAGGAGGCTTTACAGCGACTTTAAAGTAATAAAATATTTACTTTTCCTCAATTTACCTTTTAAATTAGATGTCACACGAAGTACGTTTCGTGCGTACTTCTGGTGACATCGGTTGCATGGTTGCGGTCAGTCGATAGGCGACGTTGGATGCAAGAGTGAGCGGGGGGCAGCCCGAGGTTCAGTTTGGTTAGGTTACTTTAAACCCTTTACTTTCAGATAGGCAGGCGACTGCCTATCTGAAAGTAAAATATTCAATATTTTAAATGGAGCGACATGGGGAACACATGAATGGGACATGCTGAATACCAATGTATTCAGCTGCATCCGGTTAGATTGGAAGCCGACCCCAACAGTTGGGAAAAGGTTAGTCAGATATACAGGGTTATTTGAAAAACACCAACAACCACTTAAGAGGTCATTGTACTCATCATTATAAACAACTTTTACTATGGGACCAAACCTGAAATCGCGAAAAAAAAATCAGCTGTTCCCTACATTTATATTCGTAGAACTCGTCAAAATGTATGGAACAGCTGATTTTTTTTTCGCGATTTCAGGTTTGGTCCCATAGTAAAAGTTGTTCATAATGACGAGTACAATGACCTCTTAAGAGGTTGTTGGTGTTTTTCAAATAACCCTGTATATATGTTAAGTAAAAAAGTTATGGAACTTACCACAGTAAGAAGATCACTGTCTGTTGACGTATCAGCTGGTCGAGGGCGTCCCTGAGCTCTCTATGACATTACAATATCGTATTATAGCATCATAGTTTCAAATTAAATAAGCTGGCGAAACTTCACTGAAACGACAGGTTTAGATATCAAAATCAAAAGTCATTTATTCAAATTAGGCTGTGAATCAGCACTTTTAGAATGTCAAAATTACATAAGACTGTCAACCCCAAAACGCCCGCCCTTTACCACTGAAGAAAGAAGAAAAAGTGGCGCAGCAAACTCCCCAGCAGAAATAATCGATACCGTGCTCGATTTTTTAATTTAATTATGTTTGTGTACTTTGAATGTATGCAAAATAAATATTCCTATTTTCTAAGTCATGATTATTTATTCGTTTATTTACTTACACAAAATAAAATGTGAAACAAAATGATTTATGTATAATATTATTTTATACAAAAAAGCATGATTTTTCTCGTGAATCTTGGACCCTGTTCCCGATACCGGTGGGCTACTATTTTTTATATTTTTAAATGTTTTTATATTATAATATTTAAAAATATAATTTATATGTATTTACTTAAATAAAGGGAATAATAATCAACTACATCTTCATTTTCTTTATAAATTAAGTAACTACATCGTCGCCGGATATAGGAGACCAGGAAAGAAATGAGAACACGTACCTTCAAGAAGTCTTCCTCAGTAGGTATACATATAAGGTTGTCTTTCGACTTCCGCTTCCGGTTGCTTCTTCTACAGCGATGGCTTGACAGGCCATCTGCGTTCGCGAATATTTGACTGTGTAGCAAGAAAAAAAAAAGAAATTAAGTGCCAAAGCGTCTGCTGGATGCAAGAAGCACAGAACCGGTCGACGTGGCGGTGCTTGGGGGAGGCCTATGTCCAACAGTGGACGTCTTTCGGCTGAAATGATTTCGGTTAATATGGCACATTGAGTTTTAGCAGTTGTGGGTGGAAACGCCTTGGAAGGAAATATCGCTCATTTGGAGAAATATCGACGTAACTGCTACTTTTTTTTAGTCTTTGCTTTTTTAACGTAAATACACTTTATAAGTGCTTTGACATGAATATTTACTTTGTAAAGTTTTTTTTATTTTATTTTATTTAATTATTGTGAATGTGAGGACTATGTGGGTCATTTCTTTCTTTTTCTGTTTTCCTTCTTAGTTAGTTTTAATCATGATACAGCAGTTTGAGTAATTGACTGGACAGGTTCCCTCAATCTGTGTGGTTCTTTCCTCAATAGGCCATTTCAGACACCAATCTGTATGGTCTTCACATGATTTGACCAAGATTTTTTCTGTACTTTAAAAGAGACTGTGACGTCTGAGTTTGTTTCGGCCTTTCTTCTCAGAGTAGTCAGATAGGAAACGCCGACCTCATCTAGCTTAAAAAATTTGATTGACGTGTAAAAGTGTTTGTACACACCAGTGGCGTGCATTGGTTTTCAGAATAGGTAGGCACTAGGCCGGGTCTAGTCTAGGCAAACGCGGTCACTAATCAGAAAAAAAAGTGAGGTCAAAAGTGTGGTTATTTGAGTAGGCATGCCTACTTAAGGGTGATAAATTGCGAAGGTCGAACGTCATGGTATTACGCGTGTGACGTACGTATTTTTAATTTAGTCGTATTAACTTGAACGAGTAAAGACCAATGACAATTTATGCGAATAGTACGGGAGCCGAGTAGGCCGTCCGGCGACTGCCGCGCGTATTTGTATGAAGATTTTGTTTTTTGTTGTTAGGTATGGTAATTTAGTGAGTTCCTTAATTGTGGGGCACACACACTAAAATGTAATTGACAGGCTTATGTTGATATATCGAGGTAGGCACTGCTTATATGCCTATATGCAATGCACGCCACTGGTACACACCTACTTATAGAAAAAAATACATTTACGTCGATGTTTCTCCAAATGAGCGATATAGTGACCTTTTTGGTGACGTTGTTCCGAAAGGTCGGGTAGTGCCAAGTGTAGAAACGCGTTGTGAATGCGTGTGTTAGCGCAGGAGCTCTCCGTACCGTCTGACACAATAGCGAAGTAGGAAGAGTGTGTTCGTGTAATGTGCTGACGCTACTTACTCGTCTGCACGCACAAATTCACAGCGTGTATTATCCTACTAATATTATAACCCCTCACTAATAAACATATTATATCAGATGCATAGTTACACACCAATTTCTCTCTTTCATTCGTCAGTAATTTGGCTTTTGAAAGAAGAAGACAAGCGTTGTGTAACTATACAGACGCTATACAACGTTTATTAATAAGGAGGTAAATGTCAAAGTTTGTGAAGATGTTTGGATGTTTGTTACTCAATCACGCGTAAACCGTTGAACAGACTTGGAAGAAAATTGGCACACATATAGTTTATAACCAGGATTAACACATACGATACTTTTTGTCCCGATATTCCCACGGGATCGAAACTTACGCGGGTGAAACCGCGGGGCGCTGCTAGTTTAAAATAAGAAAGCTTTACTTACCCGCAATTAAAACATTTAGGTGTCTTTTCAGATTCACCATCTTGCCCACCTTCTTTAACCTGAAATGAAATCTTGAATATGAATCCATACTAATATTATAAATTCGAAAGTAACTCTGTCTGTCTGTCTGTCTGTCTGTATGTTACCCTTTCACGCCTAAACCACTGAACCGATTTAGATGAAATTTGGTATAGAGATAGTCTGAGTCCCGGGAAAGGACATAGGATACTTTTTATCCCGATATTCCCACGGGATCGAGACTTATGCGGGTGAAACCGCGGGGCGCAGCTAGTAGCCCTATAAAAGAACTGCCGTCAAGGTCAACCGCGGCGAAGGTGGTGTGACAAAGATCTGGACTTGTTTGCAGGGCCGACGTGGCCGGATATCGCAAAGGATAGAGAGGTTTGGAAGGAGCAAGGGGAGCTCTACTAGACTGCACTGACTGGACAGGTCCACTCAATCTGTGTGGTTCCTTCCTCAAAAGACCATTTCAGACACCAATCTACATGGTCTGACCAAGATTATGTCTGGACTTTAAAAGAGACTGTGACCGTGAGAGTAGTCAGATAGGATACGCTGACCTCATCTAGTTTAAAAAAAAAATTTAATTGACAAGTAAAAGTGTTTGTATAGACGCCAGCACATCAAGCTACCCGAAACTGTCAAATTTTCCCAATCAACTTTGAACCTTATGCTTTAGCGATAAATTTGAAAATCAGAAATTTCACAGATTGTAGTAGCTTGATGTGCTGTATGTACAAACCTACTTACAGAAATAAATAATTTATCATAGTATTTTTATCTCACGAAGCTTCGCGCGTTTTACTTGTGGTAACAACCAAGTGTACAAACACGTTGTGCGTGTGTGTGTGTAAGCGCAGGAGCCCTCGGTACCGTCCAAAATAATGGCGAAGTCGGAAGGGTGTGCGAGTGTTATGTGCTGATCACAGATATAGATACACCTAGATAACGCAAGAGCATCTACTTCGCGTGCCAAAAATCGCACCAGTTTACGATCGAAAATCATAAGCCGCTACTTTCGCACTCAGTCCTGCGTACTGCTGGCTGGGTGAGCATGAGCGAGAGAGCGCGAGCTTGTGACGTCATAGTAGGTAGTCAAAAAGTGGCACGCTTAGTTTTCATACTGTAGTGTATTGTGGGTAATTTGTCATGAGACAGTCTCGAATATACGGTGCTAAGGAACGGACGTGTCTGAGTTTTATTTACGTGTACCTACCTACATACACCACACATACAGTTCGTGATACTTGCGTTATCTAGGCATATCTATATCTGTGGTGCTGATGCTACTCGTTTTCACGCACACATTCACGATGTGTCTGTACACTTGGTTACCGCAAGTAAAGCACGCGTCGGTTCGGGAGATAACATAGATTTTGACCGGTAAAGAGTTGTGTCACAGCCAAAACGCTTAACCGGTCAAAATTCTCTTTGCAATTAGCATAATCAGCCTATAACGTTCCTATATGACTCCTGGGACACTATTTTAACTGTAACATAATGTGTCAAAAAGTCGGGTAGTATCACAGAATACTTAAAGTACTACGTACAGAAAGGCCACTCCCTTCCCCGCACTAACATCAGTTACCGCACCTCACCCCGCACTTCGGCGTATTCGTCGCAGTTCTTTAACAAGAGCGCTCGCAAACACAAGTACTTCACGCACACATTCATACGTATATAAACGTAATTTTTTAATGTAGTAGTAGTAGGTAATTATTTTGCGAGCGTTGTATGGAGTGTCCGGGGTGTGGTAGTATATAAATTGTCAAGCGATTTTGAACCATGTGTGATGCACCTATAAGTGTAAAGTTGACCTGCTCTGTAAACGGTAATAGTACAGTCCCTGGTTTCTTACTTTGGCACTACAGAGTAGTTTCTGCAGCTCCTGTGTGGCTTCGGCGTCAGCAGTCTGGACGATCCAGATCTCATCCTCACTGCTGTCCACGCATTCTTGCTTTACCTCCGTTTTTATGATGGGTGGCTCCGTCTGTGTGGTTGGGTAGTATTTGTTTATCTATTTCAATAAATTAAATAGAACTAATAAAACTAAGGTCCACTTGCATCACCAATCACTAAATACCGGGTCATAACTAGCAAAACTCCCTAGACGTGATAGGTATCGATATCCAAACACGACAAAACTTATACTTCAAGTAATTAATAACCCAACCAGTGGTCGTCGACCCCTGACAAAAACTAAAAAGAAAATGGCGCCGATTCCCTTGTTCACAAACTAAACTAAATTTAAGTTCACTGCATCTTTTTCTTTCTATTTCATTAAGAAAAGGACAGAAGACAAATATTAGTTTAGTCCTGTCAAATTAAGATATTCCATAGACAATTTAGACGTGATTAAAAAATTGGCTATTAAAAATACGTCAATTTACGTCAGGCACTGACTAATTTGACAGGTCTAAACTAATATTTATCTTCTGTCCTTTTCTTAATGAAATAGAAAGAAAAAGATGCAGTGAACTTAAATTTAGTTTAGTTTGTGAACAAGGGAATCGGCGCCAATATTTTATCGCGTTCATGTCGATATCCATCACGTCTGCAGAGTTTCGCTAGATAATTTAATTTCACCCTGTATATTTAGTACTAAAACGTATTCAAAACATCATTCTGTCTCTGTCATTTCAAGCGACTGACAAAAAGAGAACGGTGTTTTAAATTCGTTCAGCGTTAAATGTGTTTAGTGATTTGTGGCTAAAATTCTATTACTATTAATTTATTTAATACCTACAAATTCTTTTTTTTTTTTCATAATTTTTAGGTATTTAGTACATATTATGAAAAGATGGTGATGATGTCTAAAAGATATTAAAAATATTCTAGATAATGAAAAGTGATTCCAATTCCAACTACTATAGTCCGCGCGGAACTAGTTGGCCGCTGAGGTGGGGACAGGGGTGAGGCGGCGGTTCGAAACGCACGTACTGAGTAATGCGCCCCCGCCCCTCCGTCTCACCGCTCACATACCTAAGGCGCGGCCAACTAGTTCCGCGCGGACTATAATAGTTGGAATTGGAATCACTTTTCTTAATCTGGAATATTTAATAATGTTTATTTCATAAGTCAGTGCTCAGAATACAGGGTGGCATTCAGCACATGATTCTAGACTCCCTAAGGTAGAAAATTTACGTGGATTAAAAAAAAATCTGTTGTTTCATAGAAAAGTGAAAGACCTACACAGTCGAAATGTATTTTTTTTTAATAACTGGTTAATTTATTGGTCAGAAACATGGACTAAATGTATGGTAACAGGTAACGCCTCAATGTTCATACTACCCTGTATACTAACGAAATGAGAAGAAAACTACATAATTCTATGAGATTTTATGAACTATTGACGATTTTTACAGGTATATTCAGTATTAAATAGACATGTACCTACACAGGGTGGCGATTTAAGTACCTGTATATGTTAAGGGTCCTGTATATGTCATTCTAACCGTCATTTCAAACAACTTTAGCTACGAAATTCTAATCCGTTTCGTGAAAAAAACAGTGGCACTCCGGGAGTGCCGACAGAAGTGAAAACAAAACACAAACAGAATACTTTGCCATCACTCACTGCCATATCGGATATACAATAAAATCGAGTACATCCCGAGGACATCCGAACACATCCGAAGCGGTGTCGATTACGATAACAGTGGCGCGAGTTCAATACTTTTTTCATATCTCAAAAACTGCCCAACATGGCTAAAGAAGTTTTCACTTAAAAAAAATCCTATACAACAGTAGACAATTTCGACGCATGTAGTTTTTTTTCACAATTCTGTTATGAGTTTCATAGCGAAAGTTGTTTAGAATAACGTGCGTGAATCACTTGACGGATGCAGGGGACTAAATCGCCACCCCGTATAACAACTTATACCTAATTAATTAAAAAGCTTTTAAATATGAACTACATAGAAGATCGACAGTTGTCTAGAACTAACCACCTCAGTTTTAGAATCAGCCTTAACTTCATCCGACTTTTCATCGTCTAAAATTTGTATGAAAAAAAAAAACAACATTATTAAAGAATACGAAAATAGTGGGAGAAGGCTAGGTGATATTCTAAATACCTTTTCTATCGCCATCTCCCTTTTTACTAGAACTTCTAGTGCGAGTCGCAATGGGTGATGATCGTGCTTTAGCAGATGATGACGCCTTTGTCTCTTCGTCATCTAAATAGATAAAAAGTTAATACTGCTATCAATCGAAAACAGTTTTAAAGGCAATTTTGGTGGCAGAAATAAATCTATGTTGATAAGGAACGGTGAAAAATAAGGACTTTTTTTATGGATGGGAAATCATCAAATGATTTCCCGCTCTGGGTGGAGTGGAAGGGAGTGTCAGACTCTTACTGACTAAAACCCATCCGTGTTCCTTCCTCAGCCCTTTATGTTCCGGGGTAGCGGTAACCCTTTCGGACAATCCCGCACCCCCGGCAGGCTTCGGCCCTGGCAGGCCCCTTCCTTTTTGCTGACATCTCTTTGAGGCGCGCGTGGAACACGTACGCGCTGTCCGGCACGGGCCTGGTCCTGAACGGACGGTGAGCTACCCATTACTCTCCGTCCGCAGGCCCGAAAATAAGGACTAAGGCGCCGAAAAAAGCAAAGGGACACTGTCGCGCCATTTTGTTTTTTGTTTCTTTTTTTTTCAATCAACTTTGAACTTTGATATCTTGGAAACGTGATACTTTACGGGGTTAGGTCTTGGAACATTTCCTGTTTGCATTGACGTCAAATATCGATTTATATAAACTTCATGCGTGGCCGCCATTTTGAAAAAAAAAAAAAAAAGCGGGTAGGTAGGTATGCCACGGATCTTCAAAGCCATTTTAGGTAGCGCTTCGCGGCAACAAATAATGTTTAAAACAGCTATGAATGTGATCTCCAAAGTAATTTTGCAGTTTTTAACCGACTTCAAAAAAAGAAGGAGGTTATCAATTCGACTGTATTTTTTTTTTATGTTTGTTACCTCATAACTTGCGACTGGGTGAACCGATTTTCATGATTCTTTTTTTATTTGAAAGCTGGTGCTTCCCGTGTGGTCCCATTGTCACCGTTTCAATATTTGATGATGGGATCTTAGAGAAATCGAGGGCAACCCTCAAATTTTATAGGCTCACTTATTGTTTTTCGCATGTTTTATGAAGTATCTTGTGTATTTGCGTATGGTTGTCACCATCTCAGGTAGCTGGGCTGATGATGGAAGGTACAACTCCTTAACAGTAAGAAGTTACTCGAACAGGAAAGGACTGTTTTAGTAAATTGTTCTGATGTTTGATAGGGCATTTGCCACATTTGGTCTCATGATCATCAAGTCATGATCTGATGCTGCAGTCAGGATAGTCTGCAGAGTACCTAACTCCTCGACAACTAACAGCAGATATATCGTGTTTAGGCTCATTGAAAAGGGCTCGATGTGTGGATAAACGTACTGTTAATGAGGAACACCGAAGTACATAAAGACCTGATGCTGAAGCCAGGAGCATCAGAAAAAGTACCAACCTTGAAATTACAGCACCGTAGTCGTGTTTGGGCTCATTTTAAACAGGACTAAATTTTAAGTTCAATGTAATGTTGACATAAGTCTGGCCTGATGCTGCAGCCAGGATTATCAGCATCTAGTCTAAAAGCATCAGGTCAAGATTTGATGATGGGATCCTGGAGAAATCGAAGGAACTCTTCAAATATTATAGGCACACCTATAGCGATTTGGGTATTTTTTATAGTAACTCGTGCATTTGCTCTCGGAAAGCACTATTTGGTGAAGTGGAACTGATGATGAAGACCACAGATGGCCAACGGAAGTACTCAATAATATCTAAGTATTTCACGGGTTGCGATTCGATTACTTTAATATGGTTGCTAAGCAATTTATGCTCGTCACAATGTGAATGGTGATATGGAGCTGATGGTGGAACTGGAGAACTCCTCAACAATTAACTTCCCTGCATCGGGAAAAGCAATATTTTGTTTGTAAAAGGCGATAATCACTAGGCTATTGTAACTTAGATAAATTATAAGCAGACCCACTAAAAAGCGTGAAATAAAAACTTTTTAAGAAAAAAAAAAACCGACTTCCAAAAAAACACAACAAAGTGAAAAATAACTTTATTTCGGAAGTCGGTGGCAAAAAACTAAAATACAGATCCAAAGACACCGACTTCCGAAATAAAGTTATTTTTCACTTTGTAGTGTTTTTTTGGAAGTCGGTTTTTTTTTTTCTTAAAAAGTTTTTAAGTAAATATAAAAATAAATGCTAGGCTCAGTGTAATAATTTTTAGGTATTTCTTTAATTGATTTGCATAACATGAAGTCCTCCAGACCGAATTTTGGCCATGGCGACCAATTTTAGCGGATACTAGCTTTCGGCGCGCAGGGTATTACTATAGGGCTTATGTTTAACTTATCACCAGATAGAGTTACATATAACATCAAAAAAACACTTTTTACTGACAAAAATAGTAAATGATCACCAAAATTAAAACTCCATTTTATTGTAAAATACCTAGGTAAAGGTATTTGTATTCTCATTTGCTCGCTCTTGCATCCTATGTCGACGGAGCCCCGCGTCGCGGCGCTCCTATTTCTGTGTAAAGGGTTTAAAGTAACCTAACCTCAGGGTACCCAGCTAGAACTATTGTAATTTTAGACTTCACTTTTTGGTGTTGAATATATTTTTTTGGTGATCATTATATTTCACCCCTTATTATAGACTATAGTGCATCCGGTTAGACTGGAAGCCGACCCCAACATAGTTGGGAAAACGCTAGGCAGATGAGATCCAGACAAACGCGCGTTCGCGTTCAAACAAACAAACTCGTCAGCTTTATTATTAGTAGTACACAGGGTGTCCCTGGAAGCAAGATCACATCGAATAGGGGCGTGGGCAAGGTCATTTCCAAACTTTTTAACCCTGAGAATGTCGGTGAATTTTTTTACGGTTCAAAAGTTATGACCAATGTTTTTCAATCACTTCGCTAAGTGTTCAAAAAATAAAATCGATAATAAAAACAATCAGGGCTATCAATTTAATTTTATTAGATAGCCCTGATAGTTTTTTTTAATGATTTTTTTCTTTGAGCGCTATGCGAAGTGATTGAAATAAAAACAAAAATTAGTTATAACTTTTGAACTGTCAAAAAATTCACCATCATTCTCAGGATTAAAAAGTTTGGAAATGACCTTGCCCACGCCCCTATTCGATTTGATCCATACTTCCAGGGACACCCTGTATATAGATAGATTAAATATCATTAAAAAATCGCTCGAGCATTTTGCTGTTCCCGCAATTAACCTTAGCAGCTGAGTAAGTAATGCTATTTATTACCTTTATTCTCCTCTTTTTCGGGTTCATTTTCAACTTTCAATATTTTTGGCATTTCAGTCTTCTCGTGTGCCGCCTTCACATGAGCTTTTAGCCATTTTAAATTTGCATAACCTGCGTAATTATAAACATTAATAAAATATCGTCGGGCAGTTGCCAGTGTCAGAGGATACTCCCATTTCCTCTTCCTCATACCTCTATAACTGCAAGACAAACCAACTTACCATAATTGCAGAGTGGACAAGGAAATACTTCTCCATCTTCTAAGTCATGTTTATGCGTTTCACAGTGGTCTGTTACTGCCGCCAGGTCCGAGAAGATTTGCTCACAGAATCTGCAAAGTAAATACTGTTTAGAATTTAAATCTCATCATCTAACCTTTTCCCAACTATGTTTGGGTCGGCTTCCAGTCTAACCGGATGCAGTACCAGTATTTTACATGGAGCGACTGCCTATCTGACCTCCATAACCCAGTTACTGGGTAATATAAAACCCCTTGGTAAGACTGGTTGTCAGACTTTAGGGCTTCTGACGACCCGTAACGACTGTCAAAGATCAACGAATGACAGCCGGGACCAACGGCTTAACGTGCTTTCCGAGACACGGAGGGATCTTGGTATGTAAAAGATGGTCACCCATCCACGGACCTACCGCGGCAAGCGTAGCTTAACCTGTTCGATCGACCCGTGCGGCTGTTACTACTTAGCCACAATCTTTATCTATCCCCCAGCTAGATGGACGGACGATCTAAAGAAGGTGGCTGGGGTACAGTCTGGGAGAGGCCTATGTCCAGCAGTGGACTGCGATAGGCTGAGTTGATTGATTGATTTATCTATACTAATCCATATTTCCATACTAATATTATAAATTCGAAATTAACTCTGTCTGTATGTTACCTTTTCACGCCTAAACTACTGAACCGATTTACATGAAATTTGGTATAGAGATAGTTTGAGTCCCAGGAAAGGACATAGGATAGTTTTTATCCCGATATTCCCACGGGATCGATACTTATGCGGGTGAAACCGCGGGGTGAAATAATAAATTTGAAGAGTTTCGTTTGTTAGAACGTGCACAAGATGCACCTGCACCCGTCGACACGTCGATGGCTATCGCCGAAGCGCGTCGTCGGATGCAATTGCCTCTGTCGTCGCATCGTATGTGTGCACACTAAATACACGCTGTGCGCAACCAATGCAACGAGCATTGATTAACACTCTTGCACACAGCGTGTTGGCGATTTCAGACTATTCAGTTTAGGAAACACATTTATTAAGCAACTAGCTTCTGCACGCGTGAAATTACACCCTCCCCCATTAGAGGTGGAATTTCGAAAAACCCTTTCTTAGTGGATACCTACTGTTTTCTATTTATTGATTGGCCTATCTACAAATTGTTACACTGTTTATCCTTAAAATACAAGCAATGTACAAGCATAGTGTACAATATGATGCGACAGACACAGCATGCAAAAACAAAATTATAATATCAATAAAAATTGCAATAATTGTGCAGAAATAACGCTAACAGCACTAATGAGTAGCTTTATAAAAACAAAACAAAGAAAAAATAATAACAATAAAATGAAGAAAGAAAAAAAAAACAAAGAACACACCCTCCAAATTTCATGTCTCTAGGACCAGCAGTTTAGGCTGTGCGTTGATATATCAGTCAGTCAGGACTTTGAATTTTATATGTATAGAATATAGATTGACCCCCTTATTCATAATCCTATTTTATCTCTATTTTAGCTAAAATAGGTTTATAGGACGTTTGTCTTTATCTGTCACGCTGTCATTTCTGTGTGTAAGAAAGAGACAAACCCCATTTTAACTAAAATAGGTTTAATAAGTTTTATGAATATGGGGGTACATATTTACCTGCATTTTAACTCAGTAACTTCACTATCATCGCGCTGATATTTCCCCAAAAACTCTTTCACCTCCTCATCAGCTTCCTCCAAATTGTCTATGATATTATCTATCTCTGGTTCCGGCTCTACAATCTCTACGTCACTCGAACTACCCTCCTTCTTCTCATCTTTAACAACAATGATGTCATCAGACCTAGTGTCTATGGGCTTGGTAATAATTTCTCCATCAGAGCCAATTTCGACTTTAACAAAGTCTTCCTTGTCTATTTTCTTCTCTATCTTGTTTATGATCTCTTTAGCTTTACCTAGGTGTGCGAAATTCAAGTTTTTAACTTTTTGGAAGATGTATTGCTGATTGTTTCTTATAACGAGATATTCATCAGGATTTAAGAATTGATTTGCGCTTTTCATTCTACATGGTGTGAAGTTTTCGTTGAGACAACACTCGCAGATAATTTTTAGCTGAGTCGACATTTTCTTCTGTGGAGAACACCTGTATAACCTCTGATCTTCGTTATCAAAAAGGTACAATTTATCCAGGTTGTTATCTACATGTTTGCCGCAAATAAAACAGATTTGGCTTTCGCTCTCCCCAATCAATACACCATCAATGTCGACGTAAGAAAGAGGCTTGCTCCAACTCTTATGAACAAGTCTCGAAGGATCCGTCTTCCGAACATGTCTTCTCTCACTGTAACCCTGGTCATACGGCAGTGACGTCATCGGGGAGTCTTTGAACATGTTCAAAATCTCCTCTCGAGTGTACGACAAGTTATCATTCCTCTGATAGTTATCATCGTAGTTCTTAAAATTATCTTTGATCAAACTTTTTGGGGATTTATTCCGAGTTGTCACAGGGTTTAGGGTCGCGTAAGTTTTTGTTGTATTCGCTTCTAAATATTTCGTAAATTGCGCTTCGAATCCGGACGTATTATTGCACACTAATTTGAATGGTAGAGAGTTGACAAAACTGCATTTTGGGCTAGAGTTTTTACTTGACCATCTCGACACAGGACTCTCAACAATATTAATCTTTTTAGTCTCGTGAATATTTAAATCATCATCATCTACGTCAGTGACATCATCAGCGTATTTAACAAAAGGTATTTTCTCGGCTGTCAAATCTACTAAAGGATCATCATTATCGAAATGTATTTGTGAGGCACGGATTTGTGTGCCATCGTCCAAAATGTAGACCAAATCGTTGGCTCCATCGTTGGGGTCCAACATTTGGTCATCAAAGTTTTGTCTTAGCTCGTCTGCTTGTAAGTTTTGTTCAGCGTTTACTAGAAATTGGGAGACATTTTCTGATAGTGAAACGGGCTGGTTTCTGGTTATTGAGTTTATGTCTACATCGAAGCCTAGGAGTGATCTGAAATGGTCAAATTAGTGAATGGGTTAAAATCTAATGGCACAGTGGGAAGCTTTGAAATTATGTGAATGTCTGCATTGGATATTAATTTTATACACATTCCTGCAATCAATATCCGCCCGGGCAGATAGCCCGCTAGTGTGGGCGATTACAAACAGGACCCGTTCTGTTTTAGTTATTAAGTACTAACATAGGCTAAGCTATTTTGTTACTAACAGTATCTAATAGACCATTGTAGTCTGTGTAAATAAAGATGATAAGTAATAATATTTTATTTTTTTATTTTTCCATATCCTACAATAGTTCTACACCAACCGGGGGTTATCCTTGGGTGCACTTGCATAGTGCATACAGATAATCGTCGGTTGGTGCCGCATTTCATTAAAACATCCTAAGGGGCCTCTGCGAGTTGGCTTCGTCCCCATGTACGCCTTCCAAAGGACCGGAACCCCATGGTCCCAAGATTTATAAATTCATATAAATAATAATAATTAGTTGGCTAGCTAGGGACTGCGCCAACCCTGAATAAATTGGACAAGAAGATGGTGTTAGTTGGCTAGAACAGAATAGACGCGAACAGACGATGGCCGTGTTAACGTTTTTACAGAAGCATCTAAAAGTGTAACTAACTAGTTACTAGACTACTAACTACCTATTCTAGCTTCTGGATACGAGTTGCTTGGAAACTGATTTTAACTTGAAAGTTGGGTAACATAACATAATCAGCCTATAATATTCCCACTGCTGGGACACAGGCCTCCTCTTAGTGAGAGGGTGTGAAAGTTGGGCAATTTTTCATATTCTTCTGTACCCAAATTGGAGCCCAGGGGCCTTTCAAGTATTACGTAAGCAGATTTTTGGCAATTATTAAGCCCACCCTCCCCCTCGTGAGCAAAAGTAAGCAAAGCTCTTACCCCAATGCTTACGTAAACATTGGTACATGCATTTTTCAATGTGTTCTGGTTTCTTTATTGAGCAGCAGTTTACGTTCCAGTAGAATCCCTGAAAGTGCGTTTCGTTTTCAAGCATAGACAAGTAGGGTTGCCATATCTGTTTAAACCAAAACCGACTTGTAGAAAACCCGAAAAGTAAAAAAATAATTACTGCTGACGTAATCACTATCCAGACCCCCCCATTCCCCATGTCATCAAAAATAAGCAAAGCAAAGACCCCCCCGCCCCCCTGTAGCGCTTACGTAATACTTGAGTGGCCCCCCACCACATCACGCAATCCATCCATATAAGCATGGAAACTTACCTGGCCTTATCTAGAAACATCTGAAAGTTATCATCTGGTTCTATTCTGAGCGCCACGTCCTCTCCCGACGCATTCTCCATGCAGAGGATCAATGGTGGTTGCGGCTCCGTCATGTCTTTACTGAAAATAATAAATTCATATGTAACCGCAGTGCGCGTTTTGTCAGTGTGTGCGTGCGTGTGTGCTTACATAGCCAACTTAAATTATACATAGCATAATCAACCTGCAACATTCCCACAGCTGGGACACAAGCCTCTTCTCTGTGAGAGGGACTGCCCTAATCAACCACGCGGGCCCAGTGCAGGTTGCTGGACGTCTCACGTCTTTGAATTTTTGGTTTTAGGACATGCCGGTTTTCTCACGATGTTTTCCTTCACTGTTTTAAGAGAAGCGGTGATAAAATAAATTACAAAAACTAAAATGCCTGCCTGGGTTCAAACCTACGATACGTAAGTCAGGACCGTTACTACTGAGCCTCCACTGCTCTCACTAATTTACTCATACTCTCATAAGTTTCGCAATTCTTGGCAGATTTGGTAATGTAGGTATCGCCGAAAATTGCATTGTTTAACCTAGGCGTCATAGGTAGTGCTAAACTGCTAGGTATTGTAAGTTCATCTTTATTAAGGACTAGCTGCGCCCCATGGTTTCACCTGCATAAGTCTCGACCCCATGGGGATATCAGGATAAAAAGTATCCTATGTCCTTTCCCGGGACTCAAACTATCTTTCATCATCATCATCATAATTTCAGCCGAAAGACGTCCACTGCCACTTAAGTTTGGCAATTCTTCGGGCTATGTCGGTTACCTTGGTTCTCCTGCGGATCTCTTCATTTCTGATTCGATCCCGCAGGGAAACTCCAAGTATAGCCCTCTCCATTGCCCTTTGAGTGACTTTCAGCCTTCTAATAAGGCCCATTGTGAGCGACCACGTTTCAGTGCCATATGTCATCACTGGCAACACGCACTGGTCAAAGACTTTCGTCTTGAGACACTGCGGTATGTGGGACGAGAAGATATTGCGTAGCTTCCCGAACGCTGCCCAGCCGAGTCGGATTCGACGATTGACCTCTTTCTCGAAGTTGGACCTACCTAACTGGACAGTTTGTCCTAGGTAAATATACTCGTCCACGACTTCGAGTGTAGCGTCTCCGATCTTCATGAGAGTGGGTGTTACATCATGGGCATTTGACATGGCCTTCGTTTTGTCCATGTTCATTTTCAGACCCACTCTTTCAGAGGCTCTACTGAGGTCATCGAGCATTGTACTGAGGTCCTCCATAGTTTCAGCCATGACTACTATGTCGTCGGCAAACCGAAGGTGAGTTATGTACTCGCCATTGATGCTAATGCCAGCTCCTTTCCAGTCCAGAACCTTGAAGACATCCTCCAGAGCAGCGGTGAACAGTTTCGGAGAGATAACGTCTCCCTGTCTCACACCTCGCTGCAGAAGGATAGGTTTCGAGGTCTGGTCCTGGAGTCGAACTGACATAGTGGCGTTTTCGTACAGACACTTCAGCACCTCGATGTACCGATAGTCGATCTGGCACCGTTGAAGAGACTGCAGTACAGCCCATGTCTCGATCGAATCAAAGGCTTTCTCGTAGTCCACAAACGCTAAGGGTCCGTTCACACAGACCGGCTCGGAGAGCATCGGCGCGCATTTTTCTTTTCACACAGACCGGATCGTATACGCTTGGAGTTGGTCAGAGCGGAGCCGCCAACTATTTCACATAGACCGGCTGGAAGCTATCTGAAAGCGGATGCGCTCCGGGCCGGTCGGATGCGCTCGCAGCCGGTCAGATGCACTCGCAGCCGGTCGGATGCGCTCGGAGCCGGTCGGATGCACTCGCAGCCGGTTGGATGCGCTCGGAGCCGGGTGGATACACTGCAAATGGCGGTCGGCGTGGGGCGGCGTGCACGCAATCAGAGCCAATTGGCTGCGCGAGCGAGAAAGAGCACGCAATCGGAGCCAATCGGCTGCGCAAGCGAGAAAGAGCACGCAATCGGAGCCGATCTGCTGCGCGAGCAAGAAAGAGCACGCAATCGGAGCCGATCGGCTGCGCGAGCGAGAAAGAGCATGCAATCGGAGCCGAACAGCTGCGCGAACGAGAAAAAGTACGCGATCGGAGCCGGTCAGCTCCTCTTATTATTTCACACCAAGCGCGTTCAAGCATTCTTAATGACAAAAGCAGTGCACATGCAAAAATAAACCTTATTACAAATACTAAAATCTCTGTTTTCAACGTGGTAAGAATCTGCTCTCCTCTCCGAGCCGGTCTGTGTGAACGGACCCTAAGCAGAGAGGCAGGTTATACTCTTCGGTCTTCTGTATAACCTGTCGCAGCCATAGATATCCGTGGTCGCAGCGTATGTATGTGGTCTACGGTGTTAAAGCCTTTACGGAATCCGGCTTGTTCGGGAGGCTGGAAGTCGTCGAACCTGCGCGCGAGACGGTTCGTGATGACTCTCGAAAACAGCTTGTAGACATGGCTCAGAAGTGAGATGGACCTATAATTCTTAAGAAGGGCATTGTCACCCTTCTTAAAGAAAAGTATCACCACACCTCTGTTCCATGCCTGTGGTGTTTTACCGTCGAGTATGACGGAATCAAACAGCCTCTGAAGGGCCTTAAGAACGGGTTTTCCGCCGGCCCTCAGAAGCTCGGCCGTAATTCGGTCATCACCCGGTGCCTTGTTGTTTTTAAGCTGCTTCAGAGCCATCCTAATCTCGTACAGGCTGACGTCCGGGATGTCTTCAGTATAGTGTCGGGTCAATCTAGCTCTTGGGTCAACTATCTTTATAAAAAATTTAATCTAAATCGGTTCAGCGGCTTAGGCGTGAAAAGGTAACAGACAGACAGAGTGACTTTCGAATTTATAATATTTGTATGGAAGTATGGATTACTAGCTGCGCCCCAGGGTTTCACCCGCGTAAATGTCGATCCCGTGGGAATATCGGGATAAAAAGTAGCCTATATCTTAACCCAGGGTCTCAGCTACCTCTATACAAAATTTTATCAAAATTGGTCCAGCCGTTTGAGCGTGAAGAAGTAACAAACATATAAACACACACACACACACACTCACAAACTTTCGCCTTTATAATATTAGTGTGATAGTGTGATTAGTGTGATAGTGACCTATTAGGGATAGCGACAAAATAATGTGACAAGTGCTAATGTGACAAATGGTCATCACATCCTAACAGACTTGCCTCCAATCCCAACTTAAACAATAACATTAAGGTGTCTGCAAATAGTTTTTTTTTTGCGTACTAGTTGTTGGAGTACAATAAAGAAATGAATGGTAAACACTGCTCAAACACTTTAATCTTTAAGTGACCAAGGACTCCATAACTTATCTTTTTGACCCGAGTGAAGAACATATCAACGGTGTAGTATCAATATCTAATAACTACAAAATCATGATTTTACAGGAGGCGAATAAAAAGGTTTCATTTCTATAGTTTTTAATATTTTAATAAAAAAGTTACTTATATTAAACAAATAGTAGGAAACGTCGTCGCCGATTCAAGACCTTTATGTCTTTGCAAATATGAGCTATTTCATATTTTACCTTCGAACATGCAATAAAGTGAAAATCGCTAAAATGTTAGTTATTAGATATTGACACTTCACTGTTAATATAAGTTTTGGATAAAGAATAGCAAACTAGTAACATGAATTGAAAATTATTTTATACAGAAAAGAAAATATACAAAACTTAAATAAATATGTGTTCTTAGACTTGGTAGATTTAATTTTATTTCCTGAATTATTAGGAAGATCACTGCAAGATGTCACAAACTAGATCAGAAAAATAATTAGTAGGCAAGTTTTAGTAAAAGCTACCTGGCTTAGGTAAGGTAGGTTTTACAAAAACTGGTGACCTATATTTTAGCATGGTATGCATAGGGCAAAATGACATTCAGATTTTTTTTTATAAATATAACATCTTCTACGGTGTAAAAGGCAGTAATAAGGTAAAACAAATCTAAATGTTCGCCTTATTTATTTATGGCAAAATATTCGCGACAAAACAAATCGAAAGTTTCAGGCAGGAAATGAGAATGGGAAATTCGAAAATAAAACTTTTCGTAAAGTAGTTTAATTTATTTATCTTTACTCTAAATAATAATTTCCAGCCTAGCCATTAGAAAACCAAAGCGGGATTATGAAAACTGACACTGGCCACCAAATAAAATAAAATTAAACGGCCAGTGACAGTTTATTACCGGCACACATTTTTGACCATTTGGACCACAAAAACGTGTTAAAATTATAGAAATACACAGTAAACGAGAAATATCTTACCAAATCTTCTTTTTCAACACAAATATTTCCACTTTCTTAGAACAACTGACACTTCTTTAGAAAAAAACAAATGAAACAATATTTTTATCGCCATTTGTGTCAAATTTCAAAACAAAAACATTCCAATTTATACCATAGATCCTAATGCCCACTTTTTAACAATTTTACATTTTGTATTACATTGCTGTTTATCACATAAATATGTTCATACCGCAATGTATGCAAATGTCCATCGAATCAACAAAATCATTGTTAAATTATGGAAAACCCCTTCTTGTGCATGTTTTATTTTACTTTTTATTGCATTAGAACAAAAATGATGAAACATATTATTTTTGTAAATTCATGAAGGACTAGTAGCATGTCGGAATAGCCCCACCTTTACTTCGGAATGTAGTAAGTTCCTTGCCGTATCTCTTGCATCTACAGAATATTAACTGTCGCTTATTGTGTTTATTCAATGTAATAATATAAAAATAAGGTTGAATGCAACTATTATTAGATTAGGCTGGTTTTTTTTTTGTTTATGGAAATGCCCTTTGTTTTGCACTTTGCAGAAGAAGTAATTTACAAGAAAAGGACAGATACAGGCATATATTTAACTTATTTTTGAATGGCTAAATTTAACTTTGTCCAGTGACATAAAATAAAACTATATGTATGATAAAACATATAAGAATCTGTGATTTAATGATAAATGGTTAAGGCCAGGGACATTTATTATTTCGGAAAAGACCGGGGTGTGAAAGAGACAAATTTATCTTGATTTGTTGATTGACAAGTGAACTGTCATTCACTCGCAATATGGCCGATAGTTTACCTAAATACGGAACTTAATAATTGTGCGCGAATATATAATTTTCTATTCAAATGATAATTTGTTTATATTGATGAATTAGTGAGTGAAGTGACGCGGCATGTTTCCCCTAACACCACCAGTGGTGAAACGGCTGTTAGGGTGGAAAAAGGGCCCTGAGGGTTCGTCTGCAGCCGAAGATAAATGGTCCGAGAAGGCAGTGAAGAGTTTAGTTAAGAAATTAAAGAAAAGCGGAGCGCTCGAAGAATTGGAAAAGGCAATATCAAGCCAGAACAGTCATACTAAATGCGTAACAATTCCCAGGTCAGTTCATTATTGATTTATTTTTTTCGTGATAACAATCATTTGGGAATAATGACGTTTCCGGTGGCTAATATATCCTTGCTATGTTTTTGAACCTTATGGTAGTGAGAATAGAAGTCGTTTTCGCAGACCACATTTATTGCACACATTGTTGAGCTAATCAAAGAGACGTTTGTAAATCTCGTAAAGAATTTATTGCCAAATTCTAGTATCTCGAATTTTTATTATCCTATTAATTAAGAATCTGATAACAAATCACTGCAATTTTTTATTATAATTTTGCTAAATTAATTCAGTTTGCGAACGAATAGTTTTTTCTGTGGTCGGGTTATTTCTGTGGGTTCTATTACCCGGCTAAGTTCGATGGTCGCTCATTGTCATTGACCTGGTAGATCGCAACGACCATCGCATTTTGGTTGCATAATAGCATACAGGACGCAAAATCGGAAAGGTCAAGACACCGCCAAAACAAATCGAATCCTCATGTCAATATGGCGGACATTATTTTGAACCTTGCAATTTTTTAATTGCTCAAATTCTTTATCGGATATATAAAGGAAACCTGTGTTTTTTGTTATTTCTGTGTTCAGTGCCCATTTTGAAGGACATCCGTGTATCCTTTCGTCCTTGAAGGTAAATACGTCACGGATGCTTCCTCTTGTGCTTAATAAATTAGTTTTAACACTTCTAATTTATGCGAAAATGACTGTTTATGGATATAAATACACGTTCTTTGCGTTTATTTTGTGAATGAACAGATATTTTGCGTCGTTATACACCAAAAGGATTGATTAACCATTAGTGCTAATAAGAAGCCTATAAGATTTCAACAACATAGATTCTTACAAAAGTTTTTATTATTAGATTAGACAATGCCTGATGACAATCATCTGGAAATCTTTTGCCGCAAAATTGATACAAGTTATTTATTTTTCCCTAGAATAACATTATTTGTTTTTTAATTTTTAATGACTGCACAGTGTAATATTTGTCAAGTCTTACTTTTTACTAGCTTTAGTTTTTGGGTTATGTTATGAATTTAAAGACATGGTGACACACTTGGGCCCACGTTCTAGCAACTGCTTTCATCTTCTCAGCATTTTGCAACACATCTTACATCAGGCTCTAGTAAAATCAAAATATAATTTTATGTAAAATTAACACAAAAATAAATGTTACACTGCTTACAGTGTAACATTTATTTTTGTGTTAATTTTACTACTTATAGTTGCATAATATTATCGTGATCATCAGTGTTCGTAATAATAATAATAAATTGTGTAGATAAATATCAAAACCCAGTATGTCTACTTGTAAGTTATAGTGGGAAATGAAAGAAATATGTTTTTGGCTATAGATTATTAAGTTATGAGGATTTTTATTGAACAGTCACTTGTTAGGAGATCGTACTTATAATTAGAATAGAAATAAAAACCTATATAAATAAAACAATGTCGGGTTAGTTACACCATTTATAACTCAAGAACCAATTTTTATGTTTTTTGATTTGTTGGATTTATCACCACCCCGAATAGCAGAATAAATATGAAAAAATGGGAAAAATTTATGAAAAAAAATTATGGCGATATTTTCTCATACATTCATTCTTATTCTGAGGCAGTACGAAGTTCGTCGGGTCAGCTAGTAGTATATAAATAAGGGATTAAAAAATCAGGATAAAATATAGACATTGTTTGATGTGAACTAGGGCTCCACTGTACTTAAACACTTGTGCGTGTGAAGCTTCACAATTTTATAGCTTGTACGTCTTTATGCAAAATACTTTAGTAAAATCAGTCGCATTGTTCAAATGCCTAGTTTCTTAGAAAAAATCCTAAAGTTAGGCTGCCATCTTGGACATCATACTTTATGCTAATTGGTTGTCACGGAGGTGCCTGGCCTTGATAAACACATGGCAATGGACATACCGGGATATGAAATAAATTATTGTTTGTTTCGATTTAAGATATTATTTACCATGATTTGGAAAACAAAGAAATATGCATTTTTAAATTTCAAATTTTACCCCATTCACAGTTAAATTTCAAGTATGGGTGTGACTTACTGGATTTTGATATTTAATCACAGCTCATCCATACAGCATGTAGACAAATATGGTTTTGCGAATTTGATCTTTATTAGTTACAAGAATTGTCCTACTGACTGGTGCCAGGATTGCATTCTCCCGATGCTGGACTGTAGGTATACAATTCACTGTCAGCCAAAATGTCGAAATTAGCTCTCACATCCAATGAACTTTTTTCGGTCCTATGTACCGAGGTACTTGCCTTTACACCACTTCAGGTCCTTAGAGGCCATAGAAGTTGAAGGAACCCTTCTAAAACCCCATTTTAAGTTCAATTTTCAAAGTTTTGTAACTCCTAAATAAATTATGTATGAAAAGTGCAGTGACCCACATTTATGGCACGGGTGTCTCGTTCCAACCCAAAATGACCCACATGTGGGTCACGGACAGTGAACGTGTTAAGACTCATCATTGCCTATTCTGTGACTTTTTCATAGTTAAATAGAAATTTAACTGCTGCATGTTGAAATAAGATCAACATGAATGTTACTAATATTTTGATTTAAAAGAATTTCTGTGTAGTTTCTTGCGCATTCTTTTCCATAGAAACCTACTAGGTATAGCATCTAGCTTCGTCTTTCTGACTGACCAACCTCTTGACACTTCAAACAAAAGTGCCTGTAATTGGTTTAATTGAAATAAATGCTTTGAGTTTGAACCTAATTCCGTTAATCAATTGAAACTCATGATGGGTTTATGAAAAACTTCGAGTTAGTGTAATTTAAATGGTGTTAGACCTGAAAAGTGGTTATTGTAATGTATTGTGCCATTATGAACCACTCTTACTATGGGGCCAACACTGATATGGCGACAAACAAATTGCTGCTTCATACAACAGAATGTAGGGAACAGCTGATTTTGTTTTTAGCAAAATCAGTTTTGATCACATACTAAAAGTTGTAGTTGTTGTTCATAATTATGAGTACAATTATGCGGCCTACCCAATCTGCCCCCGATAGGAAAAAAGACGCATCTAAATTTTTTACCAGATTTGAGTTAAATACATTGCCGGAATCAGAAAAAAGGCGCATCTGCCTATATTTTTAATATTTTTCTAACTTCCTCCAGTAATTGATTTCCCAATCAACAGCAATTAATTTCCCGTTTCATTCATTAAAACATTTATTTCTCTGTTTTTACTTTTTGTTAGATACATATTTTATTATATCAGGGGCAGAATTATGCGGCCTACCCAAATGTCCTTTCTTTGGTATTGTTTGTTGATTTATTGAGCTTCTTAAGTTCTGAGTTCATCTACACAATTACTGATAAATGCTTGCACTTATTGGACAGGTTCTCTCAAATATATGTGATCCTTTTCTCAAAAGACCATTTCAGACACTTATGTACAACGGTCCTCACATGACCAAGATTATGTCTGGACAAAAGAGACTGACTCCTGAGTTTGTTTTGGTCTTTCTTCTTCGAGAGTAGTCAGATAAGAAACGCCAACCTCACCTAGTTTTTAAAATATGATGGAAGTCAGACTTTCGGGCTTCTGATGAACCGGAACAACTGTCAAAGATCCAAGAATGGCAGCTGGGACCAACGGCTTAACGTGCTTTCCGAGGCACGGAGGGGTCGAGTGTAGAGATGATCACCCATCCACGGACCAACCGCGGCAAGTGTAGCTTAACCTGATCGATCGACCCGTGCGGCTGTTATTACTTAGCCATGAGCGCCATTAGTGTTGATTATTATGTTATGTTTATTATATTGTTGTTTTGCAGAGTGAAACCTAACGAAAACGTGATAAATGGTCAATACCGCAAGGGATTGCCGCATGTGGTCTACTGCAGGCTGTGGCGCTGGCCGCAGCTACAGGTATGAGTGCAATATTTATTTTTTTTATTTTAATATATCTCGGGACCATGGGGTCCCGGTCCTTTGGAAGGCGTACGAGGGACCGAAGCCAACTCACAGAGGTCCGTTAGACGTTTTCAATGAAATGATTAAACGATTATCCCTGTTCGCATTATGCGAGTGCACCCAAGGACAACCCCCGGTTGGTGTAGGACTATTGCAAGACATGGAAACAAAAATATTGGATTACTAGCTTCTTCCCGCGACTTCGTCCACGTGAAATTTCACCCTCCCCATTCACCCCCTCATGGGGTGAATTTTGAAAAGTCCATTCTCAGTGCCCCCCTAGACCTCATAAGCAACCTACGTGCCAAATTTGGAATCTCTAGACCCAGCGGTTTGGGCTGTGCGTTGATATGTCAGTCAGTCAGTTTCTTCTTTTATATTTTAAGATGGGTTTTGGTGGCTAAAGTGAACTGGTTATCTAGGACTATGGAAAAACTATAGCCCCTTCCTGACCGTTGTTCTATATAAATTACACAGATAAAATGGCAGGGGGTGACTTGCACACTCAGTAATGGGCCCCCGTAAACGGTCGCTAGCACATAGTGTTGTAGCGACAAGGGGGCAACATGTCCTGAGGTGCTTATGAGGAGTGGAGAGGTATTCCACGGCTACCAGGACAATCCCGGTAGCACGGTCAAGATCCCTACCAGCATCTTACTGGAATACTTCCTTCCTCCAAACACGTTTGCTCTTGCGAATCTCCACTCAAGCCGGCCAATAAAGGCAAGAATGAGGTGGGAGCTCTGTTCCTCGTCATTCTTGTTCACTCCAGCCGGCCAATAAAGGGAAGCCAGAGGCGAGGAACAAGACTTCTCCCGGGATAGGGTCTGTGGGGTCGCCACTGCCCAACAGCTCGCCACATGCTGCCCTGCGGATTTCTGTATCTCTTTTGATCTGGCTCCTCACCTTAGACCCATTCCGGAAAGTAAACTTATTGCTTTTATTAATTGTTTTACATATCTATCACATTGAGGGGCTCGTGGCTAAGTAATAACAGCCGCATGGGTCGATCGATCAGGTTAAGCTACGCTTGCCGCGATTGGTCCGTGGATGGGTGACCATCTTTCTATACCGAGACCCCTCCGTGCCTCGGAAAGCACGTTAAGCCGTTGGTGCCGGCTGTCATTCTTGGATCTTTGACAGTCTTTACGGGTTGTCAGAAACCCGAAAGTTTGATAACCAGTCTTATCAAGGGGTATCGTGTTACCCAGTAACTGAGTTGTGGAGGTCAGATAGGCAATCGTTCCATGTAAAATACTGTTATTCAGCTACATCCGGTTAGACTGGACGTCGATCCCAACATAATTGGGAAAAGTCAAGGCAGATTTTATTACATATCTATTACATTTTAAATATTTGGAATGTAAAAAAAAATATAAACATAAAAACAAAGAAAAAAACAATATTATTCGTAGCTGCAGCGACTGCAACTGTTATTGTGAATACTGCAATTTGCAAAGCTGGTCGATCTATATATTTAATTTGGTCCCGCAAGAGAAACTATTTCACAAACTCCCATTGGAAATACCTACCATGAAAAAAATACTAACTCTAGATTAATCCTGTGATAATATTACTACAGGATAATTATTATCACAGGATTAATCTGTGATAATATTATTATAATCACTAGCATAATCAGCCTATAATGTTCCCACTGCTGGGACACAGGCCTTCTCCATTTTTTTTGTGGATGGGAAATCATCAAATGACCCCCCTCGCGCTCTGGGTGGAGCGGAAGTGAGTGTCACTCTTACTGACTAAAACCCACCCACCCGTGTTCCTTCCTTAGCCCTTTATGTTCCGGGGTAGCGGTAACCCTTTCGGACAATCCCGCAACCCCGGCAGGCTTTGGCCCCTTCCTTTATGTTGACTTCTCTTTGAGGCGCGCGTGGGACATATACGCGCCGTCCGGCACGGGCCTGGTCCTGATCGGACGGTGACCTACTCATTACTCTCCGTCCGCAGGCCCGCGCCTACGGTGGCCGGGAGTCGTCGCGCGGCTCCCGACGCCTGGAGCGTCTCCCGCGGCGACTGGAACGTGAGGCTCTCTCCCTCAGCCATCCCGCCACCTAGGCCTTCTCTCTTGAAGAGGGAATGGGGATAATCCCTCCTACATTAATTAAATGACTTCTATTGTTACAGAGCCAGCATGAACTAAAGCCAGTAGACCACTGCGAATACGCATACCAGTTGAAGAAGGACGAGGTGTGCATCAACCCTTATCATTACAATAAAATCGACTCGCCTGGTAAGTCTCCTTTTTTATTTACGTTTATCCAGAAGTACTGACTTGTTATTTACAAGATCCATACTAATATTACAAATGCGAAAGTATGTCTGAAAAAGAAAGAAAAAAACAATCTGTCTGTCTGTTACCTCTTCACGCTTAAACAGCTGAACCGATTTAGATGAAATTTGGTATAGAGATAGTTTGAGTCCCGGGAAAGGACATAGGATAGTTTTTATCCAGATATTCCCACGGGATCAGAATTTATGCGGGTGATACCGCGGGGCGCTGCTAGTTGAAATTATTTATGGCTTGTTTTTATCTTATAAGGCTGATTTACATTTTACTAGTTGATAAGTACCATCAACCTGGCTTTTATTGTCTGAAATCACCAACACGCAGTTTTCCAACAATTATTGTTTGAATAACATTATTAATTTGTAATTAATGAAAAATCATCTACGAAAATTAAGGTTACAAAATTAATCTCAATTGTCAAATGAAAAACATCTTTTAAAGGTGATTTAAAATTAGAATTTCAACAAATTGGCATTCACATGTATGTACTTTGTCAGCTTGCATAAACTTTTGGAATAGACTTTACAGCTGATTATGGCGCTAACGTCTGCGGGTCGATTGTTGACCTTTTGTAGGGTTTTTTTTTTAGTATTAACGATCCCTCATTATTTCAGCGCTCCCACCGATCCTAGTCCCCCGGTGCGGCGACACGGAGGTGCGAGCGCCGCCCCCCTACACCGACTACCACGCGCCGCACCAGACGCACGCGCCCCACCAGACGCACGCGCCGCACCAGACACACGCACCGCATCAGACGCACGCGCCGCATCAACAGCACCAGCAGCATCAAACGCATCAGTCGCATCACGACCATACGGACGCGTGAGTTGAAGCGGTCATGTATTATAGCGATTAGCTATTTTCTTTTTTTATAAAATATCCTGTTCTAGGATTAATGAATTGATGATTGATGAATCCATGAATGATCAGGTCCAAATCAAATCAAATTTATTCGTAAATGTAGGTTTCATTCAGTGGCGTGCATTGCTTATAGGCATATAAGCAGTGCCTACCTCGATATTTCAACATATGCCTGTCAATAACATTTTAGTGTGTGTGGGGCACACAATTAAGAAACTCAATAAATTATCATAGGTACCTAACAAAAACAAAATCTTCATACAAACACGCGCAGCAGTAGGCAGTCGCCGGACGGCCTACTCGGCTCCCGTACTATTCGCACATTGTCATTGGTCTTTACTCGTTCAAGTTAATACGACAAAATTAAAAATACGTACGTCTCACGCGTAATACCATGACGTTCAACCTTCGCAATTTATCACCCTTAAGTAGGCATGCCTTTGCCTACTCAAATAACTACACTTTTGACCTCTTTTTTTTTCTGATTAGTGATCGCGTTTGCCTAGCCCCTAGACCCGGCCTAGTGCCTACCTATTCTGAAAATCAACGCACGCCACTGGTTTCATTACAATAGGATGTTATAATAAGATGGTCAGTTCGCTACATTTTACTCGAGAGTATACAAATAATAATAAAGTTAGTGGTGTCGAAACCACTATCCGTCCGGAACAACTATCTGTATACCATACTAATAATTTCCCTGTTTTCGAATTCCACTACCTCCCCCTGTAGTTTAGCAGTGTACTCAACCACTGACCCAATATTTTGTCTAATAACAATTTATCACGTCACTAAAAACGTGTGGTTTTGAAAAAAATGTTGATATCGTATAGTTTTTCGGCGAATTTCTGAACACAAAATCTTGTCAGTCCTACCACTTCAGAAATGCATTGTAATATGTTTTTTTAATTATTTATGTTCCATTGCTTATTTTCATTAACTGTAGGTTATTATTATGTTAATGCATGTTGTTAATACATACCTACTTCATGTATTATATATTTGCATGCCATCATTACATGGCGGAATGTGTCTTTGCACTACAATCTTACATTATCATTTTTTGTACCTACCACATTTTATGCAAATAAACGATTTTGATTTGATATGAAAAATAAAGAGTTTAAAAGAGGTCGATTTTGTTATAAAACCCAATTTGAAATTGTTGACAAAAAACTTTCAAGTCATCTTTTCTGTTTACAAAATAATATAAGCTAGGGTAGCGCCCACAAGAACAAGCACGCAACGAACTAGCTGATGATACAACATGGCTATGCCGCCAGTCTCTTGGGTACATTACTAGTCGGGAGCGATGCGGAGGAACTTGTCCACGACATATTTTAATTTGTTAATAATTTTAGTTAAATTATCAATTTGGTTAATTAATTAGGTATATGTTGTTATAAGTACAGATTATTTTAAAACTCCTGTAAAAAAAAGATACCCTATCAACTGATGATGCAAAAAAATGAGTATTGCATCGCTTGAAAATCGTAAAACAATACCTACTTATCCTTGATTAGTAACAAAACCAAGATAGGGAAAAAGCATCACATCACACTAAGTTTGTGAGTGTGTGTGTTTGTGAGGGTGTATTTATACGTTTGTTACTTCATCACGCTCAAACGGCTGGACCAATTTTGATAAAATTTTGTACGGAGGTAGCTGACACCCTGGATTAACATATAGGCTACTTTTTATACAGATATTTCCACGGGATCGAAATTTATGCGAATGAAACCGCGGGACGCAACTAGTAATATTACAAAGGCGAAAGTTTGTGAGTGTGTTTGTATGTTTGTTACTTCTTCACGCAAAAACTACTCAACGGAATTGGATGAAATTTGGAACACAGTTTGTAACCAGGATTAACACATAGAATACTTTTTATCCCGATATTCCCACGGGATTGAAACTTATGCGGGTGAAACCGCGGGGCGCAGCTAGTCTCCTGCCCTTATCCCAATTTATTTGTGGTCAGCGGAACATGTCATTTTCTTCCATACTTCTCTATTAGTGGCCATCTGGGTAGTCACCCCCTTTCTACCCCTATCATCATTCACACAGCAGAAAGACGTCCACTGCTGGACATAGGCCTCCCTCAAGCACCTCCACTTCGACCGGTTCTGTGCTTCTCGCATCCAACGGGTTCCTGCGGCCTTCACAAGATTGTCGGTCCACCTTGTGGGAGGCCTTCCAACGCTACGTCTTCCGGTACGCGGTCGCCACTCCAGAAACTTCCGGCCCCATTGGCCATCTGTTCTGCGAGCAATGTGCCCTGCCCATTGCCACCTTAAGTTTGGCAATTCTTCGGGCTATGTCGGTTACCTTGCTTCTCTTGAGAATCTCTTCATTTCTGATTCGATCACGCAGGGAAACTCCAAGCATAGCCCTCTCCATTGCCCTTTGGGTGACTTTCAGCCTTCAAATAAGGCCCATTGTGAGCGACCACGTTTCATGCCCATATGGGCATAAATGAAATGATAATAATTATAACAAGTCGCAAATTGTATCATCATCAGTCTATCTATCATATCGATGGTGTAGTATCAATATCTAATAACTACAAAATCATGATTTTACAGGAGGCGAAAAAAACGTTTCATTTCTATAGTTTTTTTTAATATTTTAGTAATAAAAATGAAACCCGTTTTCCGTTGTCACGACATAACATGAAAACGGCTGGACCGATTTCGATGAAATTTGGTATAGAGATAGTTTGAGTCCCGGGAAAGGACATAGGATAGTTTTTATCCCGATATTCCCACGGGATCGACATTTACGCGGGTGAAACCGCGGGGCGCAGCTAGTATTTTAGTAAAAAAGTTACTTATATTAAACAAACAGTAGGAAACGTCGTCGTCGATTCAAGACCTTATGTCTTTGCAAATATGAGCTATTTCATATTTTACCTACGAATATGCAATAAAGTGAAAATCGCTAAAATGTTAGTTATTAGATATTGACACTTCACTGTCGATATCGACTTGAGTTTAAGTTTGACCTACTTGATAGTCTGGTTTATCTAATTAATTAGTTATTAATGAAATATAATGTATTGTTGTAGTGTGATGCAGACTGGAGGTGTGGTCGGAGTGGGCGTGGGCGCACACAGCGCGATGTATCTGGAGGCCACGTTGGCCCAGCAGGTGCCAGGCAATACCACTGTGCATGTGTAAGTATAGCTAACCAACTATCATCTATATCTGTCAAAGTTAAATCATTTATTTCATGTAGGCTATTAAAAGACACATCAAACTAAGACGTATTGAACATTTTTCAAGATTGTTAGCGTGTATTCTAGGTGCCCCTTCCAAAAGGTTCGTATGGAGAAGAATGGGCAAGAAACTCCATAGTTAGTCTAGAGAAAGAAGGTTGGCTGGTAGAAAATGACAATGGCATTAAGTCCGCCTATGTACATTTATGTGCTTGAAGTATTAAATAAATGAATAAAGGAAGTTACTCTTCCTATAGCAATCCACTGCTGGACATAGGCCACTCCAATCGCTCGTCATTGAACTCAGATCTTCGGTTACTCTCATCCAACTGCTACCATCCACCCTGCGAAGATCGTCGCTCCACCTAGCCTGAAGCCAACTATATGACAAGCCATGTAAAAGTAAATAAAATTTACCTGTGTTGCCAACATTCATTGAGGTACAGACGCCAGCACATCAACCTACTACAATCTGTCACATTTCTTTAATAGATTTTCAACTTTATCACTGAAGCATAAGGTTCAAAGTTGATTGGGAAAATGTGACAGTTAGGTGTAGGTTGATGTGCTGGCGTCTGTACCAGGCAACGATGTTTCAAGTGTATTGTCCGGCAACTTCGCCATGTCAAAAGCGCTTTAAAAACTTAGCATGATATAATCCCATACATTTGCCTCCAGGAGCTCATCTACAGTGGAGACTCCGCCGCCGGGATACATCAGCGAGGACGGAGACCCCATGGACCATAACGACAACATGAGTGAGTTTGTTGACAATTTTTTTATATTACACACTTTTTGTTTGAACCTACATGCAGCGTAGCATGACCACCATAGCAACGAGTTTTGTCGACGGACGAATAAACAAAATCTATCTATATAAATAAATAAAAATCAAAGTCCTGACTGACTGATATAACAACGCACAGCCTAAACCGCTGGTCCTAGAGACATGAAATTAGGAGGGTGTGTTCTTTGTGAAGAGTAGGTATCCACTAAGAATGGGTTTTTTGAAATTCCACCAGCTCTAAGAGGGTGAATAGGGGGAGGGTGAAGTTTCACACGGATGAAGTCGCGGGCAGAAGCTAGTGACAGATCTAGACGAAATTACAGACTTTTTTAGAATAGATACGTGTAAACCCGTTTCTAATGTGGTCATGCTACGCGTGCAGAAGTATCGTACTTTCTTTACTTAAAGAAAAAGAAAGAAAAATCATTTATTTGCGATAAACATTACGCAAAGAATAAAAAACCAAGTTTGGGGAGGGTAGGTTGCTGAGAAGGCGTTTCATACGAATATGAACCGGTTTGTGGTTTTATCCTTACGATGTAGTTAGGAAAGATCGGGAAATCAGCGGGAACTGCAGATAGCGCCATCCACGAAGACGCGTCCCACTCTTCTTCCTAATCGCTTACAGTACAAGTGTGCAACATTCCGCTAGTGTTTTAGTTTTGCTGATACACAGTAATTGCTTATTATTTGGTATATAGATAGTTTGAGTCCCGGGAAAGGACATAGATTTTTACAGGATAGACCGGCAGGTGGTGGGGTATGGGCAAGATAGGACTTGGATATTAAATAAGACTTGGTTCTGATACTCCACTACTTTGGAAAAAGATTAGATATAGGTAGTCCAAAATCTAATATAGGATAGTTTTTATCCCGATATTCCCACTGGATCGACACTTATGCAGGTGAAACCGCGGGGCGCTGCTAGTATGACTATAAATATAACTGGTGAAATGTTGGTGTATTAGACACACCTGCCCATCCGTTTCCAACTATATTGTTGGCGGTTTTTGCGTTCATTGACTGCTAACCTTTGTTGCAGACCTAACCCGCCTAACCCCATCACCCCCAGGGCTGACTACCGAAGCCGCCCCCGTGTTGTACCACGAGCCAGCCTTCTGGTGCAGCATCAGCTACTACGAGCTGAACACGCGCGTGGGAGAGACCTTCCACGCGTCACAGCCCTCCATCACGGTGGACGGGTTCACTGACCCTAGTAACAGTGAGAGGTAAGTGCCAATAATGCCAAGTCAAGTAGTTGCTAATATTGCCATCTAGTAGGTAAATAGGTAATATTGCCATATGTCTGGTAATATTGTCAAGTGGGGTAATATTGTCAAAAGCCGGGTAATATTGTCAAGAGCTGGGTAATATTGCCAAAAGTACGATAATGTTGTCGTCCGGTATTATTGTGAAAGGCCGGGTAATATTGCTGAAAAACGGGTAATATTGTCAAAAGACGGGCAATATTGCTAACATACTGATCAACGTAACTTTCGTACGATACTCTTCTGGTAATGCAGATGTGACCGCTTGCCATCAGATGGACCGCATACTCATGCACTCAACAAAAAACAGTGCTTAAACATAATCGTAATTGTGTTTTTCTTTCACAGGTTCTGTTTGGGTCTTCTATCGAATGTGAACAGGAACGAAGTAGTCGAACAAACGCGTCGACACATCGGCAAGGGAGTTAGATTGTATTATATTGGTGGTTAGTATATCTACATTACTGTTTGTATCTTTAGAAAATTAATATTTCTATCGTGATATTTTCGAGCTTATTACTCAGTAATCATAGTCTACATAAAAAAAATTGAATGATCAAATCACCATTCTGATTGTAGATTTAAAATATTTCTCAAACAAAATTAAATTTTCGTCTATATGTGTCCAAATATTAATATCTAAATATTATATTATTCGCCATTACATAGGAGTTCGAAAATAGTTGTTCTTCCCAGCACTAGGAAGTGGTGAAAAGTTGTCGTTTTTATTACTTTTGATATTGACGAAACGTGTCTGCCTAACTCCCGAGGACTAATGTGTATGTTATTTAAAGTTCTTCAGACCGAATTTTGGCCATGGTAGCCAATTCTAACGGAGACTAGCCATCTACTCGGGAGATATAGTGTGCGCGCAGACACAGGTGCACTCCCTCTTCCCTCACTTTCATAGTCTGATGGGACGGCAATCTGACACCACCGGGGAGAGATCAGGATTCAAATTTTATTTAGATTCCAATTTTATTTAGAAATGTATATGACACAGCCTCAATAAAACCAATAAATTGCAGGCGAGGTGTTCGCGGAGTGCCTGAGCGACTCGTCGATATTCGTGCAGAGTCCCAACTGCAACCAGCGCTACGGCTGGCATCCCGCCACCGTCTGCAAAATACCGCCTGGTAAGTGCCCTACAGAAATATACCTTAAATAAAAGGTAATACGAGCTGGTGTCCGCAACTCCACGTCAATGCGCATATTTTGCGTACGGGTGGGAAAATCGATTATTCGGTCCACCCCAGCTCCTCAAGAAAGGCCAGCAACGCCTTGATGTTACTGACCGTCTCATGTAGGTAGTGCCTGTAATATACCTTAGCTTTCAAAGCTACATGGTCTGGTAAGTGTTCACTTCTAAAAAAAAATTCAACTAGCAACCCGTCCTTGCTTCGCTCGGTTTTTACGACTTGACAAAAAACATCGAGATTTCTTTATTATATCATGGAAGTTTAATATTTTATATTAATACGCATTCGGAATAATTTCTCTAAATTATTGTGAAAACCGCATCAAACGCGCCTTTTTAAAACAACGCGATCACACAGACGGAAAAACTTAAAAGTTACAAGATTGTGCGCAAAATTTACAGACTCAAAAAAAAAAAAAAAATACTGCCAAACGGTTCCCCGTTTGGCAGCTTCAGCTATAGCATGGAATATACTTACATATTAATTTGTAAAGAATTTAGGTTAAAAAAAAAACAATTGTTAAGGTTATAGAGGTATGAGGAACAGGGTTTAAAGTTCACTCATCCTCCATAGAAAATGGAGTATCCTCCGACCAGACGGGTGTTGTGTCTGGCGGGCAACTGCCCGATGATTCATGTCGGGGCGTTGTATATATGCTAGTTGCGCGGTAAACTCTGCCGGCGAGATGCAGGATTTTGCGTGACGTCAGTATGACGCGTCGTTCGCATGTGGCGTTGTAGATACCGCTGCACGGTTTATGAGGACTCCATACGTACATTCTACCTTAATTAATATAATTGCAAGCTTTAGTATAATTATTTTTCTTTTTCTTCCAGGCTGCAACCTAAAAATCTTCAACAATCAGGAGTTCGCAGCTTTATTATCGCAGTCAGTGTCGCAAGGCTTCGAGGCGGTGTTCCAGCTCACGCGCATGTGCACCATACGCATGAGCTTTGTCAAGGGCTGGGGCGCAGAGTACAGGTGGGTAATATCGCCTAACAATCGGGTTATATTGCCAAATTACAGGAAATATTGCCTTAAGAAAGAAAATACATTTATTTAGCACAGACTAAAAGACACAATATGACATACATCTGGGGGCAAGTCTCGTTATTTTAAGAACATTCAGTCTGATCTCAGTCCCAATTTGTCAAAAATACCTATATAATTTCCCTACATTTTGACATGTTTTTGTGTCGCTGAGATGAGACTGCGACTAGATTTTGAACGTTTTAAATTACGAGAATTGGCCTTCTGATTAAAATAAATAAAATACCAATGTAAGAAATTAGCAGGAAAGTGTTCCTCACGACTGCACCAAAAAGGCTCAGTTTAGCAAAAATGCCAAGACAACTGGCCAAACATTCTGGTTATTGGCTACTTGACTTATTACTAGTTCTTTATTTACACATGCTTCATTGTCTACAGACGTCAAACAGTAACGTCAACACCGTGTTGGATCGAGCTGCACCTGAACGGGCCGCTGCAGTGGCTGGACCGCGTGCTCACGCAGATGGGCTCGCCGCGACTGCCGTGCTCCTCTATGTCGTAATCTTATACGTGAGTGCTGGTCATTATGCTTAGTTATAATGGTAATATCGCCAATGGTAGGGTAATATTGCTAAACTTCTGATGGTGATATTGCCCTGCTATAGGTAAAATCCTGTTTTAAGTGTGCAGAGTAAAATGATCGAGCAGTTTTTCATAGATTAATTAATAATGAACTAAATGAAAACCCATGCTTTTAAAGCGCCTATACACAGTCAGTTCTACTTTTAATTTGCTGTGACTGACCCTTTATTTTGTGGATTGGAAATCATCAAATGACCCCTCCCGCTCTGGGTGGAGCGGAAGGGAGTGTCAGACTCTTACTGACTACAATCCACCCGTGTTCCTTCCTTAGCCCTTTATGTTCCGGGGTAGCGGTAACCCTTTCGGACAATCCCGCTACCCCGGCAGGCTTCGGCCCTGGCAGGCCCCTTCCTTTATGCTGACATCTCTATGAGGCGCGCGTGGAACACACACGCGCCGTCGTGACTGACCCTTAAGGCAGTAAATTAGCTTTGTTATGTATAATAAACGAGCGCTTCTCTCCATGAGACTGGAGATTGACATGAAACTGGAGTTGAAGTTTGACAAATAAGAATTATTTTCCTGGGTAAAAAAATAATAATTCGATTTAGTCCGTCAGTTAGATTATCGAAAAATAATGGACCCTTATTTTTTCTTTTGTCAATCAAACAAAAAATGACAAAGATAAAGCGCGTCAAAATTTGGGAGTGGGGGGTCGTGACGTCACGCCGTGCTAAAAAGTGTCGCACGGCGTGACGTTACGCGGAACCTTAACGGGCTTAATCTTCATCATTTTTTATATAATTGACAAAAGAAAAAATAAGGGTCCAATATTTTTTGATAATCTAACTGACGGACTAATTAGAATTTTTTAGGAAACTAGCCTATTGTAAAATCAAAAAATTTGAGGTTTAAGAACAAATTAAACAACCTAAATTAAATGTTACTACTTACTACTCTTTGTACTTTGTGCAATAAATATGTTTTGTCTCTTTCAGATCCCCTTGCAAAGAAAGAAAAGCAAAAGAAGTTATACTCACCCAACACAAATGTACAGAAGTAGCTCAAAACAATGAATACCTCCATTTTTGAGTCGTAGGCTTATAGGTGACGGTGGGGCGGTGTTCATAGGTCTTGTTGTAACACGTAGATTTTACACGAAGTAGAAATTTGAACCTTATTACTGAGGAAATAAGGTACACTTGCGGGATGTTATGGGTGAGTACTTTAAAGTCTAGTTTTTGCTCATGCAACTTGGTTATTGACATAACATGAGCAGCCTATAATGTTCCCACTGTTCATCACTGCTGGGACACAGGCCTTCTGCCTGTGAGAGGGTGTGGGCCGTAATCCACTACGCGGGCCCAATACGGGTTGACGGATACTCTGTTACTTATGGGCTAACAACTGACAAAATCGTACAGAATTTTAGAAGCACCCACGATATTTAGTAATTTGAAAAAGGATTGTTCTCATGGTATGAAAACTGATTGTAAAGTTCTCAACTGTTTTGTTCCACGATTGTATATTGGCGTATCGACCAAATTTTAGAGCAAAGAAATCGATATAAATCAAGAAACAAAAATATATTGTACTAATTAAAGTACTTTTTATAAAGTAATTCAGCATATATTTTATAATAATTAAGAATAATATGCTTAAAATACAACACAATCTATGAACATCGGTGTCGCCGTCACACGCAATATTTGATAATAAACAATACATATAAATGTTTTAATAAATTAGAGTTTACTGTGCTGACTATTCGTTTTCCTGTGGAGAGTTACCTTCTTGTCGGTAGATGGCGGTAGTGGGTCATAACTAGATGCGTATGCGGAAAAATAAATCATGAACAGTTTGTTTTACGGCGCTATCATCGTTTGGAAACTTTTGCGGCGCTCATTTTAACTCAACTTTGCGCATACAGGTTGCAATCACACTTACACGCACGGAAGAGCACTTTCGTGTTTCTCTATCTCTTTCTGTCACCCATTAGTGCAACTCACTAAAGCGAGAAGTTCATTCAGACGTATTAGCACGTTCGAGCTAGCGGATGATGCCTCTTAAGTGATAGAAAGAATATACAGTGTGAAATTGAAAACATGCGACAAATCGAAATGGGAGATTACTCATCATTATGAACAACTTTTACTAGGAGACCAAACCTGAAATCGCGAAAAAAATCAGCTGTTCCCTACATTTATGTTCGCATAACTTATCAAAATTTAGGAAACAGCTGTTTTTTTTTATTTTTTGCGATTTCAGGTTTGGTCCCATAGTAAAAGTTGTTCATAATGACGAGTACAATTGTCGCATGTTTTCAATTTCAAAGAAAAATGTTGAAAAGTTATGTATAAGCCCGATTTCAACATTCAAATGGGTCCCCTTCCGGACATATCGATAAAATGGACATCTCTAACGCGTCAAAGAAGGTTGCTCTTCATTCAAATCAAGCATAGTATACTTTTTGCATGGAACCATTATGAAAACTAGTCAGTGACTACATTTTGCATATTATTGGCGAGAGTTCTCATCATCGTCTGCCTAGCCTTTTCCCAACTATGTTTGGGTCGGCTTCCAGTTTAACTGGATGCAGCTGAACAGCATTATTTTACATGGAGCGACTGCCTATCTGACGTCCACAACCCATTTACTGTGTAACACGATTATTCTTGGTAAGACTGGCTGGCGAGATTCGTCAATAATATGCAATACAAATAGCAGTCCCTTTTTTATACCTGTGTAAAAAACTAAATTATTATACAATATAAACCAATTTACAATATCGCATAATGATATAATATAGAATTTACGAATGTGTAAAAATAATTATACTAAACGCCTTAGTTCTTGGCAGGCGCGGTCATAAAATGTGCGAGCGAGATGACACGATATTGTCATCCTACTCGCGCGTTTTGTGACCGCGACAACCAGGAGTCTTGGCGTTTATTATAATGATTTGAAATAACATTCGTATGTTCTATATTATGCTGGCACTACACCTAGCGTATTTGTGCAAGTATTTGGTATGTTTTGCTAACACAAAATTAACTTTATTCCAAACTGTGTAAGGTATATTTTGCATTGGCTAATTAAGGCCAATGTTTGGTCAAATACGCCAAGTGAAGTGTATTGTGCGATTATGTCACCAAAACCAACATTGTTTACTTATTTTCAAGAAATATTACTATTTGATTAGTTTCGCCATCGCATTGTGCATTTATCGAGTTTATTTTGTTATGAAAACCAATGTATTGTATACATAGTTGTTTTTTTTTTTATTATTCGTCAACTATAGTTGTGTGGTTAATGTATACTTGTATGTTTTGTGGGAATGCGGGTTCGATATCCAGGCGAAGAGCTTTTGAATATACATTTTTGATACGATCTCTACTTCGAGGGTATGGCGAACTTGGGTAATTATTTTGTCTATGATATAGACGAAAGTCATAGAAGCGGTATTTTTTTCGACCAGATACAATAAAATTCAGTAACATTTTTATTATTATAAGCATAACGTTCTCAATGCTGAGACAGGCCTCCTATCTCTAAGGACCTTATCACACTAGCGGTTTGCGAGCGGCTACAGGGCGGGGCGGGCGCGTCGCGAACACGCCGCGGCTGCACAGCGAAGACGTCGCGGACGCGTGGCAAATTCGCAACGTTTTCGTCGTGTGTTTGTAGCAAGTTAACGACGTACAATACACTCAGTAACAATGGCGTCCACACACACACGCACAGTAACATTCGCGGCGATCTCGTCGCGCGTCCGCAACGAATTCGTTGCGCATGCGACGCGTGTGCGTTGCGCGCCCGCTCCGCTTTGAGGACGCTCGCAATCCGCTAGTATGATAAGGCCCTAAAAGGGAGTGGGCTATAATCAACTACACGGGCCCAGTCCGGGTTAATATTATTATTCTTTATTAAAAAAATATATATGACAATGTTTTTTATAATAATCATAAATATAAAATTAACTAAAAATTCACACAAAACATACGAGATGATAAAAATAATGTAAATACGTTTTGATTTAATGTTTTTTTTTTATTTCTTTTTTTCTATAAAATATTATGTAATCGTAGTTTATATCGCAAGTTATTTATCTACAGATTTGTACAATCGTTTCGGTGTATCGCGGACAGATTTGACGATGTTACAAGATAGATTTTAGTTTAAAAATGTCGAAACTAAGTAAACCAATAAAAATATATTGGTTTTTGCATGTCCTTAATCTGAAAAGGGTTCTTTCTATTCATCATGAGCATATTCAGCCAGTATGCGGAGCATGACCACCTTATAACCTGGATTTGTCGACGGAAGAATAGACAAAATGATAGACTGTAGACAGATTTCTAAAGAAATCCGACATTTTGTCTATTCTGTCATTTTGTCTATTCTTACGTTGACAATTTCAGTTTCTATGGTGGTCATACGACGCGTGCTGTAACGTACTGGGACACAGGCCTCCTCTCTGCGACGGGAAGTGGGCCGTGATCCACCACGAAGGCTCAGTGAGGGTTGGTAGATATCACATGTCTTCGAATTTTTGGTTCTAGGACATGGACATGAGACCAGCCTGAAATCACGAAAGAAAAATCACTATTTATATTTTATCAGTTGTTCCAAAACAGCTGTTTATTTATCGCGATTTCAGGGTTGGCAACGAGTTAAAACAACTGATAACCATGCTTTTGTGGTAGTGAGACATTTTATAATGACAACAAGAATTTCATTCAAGAGACATAAGAAATATATTTTTTTAAATTACCTCGTTGATCAAAATCTTGCAGCATCATCAAATTTGTTCGCAATTAATTTCTAAGAATACGCGACAGGGGTTTCGCAGACACTTACCCTGGCACGTAGAAAGTAATGGCACATAATATATTTAATATTGACTTTAAAAAGCTAAAAGAGAGGTTATTTTCGAAATGTTTTAAGATGTACACGCGGCAAAATTGTTTGGTGTGCAGGCGACTGACGAAAATTCATGGAATTTACAGGCACGTCATTCATCTCTCGTATTAGAATAGTTTGTAGTGGCAATAAAGTCATCCACATATATCCATATTTCTATTACAGTGGCCTGCATTGCATATAGGCATATAAGCAGTGCCTACCTCGATATATCAACATAAGCCTGTCAATTACATTTTAGTGTGTGTGCCCCACAATTAAGAAACTCACTAAATTATCATACCTAACAAAAAACAAAATCTTCGTACAAGCACGCGCGGCAGTAGGCAGTCGCCGGACGGCCTACTCGGCTCCCGTACTATTCGCACATTGTCGTTGGTCTTTACTCGTTCAAATTAATACGACAAAATTAAAAATACGTACGTCCCATGCGTAATACCATGACGTTCGACCTTCGCAATTTATCACCCTTAAGTAGGTATGCCTACTCAAATAACCTCACTTTTTTCTGATTCGTGACCGCGTTTGACTAGACTAAACCCGGTCTAGTGCCTACCTATTCTGAAAACCAATGCACGCCACTGTTCTATTGGTATATCATCTGGGCCCATAGCCTTTCCATTTTTCATACCTTGGACTGCTTTTCTTCATCCGTGCTAATTTCCCTCACCAAACCCATATTTACTTGTACCTCTTTGAGTACTCCATTCCATTTATTCTCTTCGTTCATTAACTAAAAAAAAGGCGTCCATCGTTCTTTTATTTCGTTATCTTTGGACAGAACCTTACAGTTTTCGTCTTTTTGTAATCCGGTAGAGCTCCTTCTGGCCTCAAGGGCTGTCCAGTGAGTCACACAACTTAGCTTTAGCAGCTACGTATGCCTATTGAACACATTGCAAATAAAAAGACCTGACGACCTGAACCAGTCAGTTGCCTCCTCACGTATCAATTTTGCCGTTTGTACCAAAAGTATTGGAATTTAATATAGATTGTCGGGGTTGACTACGAAAGACGGCGGCTTTGAAGAATGTTACATAACGTCACGCCTCTAGTCCTCAAAGGGGTTGGCAGGGAAGTATTGGAAGCCAATTTTTTTTTTAGATGTTTTCGGTTCAAAGTCGCCGTCAATTTCGTAGTCAAGTAAAGTGAGAATGTATATCTTTAGAATTTTTATAATTATTGTTTTTTAATCAGTTACATCGAAATCATGTCATATAAATATTATTATTTTATTCTATGAATTTGTTGTTATGTTAAATTGATGCCTATAATATAAACGTAGCGAGGTATGGGTTTATGTGAAGTGTTAGGAAACTACCAACTGCATAGCTATTCACGACCATTCGGGACGCTTCCGTGCCGAATCGAACATCGATCAATGTTATCGAGTCCTCCAAAAGCTGTTCAAAAAAACCAAAACCCGGTAATTTTGTCAATTTAAATCAAATAGACGACCGCCTTTCTTCCGACAGCTCTTTACTGTTGGGTGCAAGGCAGATCAGTAATTGAAAATATGTCAATTTCTATACGACAACCTTTCGAATGGTTGTGAATACATAGTGCAGATTGGTTGAAATATTACTCTCACACAAATTTATGGGCCATGACTCGTTACTAGGTTTGTCTTCCATAATAAAGTGATCAAGAAAAGTAATGCATCATTTGGATAACTATTTTAATATAGTGGCAGGGGCATCGACGCGTAAACTGTAAACTGCACCGATTTCCCTGCCATCTTGTATTGCATGTACCAGAAAGGTGTGGTCAAAAAGGGTGCGGTACAAGGTTCCCTATCCGTTTGCATAAAATTTTAAGACCTAATATAACTTGGCATACTTTTGTTTCTCCTAATTATATTTTCGCATAACATTATTTACGCATAACTTTTTTAAGCATACTTTCTCTAATTATAATAATTATTATGCATAACATTCTAAAGCATAAATTTAGCATGCTCGTTTTATTTCTAACGACGTCAGGTCGACGGAGCCCCGCTGCGCTGGGCTCCTATTTCTGTCTGCAGGGTTTAAAGGAACCTAACCAAACCGAACCTCGGGGTGCCCCTAACGTCGTTTAGTATTATGCGAATTAAATTTATGCCAAAACAAATTAGTCTTCAAGATAATTATGCCAACATAAACTGTGGTAAAAAAAATATGGCAAAGTATTATTATACCAAAATAGTTATGCCAAAGTATATTAGGAGAAGAACATTATGCGAAAAGAAGGGATCCCGTGTTACAAACCATCAAACTAAACAACATCTCCCATGAGACCAACATCGTAGTCCCGAAGAAATGATTACATTTGGGTCGAGTAGGTATTGAGGATTTGTATGGGGCAGTTGATAATTGTTTCTCCGATCTCATTCTCATTAAATCGGTCGTTAATATGCTACATCGAGCTCTGGAAAGAGACAGGTATAAGTGACAGAGACTGCTCTACAACGCCCAACTTTTCTCTAAAAGTCTATATCATCTGTTGCACTACTTTTTGACGATCATTATACTTTTTGTACCAAAAATACCTTTGAAAATTTATCATATTATTGAAGTAGAAACTTCTTCAGGTGCACTTTGCGCTGTTTCTGAACAGTGAACGAAACTGAATCGTCACCCTCGGGTCGGTGAAACTGAATCGGGTTATATCCGCCTCCAGTCGGGCAGTGACTCTGAATCGGGTATACTTGGCTCCAGTCGGTCGGTGACTCATCGCGTATACTCGGCTCCAGTCGTAAGTTTTCGCTTCTATTGTGTCTCCCTTTTTCCGATCATAAAAGGGCTTTACAGTTTTGTACCAAAAATACTTTTTATAATTATATATCAAATTATTGTTCTAAATTAAAATACATTCTCAATGTAAGACGTAAGGGTTAATATCGTGGTACGGTGCTAGTTGGTTGGGTAGTTGTGAATAGAAGTGAGATCGCATCTTGTGACATACAAACTTACATACTGTAAGCTCAGTTTTGTATATTACAACACTCATTTGGGGATTTGTTAGGAAAAGCAGGGGTATTCAACCTAGAGGAAAATTTATAGGTAATTTTGTATAAAAATTTGTGATTGTGACGATTTGGAATGTAAAAAAAAGAACAATTTGATTGTTTACTTCGGAAAATGCTATAAAAAATGTTAGAGAAAAAGGTTGAATATCTCTGCCGTCAGTGGTTAAAAACCTATTGTTATAAAAATACAATTATTATAATTTTGTTTAATTGAAACAAATAAACGAGGAAATTAATTTCGTGTTATTTTTTAAAATATATTTTCTATTATTTTGGACTTTAAGTGTAAGTACAATCTGCGTTTTTGATGAAAATAAGGAATTTAATAGGTGACGACTGTTGTTTTTTCAACGAATTTGCTTGTTATTTTTCTAAGTTACATATTAATATTAAATTATGCATTGTTATAATATTTTGCAGTTATATAAAGTAGTAGTTGCTGCAAAATTGCAGGCAGTTTTTAGCAGTCGCTACAAACTCTGATCGAAGTCGCATCGCTTCGATTCCCAGCCCGTTCACAACCGTTGGGCTATTGTGATTTAAAAAGTAACTGCAGAATATTGTTGCCTTGTATGCAGCGTTGAAATATTTATAAATACTGGCTCTTTTATATTTATATTGTAGTTAAAGATGTTGGTTGTTTATTACATGATATAACATAAGAAAATGTTTAAATACAGCGTGTAGCGTGTGTGTTTGTGTTTAGCATTCAGTTTAAACACGCTTGCTTCGTTTGTATTGTCGAATCCGCTGTTTTACAAAACAGCTTCGTTATGTAAAACAACTGAAGCAACGTTCAGCCGGATTTCGGATGCGCTATGTTTAACAATACTGCTACCGACGTTTAGATGTAACGCAGAATGGCTTATCTGCAGTCACAATAAGCGTCTTTCATAAAGTTCTGGTAACTTTTTATTAATATTGTCCGTAAAATCACTGTTTTCAACCTTAACTCAAGGTTATTTTTTACTCGTATTACTCGTTTTATTTATTTCTGTTTCGGACGCCATTACTGTTGTTTTGACATACAGAGCAACACGCGACAAAACGTCATATACGTTTCATTTCACTGTTTTACATAACCTCTAATCTTTGACCAGTTGCATTGACAAATGCAAAATGTTTATCCATTTTTGCGTGTTCAAGTTCAGTAAATATAAAAAAAAAAACAGCTAAACGTCGTTCAGTTGTTTTATATTACGGAGCTGTTTTGTAAAACAGCTAGCTGTTATGTAAAACAGCGGATTCGACAATCCACCTGCGACACAGACATTGTAAAACTTCTCATAAAGAAAATTATTTATTTATGCTGTCCCTTATAGCGGATCAGATACAGTTTAACTGGTCTCTTTTTACCCAGCTGCGTCAAAGGAGTGTTCTGTTTTATATTCACTGTGTTCCTTCATATTTATATGTTGAAAATGTACTTGTATTATGTAATAGAGAGCCAACATATAATATATTTAGTTGTAAGTTTACGTTATGACTAGTGTAAGTTGTAACATATTGATATTATGTTTTCGGTAACACTTTGTTCTCTGGCTTCCAGACGGTTTATTTGCGGCGATCTCACTGCGTGGGATGTGTTAGGAATATATTATATAAAAATAATAACTACAATAAACATGTGTGGTTTTTTTATAAACTTTGTTTTATTTTGCTGCTAAGTCAAAGCATTTATTTCAAATAGGCACATAAAAGGCACTTTTGGACGTCAAAAATTATCTTAAAATAGAATTGATTCTAGTCGCCCATTCCAAAAGGTAGTTTTCGTATGGAGAAGAATGGGCAAGAAACTCCACCGTTACTCTTTTAAAATGTTTTACAATATTTTGCATGGGTACATTAATTATATAATAACATGTGAGGACGATGCACCTAAAATAAAAAAATACTTTACCACAATAGGTAAAAGAATTAAAAAGGAAACCATGACATATAAATTAATTATCTGATAGATACATGGTGCTCACATATTTACAAACATGGTACAAGCAAAACGATTTTAATTAACCTTTTAACCGCTTACGTTGGATTAATCCGACAAATATTTTCGTGTCCATTCCGCCAGGGTCGTATATATACGACCAAATAACACAGCTCGTTAATCTGTATTATTATTACATCATCACAGCTCGTTTCATCAGAATTTTTTTTTTCGGGCGCTGCTGGCATGACATCTCATATAAAGTCGGGCGGTTAAAAGGTTAAAAAAAAATACAAGTAATAAGTCAGGGTGTGAGTAATGAATGTAAAACAATGTTAAAAAATAAAAGTTTTTACAATTAAATTAGCAACCAGTTTGATTTTGTCTAGACTCTAGATTGTCCTATGGAGCAGGACCAGCATGTTTCCAAGAGTTCTTATCTTGGATATAATCTTCTAATTTATAGTATGCTTGTTTACAAAGTGTACGTTTAATGTGAGTTTTAAATTTTCTTTGATTTAATTGCAATCACAAGGTATTTTATTGATGTAACACTTAAAACAGTACCCCATAAAAGATGTATGCACCTTGGCCAATCTGAAAAATGGTTGATGTATTTTATCTTTATTTCTTGTATTAAAGTTATGTCTGTCGCTTATTTTATTAAAAAGATGTAGATTTTTCTTACCTACATACATAATATTTTCATAAATGAATTGGCAAGGTACCGACATAATATTAATCCTTTTAAATAGTTCCCTGAGAGGTTCGCGGCGACGTGGATTGTAAATGGCTCTGACAGCTCTCTTTTGCAAAGATTTAATGTCAGCAGCTCGACCCCATAGTAAAATGCCGTACGACATAATGCTGTGAAAGTAGCTAAAATAGACTAAACGCGCGGTTTCTACATCTGTTAACTGTCTTATCATCCTAACAGCATAAGCGGCCGAGCTAAGCCGCCCCGCAAGAGATGTTATGTGAGGTCCCCATTGTAATTTCTCGTCTAGCGTGATTCCCAGAAAAACCGTTTGATCAACAAATTCTAGTTTTTCTCCATTCAGTATGATGTCACATTCGCTACTTCTAACATTAGGTAATTTAAATCTAATGCATTTGGCGTCGGGTGACGAAAGGAGATGGCATTTTTTGGCATTACAAATTTTGGAAAGGTACAGAATTCAAAGCTATTTAAAAAAAAAGCTCTTATTTTTATGTATTGATAGCCAGATTAACTTTATTATTGAGAATTGGGATTAAATCTCGTTAAATATGAGTAAGTTAAGCAGCCGGAAACAAGGCTTTTTGGACTTGTTATACTATATGACAGTGTTGTCATGGCAAACAAATAAACATGACTCTTTAGAAGATGACACACAAAACTTCACAAGTCACATTCGCTCGCTCGCTACTATTTTGTGCTGGTGTGAATGTTTTGTGCACTCAAAGTTTTACGTGGATTTTTACAACGACCTGGCTTGCTTTTGGATTTCGAAGACTCCTTCGAACTTCCGTTGCTAGACTTGGACCTCGATGTTTCGTTCTGCAAGAATTAAGTCTAGACATGCAGGAAGAAAGATATACTTCGATTGACAGCTCTCTAAATGGCCGGGAAGCTATAAAACAATACTGTTGCAATTGCATTGTTGGACGAAGAACAGTAGGATGCTGTGCCCATATCATGTCAATCATCTGGCACTTGGCATGGGCACGGCATCAAGATAGCCTGTCTCCCCCTGCACCTTTCTTAGATAAATATATTGCTTATATATGATGATGAGCATGAATAAAATATTATGATTAAATACTGGTTTTTTATTGTACCTACAATAATCCCGTCATCCTTAGATAATTATCCTTAACAATATTATATGCTTAGATTCCGATAAATGAGTCTCTCTCTCTAGTGTCTCCTGAGTTTTCTGTGACTACTGAGTTTAATTAAAACTGACTGAGTACCTACACTTGAAACTGTCATTAGGTTTATGATCAGCGGGTAAATCATTGAACTAAACAAACTTCAACAAGTAGTTATTTATCATTTTTGTAGTCATTACAAAGCATAATTAGCAATATGTTATGCATACAATAAACATTTATGCGTTAAAATAGTAATAGAGGTAAAATAACCTATTAAAGTACAAACATTAATGCACTTAACCTCACTTTTACAAAAATTAAGATTTCTCTTTAACCCCATTGTTATTATTTTTTATTTATGCTTTTAACAAAAGCTCATAATATTCCCTATCAAACCATGCCACTTTTATTTCTGTGGAAACTAAAAAAGTTTAATGCCAGCGTTCTATGAACTTCTGCCATTCTCCTTTGGGTTTTTCTCTACCTAGCCCTTTGTTGAATACAGGCTGTGTTTTATGTATAACCACGCATAACTTTTTACAGAGTAGGTAGTCCAACTTTGATAATTCTTTTTTTATTGGACCATAACTCTGGTCCCATATAAATTTAGAAAAAAAAACCTACCCTATCTAAGGGTGGTAAAATAGGGATGATTTATTGTTTTATATTAAGTATACAACAAATAATAGCTAAAGTAGGATTATATAACAGTTAGTAGCTAAAGTAAGGTAGGGAGCTATTTTAAAAGTAATCAAAAATTAAACATGTAGTAAGTAATTAGTTCAAAGCTTTGAACAGAGAGAGGTGGAAAGAGAGTAGGGAGGCATTTACCCTGCAGTGGGACGTCACAGGCTAATAATAATAATAAGTAATTAGTAAATTATAGCCACAAAAAATTATAAAATAAAAACTTTTTAACAAAAAAATTAAACCGCCGAAAAAACTGAAATACAAAAATAATAAACCTTTTTTATTTAACCTTAAATAACTTAGTTCTTAAACTAATGTAAGTTTACCTAAGTAATTTTGAGTCGGCACTAAACAATCAATAAACAGATTACTAAATTACCTTAAAATCAAATTAACAATGCAACGTGAAATCTCCAGCGATAAACATTAACATTCTAAAAAATGTGCTCTCCGCACGACCACTCGCAACGACGATGTGTGTTCGTGTTCGCAAAATTCCTTAGGTATAGGGGAGAACAGGGTAATGGGAGCCTACTAAGGGAAAATTTTCTTAAAAATCACAATTGTTAATATTCTTACCATTTTTAGTTAGGAACTCTTACATTCATTATTAAAGTATATTTTAATCACAGTTATAATCAATTGCAGTCTTTTATTAGGGTACAATAAGGATTTTACAAAAAAAAAACAGTCGCTCCCATTACCCGACACATGCGGGTAATGAGAGCCCATTTAACGCTCATATGGAAAATGGGAGCCATAATTTACTCTTTCTCGAATTTAACTAAACATATGTGATCTTAGTAATTAATACAAAGAACTATTTGTAACACAAATAAAAACGTCAAGTTAGTAAATAAAACAAAAAAATAAAGATAATAAAAAGATGCTAGGCTACCATTACCCGCTGACTACCATTTTGAAAAGCAATAACATAAATATGTAATTCTACTTTCAATCTCAATTTAACCAATTGGGCTTGTTAGTGCATTTAGCTAGTGATATAAAAAGCATGAAGATAATAAAAAAAGAATATAACTTCATGCTTAACTCGGCGCTGGCAATCAGCAATTTTTATAAACGTGGAGCGAAAAACACATAATCGTCCCTCGTGACTTAACGCATGGCACTAACGGCTCGTGTTCGTCAGGCGAAGTTTCTCAATGGTTGACGAAAGCGGCCGAGTGTTTAAGATCGCGCAAATGTGCCTACTTTCCGTTCAATCACTATGGCTCCCATTAACCGACCGCTCTCATTACCCTGTTCTCCCCTACTTACATCAGTTTAAGAACTTAGTTATTAAGGTTAAATAAAAAAGGTTTATTATTTTTTGCTTTTCAGTTTTTTCGGCGGTTTAATTATTTTGTTAAAAAGTTTTTATTTTATTAACAACAAACAGCAACATTATGCAATATTATATACAGAAAAACATAAATTACTTGAGTAACAATTTCACAGATTACCATTAGGTACTTAATAAATAAAACCCTATTCACCAGGGGGCATGCGCGGTCCGAGGGGGGGGGGGTCGTGGGGGTCATGACCCCCCCCAAAATCATTCAAGCTGTCGAGAGTCTGAATGTTTTACTTGCCTTACTAACTTAAAACACTGTACTTGAGCCACGAAAACCCCGATTGGCATATTCAAAAACATTCTCAGACATGGGGACTGCCGACTGAAGTAAAAACTTAAAACTATGAAATGACAGTGGGTTTTTTAACGCGCCTAAAACATATTTTCCTTTAAAAAGCCTGTTATAAAAATATAGAATCCAGGATTCAAGAGCGAGCGAAGCAAACTCGGGATATTGATGGGCACCCCGCTCGTGCGTAAGCTTGAAAGGCTTAGGTAAGGCCAGATTCCAAAACCTAAACTGCTGTAAAACGAGTTTAAGCTTTTCATCATAATCCGATAAAGTAAGTTCTCTTTTTGTATGATGGGTAAAAGAAAACAGACTATTCAAGGTGGGGTGCTAAAATTTTTAGGCTTGCTACGCTCATTCTTGCAATTTACATTGGTTCTTGAGCTTTTCTTCAAAAGTCGACAAAGCAAGTAATTCCTAGTCTTTTTGGAATGATCGAAACTCGAAAGAAAATCGAACCTATCCGAAAGTGTGCAAAATTTTCGAGCTCGCTTCGCTCGCTCTTGCATTTTAGATTCTGCTAGCTGCTTGAGCTTGCCTGCACAAGTCGACAATGTAACTCCTATTTCTAACTGTAAATATAAAACAAAACCTAATCAAACAGAGGCAGGTTGTTAAAATTTTCGAGCTCGCTTCGCTCGCTCTCCCCACCCTACACAATCTACTTTTCTAATAGATACATACGACGAATTTGGCAGCATTTAAGTAACAGTTTTAGTATGTAAAAGCTGCGTCCCTGAATAGCATAAGTAATGTGGAGCTGGAGATGTACATGAACCTTAACATATCATCACGCCTTTAATCCCCAAGGGTAGAGCAGGGGTGTACCTACCTTCATATAGTACTTCCCACATTTCGCCAGTTAGTGAAATGTTATAGAGGGCGAGCCTACTGCCGCCAACCGGGCACAAATCGAGACTCCAGGCTGCTTCTGATAAATTTCTGATGGAAAAACCCTTTAACACTTTACCCGACCTAGGAATCGAACCCAGCTAGGACCTCATGCTCAGCAGTAACGTTTGCGACCACTAGGCTAACGAGGAGATGTACAGACGCCAGTACATCAACAAAAATAACAAAATTAAAACTAAAACTATACAAAAACTAAAATATAGCGTCGAAAAATTCATCCGCATCGCTGTCGACTGGTAATGTACCCAAGAGACTGGCGGCATTGCCACGTTGTATGGCAATGCTTAGCCTTTGGCCAAGGTAAAAGCCAGCCCTTGGGTCACGGGAAGTGTCAACCAGCCGTTTTGAAATTTCTTTAAAAAGACCATGAGCACTCGGACCCCACGGCCCGAGGGTTTCAACCCCAAACGGCTCGAAAATATAATTTCCGATAAGGTTATTATATTTTCGCCGCTTGAGGTTTTCCGCAGCCGCAGCAGCAGCGCCAGCACAGCATGCCGATCCAGGAAGGTGGGATGGCGCAAGAAAATCGACACAAGTTGCGTCCCACACTAAGGGCCTACCCACCTTCCAAGAAAATAGAGACATACCGTCCGGTCTCTTGCCATCGTCGCGTACCAAGCCATTGGGTTCTAATACAGCTGGAACGCCGACGGTAACAAGAGCTCGTCGGATGATGTCATTAATGTTCGCGTGGCGCGCTAAGCGACCCGCACTTCGGCTGCAAGACAGGCCGTGGTGTCCGAGGCTGTTGACATCTTCGCCACAGTGACAGCGATGAGGGGAACAGCAAGGAGTGCCTAGTCGCAGGGAAGCAGCGAGGCGAAAAGTAGTGAAGCCAAAGTCCCGACTCCCATCTACCCACAGCCAGCAGGCGCGCACGTTCCGCAGAAGTAGCAGACGAGTCAAGTAAATTGTTCTGTACTACTCTGCAGAGCGGCTCATCCCACCGTCTCTGGGAAGATGGATTGTCGGGTGGATCTGTATTCGGGCAAGCGAGTCTCCAGGCATCCATAGCCTCGGTGAAACACGGCACATCAGAATTAATCAGTGTGGAGGCTAAGATTTTCCTGATTAATTTATCAGTGCCGTGGACCGAGGATATGAAAGCCGGTAAACTAATACTAGAAATTTTGCGGACACCGAGGCCCCCCATACGAATGGGAAGAGTAGCTTGTGCCCAAGCTCGGTCGTCCATGGCCACATTTAAAATAGATGTTAATGTATGCCTGATATGTATGGTCCATTTGGTCTAAAAGTTGAGTGTGCTTCCATAAATGTGAAGCGCGAAGAAAATATGTTAATTTAGGGCCGAAACAGCAACAAAACCTTATGCATTAGTGATAAAGTTGAAAATCTATTAAAGAAAGGGGTTAGAAGATTTTTGTATGGAGGGTGGCCCTAAGGTCGGCCGCCATTTTGATTTTTTTTCAGAACCGCGGCGCACAACAAAAGTTATATATTTAGATAGAGGACACTTATAGAAACAAAAATGTATTATAACATAATATCCTAAAGCGTCAGGTTTCGGAGTTATTCACCAAAATATAAGTCGAAAGCAACAAGGATTTTCTTGTTTTTTTTCCCTCTAGGTAAGCATATTGAACTATTTAGGTAATAGAAACGTTATGAAACCTTTATGGAGAAGAAACAAATGAAGAATAGACATTTTTTATTAAACACGGCAATTTATAGTTCGTTTTTTAATCCCAGAGACTAATCTGACATTTAAGTCTTTTCTATTTTCGTTTTTTTTAGTATAGAAGTTTGACATTACACTTGTCAGATTAGTCTCTGGGATTAAAAAACGAACTGTAAATTGCGGTGTTTAATTATTTATTTAAAAAATGTCTATTCTTCTTTTGTTTCTTCTCCATAAAGGTTTCATAACGTTTCTATTACTTAAATAGTTCAATATGCTTACTTAGAGGGAAAAAAAACAAAAAAAATCCTTGTTGTTTTCGACTTTATTTTGGTGAATAACTCCGAAACCTGACGCTTTAGGATATTATGTTATATTACATTTTTGTTTGTATAAGTGTCCTCTATCTAAATATATAACTTTTGTTGTGCACCGCGATTCTGAAAAAAAATCAAAATGGCGGCTGATTTTAGGGCCAAAACCTTCAAACCCCTTTGACAGATTGTAGTAGGTTGATGTGCTGGCGTCTGTACCTCCCTTAAAATATTCCTCGGCACCCATGACCCCCCCCCAAAATCTTGGGCTGCGACCGCGCCTGCCAGGGGGCGACTGTTTATGCATGACAGTTACGCTAATATTATAAAACAATAAAAAAAGTATTTCTTTTTTTTTTGTATTTGTCTTAGATACATACATACTCGTATAAGATCGCTTTTAGCGATATGACCAACCATTGTTTCATGCGTTGTAAAATTTCTACATTTATATTCTGTAATATTTATGGCGTACATTATAGAGAATATCCTATTCTATTCTATTATTAATTTGCTGATTAAAGGTCATATTGACCTCAAATCGTCGCTAATCTAATTAACTGACGTATCTAACGTTTTGGACTAAGCCGACCTAACTATAGTAATTTGATACATTTTCCAAGTCGAATCTGATGTCTGATCATGTATTCCGAACAAAAAAAAAAAATAAAGATCTCACGAAGAGACGTACAGTAAAACGGGGCTACTTTGACAGGCGGGGCTACTTTGACCAGGCCGATCACAACGCTATGACGCGTTCCCCACACCCCGCGCCTCGCGCAATATTACTCGAGGTCACGCACACTTGCTGAGCACACGTGAAAACCGATTTTGGCGCTCTGTCAAAGTAACCCTGGAAGTCAAAGTAGCCCCGTTTTGCGGTATTGTATTTATTATTAACACGATAACAATAGTAGTCTTAATACTGGACTGTAAAATATGCTTCGACACAGTTACGTCACTTAGATTAGCGATGACATGTCAGTTGATTCAATCTGCATAACCGGTATTATCCTAGCTCCGCCGCCGTGGCTAGTTACGTGTCATATTAACATCTAGGTATCAATAGTTTTAGGAATCAATAAATGATCAAGCCAGTCTAAGCTGACATCGTGAATCGCATTAAAAATAAAAAAAAAATAGATTATCTAACGAAACTTCGCAGACGTGATGGGTATCGATATAACAACAAAACTAAAGACAACAGAAATCTGTTTTCAACAATCGCTGGATGTATTGTTACTTACTTATTTATTTATTAATCACAAAATCCACAGCTCTTTGAAATTTTCTCTTAAGATATTTATGCTAGTCTTACAGCCAATTACGGAAAGTAACAAAGCATCCAGCGATTGTTGATCCCAAAAAAAAAACATCTAAGTAGATACTTAGGTAATCTCTTTGTTTTTTTTTTATAGTATTTAGATATCCATACCCATCAAGTCTGCACAGTTTCGCTAGCTAATTTAACTTGATCCTGTATATTTAGACAAAGATAAATATAATTACAGCTCTTACTATCTAACTCTTTCTGCACATAAGTGTCTATATTTATATAAGGTGTAAAAAAATTAACCTTAAAAACTTTAAGAGGTGCTTTAGACTATCGAACTGAACAGCTTTCACTATGGGATCAACTCTGAAATCACGAAAGAAAAATGAGCTGTTTCATACATTTTGGCCGAGTAGGTACCTATTGAACTTTTGTATGAAACAGCTGATTTTTTTTTTCGTGATTTCGGAGTTGGTCCCATAGTAAAAGTTGTTCAGTTCGATGGTCTAAAGCACCTCTTAAAGTTTTTAAGGTTAATTTTTTTACACTTTGTATATTACATACAGGGCTATTGGAAAAACCCTGTCTGATTCTTTGTTAATTTTTTCAAAAAAAAAAAAAAAACAGCTGTTCCCTACATTTTGACGAGTTATACGAACATATCAACATAAATGTAGGGAACAGTTGATTTTTTTTCGCGATTTCTGGTTTGATCCCATAGTAAAAGTTGTTCATAATGATAAGTACAATAACCTCTTAAGAAGTTGTTGGTGTGTTTTTCCAATAACCCTGTATAAGTGTCAGAAGAATGTGTTACTCTATTAAATTACATACTTTAGCCTATTGTCTTTTTGAAATGTTGTCAATTAAACCTGTGTATCAATCACTGCTGGCACCACCGGCCGGCTGTCAGCAGACTCTCGAGAAACTCTCTCAGGCATGTTGATATCACGATGCCTCGGTGTTGCTGATAACCTTTGTTTTATATTAACACAAAACTCGTACCACAGTTCTCGATTACTTTTGACAACAACCAAAAAAACTGACAATAGCATTGGATTTAATAATTCGAATATTTTATAAAGTGGTTCTTTGTTCATCCAAATACTTAAAGTAAAGAAAGTCAAGACTCCGGCGTCGCCCAATAAGAATATCAACGTGGCGATGTACAAGCGACGCCATTTGTTAATAGCAGTAGGTGCGCTCGCGTCGGCGTCGTCGGGGCCACGAAAAAGTGAATACACAATTACAATGTAAAGTAAACTGTTGAATAACAAGGGTGGAATTGCAAAACTAAATAGTAAATATTTGAGAAATTCCCTCGTGGGTAGTGATAGTAGATTGTATAATGAAAGTGAAACAACGCCACAAACACCGACTATTATTAAAGGTAAACCCCAGCCAAACAGTGTACTTTTCAAATATTTCCTTTGGAAACGCCCGTTAAACACTTTCACGATGTCCATATAGAACATATGACTTATAATCACCAACCAGAGATTCTTCACCGTTAAGAAGTAAAAAAAAAAAACGTAATCAATTATATTGCCTATACGAATGTTCGTCAAAGCTGTAAACAAGGATACGTAGATTGCTCTATGATGTACAGTTGATATGTATATAACGTTTGCTAAAATTGCATTAAGACACACGTAGTTTTTGTAATTGCGAAATTTCCGCATAAAGTACCATGACGTCACTCCGTACATCAACGTAGCTAATGCCAGCGCATTCATAACGTATCCTATAGTTATAACAATAACATGTTTATAATTGGACGACATGTTGAATCTCACTGGCACAGTTCTGAATACACTTTAAGATGGTAGATACAGTTTTTGTGAACACTTCACTAAGCACTGCAATGTCTTTAATGGTGTTGTCTCCAAAGCTGTCGAGGGAACAATATGTCTAAGTTTCATTCAAACGCTAACGAAAGTTTTATTTTACGTCAAAACTTGTTTGAACTTTCCTGTTTTTCATCTATAGGTACAAATAAAGTGTCTGTTTTAAATGTCAAAATAACAGCTTTTTTATAAATGCATAATTATAAAAGTTATTCGGTATCTTTTGTTTGTTTGTTTGTTCCGGCAATCTTCGAAAACAGCTAGACCGATTTTGATTTTATAGGGAGTAACTTAAGCTACGTTCTGGACCGATATTGATTTTTTTTTACTTAAGCTACTTTTATTATAGAAGAATAATTAGGGTTTGGCAAAAAAAAAAAACGGTCAAGTGCGAGTCGGACTCGTGCAGAAAGGGTTCCGTACTTTGTAGGTATTACGGTTTTCGCATTTTTTCCTTTACTTGTGCAGTGTGCTACATGACGTTGCTTCTTGCCAAATTTCATGATTCTAGGTCAACGGGAAGTACCTACCCTATATGTTTTGATTCCCTTGCGAGTGTCAAAATATGCGGCATAAACGGAACATAAACGCCCGTATCTTTTGATTGCGTTGACTTAGAAGTTTGATTTTTTGACTGCTTCAAGGAATTGCAGCCTTGAGTATTTTATATTAATTTCAACTTGACAACTCCACGCGTTCCTGAGAAAAAGGGTCTTGACAGACGGACAACGAAGTGATCTTAATTAAATCCAATCACATTATCACACTAATATTATAAAGGCGAAAGTTTGTGAGTGTGTTTGTATGTTTGTTACTTCTTCACGCACGAACGGGAAATTTGACACACATAGTTTATAACCAGCGCGGCAATTGCGTCATACATTATCAATCGGAATCGGTTTCATTTTGACAGTTCAACAACATTCATTGTATTATTTACGGGTTGAGCAGACAAATTTTTCGAACTTATGAACCAATGGATTAGCAATTTGCTTTAAAATGATTCCGATTCCGATTGATAGTGTGTTACGCAATTAGGGTGCAGGGTTAACACATAGGGTAGGGGGTGGGGTAGGGGGGGCTGTTTGTCTCTGCATCACCCAAAGGTTGACTGGTAGAAAATGCCTATGGCATTAAGTCCGCCTCTGTACATTTATGTGCTTGAAGTATTAAATAAATAAATAGGGTACTTTTTATCCCGATATTCCCACGGGATCGACACTTATGTGGGTAAAACCGCGGGGCGCAGCTAGTCCTAAATAATATCCAATTGTTTTCCTACATGCACGCGAACGAAATCGCGGGCACAGCTAGTATTTACTAGGTATTTGAAAGGTTTTCAACCGCTACTCCAAAGTAACTATTTGGCTGGGGCACCACCTTTATTCCGTAGCAATAAAGGCGGTTTTCGTAGTTCCAGTGTGACGTACAGCTGTCCGTGCCAATTAGTAGCAAGACTCGACCGTGGCCATATATGGTCTTAGAAACAACAACAGCTAATTTTGGCCAAAAGACGGTTGGCAAACGTTGTCCAAATCATCTGCCTAGCCTTTTTCCCAACTACGTTGGGGTTTGGGGTCGGCTTCCAGTCTGACCGGATGCAGCTGAGTACCAGTACCTTGCATGGAACGACTGCCTATCTGACCTCCACAACCCAGTAACTGGGTAACACGATACGCCTTGGTAAGACTGGTTGTCAGACTTTCGGGCTTCTGACGAGCCGTAACGACTGTCAAAATATCCATGAATGAGACAGCCGGGACCGTGCTTTCCGAGGCACGGAGGGGTCTTGGTATGTGAAGATGGTCACCCACCCATGGACCAACCGCGGCAAGCGTAGCTTAACCTGATCGACCGACCCGTGCGGCTGTCCTTACCCAAACCATTCGTTCCACCGGCTGAAGATCTCCCACCTGGACATGAGTCACCTTGGGTAACCCAGGTTGGCCCAAGCCAGGAAAACCTGTCCAGGTGGAGATTCATAGACGACTCCGCTTTGGAGTGTGGTGCCGTTCCACAAACGATGGGACACTTGATATCGTGTCCTGCGTGTCCTGTCAGCTGCACGTTACAGGAACTGATGGACCCTGGTGATGGCGCTAAACAAGTACCTACCTAGCCTAATTCTGGACAGAGTCCATTTAGATTGCCATCGACAAGCTAAGAAGAAGATGCTAATAATCTTGATGTTGATGAATTGCCACTTTCCGGGACACTAAACGCCTCCAGACGTACTTATTAACAATAAAACCTCTATTGTGTCTTGTTCCGTGTCCTTTAACTGATTAGTTGAGTCGTCGCTAGAGTAAGATAATATACATGGTGGATTTTTGAGATGGAGCAGTAAGGATGTGAGTGAATTTAGCAGATCATTGTCCAGCAGATCAAAAATAAATATGAGTTCTTTTCGCATGCAGCTGAGTTCTACATTTCCTGATACTTTTTAGAAATAGTTCTGCATAGCTATTCACAAACACTCGATACGCACATTAATCATCGTTCGTATCGAACATTAATCATTGTTATCGTAGGAGTCTTCTAAACGCTGTTTACAAGTCCAAAACCCGAAATTTTGTCAGTTTAAATCAAATAGAGGCCCGCTATTCTTCCAACAGCTATTTGCTGTTGAGGGTAAGTCGAATCAGGTTATCGAAATGTCAGGTTTTCGATACGATAGCCTGTCGTATGGTTGTGAATCAGGGCTCTGGCGTTTTTACATTAAAAAAGTCAATTTGCAAAGTGATCTGCCAACTTCCCGTGGCAGCCAGCCTTTTGGGCACCTATCCCTTTGACAGCGAAGCGGACGAATTGTTTATGCCCAATGAGCCTTTTCGTTTTATTACCCGACTGCGCCAGAAGGAGGGTTATGTTTTTCGAGAGTATGTAGGTATGTATGTATGTTTGTATGTATGTATAATTGTTTGGCACGCTCTGCGGCCTGAACGGCTCTATGGATTTTAGCTTGAGAGGTGTCGTTAGATTCGTATTTACTGTGAGACTGACACTGGGTATATCAAAATAATAAAAAAAAGACCAAAATGGCGGATTTTTGGCGCCATATTATGCCCTCAAAAAATTTTTTTTTCTCAAAACCTTTCGAGTAGGGTATCAAAATAAATGGTTTTAAAAGGTGATTACAAAAATATATACAACTTATATGGTTAAAAGTAATTCAAAGTGACAAATTGTAAAACACACGTACCAAGAACTAAATCGTCTGCGAAATCTTTCACATTTATAAACTAAAAAAAGCTGGAAATAAACAAAGTAATTAAAAAATTAAAAAACCCGACTGCAACCTTATACTAAAACTAACTGAAAAACTAAAAACAAGCCCATTTTAAACTAAATAAAAGTTGGAAGCAGGCGGCCCATACCATTATTATAGTTTCAAACTCAAATGGGTCCCGTCTGCTTCGAACTTTTATTGAATTTAAAATGGGCTTGTTTTTAGCTTTTCAGTTAGTTTTAGTATTTTTTAATTAGGTACTTTTTTATTTCCACCTTTTATTAGTTTTGTATTATATACCTACTCAAAATTATTAAATATAACCAACTTAGATCAACTTAAAGCGCTAAGTTTATCTGAGGTAGTAAACATCATGTTAGTATAATTACGCCATTAGAGAGTAGTTTTTATTTATTTTTTCTTGATTCAACCTGTATAGCAAAATGAACAGCCATTTATAATCAGCAGTCAGCAGTCTTCAAGACATTAATAAGAAATACTCCTTGTACAGAACACGTGTGCAGTTAAAACATGAAGATATTATTATTTATATCGTTTTTGCTCCTTGTATTTGTCGCTGCGCACACGCAGCCGTCAGAAGAATCGCCGAAAGAGCAACCGGAAGGGCCTCCTGATGTACTGCCAACGGATAAAGGTAATTTTATTTATAACATTGTTAATTATTTTCCATGACTAAGTAATAACAGCCGCACAGATCGATCATGGTAAAGCTACGCTTAACGCGGTCGGTTCATGGATGGGTGACCATCAATTACATATCGAGACCTCTCCGTGACTCGGAAAGCACGTTAAGCCGTTGGTCTCAGCGGTCACACGTAAATCTTTGACAGTCATTACGGGTAGTTAGAAGCCCGAAAATCTGACAACCAGGCTTGCCAAAGGATATTGTGGTACCCAGTAACTGGGTTGTGGAGGTCAGATAGGCAGTCGCTCCATGTAAAATACTGGTGTTCAGCTGGAAGCCGACCCTAACATAGTTGGGAAAAGAGACTAAATGAGACAGAAATGTATTTTCGCCACCTCCTTCGCGGGTCCAACTTTTCGTCTGACCTCAGCTGTTAGCCTGAAAGGGGAGCCCAACAAAACAGCACGGTACCTACGACATCTTTGGAAAGTTTTACCCGACTTTATTAGATAAGCAAAATGGTTGAGCTGAATGGTGCTGATGCATGCGTCATGTTCGTGAACGGGCGCCGTCAGTAGGGACTGCATGGTCATCTCTTTGCTGCCATGGCTTATTTTAATTTATTATTTGAATTGTTGTTTTTTCTCATCTTTTCATTATGGTCGCTCATCGTTCTCACATGTATATTTAACATGAATGATGCAACCAAGACTTTGTAACCACATTATTTTGATTTAAAAGAGTGCCCATGGAGTTTCTTGCCCGTTCTTCTCCATAGGTACCTACGCTTTGGAATGGGCAACTAGCTTCATTTTTTCTGACTGACTGACTTCTTGACAATTCAAAAGTGCCTGTAAATGGTTTAATTGAAATAAATGCTTTGAGTTTGAGTTTGAGTAGTACCAGGTTAAAAGTTATACGCTGCCAGCTAAGCTACAGGCTCTTAAGAGGTCAGTGTAGTACATCATAATGAACAACTTTTACTAAGGGACCAAACATGAAAAGACGAAAAAAAAAACAGCTGTTTTCCCTACTTCGATTAATAATAGCATTATTGATCGAAGGTTCCCTACATTTATGTTCGTTTAACGCGTCAAAATGTAGGGAACAGATGATTTATTTTCGCGATTTCGGGTTTGGTCCCATAGTAAGTAAAAGTTGTTCATAATGATGAGTACAGTCGCCGTCAGATATTTTGTAGCAGACAAGGTGACCAAATACTTCTGAACAATTCAAAATGTCAATAAGTTCCATACACTACAAGTTACCATTAATATCTGAACATTCATTACTTCATTAATATCTGAGCAGATGCTTGTCAATAATTTCTATACAAACAACTAACCAAAAATATCTAAACACTAACACCGTCAAGTGTGACATTACATAAAATATATAGAAATTATTGACAAGCAACGACCATACAGCCCAAAGCATCTGCTCTGATATTAATGAAGTAATGAATGTTCAGATATTAATGGTAACTTGTAGTGTATGGAACTTATTGACATTTTAAATTGTTCAGAAGTACACACATCAAAAGTGTCTAGGGATCAAGCATTTTTATGCGGATTTCTTGAGATTGAGATGTGGCTTTGTAATAAATTTATGATTTTATAAATTTATATGGATCCTTTTTGGTGCATTTCATAATTTGAATCAGGAACTGTGAATCAAATTCGAGTAAAAGATGAAAATCAGCTGTCAATATTTTCCCTATAAAAACATACAACGCATTGAAGACATTATTAGTGCTACTGTTTCCCTACTACTGATTAAAACCAACGTTATTATGGAGCGGCGACGTCATTTAAGCAGGGAAGAAATGCTCAGAGCCGTGGGAATGATAGAAGCTGGTTCCCGGCAACGTACTGTGGCTTTAGCTCTGAATACAAGTCAGAGTGTTATCAGTCGACTTTGGACACGTTACCGAAGCACTGGTACCGTGGCTGAGCGCCATGGAAGACGGTATCGGTGCACCACACGGAGACAAGACCGATACATTCAAATCTTAACTCGAAGAGCTCCAACAATAACCGCCATGATGTTAGCCGTGAGGCTTCATCACTCTTCAGGGAACTTAATTAGCGACCAAACAGTCAGAAACCGCTTGCATGAAGTGAACCTTCATTCCCGAAGACCGCTACGGGTACCACCTATAGCAATGCACAATCGTAGGATTCGATATCAATGGGCTCTTGAACACAGAAATTGGGCAGAAGAACAATGGCGTTTCGTGTGCTTTTCTGATGAGTCTCGTTTTGGTATGAGACCGGATACAAGACGTATACGACACTGGAGAACCCCTGGACGCCAACAGCGATTAAAATCCTGCCAGGAAGTCCATCCTTATAGCGGTGGAACCATCATGGTATGGGCGGGTATTTGGATCGGCGGAAGAACTGAGTTGATTTGGATCAGAGGCAACCTCAACGCTCAAATTTATGCTGAGACGATTGTATCAGACGTCATCGTTCCTCTACAAGTGCAAATCGGTCCCTTATTTCAGTTAATGCATGATAATGCACGACCGCACACCGCAAGAGTTGTAAGACAGACTCTCGCCGCAGCTAACATCAATGTCCTGCCCTGGCCTGCTCAGTCGCCAGACTTGAACCCGATTGAGCATGCATGGGATATGCTACAGAGAAGAGCTCTGCCGAATATGGAGGGTATCCAGTCGCAAGAAGACCTTTTTTTGCTGTTGCAACGAACATGGGCGGCCATTCCACAGCGTGATTTGGATGAACTCATTTTGAGTATGCCAAACCGATGTTCTTGTGTTGTTAGTGTTCGCGGTAGAAACACGGATTATTAATTGTTTAAGTTACCCAATAAAATTTTAAAGAAAACTGTTATTTCAGTCTTTTTTTCGAACTTTTGTGTTAGTGGTTCAAATGTCAAAAATCCCTTTATTAGGAAAATGGCAAATTTCTTTATTAATGCAAAGGTGACTTAGTTTATCGTTACTGTGACAAACGAAAACACTTTATTTGATGAATCCTTAAAGAAAATTTTAATTAATATCAATCAGGAGAAAAGTTATTGCAAAAATATATGTTGATCCCTAGACACTTTTGATGTGTGTATTTGGTCACCTTGTCTGCTACAATATATCTGATGGCGACTGTACAAGGACCTCTTAAGAGGTTGTTGGTGTTTTTCCAACAACCCTGTATAATACTCTGTCTACAAGGGATTGTAACTATGTTGTTGATAAAAATGTCAATCATTATGTTGCTAACTGACAGTGCGATGTCCGCCATCTTGACTTAAGTTTTATTTTTTAGGAACAGACATATTTACTATTGGAACTGGAAGCTTACCTGGATCAGAAATAATTAGACACTACAACGTAAGCCACCGTGAAATGGATAGAAGACATTCCGAAGATCTTATTCGCTGAAAGAGAAACATTCAATCATTTTTATTTTTAAACAATGTAATATTAACATAACATAATACAGGGTAAAATTAAATTCATGGGCATCCTTTTAAGAAGTCATTGTAGGTACCTACTCATCGTAATGAACAATTTTTACTATGGGACTAAACCTAAAATCGCGAAAAAAAAATCAGCTGTTCCTTGGATTCATGTTTACATAACTCGTCCAAATGTAGGGAAGGGCTGATTTTTTTCGCGATTTCAGGTATGGTCCCATCACGGATATCGAGGTCCCATAGTAAAAGTTGTTCATAATGATGATTATAATGACCCCTTAAAAGGATGCCCATGAATTCAATTTCACCCTGCATAAGCTAACAGACTTGAAATAATACCTATGTGTCATGTATGATGTATGCCAAAAAATAGGCCTGCCCTCTGGTCACGTGAAGAGTTGACCAACCGCTTGACGATTTCTCGAAAAACCAAGTGGGCACTCGGACCCCATGACCCTAGCGTTATAAATTAAAAGAAATATAATAAACTTCCTTTTTTGGTTCTAAAAGTGAACACAATGGTTTTTTTGTCCCAGTATTTCAAGATCACATTACAAAATGTGGATAAAAACTGCCACTTGCTTACTTAAGGGCCAAAGCACACACGCTACTTTTTGCATCGGCGATTCAGCTGCTTTTCAGAAGCTAAATGCAGCGACCAAGCATTCCACAGTCCACACCGCACACTTAAAAACGCCAAACGCGGCGATTCAGTCGCTTTTCGGAAGCTCGATACAGCGGCTGAACGCTACACTCCGCACACATTCGGATGCCGGTCGCAGCGATTTGGCATTTGCGCCAGCATCGGAGCAGTCGCTAAAACGCGCGATTCCGACACCACGTCCGAACGCAGAGAGTCGCCAAAACGCGATGCAGCATCGGAGCAGTCGCTAAAACGCGCGATTCCGATGCCGCGTCCGAACGCAGAGAGTCGCCAAATCGCGATGCAGCATCGATACAGCCGCAAAATCGCCGCTCGCCGATGCAAAAAGTAGCGTGTGTGCTTTGGCTCTAAGATGTCACTACTACCCAGCAATAAGAATTTGACAGCTAGCTGACACTATCCATACAGTGTTTGTACACACAGCTACACATCAAGCTAATAGCTATACATTTCAAGTTTTAGCTGACCTCGCATTGTAATTGTATAGGCTTTTCGTACAATGAGAGAAGTCAGCTTTAAATACTGGAAATGTATAGCTTGATGTGTACGAGTAATTAAGCGAGACAAGAGTGGTGTGGCGTGAGCGAGTACTGGTGGCCCATCCACAGAGTAATTTTTGATAGGCCCAGCGGCACAGTCGTGGGTCCAAAAGGCGCTTTACTTTGAGTAATTATTGTGTCATCACCACTGTGCACTGCTCTCAAAACAGTGAAGGATCGTGAGGTAACCGGCATGTCCTAGAACAAAAAATTCGAAGACATGTGACATCCACCAACCGTTATCGTCAAAATGGAGGGACCAAGGATTTACTTAAATAACTACGTATACATTGAGGTAGCTAAAATTATTGCAAAGGTAGCAAATATTAGATTTACAGTATTAAAACTTTTATGTAGGCTGATTTCAAAAATCCAAGACTTGGTCCCTCCATCTTGACGGTAACCGAACATAGATAATTATACATGTACATTTCTATGATAATTGATAACCACCAACCCGCACTAGGCTTGCGTGGTCGATTACAGCCCATTCATGAAGGCTGATGATGATGCTACAGCTAAATTATGTATAGTAAAACTGCGTAGTGCTGCATACCCAGTTAACCTTTTGAACGCCATTGTCACATATATGTGACAAACGAAATCTTACCCTGAACGCCAACGTCACAAATATAGGTATATGACAAAATACACGTCGCACCATATTATGAAATAAACAATTTAATCAATACTTTTGTGTTTTTAACCGACTTCTAAAAAAGGAGGAGGTTCTCAATTCGAATGTTTGTATGTTTTTTTTTTAAATTAAATAATTTAAAAGTAAGCTTTATTGTATTGCATGAAATTAATATAAACAAACCACCAATATCGAGAAATTTGTTGTTTTAAGTGTGTGTGTGTGTGTTGTTGTGTTGGTAGATACGTTTATACTCTGGCGTTCAAAAGGTTAAACAAATATCAGCTTTATTTCAGTGGAAATTAAGTTGAGTTCAGAGTGACTAACACTATTGAAAAAGTTATAAAAATGTTTGAAGTTGTAGCGTAAACGGAACTTTATTGTGTATGAAATTAAAGTTATTTTTCCATTAATTTATATTAGTTTACATTTTGGCAAATCGCGAACGCAGATTAAGAGGAAAGGGCTCTAAAATAAAACCAACAACTGGACTTTTCACTATATTGACAAAACACAATGCCACTCCACATAGCACGCGGACTATACACGAATAATTTTTGTTCCCGGCTCCCACTTATAGCTGTTGAGGCCGCTCCGGACTTTCTGAACGATATTGTTAACCATAGACGGCTTTTTGACAGTTTCCATAGACGTGTAATAGACGATATTAGTAGAGGGGTCGCAACTTAAGCTTTCCTCCGACCTTCTTCGGGAGAGGTCGCAATATGATTCCTGGCTCAATGATGAGGTGGACCGCCGGATCCCTGAGTGGGACCTATCAACGCTTTGGACGTTGATCTTGCCATCTTCGGAGACCATGTCAACTCGGTTCTGGGATCTATGGTTTAGGATGCCAGCACAGCTGTGGAATTTGGAGAATTTGTTGTGGACACGATGCTCTAAGTCCACGTGAAGATTTAGCTGGCGTCTGAAACAAGAAAGAGATGTGAGTATAAAAGTAAGTAGTTGGTGGTGGTGGTGGTAGGTGGTGGTGGTGTGGTTGTGGTGGTGGTGGTGGTGGTGGTTGTGGTGTGGTGGTGTAGGTGTGGTGGTGGTGTGGTGGTGGTGGTTGGTGGTGGTGGTGGTGGTTGGTGGTGGTGGTGTAGGTGTGGTGGTGGTGTAGGTGTGGTGGTGGTGGTTGGTGGTGGTGGTTGGTGGTGGTGGTGGTGGTGGTGTAGGTGTGGTGGTGGTGTAGTAGTAGTAGTGTGTGTGTGTGTAATAATAAGAGCCTCGACCAACACCTGAGGAGGCTCTCGTTGGGCAGCTGGATCAAGGGTTTGATTCAGAAAGCAGTACTTCTGGACACGGCTCGCATTGTCAGGAGGATCCTCTCTCTGCAGCCCTGACCGCCGATAGCTTGGACCCTGTTCCCGATACCGGTGGGCTACTATTTTTTATACTTTAAAGTGTTATTACAATAAATAACAAACTATTTTTGTCCCATTGCAGGGTAAAGCCCTTCTTATGCAAAGAAGAAATTCTATGAGAGATTGTATAGAATCTGTTGTAGAAAATTTCAAACAGTGGCGGATTAACCAATAGGCTGAGTAGGCTGGAGCCTAGGGCGGCAGATATTAGGGGCGGCAAATTTGGGGCTAACATTTTTTATAAACGTCTTACTGAAATTAAAAAGATCATAAGATCATTTATACAAGTTGAAATTGAAAACATGCGACAAATCGAAGTGGGAGATTGTACTCATCATTATGAACAACTTTTACTATGGGACCAAACCTGAAATCGTGAAAATAAAATCAGCTGTTCCCTACATTTTGACGAATTAGGTACGCGAACATAAATGTAGGGAACAGCTGATTTTTTTTTCGCGATTTCAGGTTTGGTCCCATAGTAAAAGTTGTTCATAATGACGAGTACAATCTCCCATTTCGATTTGTCGCATGTTTTCAATTTCACCCTGTATATTATATACCATGTTTTTTTGGAAAGAATATACATATCGCAAGATGCATACATGCAATATGCAAGAACTGTATAGAATTGAAAAGTGAATGCTCAAATTCAGGCTTCTACCGTAGATTTTATCACAGTTGCCGATCTTTACAAATCTCTTTGCAAGTTTTTCGTAGCTGATGAACGAGAACATTTTAAGTATTTTGAAGAAAAGTTGAAGCAGTATACAAAAGACATGAGACATTATTGTAGAGGTCGGTAGGGGCGGCAAAAATTTGAATAGCCTACTGGCGGCAAATTTGTAAATCCGCCACTGATTTCAAAGATGGATACCTATGTGTAAAATAAAATATTTAGGAATACCCTAATTGGGTAACATACTATCATAGTCACAATCTAAATAATTTTAAAGGATATTGCTAATCCATTGCTTCATGTGTTCGAGGTAATATAACGCAATGTTGTTGAACTGTCAAAATGAATCCATTGCTTCTGTTACCGTGTTACGCAATTACCGAACGGGCGATCGATATTCGATTGGATTGATACCGTTGCTGTGTTTGTTTTGTGCTACTATTCCACCACCACCACTACCACCACTATTCACCTTTTTACCGACTTCAAAAAAAAAGGAGGTTTTCAATTCGACACGTATGTACCTATGTAATATTATTGGAACTGCATAAAATCACATATGACAATCTATTAGGGCTTCCAAACAAATATCAAAATTTTATAGATGTATGATGTATGTTTGTCCACGCATTTCTCCGCAACTATTAACCTCTCGTCTGTCGGAACGTAGATCTACGCGATACCTACACAATGGCTTTTCAATTGTGTCTGTAATTACGACATTCAATGGGTTAAGGAACGTAACTATTTTTTTATTGGCTTAAATTTACTTCAACTTAGGGAACAGTGCAAGTTTCATCAAAATCGATTCAGTAATTTTCAAGATATGGACTAATACGTGTAGGTAAGTGTGACGGCCTGGCTTATTGATACGAGCTACGGGTATAGTGTCAAAGGGAAAAAATCTCAAAACCTTGGTCAAATTCTAGTGCAACATTTAGGTAGACAGAAACTATTAGCTACATATAACAAACAAATATTCCAGTTTTTATTTAAAACTAAAAATTACGAAATAAAAAAAAAATAAACACAAAATAATATGAAATAACTAATTTCGGAAGTCGGTGGCAAAAAAACTAAAATACAGATCCCAAGACACCGATTTCCGAAATTAAAGTTATTATATAATTTTGTGTTAATTTCTTTTTGAAATCGATTTAATTTTTAAAATTACTTTTTTCCTAATGTGTTCGGTATCAGAGATATTTTGCCATATCCATCTTTGAAATTTTCACTTTTCACTAGTAGCCATTGTGAAAATTCTCGGATAGAGGAGAGAAAAGTGACGTTCTTACTCTAACGGTCCAAAACTTACCTGTATTTGAAATGTTCTCCACAAATATGACAAATAATTGGAAACTCGTACTGAGGGAGTGTCGAGATCATCCCCGATTCGTCCGACGAGCCATTCGCACCTTTCTTGCGATGAAGATTGACGCAGCTGACCGTCCTCTTGTCAGAAGAATCCGAGGACTCTTCGACAGTCTCAACCTCAGTCTTAGACAGCTGCAAATTACATTCCGAAAACCTATTCTTCTTGATTTCCGTAAACATTTGCTCCGGATCCGAGATTTTATCGAAAAACGACACGATTTTCTTTAGTTTATCTTCTGGAACATCACACTTCACTTCAGGCTCAGTTTGGGTGTTACTAGCCTTCTTGACGGACTGCCTGGCGGTGGAAGGGGCGGAGGCGTTGGTTCCTTCGAGCTTGGAGATTCCGATGTGTTCATTCTCGTGAGTGAACTTGTCGTATTGTGCTTCGAATCCTTCGTGGCAGTAGTGGCAGACAAACTTCCTGTCGGGGAAGTGGCAGAGGTTCAGATGGTCGTTGTAATTTATTATCCCTGAAATTGTAAAGAAAATCAGTACCTATGTAAGTAGTAAGTATTTAAGTAGTGGTTCAACCACCAGCCCGCACTGGGTCCGTGTAGTGGAAAATGGTCCACTCCCTCTCAGAGAGGAGGCCTGTATCCCAGTAGTGGGAACGTTATAGGCGGATTATGATGAAGTAATAGACGAGAATCGGCAAACGTAATGTGGAGCAGCTCTGTTAGATATCGATGGAATGTATAATGCTGCATCTTGCCACAATCTGTATAGGGAAGACGACAGTTTGGGGACTTGTATCAACTATTACAGGGTACTCACGCACCGTAAGAAATCATAAGGCATCCCAAGATAGGACAGTGGCGAGGTGTGGTGTCCGCCAAGCAGTTCTTCTGCACAGACTGCACGTAACTCAAGATTACAGGAGTATTGGCGTCCCTCAGTGAGATCTCCGACTGGATCTTCTTCGGGCGCCGCAGCCTACGAAACCTCAGCCCTTTACGCCGTCTCTTGTCACAAAAACTATCCGAGATATTATCGTCGCTGGACGCGTAAATGTGACCATTCGGCAGGACATAGTTATTCGGCAGGACATAGTTCTTGTACGGTCTCTCCTGACGGATCCCGAAGATTCGTTGTAAGAAGCATTGGAACCGGGTCGGTTTCAGCCGCGTCCTCTTCTCGTTGATCAGGAGGTATGGGATTGGATGAGGTTCGCTCGTCTGTGTGAACTCGCACTCTTTGCGTTCACGCACCAGGTCGCCTTCCGCAGACATGTTTCGTTCCAGTATTAAGTTATCTCTCGACTCTTGCGTACCCGCGGCGTACTTGTACTCTTTGGACATTTGGGGCTCAATCTGCGTGGATGTGGACAGAGATTTCTTGATCTTCAGGTCTCTGATGACAGCTGTCGCTATGGAATCCTTTTCCTCGTCTGAGGGAAGGGAAACGTCACCGCTTGACAGTTCGGTGGTCCCGGCGCACGCATCCGTCTTCGTACGATGCGAGCGTTTTTTTCTCTTGCTGGTAGACTTTATATCTTCCTCTAGGTACCCATCAGGTCCGTAGGACTCTGGTAGAATCCCGATGACGCTTGCATCATAGATTTGGAAGAGTTTCTTCAAGCACTTATACTTAGCTTTAAGAACCTCGTGCTTTTTTTTGGGCACCCATTTGTTTGTGAGATGCTCCTCCTCCACCTCGTTGCGTTCCGGTATACTCGTTAGGGTCGGTTGCTTCTTATACATAACGCGACACCAAATAGCCAAACTGTAGAAAATTTTGATTACAAAAAAGAAGATAACACTAGCGAATACTTCGCAATTTCGATATGGTATCATAACTGTACCGCTTCACAGTTATTAAATATAAGTTTTTTAAACAGTCTATTCTTAATTCTGTTATGTGCATAGTGTAGTGACATTTTTTTGACGGCTTCCAGTGTTCGAAAACGGAAGGCGGTTAAAAAAAATGTTTTTCTTTTCATGTTTCTAGAATTATCACTGACTTCTATCATACAAGCGAAAATAAAGGTCAGTGAGATTGATGTATTATTCGGTTCAGCCAGATTTTAAAATAGGTTACAATAAATAGGTTTGTGTTTATAATTTACATGCGAAAGCTTAAATACAATACAATCTAAGGTCCTTTTCACTTCACACGTACAGTCAACAAAAGAGATAATTATGCTGGATCGTCGGATGTAGTTGAAGTTTAATAAGAAACCGATGGATTTTGTCGACTGAAATTTAATTTGATAAATTATCTGTTGGTTTTCTATTAATAAAAAAAATTATTCGAGAACATCCATCGGTTTCTTACTAAACTTCAACTATATCCGACGATCCTGCATACTTTCTCTTTTGTTGACTGTGTACATGGCTATAAAATTCGCCGCCGGATACCCGGCACCGGCTACCCGATTGCTGGGACGTGTTAAAAAAAAGGCACTAACACTAAAATGTATATGTATGTACAAGCATATAAAGATATAAAGGTAAAAAAGGAAAGAACTCATTGAGCATCAAACAATTCGTCCGCATCACTATCAGTGGGAAAAGTGCCCAAAAGGCTCGCAGCGTTGTCACGTTAGATGGCAATGCTGATTCTTTGACCTAAAAATGGGCCAGCCCTCTGGCCACATGAAGAGTCGACCGACCGCTTGGCGATGTCCCAAAATACTCGATGAGCACTCGGACCCCACGGCCCCAAATGGCTTGAACATATTCCTCCTAATAAGGTTGTTATATTTGCGCCGTTTGAGGTTTTCTGCTCCTGCAGCTGCCGCCCCAGCATAGCCCGCTGTGCTAGGAAGATAGGGTGGCGCAGGGGTGTCGACACAGGTTGCATCCCACACCAAAGGCCTACCCAACTTCCAAGCGTTATAGTCATTCCGTCTGGCCTCTTTCCATCGTCGCGTCGTTCCAAGCCGTTAGGTTCTAAAACAGCTGGCACCGTGCTGGTGACAAGAGCCCGATGGATGATGTCATTAAACTGGCGTGTCGTGCCAACCGTCCAGCGCTCTTGCTACGGGAAAGGCCATGGTGTCCGAGGCGGTAGACTGCTTCACTGCACTGACAGCGATGTGGAGCGACGCGAGGAGCGCTCAGACACTGACTTGTAGCGAGACGGCAAGTGGTGTCACTCAGCATAGTGCCTACGTGCCTATTATCCGTTACGAGTCGTCGCGGGCACGCGGCGATTCCGTTACCAGTCGCGACGATACGCTGGCGGAATAATCGCTCGTTCGTGGAGACGACCCGACGATAGAAGCGCGGATCCGTCGCGATTCTCTCGCTCGTGGAGATGGCCCCTAAACGTTTTTCATTTGTGAAATTGGTACAGTCCATTCAGTTATCTTAATTCTGATTTTGCATCACTGTCTATATCAAAATGATGTTTAATCTCCTGATATTAAGGTCGCTGTTGGGTTGCTGCAACTATCAGGTCTCAAAATCACAGTGATATTTATTGTTGTTGTAATAAGGTTACAGTTGGGAAGCTGCCTTCAGTCAGGGGTAAAATTAACTGGGATAGGACTGTAGTAGGTACAGCTATTTTATTGATAAAACAAGATGGCGGCGTTAGTTCTGGTTTTGGCCACGCGCCAAAATGACTTAGTCTACGAAATTCGTGTTATTTCAAGTTAAACAAATATCAACTTTATTCTAATAGCAATTAAGTTGATTTCAGAGTGAGTAGCACTATGGAAAAAGTTACAAAAATATTTGAAGTTGCAGCGTAAACTGAACTTTATTGTGTAGGAATTAAAGTTATATTTCCATAAACTCGCATTTGTTTACATTTTTGGCAAATAAATAGCGAATGCAGATTAGTAATATAGCGTTGTAGTGAAGTTTCAATTTACTGGGAATGATAAAGCAATGAAGATTTCGACCACAAAACAGTTTAATAAAACCCAAAATTAGTACGAAAATCTTTTATTTAATAAATAACAATTGTATAAAATTAAGTAAGTAGGCCTATTTAAACGTTTTATTTAAATTAATAAATATCACTTTTCAACCGAACGCGCTGTCAGGCATCAGCAGACCTGGAAACAAAATAAAAAAGTTTGTTATAGTTTATAGATTAGCCAAGATCACTGGTCACAATCACAGTGTTTTTTTTTTTACATTGTTCTCACATATAGAAGCAACAACAATAATGTACCCAGGATTTTGTAATATTCTTGATTTAAAAGAGTGTCCATGGAGTTTCTTGCCCGTTCTTCTCCATAGAGACCTACGCTTTGGAATGGGCAACTAGCTTCAACTTTCTGACTAACTGACCGACTATTTAATTTTGACAATAATCAAAAGTGCCTGTACAGGGTTTAATTGAAATAAATGCTTTGAGTTTGAGTGATCTTTATTTTCGGTGCAATAAGGTTGGTATTGGGTTGCTGTTATCATGTTGAGAGGACAATTTTAGTTAGTGGATGGATAACGGCCGAACCCAGTTACCTATGTATCACCAGTTTTAAATTGGCTTACTGGGGGTGGAAAAACGTATCTATCTCTGGTTTTAACGCCCCAATAATCTATATCCGTAGCGATCTGTATGATTATATTAAACAGGCAGTTATGATTATACTGGCGATCAGTAGTGAGGACGCCGACCGCACAGTGGCGCCCTCATCGGATAATAGTGGCCACTTTTATCCGTTTTAATGATTATAATAAAACTAAAAAATGTAAAACTACCGTTTGTAATAATATTAAGGTACAATCTTGTGGAGCACAACTTAATGTGCTTATTTTCTGCATTTTCATTGTAATATAAAAGAAATAACCAAACAAACGATGAGGGCACCACTGTGCGGTCGGCGTCATCGGTTTCGTCGTCGGGTTCGGCCGTATAAGAGTAGGGATTGAGGGAAAGACCAAAGAAACGATGAATGGACTGTGTGAGAGATGATTATGATTGAAGAGTGTATCTGGTCTAGAATCTCGGTACAAAATTTCAGCTCAAAAGCAGTAACTTTGAAAATGCTTAATATTTTTTTTATTTCGATAGTTTATTAAATTGAAATCATAACAAACGTGTCACCGCACTACGAGGGTCATTATCCATTATCTGTAGTGTGTCTGTGCGCCTAGTACACGCACATCACGCCGCCGCGCGCCAGTGCAGCGCCGTGATGTCGAAATGAGAGATTCTAGACCAGATACACTCTTCAACCCGTTTGTATGGATATACCCTTTCCGTAACACGCTGTAGATAGAAAAGGGGGTGACTACTGAGATGAATCGGAATCTGGATCATTTTGAAGCAAATTGCTAATCCATTGCTTCATAAGTTTGAAAAATTTGTCTGCTCAACACGTGAATAACGCAATGAATGTTAATGAACTGTCAAAATGAAACCGATTCTGATTGATATGTCCCTGCCACCCTGTATATTATACCTCAGTCTACCGCTTCAGAGATTACACGTGTAGTGTATCTGTTACCGGCCAAACCCGATTTCAGGACAAACTAGTTTAGCCTAGGCTAAACTAGTTTTTCCTATACGCGATAGGATTACCTTCGCTCGCCCTTGGATCTTATGTCGACGGAGCCCCGCTTCGCGGGGCCCCTATTTCTGTGTAAAGGGTTTAAAGCAACCTAACCAAACCGAACCTCGGGGTGCCCTTCGCTCGCCCTTGCATCCTATGTCGACGGAACTAGTTTAGCCTAGGCTAAACTAGTTTGTCCTGAAATCATAGATATGTTAACACTGTCTCATTCACACAAGCGGGGTAGCTGCTGTCAAATGTCATCTGTCAGTTACGAGGAATGGCGGGAAAGAGACAAAGTGAAGCAGGCTATATACGATGGCGCTTGGTGTGGTAGTGAGCCAGTGAAGTGATATGTTCAACATAAATACGGAATCAACAGGATTCTACAACACGTCTTATGTTATGTATGAACGAGGCTGTTTATCATATTTTAGTGTGAGTGTGTAAAACCCACCTGCTATGCACGCAGTCATGAAACAAATCCCGCATCCCGCGAAGAATGCTCTCACCGCTATCTGTAAACAAAGAAATTTCCATTATAAATAACATTGTAAGTATAATCAATCAACTCAGCCTATCGCAGTCCACTGCTGGACATAGGCCTCTCCCAGACTGCGCCACTACACCCTGTCCTCCATCTTCCGCATCCAGTCTACCCCAGCCACCTTCTTTAGGTCATCCGTCCATCTAGCTGGGGGGCGTCCCACACTACGCTTGCCGGTACGCGGTCTCCACTCCAGGACTCGTCTGCTCCACCGACCTTCGACAGACATGGCCAGCCCACTGCCACTTCAGTTTGCTTACTCTGCAAGCTATGTCGGTAACTCCGGTTCTTTTCAGGTTTTTTCATTTTATAAATTACATTGTATGATAATAGGTATTCTTATGGGTATCGTGACAAAATACCAAGCTTGCAGATTATTTAATCTGTGACGGTGTGATTGCCATAGTCAGACTGTAATGGTAGCATTGAGCACAAATTGACACCCTTGCCTTCCCTCCGTTTCTCAGATCATTTTGGTTGCCGTAACTAGGTCGAACTGGTCAGTCATGCCTACATACTTTTGCCTTGATCAGGCCTTGAAAACGTGACCGATTTGAGACCTTTCCCTCTATGCATGCAGCATTCTACTTGCGTAAAACATCATCAATAACAATCTGACTCATTTTGAAGGATATTGCTAATCCATTGCTTCATATGTTCGTAAAATTTGTCTGCTCAACAACGTAAATAACGAAATGAATGTTGTTGAAATGTCAAAATGAAACCCGTTCCTGTTGTTAGTGTGTTACGCAGTTACCCCGCTGATTGACGTATCTATACAGGGTTATTGGAAAAACACCAACAACCTCTCTTAAGAGGACATTGTACTCATCATTATGAGCAACTTTTAGTATGGGACCAAACCTGAAATCGCGAAAAAAAAAAATCTGCGGTTCCCTACATTTTGACGAGTTATACGACGAACATAAATATAGAGACCAGCTGATTTTTTTTCGCGTTTTCAGGTTTGGTCCCATAGTAAAAGCGACTTGTTCTTCCTTTGAGAGTTCCAACAGTTAAATACATTTTCCTTTTTTAACCGACTTCAAAAAAAGGAGGAGGTTCTCAATTCGGTTTTTTTTTTAATTTTTTTATGTTTGTTACCTCAAACATCCGTCATTTATAAGCCGATTTGCAAAATTCTTTGTTTAATGGATAAGGTCATCACTCACTGACATATCGGATATAAATTAAATCCGAGTACATCCCGAAGACAGCCGAACACATCCGAAGCGGTGTCGTTTACGGTAACAGGGCGCGAATTCAATGATTTTTTCCCATCTCAAAAAATGCCCAACGCGCCTAAAGAAGTTTTCACTTCAAATTTTTTTTTGTAATAACGTTTTTTTTACTTTCTATGCTAAGTATGTGGTGATCACTGCTCGTGCCAACTCTGTAAGTATAAGAAGAAGCCTTTGCCCAACAGTGGGATAAAAATAGACTGGTATTATTATGAGCGGCTCGTGGCTAAATAATAACAGCCGCACAGGTCGATCAATCAGGTTAAGCTACGCTTGTCGCGGTTGGTCCGTGGATGGGTGACCATCTTTACATGCCGAGACCCCTCCGTGCCTCGGAAAGCACGTTAAGCAGTTGGTCCTGGCTGTCATTCGTGGATCTTTGACAGTCGTTACGGGTCGTCAGAAGCCCGAAAATCTGACAACCAGTCTTATCAAGGGGTATCGTATTACCCAGTAACTGGGTTGTGGAGGTCAGATAGGCAGTCGCTCCATGTAAAATACTGGTATTCAGCTGCATTCGGTTAGACTGGAAGCCGACCCCAACATAGTTGTGAAAAGGCTAGGCAGATGATTATGTTTTATAAGTACTTACAGTGGACAGAACTTCTCTCTGGTTGGGCGCCATGGCTGCGATGGCTCCTATCATGATACCGGCTGACGCGGGGTTCGTGAACCCGCAAAGAGAATACGTCGCAATCAGCTCGGCTCTCGGCTGGAAACAGGAGAATAGCATTGTAAGATATTACTACTAGTTACATAATGGCCAAGGTGTGTTGATTATAGGTATTATATTTAAAAAAAAACCGGTCAAGTGCGAGTCGTACTCGCGCACCGAGGGTTCTGTTATTCCGTACACAGTAGGCATGTAAATAGTTTATCATGAGAATCGTGTCTCGAATATTTTTCCCGTTTTTTTTTTTGTAATGTAACTACTTACGGTGTTCGAATTTTTTCCTTTACTTGTGCTACATAACATTGCTTCTTACCAAATTTCATGATTCTAGGTCAACGGGAGGTACCCTATAGGTTTGGAAAGGGATGCAGCGTACCCTGCGCACGCCCCTTTATCATAAAAGTCGCAAATTTTTTGGAATTAATTTAATAAAAAAAGAATAGCGATCTTTTTAAATTAATTAAAACAAGGATTATTTAGATTTTTAAATTATCTATCCATTGGTGAAATCTTCAAATTAATAGAACGTCAACTTTAGCAATAGATGAATGCAATCAATAATTTTAGTCACTTTTTTAAAAGGAGATTTTAAATGTATTAGTAACATATAAAAACAAATAATAACGGGCAATGTGATGATAGGATATCGAACATTAATAATGTGCTTTCAGATGTCGTTTATTTCTCATAATTATTAAGTTAATAGCCTCTGAATAACGAAGAAAAACGCGGTTTTGGTCGGGGTACCGCCTTCAGTTCGGCAATTCTTCGGGCTGGGTCGGTGAGGATGTTCTTACGTGATAGAAATACGTTAGGTTGGTATTCACTTACCGATAACAGTCCTGCCTTCTTCATCTCCCCCATCCTCTGGTAGGCCACGAACTCGTTGACGACGGTCTTAAGGCCGATCAGGGAACCCACCAGCTCACACTCCTCCCACGGCACTCCTGAAATTCAACAAATATTGTGAAACAAGTTATATTGGCCGAGAATCGACGTGTAACTAATCAGCCTATAATGCTCCCACTGCTGGGACACAGGCCTCCTCTCTTCGAGAGTGGGTTGTAATCTACCACGCGGGCCCAGTGCGGGTTGGTAGATGTCACATGTCTTCGAATTTTTGGTTCTAGGACATGCCGGTTTCCTCACGATGTTTTTCTTCACTGTTTTGAGAGCAGTGGCGATGAAATGATTTACACAAAGTAAAGCGCCTGGCTGGGTTCGAACCCATCACGACCTACGACTCGTAAGACAGGGCCATTACCACTGGGCCACCATGCACTGAGCCCTGATTCACAACCATACGACAGGCTATCGTATCGAAAACCTGACATTTCGATAACCTGATTTGACTTGCCCTCAACAGCATATAGCTGTTGGAAGAATAGCGGGCGTCTATTTGATTTAAACTGACAAAATTTTCGGGTTTTGGACTTGTGAACAGCGTTTAGAAGACTCCTACGATAACAATGATTAATGTTCGATACGATACGGAAGCGTATCGAGTGTTTGTGAATAGCTATGCTGATCCCTGTGAGATAAGTTATATTGGCCGAGAATCGACGTGTAACTAATACTACTACAGTTTTTTTATCTCCCGAAGCGACACACGTTTTACTTCTGGTAATCAAGTGTACAAACCCGCTGTGAATGTGTGCGTGAAGACGTGTAACGAAGAGTAAGCAAAGACTTGAAGAAGAATTGTGTGAAAGATGATTATGGCAATAAGCCAAAATAAATTGGGACAAGAGGTAGAAAGATGATCGATTAAATTAAAAAAAAAAAACCGAGTGTGCTTATGACCACACGACTGAAGTGAAACTTCAAACGTATTTGGCTATGAGAGGAAGAGAGAAAGAAAACACACTCAACTCACTCACGCCTCGCCCGATCACACTTTTCGTAACGCTTACGTCACGCGTTCGCCAGCTTACTCCCCAAGTCAAGCGTGCGTAAAGAAGTTTCACTTCAAAAAAATACTCCGGATTATGGTTGATTTATCCATAGACTAAATAAAAGCACAAGATAAATCGATCATCCTGAAATGGATATTTCGCGAGGGACGCATCAATGTATCGATGTGACGTCGATCGGCGATAAAGGTCCCGTGGTTTTATAGAGGTATGAGGAACAGGGTATAAAGTTCACTCATCCTCTATAGAAAAGGGGGATCTTCCGACCAGACGGGTGCTTTGTCTAGTGGGCAAATGCCCGACGATTGATGTCAGGACGTTGTATATGTATATGCTAGTTGTGCGGTAAACACTGCTTGCGCGATACAGGATTTTGCGTGACGCTAGTGCGATGCGTAGTCGCATGTGGCGTTGTAGATGCCGCCACATGTTTCTTAATGGTTGGTTTCATGGTTTTATATATTTTGCCGTTAATCGGTTAGCGGCAAAATATATTATGTATTATATGCGTTACGAAACCAACTTTAAAAATAACCTCGAAAACAATACCGTTTAAAATATTAAGTAATATCGTTTTCAGTAGAAAACAATAAAATTAAATGATAAGAGATTTGTTACGCCTCAGCGAAATATTAAAAACTTATTGTTACTGTGGGTACACGAGACACGGTTATAATATTATCGATATTTAACGCGACATGCATGCACTAACAATGAAATAAATTCACATTGCCTTCGTAATAAAATACATAATAAATAGTATTTTGTTAAACATAATTGTTATGTTTGTCTTTCGCAGTCAGGGTCTTGTGTCTAAGTAATAACAGCCGCGCGGATCGATCGATCAGGTTAAGCTACCCTTGCCACGGTTGGCCCGTGGATGGGTGACCATCTTTACACATCAAGACCCCTCCGTGCCTCCGAAAGCACGTTGAGCCGTTGGTCCCGGATGTCAGTCGTGGATCTTTGGCAGTCGTTACGGGTCGTCAGAAGCCCGAAAGTCTGACAAAAAGTAGTAGTATTGGTTTTCGGCCATAGAGAAATGGGGGTTTTGTCACATTTTAGCTCCCCTATCACCTCCTGCAATAATTTGGCCGAGTTTCTTTCCAGTAATCCTGTATATTATGTATACGTGGTCTGTTCAAAAGAAAAGGTGAATTTTCAATTTTCGCGGGCTGTGTACTTTCGATTATCGACATTTTTTTTTGTTTTGTTGGTATACATATGTTTATCATATGTTGGCATTATCAGCCAATTTGGATTAGTAGTTTGTTGTTGACAACACGGCTAATCACGATTTTGTGTGTTCTTCGATTTTTGACTATTGAAAAAAATTGATCAAAGAATAAGGTATTAAATTTTGCGTTAAAAATGGAATAAACTGCTCCAAGGTACTTGAAATGTTGACTGTGGCATTCGGCGAGTCCACTTTGTCTCAAAAAAGTATTTACAAGCGCTTTACAGAAGGCCGAGAAGATGTTGATGACGATGAGCGTCCTGGAGTTGCAACCACGTCAACAAGCGAAGAAAAGATCGAAACAGTGAAAAAAATTGTTTTGGAAAATCGTCGAATCACTATTAGGGAAGTTGCAGAGGATGTTGGCATATCAATCGGCTCATGCCATGCAATTTTCTCGAATGTTTTGGGCATGAAACGTGTGGCAGCGGAATTTGTTCCGAAATTGCTAAATTTTTAGCAAAAGCAACGTCGCATTAGTATCGCTCAGAAGTTGTTGAATGACGTCAACGACGATCCAGGTTTGCTCAAAAGGGTCATAATTGGTGACGATACGTGGGTATATGGTTATGACGTCGAAAGACCAATGTAAGGAAAGCGTTTTGCCATAATTGATGAGATAAAGTCAGAATCAAAGAACGAGCTGATGGCCATACCGAAAAGCGCATTTCAGAAGTGCTTCGAGGATTGGAAGAAGCGCTGGCATAAGTGCATTATAACTGAGGGGATTACTTTGAAGGGGACAAAACGGGTATTGATGAATAAATAAATACTTTAAAAAAAAAAAACAAAATTCACCTTTTCTTTTGAACAAACGACGTATATTCGATATGTTGTAGGTACTCACCCATAACCCAAGAGAGGGGAATGAACACCTTTCCAAGAATCCATTCCAAGTTGATATCAGGATTGCCCAGCATTCCTCCAAAATAGCCCAGCGCGCCGTTGATAAAGGCTATGAAGGCCACAAAGGCGATAATATTAGCAATGATGTTCAGGATTAAGGCTATGCCGTTGGTGGCGCCTCTGGTGGCTGCGGAGAGAACTGATTGGTCTTCGCTGTAGAAGAAAAAGAAATATAGTGATTAGATGAAGAAATATAGTTTTTTTTTATTGCCGAATGAGCCTGTTTTTGACATCGATCACGCCTATTTGAAAGCGATAGATGAGGTCTATGATATAACGAGCGTGCCCAGAAGATTCCTGTTCACTCTTGCTTTGAAGGCAGATGGGGGAACACATTTTACGTAGTTTTTTACAGGCATATGAGAAACTTCCAAGTTTTTCTCCAAAGTTGCTTGTGTATCGGCAAAATCCTTGGAGTTGCAGGTAGTAGGCGAAGCGGGAAACACTCTCCATCTGGACCTGGTAGGCGGCGCCGTGTTCCGCGCGCGCCTCCCTCTAGAGGAATGGTGGCCTTTGCGGCCGCTGAGGGTAACGGGGTCGCATGGATTCATGCGGGCCAACACCTGGCCGGGGGAGCGTGACGAAATGCGCAAGCACTCCAGCACCCCGGCTAAAGGTAGCAGCAGGACACCGTGTGGTTTTAGTCAGGAAGAGTCTGACAGAAGGGTGGTGGACATCCACTCAAAAAAAAAGGCTATCGGTTCATGCTCCACCTCCTATCCTGCCCTCTGTGTCCCAAAATATGCAGTGAAACTGACCTCTGCGCTGCAACACACAACGCCGTGGAAGTGGCGAAGTTTTGAGCTAACAGAATCTGACTTACAGTCGTGCCAGCAATACGAACAAGCAGAAGACTATCGGTCTGTTCTTTCGTTTTAGCTGAAAGAGGAACTGAGTAACTAAATGACTGTTTATTTATTTCCTAACCCCCTTACTAATAAACGTTGTATAACGTCTACATAGTTACACAACGCTTTGTCTTCTTCTTTCGAAAGTCAAATTCCTGACGACTGAAAGAGAGAAATCGGTGTGTAACTATTCATCTGATATAATACGTTTATTAATTAGTAAGGGCGTAAGGTAGCAAGTCCTAATATACAAATCACCAGAGATGTACAAGATACCTTAAATAAAGTATCTGGAATACAAAATGCAAAATACCTTTAAATTAAGTATTTCAGATACCAGCTACCATAGCGTATAATTATTAGTACAGCGGCATGCGACTACGGGAAGGTACTTTCTTGTTTCATCCTTTTCAGTAGTCCGGTTTTAGTTTTTAAACTTATTTTGATTTCCAACTTACCAAATGACAGGCTGAATATTATCCACGGTAGTGAGTGACCTCTTCGTCTCCGGCATCAGCAGCTTGGAGTAACAGATAGCAGCCGGAGCGGACATGACACTAGCTGTCACTAGGTGAGCTGGTTCCGCGCCAAAACCGATGTAGGAGGCCAGGATTGTGCCTGATGGAGAGGGTTCAAAGTTTTAATGTGATTCAAGACTTTTTTTTATCACGGCTAACTGAAATTGTTTATTGTAATAATTGTTTTACATAATTCATAGGAATGCAAAAAAACAGATAAACATTTACAAAAAAAATACTACAAAGTGAAAAATAACTTTAATTTTCGGAAGTCGGTGTCAAAAAAAGAAAATGCGGAACCAATGACACCGACTTCCAAAATTTTCACTTTGTAGTATTTTTTTGAAGTCAGTTTTATTTTTGTAAAAAAGTTTTTATTTTTCATTTTTTAGAAATGCCGGAGATACAATACATTTATGCATATAACTTCGTACATAAGAATAATTACCTAATGTATTATATACTAAAACCTTCCTGAAAGTATGTAGCTCACATTAATGAAAGAATGATCAAAATTGGTTCATTAGTTTTTGAGAAAATCGCGGACATATAAACATACATACATACATACATACGGGTCGAATACATATCCTCCTTTTTTGAAGTCGGATAAAAAAGGGCCTCAAACTAGAGGTAGGTAAGAAATATATATTTGGATTCTACCTGATAAACCTGTATCTCGGGTATCTCACTCAAGTGCTTATACATAAGTAAATATTATCTAAAATAATTTATCTACTGTAAACAGTTATTATTTAAATTGTGATTCAAAATTCAAATAATCACGACTGTGTTCCCCCAGAGGTCTATATGTCGCAGATGGATTGTAGAATCCGTCAAGTTGGTAATCTCCGAAGCGGCTGGACCGATTTTGACTAGACTTTTCAAAAGCAAAATAAGTATACTTTGCCAGAACATAGGATCGAATCCAGAAACTCCTCAGAGACAATAATTTTGTCTAATAGCTAGTAGGGCAAACGCTAAGGAGTCCAGCACCCTCATTGCGTAAACACACTGTCAATCATAACCTGAAAAATTTTGAAGTTTATCGCTAATCCATTGCTTGATAATATGTTTGAAAAAATTGTCTGTTCAATAACGAAAATAACGCAATGAATGTTATTGAACTGTCAAAATAGAAGCTGTATATGTATAGCAGAAGCTATGTATAGCAAAATAGAAGTGTGTGTTACACTATTACCCCGCTGGTTTGTAAATTCCCTTCGTATGCTTAAACGTGGATCCACGCGAAACACAATGGCTTTTTAATTGTGTGTATAATTATGGCATTTAACCGGTTAAAGCATGGCACAGAATACATAATAGCGCTTGGTTTATTGATACTTCGAAACCGACTATTGTTACTAAGTGTATCGTTACCTAATAGATTCTCCGTGGGACAGACCCAGAACAATATCTTGTAAACATCTCCATAATTCCACGACTTTGAATAAAAACTCATGGAAAAATAAAACCGATCATGTTCCTTTAGACAATTCGGACATCTAAGGTAACAAAACAACGTATAATTTGAGGTCAAAATGTAAACAATAGCCAATTATTTCCATTCATGGTTTAATCATGTTTTCGCTCAAGATAATAGAGTTGTCAGTTTGTCAAAGTAAATAAAAGCCCTACCTTACCTTGAAAATAATTACACATTTTTATAGATTTATCACTTCGTCTTCGAGGGGCTTGTAGCTAAGTAATAATAACAGCCGCACGGGTCGATCAATCAGGTTAAGCTACACTTGCCGCGGTTGGTCAGTGGATGGGAGACTGTTTGTCAGATTTTCGGGCTTCTGACGACCCGTTACGACTGTCAAGGATCCTCGAATCAGAGCCGGGACCACGTGCTTTCCGAGACACGGAGGGGTCTTAGTATGCAAAGATGGCCACCCACCCACGGACCAACCGCGGCAAGCGTTGCTTAACCTGATCGATTGACCCGTGCGGCTGTTAATACTTAGACACAAGCCCCTCTTGATGAGTTGTGAGATAGAGATATACATATAAATAGACACTTCGTTAAGATACGAAAAGTATTTTACTATTTTGATAACAGGGTGATAAAGAAAAATATTTGAGTGCTGATTAGCAAATAAATCTTTTCTAGGTAAGAAGGAAGGTACAGTCAGCAACGAAAGTTCAATTAAGTACATTTTCAAAATTGACACACAACGGGCGGGCGTTTTGGGGACTGTCATATCACAGAATACTTAAAGTACTACGTACAGAAAGGCCACTCCCTTCCCCGCACTAACATCATTTACCGCACCTCAACCCGCACTTCGGCGTATTCGTCGCAGTTCTGCGCTCGCAAACACAAGTACCTCACGCACACATTCATACCTACGTATACAAACGTCATTTTTTAATGTAGTAGTAGTAGGTAATTATTTTGCGAGCGTTGTATGGAGTGCCCGGGGTGTGGTCATATCACACTATTTATACATATCGTCATTGATAGTCCAATTCCGCATAACTAACGTTTTTAACCGCGTATGTACACTTCCGCTAGTTTTACATGAGGGTCAAAAAACATAGGCCCTTATTCATAATCCTATTTTAGCTAAAATAGGTTTATAGAACGTTTGTCTTTATCTGTCACGTTGTCATTTCTGTGTGTAAGAAAGAGACAAACCCCATTTTAACTAAAATAGGTTTGATAAGTTTTATGAATAAGGGGGTTAGTTTATAAACAATTAATAGGCCGAATTTTGAACGAACTTTTGAATATAGGACCGTTTTATTCTCCTTAAATTAAACGCTTGAAATATTTATTTGTATATGTATATTCACTTCAAAAATAAATAAATAAAATAAAATAAATATTTAAGGGGGGCTCCCATACAATCGACGTGATTTTTTTGCCGTTTTTTGAGATATTTATTTATGCCTGGCTCTAGAGTCCTGACGTGATGTTAAATAGCTTATAGCCTTCCTCAAGAATTGGGCTATCAAATGCAAAAATAATCTTTCAAATCCGACTGGTAGTTCCGGAGATTAACGCGTTCATACAAACAAACAAACTCTTCAGTCAGCTTTATTATAGTAGTATATGTAGATAAACTGTTATCACATTGTCGATTTGTTATTTAGGTAAGTGCAGGGCCGGAATAACCATGTCGGGGCCCCTAGGTAATGCAAAACTCGGGGCCCCTTTTATTTATTTATTTATTTATGTATACTTTATTGTACACCACAAAAATACCCCCCTTTTCTACATCCTAAAATACTTTTTTCTACTAAAATGCTATTAGTTATGTTCATTTTTTATGCTACTTTTTTACTACAGTACTACTCTTGCTTTTGCTTGCCGTACCGTCGCGTCGTCGTCTGATTGGTCGGCGTTAAAATCGCCGCGAAAAAACGAATATTATTTTGTAATAATTTAAAAATATGACAATGTACTTAATACAACAAAAAACAAGGCAATAATATTGTCATTGAGCTGATTGAGCAGACAAATTTTTAAAGTAATTTTTCACTCGTGAAACATTTTCAATAGTTTTATCTCGGTGCGCGGGGCCCCTATCCGATGCTGGGCCCCTAGGCAGTTGCCTACACTGCCTTATAGATAATCCGGCCCTGGATAAGTGACGTGGGAAAATTATTGTAATCAATCGCCACGCTTAGCTCTCGGATTGGTGATCGCCTGATTATTAAGTAGGAAGGTACAGTAGGTACTTACAATGTCATATTAAATTAACTGTTGGACTCTGGGAGTCTAATGATTGCTTCGTATATTCGAAAAAATTGTCTGCAACAACGTAAATAACGCAATGAATGTTGTTGAACTGTCAAAATGAAACCGGTCAAGCGGCGCGCGTCGCCGATCGGCGACGAAACAATAGAAAATCAATTGTGTCTCATTAGCGGATCTTGACAGAATACAGTTAATGTATTACGCAATTACCTCATCGATTTCTTTATAGTGTTTTGAATAGACGATTCTTACAGAATCGGACTGATCATGGAAATCAGATTTTTTCATAAACACGAAATTACGAAGTTTGGCCTAGTTTAAAACGGTTGACATTAATATCCGGTTTGCTTTTGTCTGATAACGCTTTATCAATTGTGACAAACGCCCAGTAGTATCGAATCGTAAATACGACAACCAATTAGTTGATGAGAAACTACTTAAGGAGCTTACAGGACCTAAACGCAAAAAACGCAATAAAAGTATATGATCGTCTACAGTAAACAATATCAAAAAAAATATATGACATTCTTCAGGTTATATTCTAGGTAGATAGTATGTTGAAAACATAATACAACTAATTTGATACGTTAGAAAAAAATCATGAAGATACCTCTAAAAACTTTATTTTTACAATAAAAACCATACTAATATACATATGCAATCATTATGATTTTTTGTCAGATTATTCTACAAGCAACATACTAAAACACTAGTGTTTTAATTTTTTAGTCCAAAGATTAGATTTTTTGTGAATAGATAATTGCTTCATATTTTGCAATAAATTACCAGCGTTGTGTCATCGCGCTTCTCTTTCCTTTCTATGCAGTCCGACAAAGACCGCGCATTAGGTCATGTAGTCGCCTTAATGTATAAAGGCGACTATATGGCCTAAAGCGCGGGATCTAGTATTTATTCAGGTAGAGCTGATTTTTATCTTCTGCTTATTCAGCCTTTCGCCATCAAATGCTGAGTGTAGGCATCCTGCAATGCATGCCATTCTTCTCTCTCTCTAGCGTTCCTAAGCCAGAGTCGTCCAGGTCGTCTTGATCAGGTCGTCCGTCAGAAGATGAGGAAAGACTTTTTTATGTAAGGCAGATAGATATAAAGAACCCTTTTTTAAATTATGAACGTTATTCCAACAATATTTAAGTTCTAAATACAAAAACGAATTTTAAACCCGAGTAGGAGGTACGTTGTAAATTTTGTATTAAGAACTTTACGTCTCTCGGATTGAGGTCCGAAATACAATAACTGGCTGAAAGGTTTAAGTTTGGACCTAAGTTACGGCGTAGTACTATTAAGTATTCTGTGGTTACGGCCGCGTGTTGTACCTACTTATCTAGTTTTTATTAGAAACCTAATTATACTGGGTCGACTTACCTGATACAGTAGCGAATCCAGATGACATGACCACGTGTAGCTCCGAAGGTGTCTGCAGAGCGAGGTATGGCTTCACCAGCAGCACTGACTCTGTCTGAATAGAGAAGGATTTGAAGATACTTTGTATACAGGGCCGTCTTTACCCGGGGGTGCAAGGGGTGCGTGGCACCCGGGCGCAGGGTCTTAGGGGGCGCAAGCCAATCCTTATACCTACACGTACCATGCGTAAACCTTCTCGAAATTTAAATTAATAAAAAACTACATGATTAACTATAACTCAAGTCAAGATAGATTGACAAATTTGGCTATAGTATACCTACCTATCCAGTTAAAAGTTGATCACAAAACAGAATATATCATAAAAAAGATTGCCGATTTTAAAGACGAAAAAATTAAATTTGATGTTTGAAAATGTACCTAATTTTATTGTAGAGTAAGTATTAAATAAAAAAATTAAACACAAAAGTTGGGGCGCAGGCTGATTTTCGCACCCCGGCGCCCAATATGGTTAAGACGGCCCTGTTTGTATAAACAGCTACGGTATCACAGACACCAACTTTATAGACCTCGGCACAAAGAGCTACGCTCTCGATATGCAGGGTCAAATTCAATTACCTAGCAAAACTGCAGACGTGATGGGTATCCAATCCATATACAAGGTGTAACAGAATACACGCAAGTCCTGTAAGTACTTTGTTCATAATTGACTACTGAATCGATTTCAGTAACTTTTAATATAGGTATTTTTTTTCAAAAATTATGTATTTTGCCATACTGACCGGTGATTGAGCCAAAGAAAATTCAATCTTATCTCAAAGCAATAAGACTCAATTTTAAATGCATAAAATAATGTTAGGATCAACACGATTTTCTTAATAATAATAGGTAGCGTTAAAAAAAATAGTTTTGGTTATTGTATTATGCTTTCAACTCAATACTCTAATTGGGGTATATGAGGTCTTGCGTTAATAATGTTACACATTGTATAAACAAGACGTATAGTAGTACTTATTCAAATTACTTTTTATTTTTTTTTTAATTGTTTTATTTTGTGTTTAATTTTCTATCTATTGTATTATGTGTACCATTACGCTAACTACTTAATTGATAGTGCCGTGCTTTCCTATAAGTAATTTTAATACATTAAACATAATCAGCCTATAATGTTCCCTCTGCTGGGACACAGGCCTCCTCTCAGTGAGAGGGAGTGGGCCGTAATCCACCACGTGGGCCCAGTGCGAGTTGGCAGATGTCACATGTCTTCGAATTTTTGGTTCCAGGACATGCCGGTTTCCTCACGATGTTTACCTTCACCGTTTTGAGAGCAGTGGTGATGAATTTACACAAAGTAAAGCGCGTGTCTGGGTTCGAACCTATCGACCTACAACTTGAATAAGTCGCGGCCGTTACCACTTGGCCACCACTGCTCTCAATTACAATTATTGCTATGTCAACGACTCTAAGTTAATGCTGTGTTTGTGTTTAGTTGGTAAGCCTTATTAAATAAATAAACACAAAAAAAAGATTAGTGTTTTTTCTTTGGGGTCAACGACCGCGGGCAGTGTTGTTACTTGAAGTACTTATAAGTTGAGAAAATATATTTTATCGATGTTAGATATCGATGCCAATTACGTCCGTGAAGTTTACGAAAAATCAGTTTTTTTTTTTTACTATTTTTTGTACAGCGGTCGTTGATCCCACAAAAATGTCAACCAATTAATTTCTTTAAAAAAAAAAAATTAAAAAAACTTACCATCCCCAAAAACACGTTGCCAACAGCGATGACGCTCTCGCAGACCGTTGTGCCGGTGGCTGCTCTTAGGACCAGCCCTAACTTCATACAGAACCACTGCAGCGCCCCCCAGAAGAACAGCATCTCCACCAGCATGCTGAAGAAGAATATTACTGGTAGGGTCTGGAAGAGAAGAAGATAGAATAGAATAGAATACTCTTTATTATGTACACCATATAAATTAAAGACATAAATATACAGGGTGAAATTAAATTCATGGGCATCCTTTTAAGGGGTCATTGTACTCATCATTATGAACAACTTTTACTGTGGGACTAAACTTAAAATCGCGAAAAAAAATCAGCTGTTCCTTGCATTTATGTTCACATAACTCGTCAAAATGTAGGGAAGAGCTGATTTTTTTTCGCGATTTCAGGTTTGGTCCCATAGTAAAAGTTGTTCGTAATGATGAGTACAATGACCCCTTAAAAGGATGCCCATGAATTTAATTTCACCCTGTAAATTACAGACATAAATATAGAAACTAAGAAGAGAAAAAAAAAGAAGAAGAAAAGTTAGTCCTTCGAGAGTTTTCTGGTGGAAAAAACATTGGGTTGTTGATTTTTGATAATATGTCACTGAAAATTATCAAGGGAAGCGCTGGTCGAAATCCTAGGGCAGGATGACAGTCTTACAAATTGACTTCGATTTACCTAGTAGACTATAGTTGAAATCCGTCCTGTCATCTGCTCCACAGTCTGCCGAGCTCGCGGGTTAGTAGGCATGGGTTCGATATATCACAACGTAACTTATATCGGATATGTGTTTATTATCATACCATATCGATATCTAAATATACATAACCGTTTTCACAAAAACTTCATCGAGCTATGGTTTATCCAAAGCGCAACAACGAGAATGAACTACGAATAATGTCGAATAAGTAATAACGAACAAAACGCAAACTTCACATCACGAGCGATATGATATCGAGGGTTTTTATTCGCTTTGTCTCTGTCTTACCATTCAATGTTTTACTGGCGTAAAAGTGATGAAGCGAATATTACGTAACTTCGGCTAGTGATTGGTTATTTGGTTAATAATAGTGCGGGCGTAATATCTATATCCTAAAGCGCTAGCAATAAGGTCTAGTTTCTATTTATTTAGTTACAACAAAGATTCCATATGTTAGCAACTTTCCGGCGGCTACTCGATATCAGGGAGAAATTCATTCTTTGAACGTAGGTCACGTTCAATAGATTTAAGGTTGAATTTATATTTATGTTGTTGAAATAAGAATTGCATCGGTAAAAGTGTGAGTTTGCGTTTCGTTCGTTTCAGTTACTTGTGCAAATCGTACTACTGATATCGATATCTGAAAACGGTTTTCGATATCGATATGAAAACTGAATATCGGTTACGTATCCGTTAGCAACTAAATACGAAAACGCCCATGTCTACGGGTTAGTCTACATCAAGCATACATTGCATCACCAACCAGTTAGACTTACATATCATTTTGACAGATATCATTTTTCCTGGACCCCTGAAGAGGTAGGTGCCTTTTTTTATGAATGAAAAATCATCAAATGACCCCTCCTGCTCTGGGTGGAGCGGAAGGAAGTGTCAGACTCTTACTGACCAAAACCCGGATGGGTTTTGGTCAGTAAGTGATAATATCCTGTGATAATATTAGGTACTATAGGATAATTACAGTTACTAGCATAGTTAGCCTGTAATGTTCTCAGTGCTGGGATACAGGCCTTCTCCATTATTTTTTTTTTTTTTTTTTGGGTGGGAAATCATCAAATGACCCCCCTCGCGCTCTGGGTGGAGCGGAAGGGAGTGTCAGACTCTTACTGACTAAAACCCACCCGTGTTCCTTCCTTAGCCCTTTATGTTCCGGGGTAGCGGTAACCCTTTCGGACAATACCGCGACCCCCGGCAGGCTTCGGCCCTGGCAGGCCCCTTCCTTTTTGCTGACATCTCTTTGAGGCGCGCGTGGAACACGTACGCGTCGTCCGGCACGGGCCTGGTCCTGATCGGACGGTGAGCTACCCATTACTCTCCGTCCGCAGGCCCGAAGAGGTAGGTGTCCATAGGTGTATTGTACCTATATATAACATTCTCACTGCCCTCATTTTGCCAGATAAGCATGAACAGTTGCATAAAACACAACTCACACTGAATGCGAAGACTCCTTCAGTCCTCACAAGGAGGTCTCCAAAGGCGAAGGCAGCACCTTCCACACCATACGACAGGAATGTCGCTACCTGAGGAAGGAAATAGAAGTAATTAACATAACGAGCAAAGATTAGCTCCTGGGTAAACCTGGCAACAGCCTGGATCAAAGGATCTACGAGAGGCAAACTGGACTTGCTGAAGACTTGGAAGTGGATAGGTGACGGTTCGAGACTCCTACGAGCTTCGGAGATCTCGCAGCAGTTCCTGATCGTATCATGCTAATGACGGTTTTCAATAACACTCTCTCTGTAGTCGGTCCCTCATGTCTGAGGATCGTGGTCAGCTTCCACCGGTTTCTGTTCGGCGCATCTCTTACCACCGTGTAGAATTTAGAGGACGATGATTCCTTCACCTGATCGGTCCATCGTGTTGGTGAACGACCGCGCGATCGTTTGCCTTCGGTGTTCCCAACCACAATTAGTTTTTCCAAACTTACATATAGTACGCAGCACATAGTACGCAGAGGCGATGAGCCTCTGCGTACTATGTGGCCGAAATAGGAGAGAATGCGTTGTTGACATATGGTCGACAAGCGGGACTTTATTCGAAGCTGGGTTAAGTAAAACTACGCAACACCTAAATCTTCTTCTTCATGTTGCTGGCACGACTGTATTTCAGATCTGGTTGGCCCAAATCTTCGCCACTTCCATAGCGTCGTCTGTGGCAGCGCAGAGCTCACTTTGACAGCGTCTAAATGTAATACTAACCGAGCCGAGCGTTAAAAAATCGACAGTACACTTTCATAAGGCCCGGTATCCACCTAAGTGGAGAGGAGAGGAGACTGTGTTTTGAATACTTCCACATCTCCTCTCTGCTTAGCTTCGGTGGAAATGGATCAAGCGGAGGAGAAATGTCTCATTTTTCTATAGAGTTTTGTGCTGCGAGCGAGCAAGCGGCGTGGCAGAGCGGAGATGTGTGTAGTCGTGCGGCCGGGCGGGTGGCGGCGCCTGCGCTCACGCGTCCCAATCCCCGCTGCATTCTCCCCGCGCCTCGCACACTCGAAAGAGTCATTCCCATCATACATCTCCGCTACGCACAGCTCACATCTCCTCTCCGCTACGCATCTCCTCTTCGCTTTGGTGGAAATAACCTGGCAGCTTCGCAGCACATCTCCTTTCGTCTCGGCCAGTATTACAGTTAGGTGTCGCGTAGTGTATGTGGAAACGGGCAATAAGACAGTCTCAAATGGGATTGGGCGTGTTACGACAGTCGCCAGCACAGTGACCGCCTGGGGACGGACGGCGCCGCCGTGGCCGGCCCAGGAAGAGGTGGCGAGATGACCTAGACGCGTACCACAAGGGTTGGATCGAGGTGGCGCTAGAAAAGGATGCCTGGAAGGATTTGAAGGAAACCTTTGCTCAGCAGTCGGACAGTGTTTGTAAGCTAATAAACAAAAAAGGCAATCGTGTATACAGAAACTACATTAACTGAAAAATAGCCCAACCTTAGGAGTGTTATGGAAGTCAAGATATTTTGTAAAAAAAAATTAACCAATGTGAAGTTAAAGGTCTACCTTATCAGAGAAGCACTGCAGCGCGACCCGTCCAGGGGTCCACCTGATGAATATGATTCCGAATACGAACTGGATCAGCAGACCAGTGGACACTGTCCGCCAGTTCACTCGACCAGGGTGGGCTGAGAACACGAAACCTGGAGACAAAAGCAAATGATGTAGATTAAACCCGGGAGTCGGCAATCCACAGGAGAAGGCAATGCCTATTAAAATTTTTGTAGACCTAAAACTCATATTTCGGATTTTTTTTCTGGTTTGATTCACGATGGATCTATGGACTAAGCAAGATAATGTTCGTTTTCGAAAGTGAAAACGTAACTTTTACATTTTGGCTTTGTAGAGATAATACCAAAATAAAAACTATTTTGTCCTTTCCCGGGACTCAAACTATCTCTATGCCGAATTTCATCTAAATCGGTTCAGCGGTTAAAGCGTGAAGAGGTAACAGACATACAGACACCCTTCCGCATTTATAACTAGGCGTCCCACGGTTTCACCCGCATAAGTGTCGATCCCGTGGGAATATCGGGATAAAAACTATTCTATGTCATTCCCCGGGATGCAAACTATCTCTTTGCCAAATTTTATCGAAATCCGTTCAATGGTTTAGGCGTGAAAAGGTAGACAGACAGACACACTTTCGTATTTATAATATTAGTATGGATATGTATGGATTTCTTAAAGTTTAGATTAAGGAAAAGAATAGTTCCACTCACCTAACATCAATATAATACTAAGTCCAAGCAAAGAGATGAGTCTCTCAGGGTCGTGTCTCACGTCTATATAGAGGTATAATGCGATCAGACCCAGCACAACTATGCAGACAAACCACCGGAACCAACTGTGGAAGAAAAAATATGTTTCAGCGATATTCAAGGAAATTTTTGGGTAAAGGCGCAGGTCCATAGAATCCACGTCTAAGCTACAGCAGTGGTGATGAAATAATTTACACAAAGTAAAGCGCCTGTCTGGTTTCGAACCTACGACCTACAACTCGTAAGTCGCGGCCGTTACCACTTGGCCACCACTGCTCTCAATGTAAATGTAAAGTCAAATGTAAAGTAGGTTGCCAAGACTTAAATATCGCTTTCACTGTTAAAAAGTTATCAGATCTAATGTAGAGCCGAGCCCCTAAAGTGCCCTAACTACAAAAATAAAATCTTGGTCAAAATGTACGGCTCTAATAAAAACCCTAATAAAAAAATGATAAAATAAAAAAAAATTAAAAACCCGAATGCGGTAAAAAACACAAGTTAAAAAAAATTGAAAGCTAAAAACAAGCCCATTTTAAATAAAATAAAATTTGGAAGCAGGCGGGACGCATTTGAATTTGAAAACATAATAAAAATGCTTAAACGGTATGGGTCCCGCCCTTGTTTTCCTTACCTAATCTAAAAATCTTAACCATTTATGCAAGGGTGGGTCAGCTAATTGCCATAACTAACTGTACAGTCAGCAACAAACGTCGATTAACACTGTCATTTTTACATGTTATTAAATTGACAACATTTTTTTTAAATATAGTTACTGCTTTTTAGCTTTTACATGTTCAGGTGGAGATTCATAGAAGACTCCGCCTTGGAGTGTAAATGCGGTGCTGTTCCACAAACGATGGGACACTTAATATCGTGCCCTGCGCGTCATGTCAGCTGCACGCAACGACCATAGTCGTTGGCTGCACGTTACAGGAACTGATGGACGCTGGTGATGGCGCCAAACATAGCCGAATTCTGGGCCGAGTACATTTAGATTGCTCTCAACTAATTGAACAGACAGCTGTGCTGCTGGGGAGTTTGTTGCGCCACTTCTTCTCCCCAGCGAAAGCACTAGGAAGTGGTGAAGGGCGGGCGTTTTGGGGGACTGTCTTTTGTAATTTTGACGTTCGAAAAGTGCTGATTCTCAGTCTAGTTTGAATAAATGACTTTTGATTTTAATTTTGATTTTGACACGCTAAGAAGAAGCTTTTCACATAATAGCAAAAAGTTTATATTCTATAAATTTTTCTTCTGCTGCAATTTTGAACAAATATTTTGCTCAATAACTAAGATTAAAAAAACTGAAGTGTTCATCGACTTTTGTTGCTGGCCGTACCTATTTAGTTCGTAGTTATTTTTTGAACAGTTTAAGTACAATTTGCAGACAATTTTCTCTAAATGGTCAATTTCCTTGGCAATTTCAAGTTTAGTTTTAAATAGTCAATTTTGTGAAAATTACTCACTTTTGTTAATGTAGGAAAATTAATATATTTTTAACAACACTGCGTTGAATTTGGTTACTCGGGTCTGGTGGTATTTGACGACCGTAAAAGATGTAGCTGGACAGATATTATCATTTAAGAGCCTATACTACCTCAAATGGCTTAGCGTGATCCTCCGTTATGTCTAAAATACTGCACCATTAATTTTGAAATAAATATATAGTAAAGTTGAGGATTAATGCTAAGTCTTATGTTAGACGAAAACACGATTCCATAAAATTTTCTCGATAGAAAAAAAATCCAAAGTTACCTCTAACCCGAACAATAAACCGCTGGTATTCAAAATTGAACCTCCGAAAAAACTGAAAAGCTAAAAATAAAAACCTTTTTTATTTTACCTTAATAAATAAGTTCTTAAACTAATGCAAGTATACCTAACTAATTTTGAGTCGGCGCCAAACAAGCAACTTAATATCGTTGCGAGTGGTCGTGCCGAGAGCGCATTTTTTGTTTGGAATGTTAATATTTAGCGCTGGGGATTTCACGTTGCATTATTAATTTGATTTGGCTATTTCTATAAATTTAAGGTAATTTAGTGATCTTTGTTCATTGATTGTTTGGCGCCGACTCAAAATTTTTTAGGTATACTTGCATTAGTTTAAGAACTTATTTATTAAGGTAAAATAAAAAAGGTTTTTATTTTTAGCTTTTCAGTTTTTTCGGAGGTTCAATTTTTTTGTTAAAAAGTTTTTATTTTATAATTTTTTGAGGCTATAATTTACTTATTCCTGCATGCTTAATTTTTGATTACTTTTAAAATGGCTACCTACCTTACTTTAGATATTAACTGTTATATAATCCTACTTTAACTATTATTTTTTGTATAATAAAATACTTAAAAAAACAGGCTTTATATACCAACATAGACAGGCCTTTAATTTTATAATTGTAATACACAGCTCAGCATTAAAATCTGTGAATGAACAACAAATCACCCCTATTTTCCCACCCTTAGGGTAGGATTTTTTTTTCCAAATTTACATGCAACCAACTTCGAGGTATGTTCTATCCATTAAAAAAAGAATTACCAAAATCGGACTAATCTGTAAAAAGTTATGCGTGGTCATACATTACAATCAGTGAGTGAACTATCAATCATCCCCTGTTTTCCTACCCTTAGGGTTGGATTTTTTTTTCCAAATTTATATGGGACCACCTTCGGGGTATATCCTTTCTAATCAAAAAAGAAGTATCAAAATCGGACTGCTCTGTAAAAAGTTATGCGTGATCATACATAAAAAAAAAAAAAAAACAAAAAAAAATATACGCGTCGAATTGATAACCTCCTCCGTTTTTTCGTCGGTTAAAAAAATACTTCAAATTAGATCATGAAACTTTGCATACTAACTGAACTTACTTTAAGGCAGGTCTTATGTTATTTACTTTTTTATAATTACCATTATTTTCACTGTAAAATGCAAATACCTAAACTATTGGCGCTTCCTGCCGCCCAGCACCGCACTCTGTCTCGCTCTTACTCAGTCCGCGAGCAGTATCGTATGAGCGAGATAAAGAGTGAATTTTAGCTGAGGTAGTATAGGCTCTTAATCATTATTTTCTGGATCGAGCCGGACAAAAAAACGACCAAATTCGATGGTCATACGTTGACAACTCGTAACCACAGAATAATACTACATCGTAACCCATATTTTTTCGCAAAATATATCAAATGTTTTTAAATAATTTGGCGCTTAATTAAAAAAAAACTAAATTGATATACGTAACTTATTTTGCGAATTAATGTGGGTTACGAGTTGTCAACGTATGACCATCGGATGCTCCATATTAGAACTGGATTGATTGCAGGCAGTGGAAGTCAGGTATTTGCACAGCAGTAGGATGGAAATGGAACAGGTTAATAGCAACAAAGTTTTTTTTTATTTGCCGCGGCTTTAAAAATTTTCACAAAACAGCAGGAATGAAGCCTATATTTTTATTAGTTAGCTGACGAAACTTCACAGAATAATTAATGTTATCGATTAAATTATCGGTAGGTAACTACATAATAGCAATTAAAAACAAAAGAGTAAGATTTTCTAAATCAATTTCACCCTATTATAATATAATTTAAAAGAGATTCCATGGAGTTTCTTGCCCGTTCTTCTCCATAGGTACCTACGCTTTGGAATGGGCAACTAGCTTCATCTTTCTGACTGACCGACCCCTTGACAATTCAAAAGTGCCTGTAATTGGTTTAATTGAAATAAATGCTTTGAGTTTGAGGGTTTTAGCTCTACAAAGCCCAATCAGTTTCTTTACGTCTGTTTAGTACCCCTGACCAACAATTTTCTCATTTCAATATATATTTTGCAAGATATGGCAGGCTAAAAAACACTACTACGCTCAAATTAAGGTTTAAACAAAAATCTCACATGTGGTTTTTAAAAGTTACAGTGTATTGGCAGGGCAGCGCTGCTCTCAAACAAGGAAGGAAAATATCGTGAAAAACGGCATGTCCTAGATCTAAAAAAATCGAAGACATGTGACAATCACCAACCCGCACTGGAAACGCGCGGTAGATTATACAGGGTGAAATTAATTCATGGGCATCCTTTTAATGCATCAGGGCTCTATACGGACTTCATCCTGAGGAATCATGTCAGCCAGTATTTAAGAAACTTGGCTTGTTACCGCTACCTTGTCTGTATATTAATGAAATATGCATGTTTGTATGGAAACATAAGGAGTTATTTATAACAGCAAACGATGTAAATCCTCGAAGCCGACGAGATCCTCACAGACTCGTACTTAACAGTGCTCCCAGGCTTGCTAAGTACAATAAAAGCTGCTTGACTATGTGTGTGCGAATTTATAACAAATTACCTAGTAATCTAAAAATGTTAAACTCGAGATATGCTTTTAAGAATAAATTGTGTGAATGGTTAATTGATAACAACTTCTATAGTATAAAACAATTCCTAGAACGAAAATAGCGTTGTTGTAATCTAATAATAATTTTGTTAAGGAAATTGTCATTAAAAAGATTTGCATGCTATGTTTAATCTTGGCAAAACATGTCTGCACTATTTTTGTACTGTAAGACCTTTTTATACCATGTTTTACGCAAATAAATATATTATTATTATTATTATTATTATTATTAAGGGGTCATTGTAATCACCATTATGAACAACTTTTACTATGGGACCAAACCTGAAACCGCGAAAAATAATCAGCTCTTCCCTACATTTGACGAGTTATGTGAACATAAATGCAAGGAACAGCTGATTTTTTTCGCGATTTTAGGTTTAGTCCCATAATAAAAGTTGTTCATAATGATGAGTACAATGACCCCATAAAAGGATGCCCATGAATTTAATTTCACCCTGTATAGCCATCTCACAGAGAGGAGGCCTGTGTCCCAGCCGTGGGAACGTTGTACGCTAATTATGCTTATGCTAAAAACCCTTGACATCATCAGTCTACTGACATCAAACACGTTAAGACATTGGTCCCGCGCCTGATGTCTCTCCAGTCATATCAGACTGCCGTCCTATCGGACTATGAGAGTGAGGGAGGGAAGGAGTACATCTGTGTCTGCGCACACACTTGTGCACTTAGAAGATACTAGCTGCGCCCGGCGGTTTCACCCACATAAGTATCGATCCCGTGGAAATATCGGGATAAAAAGTAGCCTATATGTTAATCCAGGGTGTCAGCTACCTCCATACAAAATTTTATCAAAATAGGTCCAGCCGTTTGAGCGTGAAGAAGTAACAAACATATAAACACATACGCACACACACTCACAAACTTTCCCCTTTATAATATTAGTGTGAAGTGTGGTGAATCTTTCACACTGAAGGCTGGTCTCCGCTGAGTTTGGTCGCCATAACCGAAATTCGGTCTAGAGGACTATTATTATTACTACATATACTCACATCCTAATCCACATCTTCGTCAAGAACGCCTCCACTTTACTCCACACGACCCTCTCGAACCAGGCGGCACAAAACCTCTTCACGACCACGAAGTATGCGAGGAAGAAGTATATGATGCTGAAGAATGCGATGAGGCTGCCGAAGCCGTGGCATAGTTCTAAGGGATCGTTACCTTGAGAACAAAAAAAATATGGTTTTACTACTCAATAATAATGATATACTTGAGTCGCGAGTCGCGGGGTTGTCGACATGAGGGATGTGGACTCAGCGATCATTGTGCCGATAGTCGTGACAGCCAATGGGTTATTAGCCAAGAGCCTCGACCAACACCTGAGGAGGCTCTCATTGGGCAGCTGGATTCAGCGAATTCAGCCCAGCACAGGTACATACATCTCGACCTACAAATAGTTCATTCTGTAAAAATCGCACCGTCACAACTTACATGAAGCCTGCGCGGTCCGAGGGGGGGGGGGGGGTCGTGGGGGTCATGACCCCCCCCCAAAATCATTCAGAGAAATTTTCCATGTCGAGAGTCTGAATGATTTACTTGCCTTATTAACTGAGCCACGAAAACCCCGATTGGCATATTCAAAAAACATTAAGGACATCGGCAGACATGGGGACTGCCGACTGAATTAAAAACTTAAAACTATGAAATGACAGAGGGTTTTTTAACGCACCTAAAAAATAGTTTCCTTTAAACAGCCAGTTATAAAAATATAGAATCTAGGATTCAAGAGCAAGCGAAGCAAACTCGGGATGTTGGGCACCCAGTTCGTACGTAAGGTTGAAAAGCTTAGATAAGGCCAGATTCCAAACCTAAACTGCTGTAAAAAGAGTTTAAGCTTTTCGCTGTGCCGGATTAAGACTACTTGATGCCCTAAGCAATCCACGCCTGTGAAGACAAGTAAGAAAATCATTCAGGCTCTCGACAGCTTGAATGATTTTGGGGGTCTTGACATGACCCCCCCCCTGGGACCGCGCCTAGTTTATGGTGCCCCCTGAGACGTGATGCCCTAAGCAATTGCTTAATTTGCTTAGGTGTTAATCCGGCACTGGCTTTTCTTCATAATTCGATAAAGTAAGTTGCCTTTTTTTATGATGGGTTAAAGAAAACAGAGACTATTCAAGGTGAGGTGCTAAAATTTTCAGGCTCGCTACGCTCGTTCTTGCAATTTACATTGGTTCTTGAGCTTTTCTTCAAAAGTCGACAAAGCAAGTAATTCCTAGTCCTTTTGGAATGATCAAAAGAAAATCGAACCTATCCGAGAGTGTGCAAAATTTTCGAGCTCGCTTCGCTCGCTCTTGCATTTATATTCTCTTAGCTGCTTGAGCTTGCCTACATAAGTCGACAATGTAACACCTATTTCTACTTGAAAATATAAAACAAAACCTAATCAAATAGAGGTGCGTTCTTAAAATTTTCGAGCTCGCTTCGCTCGCTCTTCCCACCCTGCACAATTACCGTTCATACATACGACCAATTTGGCAGCATTTAAATAACACACTCTCTATGTAAAAGCTGCGTCCCTGAATAGCATAAGTAATGTGGAGCTGGATATGTACATGAACCTTAACATACCATCACGCTTTTAAAAGGGTTGGGCAGAGGTGTACCTTCATATAGTACGTACACCCAGTCACCCACATTTCGAAATGAAATGTCATAGACGGCGAGCCTACTGCCGCCAACCGGGCACAAATCCAGACTCCAAGCTGCTTCTGAGAAAACCCTTTGACACTTTACCCGACTTAGGAATCGAACCCAGCTCGGACCTCATGCTCAGCAGCAACGCTTGCGACCACTAGACCAACGAGGAGATGTACCTCCCTTAAAATATTCCTCGGCACCTATGATGACCCCCCCAAAATCTTGGGCTGCGACCGCGCCTGACATGAAGTGAACTGTCACCTGATGCTAGAGATTGCCACTACTGACAACTAACTTCAAGATCTTAAAGCGAGCTAGCAATAGTATCAATCTCTGAAGTGATCGCTTCACCTAAGTTTTTACGCGAAGAATTACAGAATGGAACAGGTAAGTAGTATGGTCGGGATGTAAATACATATTTGGGTGGTAGGGTTCACTTCGATGTTCCGAAAAATTATCGGGCGGGCCCGAATCTTCGTTGATGGACATAGAGAGTCGGCCCCAAGGATTGCTACACTTATCTATAGTCAATCGCATTCACACTTAGGCCGGGGCCGCACTGGTACGGCGCGACAGCGACGCGGCGGCGACGATATGAAAAAATCAATTTTGCTTGTCGTTTCTGCAGTGCGGCTACCGACATAATGTTTATATGAGTTTGTTTTTCTCGAAATCGCCGTCGCGTCGCAGGCGACTTTAGCAGTGCGACAGACGCGCGTCTGTCGCGCGGTCTTCGCCTAGTCAATATTATTATAAGCAGAAGCACGTGTGCTCATTCGGTTATGAGTCAGTGTTGCAAGTCCACGTGATGATAGACTGCACAATGAGTGAATTTGACACCGAAAGATTAGAAATAAACTGCGTCGTGGCGGTAGCCGCGCTGTTATCGCGCGGCTGTTCTTATAATGTCAAGGCATCTGCTACTGCTGCGCTACTATCGCGCTGCTAACATCCTATTGTGGAAGCGGCCTTATTTACTTTTTTTTTTCAAGTTATAAAGTAGGTATACTCACTATAATTAAGCCAATAATATAGGCATCCGAAGAAAAATCCTAAAACGACACCATTCAGTATGAACAATGAAACAGTCTTCACAACGGAGCGGTTTTCTTTCATAAAGTCGTCCGTCGAACTGCCCACGCGCTTCAGCGTCGTCTCCAGCCAACCACTGGGCTCATAGTCTAAGTACTCGTGGGTGATGATCTGAAACAAGCAATGCTATTGGTCAGGAGTTTCGTTTTGGGATTGGTTGAGTGGTGTTGGACCAGGTAGAAAAGAACCAGCCAAGTGCGTGTTGGACCACGCGCAATGAAGGGTTCCGTAGTTGGGATGAATTTATCCCAAAAACTTTAACAAAAAAAAATAAGATAATTTTTCAACTGCGATAGTTGAAAAAATGTTCTCCCATACATCGATATTTTTTGAGGACGTCGCAAAAGGAGATCTTGCTATGAGGACTTATCCTTCTTGTTGACGCATAAAATTAAAACTGATTTGATTTGATTATTAATTAATCATGAAAGCTTATATTTTTAACGTCTATGATTAACTATTGATGAGATCTGAGTAAAAAAAAATCTGTAACTCAATTCTGACCTATCTACTAATGGGTCAATGTAACTTGGTAATCGAAAAAAAAATTTTGAGTTTTCCTTTACTTGTGTAAGACCTTGCTTCTCGCCAAATTTTATTATACCACACACATTAAACGTGGCCTTTCTTATAATTTAAACAACTGGTATAAAACTTACGTTGCCATTTTTTCCATTTTTCCGGACATCATCCATTTCAACTTCATTTACTTCCGACCGCTGTAAATACAAAGGAGTTTTATTAATAAACAGATTCAGTCAATTAATCAACCTTTTTTTTTTTTTTTTGTTAACCTGTATTGTGTCCCACTGCTGGGCAAAGAACTTCTCTTTTTCCTTCCCCCTGTCTTCAGCGATCTCTGGCCATGTTGGCCCTGCGAACCTCGTCAGATCGCTCATTTGGAGAAATATCGACGTAAATGTATTTTTTCCCAAAAATTAGTTAAATATGCCAAAGCACTTATTAATAATGTTTAAAAGCGGGACAATCCATACTAATATTATAAATTCGAAAGTAACTCTGTCTGTCTGTCTGTATGATACCTTTTCACGCCTAAACCGCTGAACCGATTTTGATGAAATTTGGTATAGAGATAGTTTGAGTCCCGGGAAAGGACATAGGATACTTTTTATCGTGATATTCCCACTTATGCGGGTGAAACCGCGGGGCGCAGCTAGTAACAAATAAAACTAACCTTACACAAAGAACACAAACACTAGGAATAGTCTCTCAAAATTCTAATTTCCGGCCAAAAACTATAATCTGAGATCAAATGCCAATGTTCGTTTTGTCTCCTTTTCAGTATCTAAGCCGCTTCAAGAGCTTCAACCTTAGTTGTTATTTTGCTACGGTATTTTTCTTGATGTACTGCGTTAAGCATGGTACATGGTACAACAACAAACTCCACTTTTCAGTTTATTAAGCACATTTAAAGTTAATTTATATGCAAAGCGAATAAAAATTCGACATAATTTTATTTTCCCGCCAATTTTTTGTTCCGTTTTCAAGTTGGTCACGCACGTTAAACTAACTGTCAAAAAATCTATGCGGTTACGAGTATAGTGAGGTACGAACTGTAAAATGTCACTTTTTTTTGTTTTTGATAGTGGTATCATCATCTGCCTAGCCTTTTCCCAACTATGTTGAGGTCAGCTTCCAGACTAACCGAATGCAGCTGAATACCAGTATTTTACATGGAGCGACTGCCTATCTGACCTTCATAACCCAGTTATTGGGTAATACGATACCCCTTGATAGGACTGGTTGTCAGGCTTTCGGGCTTCTGACGACCCGTAACGACTGTCAAAGATCCACGAATGACAGCCGGGACCACGTGCTTTCCGAGGCACGGAGGGGTCTTGGTATGTAAAGATGGTCACCCATCCACGGAGCAATCGCGGCAAGTGTAGCTTTTAACCTGATCGGTCGATCGTGCGGCTGTCATTATAAAGCCACGAGCCCCTCTAGGCAGAGCCTTCTATTCTATGCTATGCTTCCATCCTTTTGGGTACCTACTGTTCCCGTTCACTGAGGCTAATGTTTATATTTGAACAACAAAATTATGGAAGTGCATCGTAACAATTTTTTTTTTAATTTGGCTTGCTCGTACACCCTGTTATTTCTTCATACAATGTTCGTGATTGATCTCTTTGGTGATTGGAACTTTTACTAACAATATCCACATTACAAATCACTTTTAGTCCCTAGGGATTAAAGAACTGTTTTAGTCCCTGTTTACGAAGAATACACTAGCTCTTTTTGAATAGATGTGATAAAACATATTTTTCGTCTTCTTTATACAGAATGTTACAGAAAGGGTATATCAATACAAACGGGTTGAAGAGTGTATCTGGTCTAGAGTCTCTGTACAAAATTTCAGCTCAAAAGCAGTAACTTTGAAAATGCTTAATATTTTTTTACTTCGATACTTTATTAAATTGAAATCATAACAAACGTGTCACCGCACTACGAGGGTCATTATCCATTATCTGTAGTGTGTCTGTGCGCCTAGTACACGCACATCACGCCGCCGCGCGCCAGTGCAGCGCCGTGATGTCGAAATAAAAAAATATTAAGCATTTTCAAAGCTAATGCTTTTGAGCTGAAATTTTGTACAGAGATTCTAGACCAGATACACTCTTCAACCCGTTTGTATTGATATACCCTTTCTGTAACACCATGTAGATGTGGATGTTTATATAAATAAAAACACTTAACTTATTCGCAATTTTGAACAATAAAAGCCTCCAATATACAGTTTACTCAACACACTGCACTCAAAAACCGTTTTATACAACCGCTACGTTGCAGAGCACAAACTCGACTGAATTAAGTTTATTTAATTTATTCACTGGTTGTAATTGTTATTAACAAATGACATTATAATGTTTGTCAACATGTTTAGCATGTTGTTTATTATTACTTCATAGCAATAAGCTATGAAGTAATAATAAACAACATGCCACTGACTGTCAACAATATTAAGTCACAGTCTGCTCCCAGAAGTATGTTATGAAAATGTAAACAAATAAACAAATGAATCAGGGGATTAAATAAGGCAATAAATGTTGTTGAACTGTCAAAATAACCTAGCTAGTTAGTGCGTTACGCAGTTACCCCGCTGAATTCTAAATATCTATACAAATAAATAAAATTGGAGTATATTATTAATAAGTATTTAGCATTGCTGTAGCCTTCATGGCAGCCAGTATTGAAAAATAAAATGACATCTCTTTGAAAAAATTATAACTACACGCCAGCACGTCAAGCTAATACAAAAAAAAAGCTACTACAATCTGTCAATGATTCTAATTAGATACTAATTAATCAATAATGATGATGATTGTAATTAGAATCATCATATCGCACCTTCGGTGCAACAAAGTCACAAGCTCATTTTTTAATTATTTTGTTTTAAAAATCTTATATTTTACAATTTGGCATATCTACTTACCTCCATTTTGCAGTTTTGGCTGTTTGTGACTTTGTTGCACCGAAGGTTCGATATTATGTAGAATACATAATTCGTTACGGTCGACTGCGAATTGCAAAAAACGGAAGAAAATTAGCATTTCGCGACCTACCCTTAGCGCATCTTCCTTGCATTGTAACATGTAAGTATGTACGTTTATAACAAATGATCTCAAAAATTAAACACAATGTTATGTAAAATTTATAATTTACGAATGGTTATCTCTCAATTTTTAGTGTTAAGGATTTCATTGACAAAAATGTTAATATCAGTTACCTACTGAAAAATGTTCATGCTTACTATTAAGATGCTCCCTCACCAGGAGCATTCGCGTGTAATGTAACATTACAGATTCGACGTTGAGCATTACATTACAATACGATCTCCCTGACTGATGGATGAGCATTCGCTTGTAATGTAACATTACAGATTCGACTTTTTACAAGTGGAGCGCATTGATGTTACAAGTTGTATCAAGGTATTACACATTGTATCATTACAAGGTGCGCATTGTAATGCTCGGTTCTCCTACTTCACTGATATACTTAATACTCGTTTTGTATCATTACAAAGTGCGCGCTGTAATGCTCGATTTTCCTCCCTCACTGATGTAATTCTCGAATCTGTAACGTTACATTACAGGCGAATGCTCCCGATGAGGGAGCACCGTTATTATATAGCAGCACCCCGCGGTTTCATCCGCACAAGATTCAATCTCGTGGGAATATCAGGATAAAAAGTATTATATCTGTTAATCCAGGTTATAAACTATCTGTGTGCCAAATTTCATGCAAATCCGTTCAGTAGTTTTTGCGTGAAAGAGTTACAAACATCCATACATCCATCCATGCATCCTCACAAACTTTCGCGTTTACAATATTAGTAGGATTGGCAAAACATGTTTTATTCTAAATTGTACTTTTACCATCCTTTTATTTAATAAGTACCGTGTTTTTATGCAAATAAATATAATATTATATTACACTTTAATTTAACGGCATTATTTTATTCAATAAAACAAAATAGTGACGTGACAATAGTACCTTTGCAAATATTTATGGGCACTCTAGATTACTTTATGGTCATACACATGTAGTAAAGAAATCATTGATAATTATGTATGTATAACGTTATGAAATTGCAGTTTTATAGTATTTCAGAGACCACTACGAGTGGCGATACCATTCAAGTGTACACTCGACCGCGTAATTGCTTTATCACTTTTAAACAACACACACACACACACACAATTAGCAATGCTCAAATGGTGCTAGCAGTTCACGTCATTCTGTATGTTTGTGTCTGTTGCATGTATGTATAGTTATTAAATTGTAAATCCGTAATTGGCTGTAAGACTAGCATAAATAATATTTATGCTAGTCTTAGCTCTTTGAAATTTTCTCTTAAGATATTATCTTAAGAGAAAATTTCAAAAAGCTGTGGATTTTGTGATAAATAAATAAATAAATAAATTAAACCTTCAATTAAAAGTTAGAATTATCTAATCGTCTCATAGACAAATAGAACTTGTTGTTTTATATATTTTCTAAATAAAACAAATTAAGGGGGGCTCCCATACAACAAACGTGATTTTTTATACACGTAGCATGTAGTGTTAAATATTTATTTATTTATTTATTAAACCACAATTATAACACCTTTACAGAATCATCCAAGGCGATGTTATAAGTTACAAGGTCTATTCCTTTACAATAAAAAAGTAAAATCACCTGCCATGTAAGCAAAATTGCAACAACGTAATAACGCTGCTGCAACCCCGCCCACACGGCTTGAATCAATCATAAAAAAACGTCTGATATTATAATATCAGACCTTTTTGAATACTTAATTGTACCTTTTGAATAAATCTCGGCAGGCTTTGCCCAAATATGTCCTCCGATACTGTACTAATGTTAATAATATTGTACGTTGGTATGGAACCCTTCGTGGGCGAATCCGACTCGCACTTGGCCGGTTTTTAATGTTTATGATGGGCACTCTAGGTTACTTTACTGCCATGCATGTGTAGTAAAGATAAGTACCTAATGATAATTATGTATGTAACGTTATGAAAATACTGTTTTACAGTTTTTCAGCGGCAAAAGCCTCCACGAGTGATGTTACTACTTAAATGTAGGTACATTACCTACCCGGACGTTGAATACAGCACATCTACCTAGTTCTAGAAAGAGACTGTCAAACATGAATGGGTGACAGAGACAACCCGTCAACGGCACATACATCAGCATAGCTAACCACAAACACTCGATACGCTTCCGTATCGTATCGAACATTAATCATTGTTATCGTAGGAGTCTTCTAAACGCTGTTCACAAGTCCAAAACCCGAAAATTTTGTCAGTTTAAATCAAATAGACGCCCGCTATTCTTCCAATTCCAACAGCTATTTGCTGTTGAGGGCAAGTCAAATCAGGTTATCGAAATGTCAGATTTTCGATACGATAGCCTGTCGTATGGTTGAAGGCCAATTCTCGTAATTTAAAACGTTCAAAATCTAAGTAGTCGCAGTCTCATCTCGGCGACAAACAAATGTCAAAAACTTGTCAAAATATAGGGAAATAAGAGGTATTTGTGACAGATTGAGACTGAGATCAGACTGTGAACGTTGTTAAAATTACGAGAATTGTCACACTGAAACAACCAGTCAAGTTTTTAAGTAATTGACAGTATTTTTAATCTTTCATGCAATTCAGCGTGTTACAGTCATTATGGAAAATCACTAAACGTAATTCAGTTGTTGTACAGACGCCAGCACATCAACCTACTACAATCTGTCAAATTTCTTTAATAGATTTTCAACTTTATCACTAAAGCGTAAGGTTCAAAGTTGATTGGGAAAATGTGACAGTTTCGGGTAGGTTGATGTGCTGGCGTCTGTACATAACGGAGCTGTTTTGTAAAACGGTTAGCGGTTATGTAAATCAGCGGGTTTTCCGTCTGCGACATAATTACAAATCGAAATTCTACAGTAATTAAAAACCGCAGCACAGTGCAGTGCGATATCACAGAATACTTAAAGTACTACAGAATACTTAAAGTAGTACAGAAAGGCCACTCCCTTCCCCGCACTAACATCAGTTACCGCACCTCACCCCGCACTTCGGCGTATTCGTCGCAGTTCTTTAACAAGAGCGCTCGCAAACACAAGTACCTCACGCACACATTTATACGTTTACAAACGTCATTTTTAGGGTTCCGTAGCCAAATGGCAAAAAACGGAACCCTTATGGATTCGTCATGTCTGTCTGTCTGTCCGTCCGTCCGTATGTCACAGCCACTTTTTTCCGAAACTATAAGAACTATACTGTTGAAACTTGGTAAGTAGATGTATTCTGTGAACCGCAGTAAGATTTTCACACAAAAATAGAAAAAAAACAATAAATTTTGGGGTTCCCCATACTTACAACTGAAACTCTAAAAATTTTTTTTCATCAAACCTGTACGTGTGGGGTACCTATGGATAGGTCTTTAAAAATGATATTGAGGTTTCTAATATCATTTTTTTCTGAACTGAATAGTTTGCGCGAGAGACACTTCCAAAGTGGTAAAATGTGTGTCCCCCCCCCCTCTAACTTCTAAAATAAGAGAATGATAAAATAAAAAATATATATGTATATAATGTACATTACCATGTAAACTTCTACCGAAAATTGGTTTGAACGAGATCTAGTAAGTAGTTTTTTTTTAATACGTCATAAATCGAAAACCGCAATTTACCTTTCACAAAGTTACAACGAACTACAAGAACTTTTATATTATGTTACTTGCTGCTACGGAACCCTTCATGGGCGAGTCCGACTCGCACTTGGCCGGTTTTTTTAATGTAGTAGTAGTAGGTAATTATTTTGCGAGCGTTGTATATACACCGTGAAATTTTAATCACTGTTTTCCTCTTAAGGGGTCAATGCACTCGTCATTATGAACAACTTTTACTATGGGACCTTACCTGAAATCGTGAAAAAAAATCAGCTGTTCTTTGCATTTTACATAACTCGTCAATATGTAAGGAAGAGCTGATTTTTTTTTCGCGATTTCAGGTTTGGTCCCATAGTAAAAGTTGTTCATAATGATGAGTACAATGACCCCTTAAAAGGATGCCCATGAATTCAATTTCACCCTGTACAGATCGAGATTCAACAGTAATTAAAACAACTGATATAAAGCCGGACTTTATATCAGTTGTCGTGCCCACAGCGCCCGACAAAAAAAAAATAAACAAAAATAAATACCGATGAAACGAGCTGTGATGATGTAATAATAATACAGATTAAACGAGCTGTGTTATTTGGTCGTATCTCTGGCGGAATGGACACGAAAATATTTGTCGGATTAATCCGACGTAAGCGGTTAAAAGGTTAAAAACCGCAGCACAGTGCAGTGCAGTGTGATAACCGAAATATAACCTTCCCATTAAAATAGATGGACAAACTTTTAGAAATCATTCAGACCACCAAAATAAGGACGATGGTAAAAAAATATTATAAGAAAAACGCATTAGATACTTACAAGAAAAATAATCAGCTAACGAAAATACACTAATGTGCCGTTTATTTATGTTAGGTCAACATAAAATCACTTTAATCGATATCTTTTGTTAGACGTACTGAGCGCTGTGTTAAAAGTCCATCTATACGATGTTTAAACTCCTGTCGTATCATCGTTACATGTCGTCCCCACATTGAGTAGGTATGTATACGTTGGCGCATTCTGGCTGGATATTGAACAGTCAACCCCACTACCACATCGTTAGATGGTTTCTAATCTCTCTCTCTCTCTCTGTAGTCGGTCCCTCATGTCTGAGGATCGTGGTCAGCTTCGGAGTTGCATCTGGAGCGGATGATCCGCCTCCACCGGTTTCTGTCCAGCGCATCTCTTACCACCGTGTAGAATTTAGAGGACGATGATTCCTTCACCTGATCGGTCCATCGTGTTGGTGAACGACCGCACGGTTTCTAATCTACCATGCCGATAAAATCGTCCCTTTCGTTTGAAAATAGATTGTCATTTAACAATATTAACGAACTAAAACGATTTTGATTGGATTCGTTAAAATCGACTTATTGTCGTAAAATAATAACCTGTTGGTCGTTAAATAATAATAAATTGATAAGACATAGGTACACACAACATATAAGACTGGTTGTCAGACTTTCGGCACCTTTCGGGCTTCTGACAACCCGTAACGACTGTCAAAGACCTACGGTGTACAGGGTCCCATTCAAATAGGTGGACAACAATAGATTTGGAGCTCCTGGGAACAAAGCAGAAAGCGACAAGGCCGCCCACCCATTGTATATTTTGTAGTGTTTGATGTGTGTATTTCATGTTATGTATTTTTGGGGTGTACAATAAAGTATACATAACAAGCCCAAATTATAACACAGCGCTAGATACGTCTAACAAAAGATACCCAACAAAAAAGAAAAACACTGATTAAAGTTTAAAGTGATTTTATTTTGAACTAAAATAATAAATTGCCGGCACATTCGTGTATTTTCGCTAGCTGATTATTTTTCTTGTAAGTATCTAATGCGTTTTTATTATATACTAGCTTCTGCCCGCGACTTCGTCCGCGTGAAATTCGTACTTTCCTCTAAAAGTTTCGAAAATGAATGTTGGTATGATCTTTATAATTAACTTAAATAAATAAGTATTCGGGCCAATTTTTAAGTTTATAGAACAAAGGAATCAGATTTTTCAAAGAAACTATCCCCGCTTTTCACCCCCACAGGGGTAGAATTTTGAAAAATCGTTTAATATGTGTTCATAACTTGACTCAAAGTTTATTTATACCAATTTTCGAGCTAATCAAGCCACGCAGTAAAATCCTCCCCTTTAAAATTAACTACCTCTTTTCATACAGTTAGGGGTAGATTTTCGAAATACCCTGATACACGTTATTAATTATTTTTAGTCCTTAGTATAAATATTGAGTTCCAAGTTAATCGGACAGGGCGTTAAAATTCTTCCATACTTATTTTAACACCCCCCATCACCTCTTTAGGGGGTATTTTAGAAAAACGAAAAATTCCAAATTTCATAATTTACTTAGATAAGTATTCGTGCCAAGTTTCAAGGTTATTAACTCAATAAATAAGATTTTTCATACAAACAAAATCCCCCCTTTTCACCCTCTTAAAGGTTGAATTTCCAAAAAACCCCTTCTTATTCGATACCTACTCTGCACGAAGAACACAACCTCCAAAACTCATGTCCCTAGGACCAGCAGTTTAGACTGTGCGTTGATATTTCAGTCAGTACGTTCATCCTCCTTTGGGGGAGAAATTATCAAAAACGCTGAGACACGTATAAATTAATTTTCAATCGTTAGCCTAAATACAAAATTTGAAGACCCTAACTTTTAAACTGACGGACTTTCATACACAACTTTATCCCCCTTTTTAACCCTTTGGGGTTGGAATTATCAAAAACGCTGAGACACGTATAAATTAATTTTTAGTCGTCAGCCTAAACACAAAATTTGAAGATCCTAACTTTAAAACTGACGGACTTTCATAAAAACTTTCATCCCCTATTTAACTCCCTTAGGGGTTGAATTTAAAAAATCCTTCCTAATTCCTTGTCTACATTATAAAGGGAACCATTGTGTAAAATTTCAAAATAAATACCTATAACTACCTACTTTAATTAATAAAAGTACCTACGCTTAATAATTTTTAATTTGAACGAATATATAAACACTACCAAAACAACTCATACCTATTTTACAAAATAACAACAAAAGAAATTCAAATAAACAATTTAAGGCGCTTACAGGACCTAAACGCAAAAAAACGGTAGTTTTCGAAACAATAAAAGTATATGATCGCCTACAGTAAACAAAATCAGAAAAATATATGATATTCTTCAGGATATATGCTAGATAGATAGTGTTTTGAAAACACAATACAACTAATTTGGTACGATAGAAAAAAATCATGAACATACCTCTAAAAAACTTTCTTTTTACAATAAAAACCATACTAATATACATACAATCATTCTGATTTTTTGTCAGATTATTCTACAAGTAACATACTAAAATGATAGTGTTTTATTTTTTTATTTAAAACAATAGTTTTTTTGTAAATCGAATATTCATAGTTCCGAACATAAAAAGTGCGCATGTGTGCGTGAACGCCCGTGTAGCGACACTGCCGGCCGAGGCCTGATGCTATACGGACGTGTCGCTCTTTTCGCCGCACTATTTCCGTCAAAATTGTTATGTTTTTGTTAAGTTTTATTTGTAAATTCATTGTTTATTATTATTTGCATTATCTTCTTTCCGTAAATATTTTTATTTCGTGTAAATATAAAATACTTTTAAGTTTGTTATGTATGGGTGCAAGGCGCGCGCCATCTATTGTACGGCGAGTCCCAACTCCCGGGCGTTTCACTTGTGTCTACCGGCAGTGGTCCGCGTAACCTAACAAAGTTAAAATAGGGTAATAATTTGTAAATAAATGGGAAATATAGTGAAACATTCCGTTAGGAGGACTACAAAACGTTCATATAAAACAAAAGCCGAACATAATATGAACGAAAGTAAAAAGTATGAGCATTTTATTTTTAACTGAATATTTTTATTTTTGCAATAAAACTATGAATTTTGGAAACATCTAAGAAAGTGCAGTCGGTATTTTCGACTTCACGTACAACTGTCACAGTGACGTATGTGGACGACGTGTAGATTTGTATTCGAGAGTCCCCGGGTTCGATTCCCAAGATTACGAAATCGTACTTTCTTTTTAAATTTTATTTAAATGTATTTTGAATTTTTAGATAGATAGTGTTTTGAAAACATAATACAACTAATTTGGTACGATAGAAAAAAATCATGAAGATACCTCTACAAACTCTTTTTACAATAGAAACCATACTAATATACATACAATCATTCTGATTTTTTGTCAGATCATTCTACAAGCAACATACTAAAATAATAGTGTTTTATTTTTTTAGTTCAAACAATAGTTTTATTGTAAATAGCATAATATTCATAGTTCCGAACATAATAAGTGCGCATGTGTACGTAAACGGTAAACCCCCGTGCGTGTAGCAATAATGCCGGCCGAGGCCTGATACTATACGGACGCGTCGCTCTTTTCGCCGCATTATTTATTTGTACCTACATACATTCATTGTTTATTATTACTATTTGCATATCTTCTTTCTGTAAATATTTTTATTTCATGTAAATATAAAATACTTTTAAGTTAAAATAGCGTAATAATTTGCTATCAATTATATCATTTGTAAATATGGGAAATAAAGTGAAACATTCCCTTAGGAGGACTACAAAACGTTCATATAAAACAAACGCCGAACATATGAACGAAATTAAAAAGTAAGAGCATTTTATTATTACTGAATATTTTTTTTCGCTATGAATTTTGGTAGTTTAAGAAAATGCACTTATTACGCATAAGCTCAGTTTTTTCGACGAGATACGCAATCGTTACATTGGCTTATGTAGACGACGCGCAGGTTCGTGTTCAAGGGTCCCCGGGTTCGATTCCCAGTGATACGAAATCGATTTAATTTTATTTAAATGTATTTTGAATTTTTAAATATATTTTTATAAATAACTAAAAAAACGTCTACAATGTAATTATCTTTCACAGGAGAAAGAAAGTCGAAAATATCAACACGGAAGTTACTTCTAATGCGTAAGTACCTACACGTTTTCTATGCCATTGTAACAATAAAAAAAACCTAAATTTATTAACAGACCGCGACTTATTGATAATATGCATAAAGAAATCACAGATTCATCCGAAAATTGCGATGAAAATTATCACAAGCAAGAGTTTAATTTTTATTGATTGTGTTTATAATAAATAGAAATCATAATAATTATGTATGAATGTTAGGTACGAGTACCTAATCCTTGAGGCCATTTACACATCATGCCGAAGCTGCAGCGGCATCGCCGCCGCCGCGGCGCCGCTGCATCAGTCACCCTTGGATTTGTATGAACACACGGCGCCGCCGCGCCGCCGCGCCGCCGGCGGTGCGGCGCGGCGACGAGTTTTGATAAGATCTATCAAAACTCGCCGCCGCACAGTGGTCTGAAAATCGAGCTCCATACTCATAGAAACTTAAAGTACGGAAATAAAAAAACAAAAATTGTAATGGGTCTAGTATACCTCCCTTTACGTAATATTAACGTATGGATGGTATCAGTCGCTCCACGCGTGAGAAAAAAAAGTTTTTTGTTTTTTTTTTGTATGGGAGAAAACACTAACCCCCTTATTCATAATCCTATTTTATCTCTATTTTAGCTAAAATAGGTTTATAGAACGTTTGTCTTTATCTGTCACGTTGTCATTTCTGTGTGTAAGAAAGAGACAAACCCCATTTTAACTAAAATAGGTTTGATAAGTTTTATGAATAAGGGGGTTAATGTACATTTTTTTGAAATGAATGGAACTGATAGGCTGGAGCTCACACGAGCTATTGTACCATACACGGCCATCAAGATGACATACAATTCATGGACCGTTGGGCGCCGCTTTGCACGTAGCAAATTTTTGAAATTTTGTGTTTTCGATATGTGATTTTTCAAATCTTTGACGTGAATAAATGAACTTGCCGATCGATTTACTTATACTATCGTTACTTTTAGCCTGCTTATGACCTTTATGATGACAGCAATTAAAAATTATGTTGATTTTAAGTACCTATACGTTTTTTTTTTATTTCATTCCAAGAACTACTTAACTCATTTAATCACCGTTGTAGTGTATCTATTAAATAGATATGTAAACACTGTCTCATTCACACAAGCGGGGTAGCTGCTGTCAGTTATGTTATGTCATCTGTCAGTTACGAGGAATGGCGGGAAACAGACAAAGTGAAGCAGGCTATATACGATGGCGCTTGGTGTGGTAGTGAGCCAGTGAAGTGATATGTTTAACATAAGTACGGAATCAACAGGATTCTACAACCGTGATTATGGTTGAGTTATAATTAGATACTGCTTCAATCTGAGCCTCAATCAGAGCCTGTTCTTCCACGATGTTCAACTTGTTTTCGTTTGAAAACTTAAAATAAATTGGTCAGCAGAACATTGTGGAAGATGGCTTTGGATTCTCCCATACCTTTTCTTCGCCACAAACTAAGCGCAGAGGCACAAAAGAACACATAAACATACTGGAATCGTCTTCGTCTGCCATAGTTTGCTTATACAAACTTTGCCCTGAAGCACCATCAAAGCCATACTTGCATATAATTGTTAACTCTTTGCCATCCAGCGAAGGTTCCACACGTAGGAATTTTCCAAGCTTTGCACAGTTTTATCCAAAATTTAGCTTTACTTTTACCTCTCCTTAAGTGATGTACAATGGTAACTTTTGGAGGGCAGCAGTCCTTCTTCGCCTCAAGGATGGCAGTATAAGAAGGACACAGTGGTACTCCTTCTTCTTTTGCACAAGATCTTAATGTTATATACTGCCACTTCGAAAGCTTCAATGAGGTCAAAATAAATAAAGCTTTATCAGCGGAATATATAGGCACAGTTTCCTTGGGCTTTAACAATTTATTTATCCTTGTAGCCTCTTTGCTCCGAGACTAGTTTAACGATATCTGCTATATTCTTGTCATGTGCTTTCAAACCGGTTGCATGAGCAAGGCTTTCAGTGCTATACGTTAGGAGGTCTTCCGCTCTCCTTCTCTTCTGTAGCGGGCTTAGCTCTTTAAATGGTTTTCTCGGCCTCACAACTGATGTTGATGTTCCAACACTGCACGTCTCCGGTGTGTAGGATGTTGATGCACCCTCATTTAAAACAAAGTCAGAACTGGAACGGGTTTGCTGCTCTACTGACACTAAATAAGGGGTCATCTTTCCTTTCATGATCTCAGGCCATTTTATGTTCTCTTGCAGCCATGTCTCATACTTTGTTATGTATGTACGTCTCGTGAGATTACACGAGATCCATTTGTTCCTCAACGAACAAACATAAGTCTGACAGAATTGTTTCAATACCCTCTTTTCATTTTCTGACAAATCAATAGTATTCTCAAAAACTTCAAATAAAACATTGGGCTGTGAAAAACAATTGTTGTTTGACACAAACATGACAATGTCCAAATTGGTATCACAACCTTCCATCACAGCACAATAAAAAAAATAACGTAATAAGTTAGCGCGCACAAGTACTGAGAGCTACTGATAAAAGTAAGCTCAAACGTCCTGTTTTTATACAACTACCCTCATTATCGTTCGCTATTCTTTAATTAGGTTTTACAGACTTTAATATTACAGACAATAGAATTTTATTGTGACTAGGGCCCATTTGGCCCTGCTAGAGCTGGTTGATGCTCATGTCATTAGTATATAATTATAACTCAACCATAATCACGGTGATTAAATGAGTTAGTTCTTGGAATGAAATAAAAAAAAAACGTATATAATCAATATAATTTTTAATTGTTGTCATCACAAAGGTCATAAGCAGGCTACAACTAACGATAGTATAAGTAAATCGATCGGCAAGTTAATTTAACCTCGTCAAAGATTTGAAAAATCACGTATCGAAAATTCAAAATTTCAAAAATTTGCTACGTGCAAAGCGGCGCCGAACGGTGCATGAATTGTATGTCATCTTGATGGCCGTGTATCGTACAACAGCTCGTGCGAGCTCCAGCCTATCAGTTCCATTCAGTTTCAAAAAAATGTACATTAAGTGTTTTCTCCCATACAAAAAAAATAAAAAACTTTTTTTTCTCACGCGTGGAGCGACTGATACCATCCATACGTTAATATTACGTAAAGGGAGGTATACTAGACCCATTACAATTTTTGTTTTTTTATTTCCGAACTTTAAGTTTCTATGAGTATGGAGCTCGATTTTCAGACCACTGTGCGCCGCCCGCGGTGCCATACTATTATATTCTGTGGCGATGCCGCTGTATTGGTTTCTCTTGGATTTGTATGAGCCCTTGCGGCGCGCCGCCGCGGCGCCGTGTGTTCATACAAATCCAAGGGTGACTGATGCAGCGACGGCGGTGCCGCTGCAGCTGCGGCATAATGTGTAAACGGCCTCAAAGATTAGGTACCTAACATTCATATATAACTATGATTCCTTTTTATTATAAACAAAATCAATTTTAAATCTAATTTCTTGCTTTTGATCATTTTCATCGCAATTTTCAGATGAATCTGTTACCTATTTCATTATGCCCATTATCAATAAGTCGCGGTCGGTTAATAAAAACATTAGGTCAGAATTTTTTTTATTTTTGTAATAGCTTAGATAACGTGTAGGTACTTGCGCATTAGAAATACCTAACTTCCGTGTTGATATTTTCGACTTTCTTTCTCCTGCAGACTTTTTTTAGTTATTTATAAAAATATTTAATAGATATATTTAAAAATTCAAAATGACATTTAAATAGAAAATTCGATTTCGTAACCTTGGGAATCGAACCCGGGGACTCTCGAATACAAATCTACACGTCGTCCACATACGCCACTGTGACAGTTGTACGTGAAGTCGAAAATACTTAGCTTATTCGAAATGACTGCACTTTCTTAGATGTTTCCAAAATTCATAGTTTTAGAAAAAAACACTGCAAAGTGATAACTTTTATTTCGGAAGTCGGTGTCGCTGGTTCCGCATTTTCGTTTTTTGACACCGACTTCCGAAATTATAGTTATTTATCACGCTGTAGTGCTTTTTTTGAAGTCGGTTGTTTTTTTTTCTTTCTAATTGTACCTACTTACCTCACAAAAATTCAATTAACACTAGTGCATTGAAGAATCATCAAAATTCGCATAGAAATGCCGGAGATGCAGTACATTTATGCATATTAACTTCGGACATACTACATAAGAATAATTACCTAATGTATTATATACTAAAACCTTCCTGGAAGTATGTAGGTAGATCACATTAGTGAAAGAATGATCAAAATTGGTTCATCAGTTTTTTAGAAAATCTACAAATATATATACAAACATACACACATACATACATTACATAGGTAGGTACATACGGGTCGAATACACAACCTCCTTTTTTGAAGTCGGTTAAAAATGTTTTAAATTTCATTGAATCAGTTTTATTTCAAAATCACCCACATCCTTAAGTTTTTCAAGTCACACTCAAAACGAATAAAATTTATTATGTTGTCACACATAACTACATAATTTGTTTGTTAGATCTTTAACTTATTTGCACATCGTTTCCGCGCCATCTATTAGAATACTAGGGCGTAATCTCACAAAACCGTTACTTCTAAATCTCATGTATGCTTTATGTCATAATTGTGATGGGCGTCGTCGTTAGATGGCGTTTGCGTCGATTCTGCATATGTGTGCATGCGTTTTTCAAGGACACTTAGGTCTAGTAAGCCTCTTAATGACTAAAAGTCGCGCTGATAAGCACGGTTTCTCAATATCAATTATTGTCTGTCAATAAGGTCGTACGCTCTGAACGCATCAACAGCCAAATATTGAATGAAGCTCGCTCTGACGCTCTCGGACCTCCCGCCTTTTTATACACTACCGCGACCAGTGTCGAGCACGGCAACCGTTACACAAATATAATCCTTATAGCATGATTCAGACGTGTGACGGCGCGATGGCTTATTTCAAGTATAAGTTTGGTGTTTCTATACCGATTTCTATGATTCTTTTTTTATTGAATAGGTAATAATGTTAACTTTTTTAAATTAGGGATGAGTGAGAGTATTATAAACGCAAGAGTAAACAAATATAATCAGAATGCTCCGAACTGCTAAGCTATCAGGAGTTACACGTGTTATTGTGAGTCAACCATAAAAGATAGACATATGCTGTTGCGGGATATTTTTTAGACAATTTTATCTAGAATATTTCCGTGATACATGATTTCTATGTAACTTTAACCATTAAGGCTGCACACGCGACGGAAGCTTAAAAAATGGAGTAACTTCTCCCGTTTTACCAACATTTCCCTTCACTACTCTGCTCCTATTGATTGTAGCGTGATGAAAAGTATACTATAACCTGCCCAGGAGTATGAAGAATAATTGTACCAAGTTTCGTTAAAATCCGTCCAGTAGTTTTTGTTTCTATAAGGAACATACAGACCGACAGACAGACAGACAGACAGACAGACAGACAAAAATTTTACTGATTGCATTTTTGGCATCAGTATCGATCACTAATCACCCCCTGATAGTTATTTTGAAAATATATTTCATGTACAGAATTGACCTCTCTACAGATTTATTATAAGTATAGATTTTTTTATGATCGTCCTTATTTTGGTGGTCTGAATGATTTCTAAAAGTTTGTCCATCTATTTTAATGGGACCTTATATACCTAATCAGTATCACATTTCATCATCATCTGCCTAGCCTTTTCACAACTATGTTGAGGTCGGCTTCCAGTCTAACCGGATGCAGCTGAATACCGGTATTTTATATAAATACCTAACACTTTTTATCATTTGTTTTTGTTGATAAATTAAAATACTGATAAATACTTTGATGATACAAAATAATCTTGATACTTTTATTTAGTATCTAATCAAGGAAGGTATGTTTGGATTACTGTCAAAAGGGACTTTTTTTACGTTTGTCGTAACTTTATTCCTTGTCAGTAGATCAAAAATAAATTATCTAAATAATCGAATATCATAATCTATAATAGGGCATTGAAGTCATCTTTAATTATAACAAACTAGCTTCTGCGCGCGACTTCGCCCGCGTAAATTTTCTTGTTCCCCCGACCCGCAACACGTCGCATCGCATCGACTGCCCGCGCCATTACTTCGTTTTCGCTAAACGTTCTGACTTTTTTTCTTTTTGCTCGGTTCCTATTGGTCCTAGCGTGATGTTATAGTTATTTATGCATCTGTTTTATAATAAGGAGCATTAAAATACGAATGTGGGTTTATCACAAGAGGCGAAGCCACATAAGGTATCACATACATGAGTGTTTTAACACCTAATTATGTACAGTTGCATACAAGACTTTATCTACACCCATGATATATGAATCCTCTAAAAAAAGGTTCAGAAACAGTTTTTTGCAATACTAATATCGCACATAAATGGCGACCGGCGGGATACGATACGACGTGAATTCGAATAACATATAAGTTTTTTTTTTTTTAAATTAAGTTGCGCTGTGGTAGTGAAGCGCGCGTGGATGACAATGTTCTTTTTTGAAAACGAGTTGCAGTAATAACACTCGTCTGGATGATATTATGGCTACTATGACACTGGCAATAAGCTAACTGTTTCAGAAACTTTTATAGAGGATTATTTATATAGAGGATTTTTTTATATTGCATGGGTGTAGATTTTCCCCCTTATTCATAAAACTTATCAAACCTATTTTAGTTAAAATGGGGTTTGTCTCTTTCTTACACACAGAAATGACAACGTGACAGATAAAGACAAACGTTCTATAAACCTATTTTAGCTAAAATAGAGATAAAATAGGATTATGAATAACAGGGAAAATATATTATAGGTACCTACCTATAGTAAATACAATAACAGCGGTCGACGACCCCACAAATTTTGACAGATTGTAGTACCTACTTAGCTTGATGTGCTCGCCACTGTACAAACCCTATTGCATCAATAGGCAACTCTGTCTCATCAGTTCATCAATCTGTTCTTCACACACACACACACACACACGTCGAAAAAGAACTTATGATGGGTGGTGTGTCCCTGGAAGTATGGATTAAATCGAATAGGGGCGTGGGCAAGTTCACTTCCAAACGTTTTAACAAAAAAAAAAAAACGACAAAAAAAGGAAAAAAAAGAGAAGAGAAACCGAATCGTTTAAAAAAAAAACTTAACAAAAACTATCAGGGCTATCAATTAATTTTTTTCAGATAGCCCTGATAGTATTTTTTTATGATTATTTTCTTTGAGCACTATGCGAAGAGATTGAAAAAATAAAATAAAAATTGGTCATAACTTTTGAACCAGATAAAAATTCACCGACATTCTCAGGGTTAAAAAGTTTGGAAATTACCGTGCCCACACGCCCCTATTCGATTTGATCCATACTTTCAGGTACACCCTGTACATATAGTAGATTTTTTTTTATCATCGGATTTACACTTACCGAGTCCATCGTAGCTTCAGGGTCCGACGACGTGGTAACCATTTTAAATATAATTTTAATAAATATTGACTAGAACTAATATCACTTGTTTCACTGTTTTAGTGAACACTGTTTTATTGTTAAAATGTCTGTTTATAAGTGAACTAAGTCTCTGTGTGTTGATGAGAAGTGTTTTAACTTGATGTGCACCATTTTATCTGAAAAGAGAGAAATTGATTTAGTAGAAGTTGATATAATATACAGGATGAAATTGAACACATGCGACAAATCAAAATGGGAGATTATACTCATCATTATGAACAACTTTTACTATGGGACCAAACCTGAAATCGCGAAAAAAAAAATCAGCTGTTCCCTACATTTTGGCGAGTTATGCGAACATAAATGTAGGGAACAGCTGATTTTTTTTTCGCGATTTCAGGTTTGGTCCCATAGTGAAAGTTGTTCATAATGACGAGTACAATCTCCCGTTTCGATTTGTCGCATGTGTTCAATTTCACCCTGTATTGACGGTGTAGTGTCAATGACGCCGATTCCCTTGTTCACAAACTAAACTAAATTTAAGTTCAGTGCATCTTTTTCTTTCTATTTCATTAAGAAAAGGACAGAAGATAAATATTAGTTTAGTCCTGACAAATTAGTCAACGCCTGACGTAAATTAACGTATTTTTAGTAGGCAAGTTTTTAATCGCGTCTTAACTTGTCTATGGAGTATATTATTTTGACAGGACTAAACTAATATTTATCTTCTGTCCTTTTCTTAATGAAATAGAAAGAAAAAGATGCACTGCGTGTCCTGTCAGCTGCACGTTACAGGAACTGATGGACGCTAGTGATGGCGCCAAACAAGTGGCCGAATTCTGGGCCGAGTACATTTAGATTGCTATCGACACGTCGCTAAGAAGAAGAAGAAGAAGGCGCCTAAAAAATTGACCACTAAAAATACGTCAATTTATGTCAGGCGCCGACTAATTTGACAGGACTAAACTAATATTTATGTTCTGTCCTTCTCTTAATGAAATATGAAGAATAAGATGCAGTGAACTTAAATTTAGTTTAGTTTGTGAACAAGGGAATCGGCGCCCTTATCTAATAATTAAAATTTTAGCGATTTTCACTTTATTGCATATTCGTAGGTAAAATATGAAATAAATAGCTCATATTTGCAAAGACATAAGGTCTTGAATCGACGACGACGTTTCCTACTATTTGTTTAATATAAGTAACTTTTTTATTAAAATATTAACAGCTATAGAAATGAAACGTTTTTTTCGCCTCCTGTGAAATCATGATTTTGTAGTTATTAGATATTGATACTACACCGTCGATATGTAGTTTGTTAGGCTAGGTGTGTAGTAGGTAGAAGTTGAAATACAGTTTGTTAGGCTAGGTGTGTGCAGTAGGTAAACGGTGCACCATGCATGGTGGTCACCAAGTAACGATGGTGACCACCGGAGTGGTTTTAGTGAGGTAAAAATCCCACACTCCCTGGTTTTATCCCCAAAGACCGGGTGCCTAATGAAGTTTTCCCCAGAAAAAAAGAAAAGAAAAATAAAGGTGTGTTGTGACTTAGTTGGTAGCACTCTGAGTCTTTGACCTAAACCAGCACTTAAGTCAAGCTTATCTATGACTTAAGTAGTCCAATTTATAAGTAGTTTCATTTTGTGACTTAGGTGCGCGTTTAGGTCACACTAGCTATAGGTAGTATAGGTACAGGACGCCAGCACATCAAGCTACTACAATCTGTCAAATTTCTTTAATAGATTTTCAACTTTATCCCTAAAGTGTAAGGTTCAAAGTTGATTGGGAAAATTTGACAGTTTCGGGTAGCTTGATGTGCTGACGTCTGCAGAAGTACCATCGGGGTAATTGCGTAACACTATCAGTAGCAAACTTTGACAGTTCAACAACATTCATTGCGCTATTTACGTTGTTGAGCAGACACATTATTCGAACATATGAAGCAATGGCTTAGCAATAACCATCGAAACGATTAAGTTGGTGTCTGGCTGATTTCCTACTCCGTTTTCGTATAGAAATCAGCACACAAGCTACCCGAAACTGTCAAATTTTCCCAATCAACTTTGAACCTTATTTTTTAGCGATAAAGTTGAAAGTCTATTAAAGAAATTTGACAGATTGTAGTAGGTTGATGTGCTGGCGTCCGTACAAGCATTGTATAAGTGATGATCACTGTTCCATGCATCAACATTGCGCTTGCGAGTTAGTAAACAGTTAAATATCAACAATAAACTGTTGAACATTATGTGAATATGACTGTTTTCGCAATTCCGCGCACACAGGGATTTGTTTGTTTTTTTTTTTTTGATTTGTTCCCCGATACAGGGTCAAATTAAATTACCTAGCGAAACTCTGCGGACGAGATGCACGCTTAAACAAAAAAGAAGTTAATTACCCGACTGCGCCAGAAGGAGGGTTATGTTTTTCGAGAGTATGTATGTAGGTATGTTTGTATGTATAATTGTTTGGCACGCTCTGCGGCCTGAACGGCTCGATGGATTTTAGCTTGAGAGGTGTCGTTAGATTTGTAATTACTGTGAGAGTGACACTGGGTATATAAAAAAAAAAAAAAAAATGGCGGATTTTTGGCGCCACATTATGGCTTGAAAAAATTTTTTTTTTCTCCAATGCCTATCGAGAGGGGTATCAAAGTAAAGGGTTTTAAAAGAAATAAAAGTTGGGAGCAGGCGGGGCCCATACCATTATTATAGTTTCAAACTCAAATGTGTCCCGCCTGCTTCCAACTTCTATTTAATTTAAAATGGGCTTGTTTTTAGCTTTTCAGTTAGTTTTAGTATAAGGTTGCAGTCGAGTTTTTTAACTTTTTAAATACTTTTTTTTATTTGACGACTTTTTTGTGGGGTCATCGACCGCAGTTAATAATTACTCATTTGAAACATCAGAGGGGCAATTCTCGTAATTTTAAGAAAGTTCACAGTCTGATCTCAGTCTCAATCTGTCAAAAATACCTCTAATTTCTGGCCAAAGACTCCTGCATTTTGACAAGTTTTTGACATTTGTTTGTCGCCGAGATGAGACTGCGACTAGATTTTGAACGTTTTAAATTACGAGAATTGGACTTCTGTTTAAAAATTTATTTGTGTATACTTCACAGAAGTATCTATAGACATCTAAACACGATGAAACAAAAGAAAACAGATTCTCAGCTCATACTCAGCGGTCATTGACCACGATTTTTTTATATACAGGATGAATTTTTCAAGTGCGCGTGGATGGCCAAATTCTAAACTATGAGAAATAGCGAAAAAAACTCAAAGGAGTCGCGGGCTCGATTTTGATGAAAACTAAAACTGCATCATTGGATTTTAAAAAAATCAATATTTCTAGCCAGGAATCGAACCTGTTGATTTTGAAAAAAAAAACCACACTGTATTATTACACCATTCGATAGTGTCCCTTATAAGGATCAAATTCTGGGAAGTAATGAATTCTGAGAATAAAATGAACGTGCATTTTATTTTGTTATGGTTCTCAAATACTTCCCTATTTTCCAGTATAAATTAATACGTTAAATAATCATGAAAATGAATTTCGTAAAAGTAATTTTTCAGAACTTAAGTACCTACGCATATTCTGTTACATGATGTACACCTACTTAGATAGGTACACTAAACGTAAATTCAGAATAATTTTTTAGGTATCACGATCTAGTTTTAATTTTCACAATAATCACTATTTTTCAAACACTATAATCTCTCATTGCACAACCGCTGCGCCACATAAACCATTCATTGTTTAAAAAACAATTGTAGCTACTCATAAGTATAATGCTGTTCAAACAACAGAAGTTTGAAAAAAACTCTCTTGAAACAAGATTGGTGGTAGCCGGTAGGCCCCCAGGGAAGCACTTACCGTTCACTGTCCGAACACACACTATATTGTTTTGTGATATCACTTGAGATATCATTGAAATTTAAATAAGATAACGATTGTGTACCTTTTGACGACTCATTAAACTCATTTATACTTACGTAGATATGTTAATTTGTAGGTGTTTGAAGATAAGATTTGCATTCTGCGGGGAAATTGCGTAACACACTATTAAAAGTAGCAATGGCTTTCATTTCGACAGTTCAACAACATTCATTGCGTTTTTACGTTGTTGACCAGACATATTTTTCCAACATATAGAGCAATGGATTAGCAATATCTATGAAGAATAAATAATAAAAACTTTTTAACAAAAAAAAAAAACCGCCTTCCAAAAAAACACTACAAAGTGAAAAATAACTTTAATTTCGGAAGTCGGTATCTTTGGATCTGTATTTTAGTTTTTGCCACCGACTTCCGAAATTAAAGTTATTTTTCACTTTGTAGTGTTTTTTTGGAAGGCGGTTTTTTTTTTTGTTAAAAAGTTTTTATTTCACGCTTTTTAGTGGGTCTGCTTATAATTTATCTCAGTTACAATAGCCTAGTGTCAACTTTCTCATCGCCTTTTACAAAATATTGCTTTTACCGATGCAGGGAAGTTAATTGTTGAAGAGTTCTCCTGGTCCACCATCAGCTCCATATCACCATTCACATTGTGACGAGCATAAATTGCTTAGCAACCATGTTAAAGTATCGAATCGCAACCCGTGAAATAGTAGATACGGAGATATTATTGAGTAGTTCCGGTGGCCATCTGTGGTCTTCATCATCAGTTCCACTTCACCAAATGGTGCTTTCCGAGAACAAATGCACGAGTGTTACTATAAATAATATTGAAAGAATTTTCTTTTAACTCCAAGCCGTTGAGGAGTTGTACCTTCCATCATCAGCTCATCCACCTGAGATGATGATTATCAGATGCAAATACTTAAACAGCTTTAGAAAATATATGAAAATGGTACTATGTGCCTATAAAATTTGAAGGTTGCCCTCGATTTCCCTGGGATCCCATCATCAGATCCTGACCTGATGATCATGCAACCACTTGGGAAGTATACTCTTTCAAACAAAAGAAAAATTTTCCAAATCGGTCCAGGCGTCTTCGAGAAATCGGGGAACATACATAAAAAAAAAAAAAAAAGATTCCGACGAATTGAGAACCTCCTCCTTTTTTTGAAATCGGTTAAAAAGAAAAAACAATTCAGATTCCTCTTACAAACAAACACTTTTTCTCCTCAAAATATTAGTTTAGATCACAAGTGGGTACCGGTACATACTTATAATAATAATACGTACAGTTGACAGGCCTGATGGTCTAGTGGTTAGTGACCCTGACTGCTATGCCGGAGGTCGTGGGTTCGATTCCCACCCAGGACAAATGTTTGTGTGATGAGCACGATCATTTGTTCTGTGTCTGGGTGTAATTTATCTATAATATGTATGTATTTAGAAATATATAAGTATGTTTATCAGTTGTCTAGTACCCATAACACAAGCTTTGCTTAGCTTGGGACTAGATGGCGTTGTGTGATAGTTGTGGAATATTATTAAGTACCTACATATACATATAAAAAGGAGGAGAAATATCAAAGAGCATCAAAAAATTCTTACGCATCGTTGTCAATAGGAAAAGTGTAATTTCGAAGTAGATAAGGATGAAATAGTCTTTATCTGTAAAATAATTATAATATCTACAGGGTGTTACAGAAAGGGTATATCAATACAAACTGGATGAAGAGTGTGTATCTGGTCTAGAATCTCTGTACAAAATTTCAGCTCAAAAGCATTAACTTTGAAAATGCTTAATATTTTTTTATTTCGCACATCACGGCGGCGCTGCACTGGCGCGCGGCGGCGTGATGTGCGTGTACTAGGCGCACAGACACACTACAGATAGTGGATAATGACCCTCGTAGTGCGGTGACACGTTTGTTATGATTACAATTTAATAAACTATCGAAATAAAAAAATATTAAGCATTTTCAAAGTTACTACTTTTGAGCTGAAATTTTGTACAGAGATTCTACACCAGGTACACTCTTCAACCCGTCTGTATTGATATACCTTTTCCGTAACACCCTGTATACTGTATCAACTTACAAATGACTGACCTAAGTTTTTGCACGACTCATAAATTTTCTTCAGTCCTGGGGGGCCGGGCAGTCAACAAGAATAATTAACGTATTATCTTTATTACAGTATTTAAAGATTATACCTATTAGGTATGTTAAATAGTTTCATAAAGATATTAAACAGTAATCTTGATAATTATTTATCCATCGATTTTATCGAATATTTTTTTTTATTAAGTACTAGCTGCGCCCCGCGATTTCACCCGCGTAAATGTTGATCCCATGGGAATATCGGGATAAAAACTCCTATATCCTATGTTCTTTCCCGGGACTCAAACTATCTCTATACCAAATTTTATCTAAATCGGTTCAGCGGTTTAAGCGTGAAGAGGTAATAGACAGACAGACAGACACACTTGCTAATTAAGCTGATGTTATACATAATCATATAGTTTTCATTCACCTTTCAAAATGGTACAGGTTTTTTTTTCTTTTTCATACCTATGAAAAATTTCAACGCATTAATTTAGAGTGATGTTTTGTTTTCGTGGGGGAAATCATCAAATAACTTCTCCCTGGGCAGAGCGAGAGGGAGTGTCAGACTTTTACAGACAAAAACCCACCCGTGTTCCTTCAGTTACCTGTGCCAGGGGCCACGGTATCTTTTTCGAACAACCCGCGACCCTGGCAGGAACTCGATTTCCCTGCCATTATATCTGAAATCAATTTGATAAAAGATAACGATACGAAAATCATGAATTTCCGCATTCACGATCAACCAGTCGCAACACTACTTTGAATGAACAAGCCAGTCAATATTTTATAGAGAAAATTACGCAAATACTGTCCACATTCCACAGTAGAACTAGTTATCATAAGCACACACCGTCACTAATTACAGTCAATCCAAACTAATATTATAAATGCGAAAGTAACTCTGTCTGTCTGTCTGTCTTTTCTTCACGCCTAAACTACTGAACCGATTTCAATGAAATTTGGTATAGAGATAGTTTGAGTCCCGGGAAAGGACGTAGGATAGTTTCTATCCCGATATTCCCACGGGATCGAAACTTACGCGGGTGAAACCGCGGGGCGCAGCTAGTCAATAATAAAATGATTTTTTTGTTTTGGGTGCACTGCTGTAGTTAGCGTATTTACTTGAAGTATCAGTTAAAAATCCATTTTTTTTTTGTGTGAACTTCACAGAAAACGTAATGAAATAAAACTACCCATACTTCAAGTAACTACGCTACAGAGATCGATGACCCCAAAAAAGGACATCAAATCCATTGTTTTTTTGCTTTATCCTGTACCCTAATTGCATAAAACAATATCAATCGGAATTTGAATCATTTTGAAGCAAATTGCTAATCCATTGTTTCATAAGTTCGAAAAATCTGTCTGCTCAACACGTAAATAACGCAATGAATGTTGTTGAACTGTCAAAATGAAACCGATTCCGATTGTTACGCAATTGCCTCGCTGTTTAGATATGGATGACCATGACGTCTACGCAGTTTCGGTAGCTAATTTAATTTAACCTTGTATATCTGCTTACAATTCATATACCTTCGTGCAACTATCGTTATACTTAAGAGTTATACAATATTTTATTACATCGTCGTGAATGTCGTGATCATGATGCGGGTGCGCATCGATCGATAGAAATATGACCTCCCTAAGATCATCATCTGCGTAGCCTTTTCCCAACTATGTTGGGGTGGCTTCCAGTCTAACCGGATGCAGCTGAGTACCAGTATTTTACATGGAGCGACTGCCTATCTGACCTCCACAACCCAGTTACTGGGTAATACGATACCCCTTGGTAAGACTGGTTGTCAGACTTTCGGGCTTCTGACTACCCGTAACGACTGTCAAAGACCCACGAATGACAGCCGGGACCAAGGTCTTAACGTGCTTTCCGAGGCACGGAGGGGTCTCGGTATTTCAAGATGGTCACCAACCGCGGCAAGCGTAGCTTAACCTGATCGATCGATCTGTGCGGCTGTTATTATTTAGCCACGGGGGTTAGGGAGAATTACTTTGATTTTCTTTATGATGGCAAACGAGCCGTCCATGATCGACATGTGGGGTAACGGATAGGATAATGTCTTCCATTTTGACAGTTCAACAACATTCATTGCGTCATTCACGTTGTTGAGCAAACACATTCTTCGTACATATGAAGCAATGGATTAGCAATTTGTTTCAAAATGATTCTGATTCCGCAATTAGGGGAGCTCCGTGACACTTCCGAATACTGCCCCTGACCTCCGTTACGATTGAGTAAACTAGCTCGCACCCAACGGAACGCGAAACGAATTTATTAAATAACTATGACGAATAAGTATTATAAACAAGTATGATTTGTTTGTCGAAGGCAATCTCTAGAAGTACGTAGTAAGTAGATCCGATTACATAAATTCCTTCACTGATAAAAACCTAATTAAAAAAATGCATTTGCGATTAATTTGCCAAAAATGTAAACAATTATGAGTTTATGGAAAAATAACTTTTAATTCTTACACAATAAATTATAAGCAGGTATGATTTGTTTGTCGAACTCGAAGGCAGTCTTTAGAAGTACGTACTGATCCGATTACATAAATTCCTTCACTGATAAAAACCTAATTAAAAAAAAAACTGTATTCGCGATTAATTTTTCAAAAATGTAAACAATTATGAGTTTATTGAAAAATTACTTTAGTTCCTACACAAATAAAGTTCAGTTTACGCTAACTTCAAATTTTTTTATAATTTTTCAATAGTGCTAGTCACTCTGAAATCAAATTAATTAACATTATAATAAAGTTGATATTTGTTTAACTTGAAATAACACAAATTTGAATATACTTTACATTATTGCAGATTGGTAAGTATAGGATACCTAGGTATTTTTTTTTGTATACAGGATTGCAGGGACCAATGACAATGACAGGTTGCGCGTCAATACGCTGACAATGCCCGACAATGGCGCCGATTCCCTTGTTCACAAACTAAACTAAATTTAATTTCAGTGCATCTTTTTCTTTCTATTTCAAGAAAAAGACAGAAGATAAATATTAGTTTAGACCTGTCAAATTAGTCAGCGGCTGACGTAAATTGACGTATTTTTAATAGCCAATTTTTTAATCACGTCTAAATTGTTTATGGAGTATCTTAATTTGATAGGACTAAACTAATATTTATCTCCTGTCCTTTTCTTAATGAAATAGAAAGAAAAAGATGCGCTGAACTTAAATTTAGTTTAGTTTGTGAACAAGAGAATCGGCGCCAATGTTTTAATATTTTTACAGATTGTAATGTGTAACCGTTTATTTTCTCAAATAAAAATAATAAAACTAGTGGCCGTAAGCGCAACTGCTGGGCTTTTATAATACTGGGATCGATCCATATGTTTGTTTTTCATGAGGAATTTCTCAGGACCAGCCAGTCATCTGAAACCACCAGTTATTTGTTTACAATATTGCTTCATGATTAAATAATATTTAATATTATTCTTCTTAGATCATTGAGCTTCACAAATATTATGATTTGAATCATTAAATATGTAAACCCTGACAGTCCCTGACACTACACGTGGTTACTCATGTTGGCCACAATTTCGCATTTATAATATTAGTATGGATTTCGGTATATTTTAAGAGGAGCTCGTGGCTAAGTATTAACAGCCGGTCGATCGATTAGGTTAAGCTACGCTTGCCGCGGTCGGTGCGTGGATGGGTGACCATCTTTACATACCGAGACCCCTTCGTGCCTCGGAAAGCACCGGCTGTCAAGTCCCGGCTGTCATTCGTGGATCTTTGACAATCGTTACGGGTCGTCAGAAGCTCGAAAGTCTGACAACCAGTCTTACCAAGGGGTATCGTATTACCCAGTAACTGGGTTGTGGAAGTCAGAGATAGTCGCTCCATGTAAAATACTGGTATTCAGCTGCATCCGGTTAGACTGGAAGCCGACCCCAACATAGTTGGGAAAAAGCTAGGCAGATGATTGCTAATCCATTGCTTCATATGTTCGAATTTGTCTGCTCAACAACGTAATAACACGAACGCAATGAATGTTGTTGAACTGTCAAAATGGAAGCCATTCCTACTGTAACCCCCTTACAAATAAACGTACCTATTATATCAGATGAATAGTTACACACCGATTTCTCTCTTTCAGTCGTCAGTAATTTGACTTTCGAAAGAAGAAGACAAAGCGTTGTGTAACTGTACAGACGCTATACAACGTTTATTGGTAAAGGGGTTAGCGTGTTACGCAATTACCCCCGCTGGTAACGCAGTTATAAGGTCGACTATACATTGACTCTGCCATTTTCCTGTTAGAGGCACATATGTATGTTAATTTAAACAGGTAAGTACATTTTCTTAGAGATTGGTAATTATGTTTAAGGAAAACGTGTGGATTTCTTCGAAGATCGTTTTTGTAGCGTTTTTGTACAGTCAGCGAAAAAGTCGATACCCAATCGGCTCTTCGCTGACTGAATTTACCTAAATCTTCAGTTTTTTAAGTCTTAATATTTTATGAAAATGGAAGTAAAATAATCTAAATAAGGATCTCTCTCTTAGCTTTTACTTTTATGAAATACTGGCTTTCGCCCGCCTGGATGTCGGGAAATATCGTCCCTCGCATGACTAAAAGTCCTAACTCATTTTTTAGCTATGACGACCTTGTTGTCAACAGCTGACAACTTTTAGCTTGTAGGTAACTGATTCACTGATTTGAAGGTGACTCTATTGCACTTTTTTTTGCAGTGGCATCAAAGTCCGTGTTGTTTTTTTCGATTCTTTTTCCTTATCTCAGCAGTGCCTAAGTCGAGTTTACCTGTTGACGAGTCGAAAACATCTAAAGTTGTTTTTTTCCTTGTTTAAATAAAATTAGTTTATTTTTATGAGTTCTGTAGTTTCTGCCAGCCCCCGTAAGAAGAAAGCGTGAGTTGTTTATGTTCAAGTTCCTCTTAGGATGTCTCGGGTATCATATGCTGGAGACCAGAAGGGCATGTGACCAGGTAGGTGCAGTTATGCTCAAAGTATGGAAGTGTATGACTGTTGCTCCTGACATCCATAATGAGCTGATTCGATTCTACACACCGAATAATTATCTCCGTGGCAGAAAACATCGACTGCTAAGCGTGCCTTCGTGTCAGACTGCGGCCCTTGCTGCGTCTGTCGTACCGTACCGCGCGTGTTGACCGCACTAATAAGCTCGTGGAGGCCAACCCGCACTGCGATCTGCTCGATAATAAATTTGTTATGTGCCTACATTTTTGTGAGAATAATAGTATTAGTTTATGTTTTATGTTGGTACATGACATAATATATGCAGGTACTTTGATTTATGTAATTGTAAATCAAATAAATAAAATGTATGTTCATTTATACATAAACTCAAAACTCAAAGCATTTTCGTATTTTTTTTTTATTGTTGAATGGGCCCGCTCTTGACCTCGAATCTCGATCACGCCTGATGGAAAGCGATTGATGAGGTCTACGATGGAACGAGCGTGCCCAGAAGATGCCTAAGGCACTGGAACTCCCACGCATCGACGAAACACAGCAGGCTGGTTGACGCCGGACTCCGGTGGAAAGGTGGTCTCAAACCAGGCGGGAGTTAGCCCTACCACCGCAAGAGAAGAATTGGCCAGTCAAATAAGGTGTTGGGTGTGACTGTCCGGGATGCGCCGAGCGCGAGCGTTCAGTTGAGTAACTGGCGGAACAAACTGCGCTACACGCGGAGGCTTCTTCATGCATCCCAAAATTTATTTCAATTAAACCATTTAAGTACTTTTTTGGAAGTCGGTTTACTTTTTTAATACCCGTAATTACAGTCAGTTCATAATCATGATATAGAAGACAAAATGGCCTTCAGAAACTAGCACTCTTAGGACATAAGTTGTAGGTACCTAGTAGGTTTAACCATATTTGAGACTACAAGGAAAGAAACAAAAGAGAAAAGTGTTATTGGGTTTTCCACCAAGAAATTCGCAGTAGCAGCTCGAATTCGGAATCTTTGACCGGTGTCTTTGAGTCTGTGCTAAATAAATGTATTTTCTTTTCTTTTTTTCTTTAGGTTGGCTCGCCCCGTTTCCGTGAAGGCTGATTTAGACAGGGTAAGTAACTGACTCCAAACTCTAGACAAGTCAGTGCTGACCCGATATTACCTACCTAGTGTAAATTGAATTTGGTGTCAGTGGACTGTGACTTGTCTCGAGTTTGGAGTCAAGTAGGTAATTACCCAGTTTAAATCAGCCTATACGTAGGCCTTAACCACAGTTAATACAGGGTTAAATTATATTAGCTAGCAAAACTCTACAATCGTGATGGATAGAATAAAAATGAAACAGTTTTTTCAACACACTTGCTCGTAAAATGGCTCTTACTGCACAGCTTTTAGATCCATAATACAGTGTATTACAAACGCGTGCTTTTTCTTTACGTTACGGTACTTGTGCTTTATTTCCACAGATAACTATTTAATTTACTAGTCGGAGGTCGGAGAAGTGCGTTTTTTTTTTTAATCTCTTCAAAGAGACTTCATGCCAAAAAGAATCCGCGAACCATATTTTACTTTTTTTTTAAATAGTCTTAATTGTCCTTGGTCCCAAGATGAAGCCAGCATGTAGCCCACGAAATTAAATTTTTCTAACGTTTTTTGCAATTTTCAGGTCAGTGTCAGGTTGTATCTTGATCAAAATATGATTCGCGACTATAACAGATACGTATTTACAGAATTATAATCATTAGAATCATTAAATACATCTTTCTAAGTTAGATTTGTTCCATAAGAACAAAATTCTCTTATGGAAAAGTTCTTAGGGAACATATTAATGATTCTAATGACTATAATTCTTTAAATACATATCTATTATATAAATATACATTTTGATCAAGATACAACCTGATACTGACCTGCGAATTGTAAAAAACTTAAAAAAAATAATTTTCGCGGTCTACCACTGCGCATTCACCTTAGGGTGCATCCACACATAGCGAGGCATGTGCCGCAAATGATTTTTTTATATGTACGGTTGCCTCAGGCTGAGGCATCTAACATAAAAAAAAGCACTTGCGGCGCATGCCTCGCTCTGTCTGGATGCACCTTACAATTTTCCGTCGTCCCTCCCGTAACCAAACGGGAAAGACCACTGGTGTTCTATTATTGCGGATTCTCACTGAATTAATGTATATTTCTCTATGCCAATAGTACTTTCTAATTCCGTACTAACTTAACTACAATTTGACATACGACAACACTACGATCAGTCTAAACATTATTTTGTGTTTATTATATTTTTTCTATAGGCTGTTTATCGGTTTTGTATGTGCCTTTAGGAATGACCATTACTTACTCTATGGGTAAACCTGCGCGCGCACGCCAGCGCGGCGCGCGGAATGACAAACCCAGCCCGCCATTATCCATACAAGTTAATATTTAACAATACAAGTCCGTTTTTTTCCTCACAAGTGTGTTGAAAAACGTCGTATGATACGCGTGTGCATTGATAATTAAACTCTCGGCTACCTTATCGCGCTCGCCTACGGCTCGCGCGAATAATACCGCCTCGAGTTTAATGATCAACATAGCACACATGTATCATAATGTACTATGATGTTTTTTTTTGGGTCAACGACCGCTGGTAGTAGGTACTTATTATTATTTAAAGTATAAGTGGAGAAAATCTGTTTTCTTTTGTTTTGTGGTATTTAAACATCGATACCCACTACGTCTAGCAATGCAGTTTACACAAAAAAAAAAAACGATATTTCAAGTGACTACAGTAATTGCGGTCGATGACCCCACAAAATAGTCATCAAAATATTATTTTTTTTGTTTTAATAAATATTCGATATCTAAGAAATAACTACTTGGCAAAATGTATGGAGTGTTATATTAATATGCTATCTAATAGATAAATAATTTAATCTTCCCGAACGAATTTTGGCGGCCAATCTCAACGGAGATAAGCCTGATACGCAGGAGATATCAGATATAGTGCACAGGTGTGTGCACTTGTGCAGACAGAATTGACAACATTTCATATTTTTAACCTGCATGTATTATTACGTTATATAAAAGTAAATTCAAATCTAGGGCACCCATATTTTTTCGTTTTTCGAAATTATGTACTTTTCATTCATAATTTTAACTTTGAAATTCGGTGTATTCTAAAAAGACGTAAGTGCCAGATGACGGTAGAATGGCGATATAACCTTTGCTTTATTGTGACCCGTCAAAAAAACTGTTAGACGTCACTTGTCTCAGTTGTTGTTTCGGTTCCTTCATTGGCGTATATTTTTCATTGGGATCCATTTTATTGGCGAAATATCAATCAAAAATTGATAATATTAACAGTAAGCAGCGTGTCGAGTTGATAGGAAAAAATATTGTTGAATTCAATTCAGTTTTTTAGTTGTTTTCTAGTTACACTTCTTAGGTGACATTGACATGTCTTGGTTGATGTAATGTTTTCAATCAAAGACATTGGAATGCGCAAAGGTAACTACCTCATTCCGCCGTTTATGTGACGTCATCACATGTTTTTTGATTTTTATTTTTTTTTTCTCAGAAATTTAGAAATAAAAAAATAAAATAAAAATATATTTGAACTCAGGATACGAAAATAAAGAAATAGTATTTTTGTGTTAAGGTCGTGTCAGGTTTGAAATGTTGTCAATTGTACCCTGGGATTTATTGGGTCAAATTAAATTAGCTTGCGAAACTTCGTAGACATGATGGTATCAATATCTAAACGCTAACGCATAGATATGAGTATATGAAAGAAGAATTTTTTTACATTTCTATGTCTAAATATAATAAAAAACTACTTCAAAAAAAACACTACAAAGTGATAAATAACCTTAATTTCGGAAGTCGGTGACGTTGGTTCTGAATTTTCGATTTTTGACACCGACTTCCGAAATCACTTCGTAGTGTTTTTTTTTTTAAATCGGTTGTTTTTTTTTTGTAAAAGAGTTTTTATTTTTCACTTTTTACTTGTAAGTACGTACCTACCTCACACAAATTAAATTAACACTAGTGCATTTAAGAATTGAAGACACCGACTAGAAGAATCATCAAAATTAGCATAGAAATGCCGGAGATGCAGTACATTTAGGCATATAACTTCGTACATAAGAATAATTACCTAATATATTATACTTACACTAAAACCTTCCTGAAAGTATGTATGAACAAATTAACAAAATTGGTTCATTAGTTTTTGAGAAAATCACGGACATACAAACATACATACATACCTACATACGGATCGAATACAGAACCTCCTTTTTGAAGTCGGTTAAAAACAAACATGAATATACGTCTGCTGACAGTGTATAGTTACATATCTACTTTAAGTATAAGTTAAACATCAGTTTTTTTTTGTATAATCTTCACATCCGTTATGGGTTAACTTATTTTCTCAATTCTTACTTCAAGTAACTACACCACCAACGGTCGTTGACCCCACACAAAAAATCATCAAGTCTTTTTATTTTATTGTGTAAATTATCGATAGGTACCCATAACATCTGGGGAGTTTCTTAGAAATCATAGCTACCTACATTTATTAAATAACACCTTAACAGCTATAACGCCAATGCAATGTTACTACTACAAAGATGCAAAGGTCCTTATTTTTCGACTTTTGAATTATCCTCGGGGCACTTTCTCATTTGATTATATACCTCTAAATATGAAATACGTTTTTTTTTGTTTTTCTTAAGATTTAGAGGTCGCTATTGAAAGACAGCTTACATAAAGGTTAAAATAATTTTTAATTTAGGTGTCTATATTTTAATTTAGGTTTCTATTTTGGATGGTTATATTAAAAGTAATAAATAAATAAATAAACTGGCATACCTATTCAATTAAAAAACATGTCATCAGTAAAATTGAAAAACTGTTCAAAGAATGGCAGAATCTAAAAAAAATAAAGAAAACAAGAAAAAACGTTCAGAAGCATTGAAGAATAACAATAATTTCGTAATATTTTGTAAGACCTGGGTATAAAAATAAATAATTCTAACAAATACAGATTTTGAGTTTTCATACTTTTTATTTAAAATTCAAACCTTGGTAGCGACCTCTAAATGTCATTTAAAAATTTCAAAAAAAATACTGAAATACCTACTTTCTTATGGTATATAACCAAATTACGTGGTGCCCCGCGAAATTAAAGAAAATTTTTTTTTTCTTAGGAATAAGGACCACCCTAATGCACATACATCTAACTTACCTTAAGTAGGTAGTAGGTACCCATAAATACAATTAAAAAAAAAACAATCATAAATACAATTTAAAATACGATAAAAAATACAAATAGAATACAATGTCATGTGTGTAGTACATGTCTGCCTAACTCTTCATGAAATAGAGGCATTATAATATGTGTCGCGTGCCAATTATTTTTATTGAACTTAGTTAAGAAGGTATCTAGATTAATAATTTATATTGACTCCGAGCTTTAATGCAGATTATTGATTGGTTATCATAATCCGATAAACTCGTGTAGGTTGAATAAATTATATGTTTTTAAGTCCATAGGTACCTAAAGATATGAATAGGTACATAATAAACATTATCTTTATTAAAGAAACATTGTGAATAATCACACTAATATTATAAAGGCGAAAGTTTGTGAGTGTGTGTGTTTATATGTTTGTTACTTCTTCACGCCTAAACCCCTGAACCGATTTAGATGAAATTTGGTATAGAGATAGTTTGAGTCCTAGAAAAGGACATAGGATAGTTTTTATCCCGATATTCCCTCGGGATCAACATTCACGCGGGTCAAACCGCGGGGCGCAGCTAGTGATTTTATATAGAGTCAAATTAATTTAACTAGCGAAACTTCATAATCATAATCATTAATTAATTTGCGAATATGGGTACAAAAGAAAAGGTCTTATACAAACAATAGTGTCCATTAGCCATATCGTACCCTTTTTTTTTTATGGATGGGAAATCATCAAATGACCCCTCCCGCTCTGGGTGGAGCGAAGGAAGTGTCAGACTCTTACTGACTAAAACCCATCCCTGTTCCTTCCTTAGCCCTTTATGTTCCGGGGTAGCGGTAACCCTTTCGGACAATCCCGCACCCCCGGCAGGCTTCGGCCCTGGCAGGCCCCTTCCTTTATGCTGACATCTCTTTGAGGCGCGCGTGGAACACGTACGCGCCGTCCGGCACGGGCCTGGTCCTGATCGGACGGTGAGCTACCCATTACTCTCCGTCCGCAGGCCCGCGCCTACGGTGGCCGGGAGTCGTCACGCGGCTCCCGACGCCCGGAGCGTCTCCTGCGGCAGCTGGGGTGCGAGGCTCTCTCCCTCAGCCGTTCCGCCACCTCCTAGCCATATCCTACCCTAAGGCATGCAATTTTACTTCACAGACATTGTGGGTGTCGATAGAAACTAAATTTTTTGGGTTCAACGACAGCTCGTAGTGTAGTTACTCAAAATATCAGTTTAAATAGAAAGGACATAGGATAGTTTTTATCCCGATATTCCCACGGGATCGAAACATATGCGGGTGAAACCGCAAGGCGCTGCTAGTGAATAGATACACTTTATGTTTAGATATCGATACCCATCCCGTCCGCGGAGTTTGGCTAGCTGATTTAATTTAACCCTGTGTAACAACACATAACATAGCACCACGCTTATACAACGTGTTTTTTTTTTATATCCCATAACTCTAGGGGGTCATTGTACTCATCATTATGAATAATTTTTACTATGGGACCAAATTTGAAATCGCGAAACAAAAATCAGCTGTTCCCTACATTTTGACGAGTTATGCGAACATAAATGTAGGGAACAGCTGATTTTTTTTTCGCGATTTCAGGTTTGACCCCATAGTAAAAGTTGTTCATAATGATGAGTACAATGACCCCCTAGAGTTATGGGATATCAAAAAAAAACACCTTGTATACCACGAAGGGTTAGGGAGAGATGCACCTTTAGTCCACCAACATTTCTTGTTCTACTGACCCATCCCGTCGCATCGCATCGCCTACCCGCGCTATTATTTCGTTTTAGCTTAGCGTTACTTGTCTTTTTTTCTTTAAAAAAAACATTGGTTGTCTGTAAAGTCGGTGTACGGACGATAATTTTACGTGATAATGTCATAGGAAAACATCCGATCGTGCCTCTCTAATCTATCGCTTGTTCCGCGTCAGTCAGTACCCTAATCTAATTGCACATCATGCACCCTAATCTAATTGCGTAATGTACTATTAACCTTAATCTGAATAATTTTGAAGGAAATCCATTGCTTCATAATTATGTTCGAAATATGTGTCTGCTCAAAAACGTAAATAACGCAATGAATTTTGTTGAACTGTCAAAATTAAAGCCATTGGTACTGATAGTGCGTTACCACAGAATATATAATAGTACTACGGTGTTACGCAATTACCCCGCTGGTCCTACTCGTAAATACGGTCCCGTAGCTGCTCATCAATTTTACTTCCTCTCATCGTATTTAAGGAACTTATTTATTCCTACTTTCTAGCCGCGTGCTTTCAAGTTTGTTATTGACTAGCTCTAGAATCCAGATAGATAAATCGCACATTATAAACAAATACCTAGTAATATAAATATTATGACACAATCTCTCATATTGTACTGGTGGTAAAAATCCTTACCCTAAATACATAACAAAACCACAAACACACTATAAAATAAACATACAAAAAAAAATATTTTAAGAAAATAATACTGAAATAAACGCACCTCTTTTTAAATCCAATAAAAAATAGAATATCCTTGCCGCACTTTAATTTAAAAAGTTTTTAAGACACGTTTTGTCTATGGCAAAAATGGCGGACACGTCCGTTTCGCGCCAATAGCGTCAACATACTGTTTTGTAGTTTACACCGTGTCGTCTCGGAGAAGCATTTTCAAATTGTATACAGAGTTGATTTCGCGCGCCAATTAACATTAAACAAAGCGTTATATTTTATTAACAAACTGTATTCTGTACCTGCCTTATCTACCTATCTTTAACGACTGAAGGTTTTATGACTTTTTTCCACAATCAACATGTTTTTTTTTTGCTAAATTACAATAACGAGGTTACAATAAATTGTTGTTTTGCTTTAAAACGCTCAGAATCTCTCCGATTTGACAGTTTCTTAGTAACATCTAGAGGACTAACCCAGTTCCATCCATAAAAATGTCAGCCTGTAATTGTACTGTCCAACTGCAGGAAAAATCTCATCAAATCAATTACCTACTGAAAATTAGCGAACATTGATGATCAAGGTTTGCTCATTGACCACTTTGGTTTTTTAAGATGTTTCATTGATACCGTAACCTTGAGTCATCCAAGATTCTAAGGTGAATGTGCCATGGTAGACCGCGAAATTTAATTTTTCTTACGTTTTTTGCAATTTGCAGATCAGTGTCAGGTTGTATCTTGATCCAAATATGATTCGCGACTATAATAGACATGTATTTACAGAATCACAGTCATTAGAATCATTAATATATATCTCTTTAAGTTAGATTTCTACCATAAACACTTTTCCATACGAGATTTGTTCTTAACGGTAGAAATCTAACATAGAAAGATGTATTAATGATTCTAATTATTATATATCTGTAAATACGTACCGGTTATAGTCGCGAATCATATTTGGATCAAGATACAACCTGACACTGACCTGAAAATTGCAAAAAACGTAAGAAAAATTGAATTTCGCGGGCTACAACTACCCATTCATCTTAAAGCGTAATTACAGCATTCATACTGCAGTCTTACTGCTTGATACGTCAAGTAGAATATAGGGCAATTGGAGAGGCCCGATGATTCATCATCATCAGCCTATAGCAGTCCACTACTGGACATAGGCCTCTCCCATTGCACGCCATTCAACTCGATTTTCGGCAAGTTTCATCCAGTTGCTACCAGCCAGCCGTCCTGCGAAGATCGTCGCTCCAACTAGCCTGAAGACGTCCCACCTTACGTTTACCGATTCGCGGTCTCCACTCAAAAACACGTCTACCCTAACGGTCATCGGTTCTACGGCTAATATGGCCGGCCCCTTGCCACTTCAGCTTGCTTATTCTGTGAGTTATGTCAACAACTTTGGTTCTCTGCCGGATTACTTCGTTGCGGATTCGATCCCTCAGAGACTCCAAGCAAGACCTTGAATTTATGGATCAACCGTACCGTGAGTGTCCACGTTTCGGCTCCGTAAGTCATAACTGGCAGGACGCACTGATTGAAGACCTTAGTCTAGCCCGATGATTATAATTCTGTAAATACGTACTTTTTACGCGACGTTACTTTATGTTACGAAAATATGATTCGCAAATCATATTTTAATCATCAATCAACATTACACTGATCTGCAAATTGCAAAAAACGTAAGGAAATTTGAATATCGAGGGCTATCTAGCGCAAACCCCCGTAGACATACGAAACCATAGAAATGTAAAAAACAGACCCAAAAACAAACCTTCTTTCATATATCTATGTACGAAACGCTTTGAAAGCGTTTGCCATTTGGAAAAAAACACTCCAATAGTGCCGACAGAAGTGAAAACAAAACACAAACAGAATACTTTACCATCACTCACTGACATATCGGATATACATTAAAACCGAGTACAGACGCCAGCACATCAACCTACCCGAAACTGTCACATTTTCCCAATCAACTTTGAACCTTATGCTTTAGTGATAAAGTTGAAAATCGATTAAAGAAATTTGACAGATTGTAGTAGGTTGATGTGCTGGCGTCTGTACATCCCGAGGACAGCCGAACACATGCAAAGCGGTGTCGGTTACGGTAACAGTGGCGCGAATTCAATGGTTTTTTCCCATCTCAAAAATGCCCTACGCGCCTAAAGAAGTTTTCACTTCAATAAAAGTAGGTAACTACCTACGGCATGACTACGGCGAACGACACGGTCGTGGCGTATCATGATAACAATAAACTCACTGCACGCGTAATGTCATCTCTTCCCCACATGGCAACGAAACAATGGTAAGTATTTGCTGTTACGTATTCAATTAAATATTAAAAACATTTTAATCTGTCGAGCTCCGTTAATGAGACATAATTGATTTTCTATTGTTTCGTCACTAATAGGCGACGCGCGGTGCTTGACCGGTTACTCCTCACCTACCTACTTGTAACATAACATCACGCTTGTTTTTTTCAAGCAATTCGCCAGTTAAGCCCCATGTAATAGGGGGGCCTACTGCCATCGAAGTAGGTAGTTATTTATCCACTCTGCAATTGACATTTTGTTTTTGTTTTGATTGCTGTTGTTTTGTTGTCATCTACCAGTGTCGCGAGCGCATCACGGATTCACGTTGCTACATATTAGTAATCTGTGGATTCACGGATTAATAATTTGTATTGTCAATGTCAAAATGTGTGTTGTCTTTGGTCCCTGGCCCTGACATCAAGCAAACATTTTATATGCTTGAGTACGAGGCTTTTGACTACGTTGTTGTATGTGTATATTTTACTTCTTTTTTTAACCGACTTTAAAAAAGGAGGTTCTGTATTCGACCCGTATGTATGTATGTTTGTATGTCCGCGATTATCTCAAAAACTACTGAACCGATTTTGATAATTCTTTCATTTGTGTGATCTACATACTTTCAGGAAGGTTTTAGTATATAATACATTAGGTAATTATTCTTATGTACGAAGTTATATGCATAAATGTACTGCATCTCCGGCATTTCTATGCGAATTTTGATGATTCTTCGACTTGTGTCTTCAATTCTTCAATGCACTAGTGTTAATTGAATTTGTGTGGGGTAGGTACAACTAAAAAGTGAAAAATAATAGTTATTTGTTATACAAGAGTGCAAAGTTGCTTTTTAACCGCGTGTTCAATTTTGATGACCGAGCAAGCGAAGGATTCTAAAATTGAATCACGAGCGCAGCGAGTGATTCAAAATTAGAATCCTGAGCGTTAGCGAGGGAATCAAAAGAGCACGAGGTGAAAAATCTTTGCACTCGAGTGCAACACGTAACTTTTCATTCCACCTCAGCGAGGAAATGACTAAATGCAAAAAAAAAACGTTTACAATCACAAGATAGGTACACTTTTATTTCAGTTTAGGTATTAATTACTACATTATGACAGGTAAGTATTACAGAATAATCTTTAAATTATAACAAAATAATACTAAGGTATAATTAAGAAAATTTTAAAGTAACGTTGCTACAGTTATTTAAATTGAGTGTAATATTTTTGTTTGGTACTGTAATATTGGTGTTAGTCACTTGTGTACTGTTTTTCGGTAAACTATCTGTCATACTTAATAGTTGTACCGATTCATCGGATTCACTTGGCGTGAATGTTGGAGAGAGAGGGAGATGGTTAGGTGTTTCATAACGGCTTATTTTTGATGTAGAAGGGCCAGTCCAAAGATCCGATTGAGGCTCTTTCAGTGTAATGGCTCCTACGATGCCTTCACATATTTTAGACTTATTTTGGATGGAATCCTCTATGTATCCCTCTACAACTGCATTGGACTTCCAGCCTCCGTGGCGCTTAAGGGACAGGAGATCAGCTCCGGAATCAGCCAAAAGTGTGGCTGAAGTTCGTCGGAAACAATGACCCGTGTACAACAGGGGTTCTGGAAGTTCAAGAAATGTTGCTATTTCTCGTGGGATACTGCCAATTTTATTAGTACCCATAGGCTGTCTAACACACTTTCCATTGCGATACTGTAGAAAAAATCGATTGATTGGAGTGTTAGGCGGGCGTAAGGCTTGATATTTCTCAACAATCGTTACGTATTCCTTGCGAATGACGAAGTTGCGGTCTCTTTTTGTCTTTGTATTAGGTAAATTAATTAATAGTAAGTCATCTGAATGTTTCTCAATGTTTTTGACATTAAGTTGTGTTAGTTCATTAGTTCGACATGCTCCGTTTATTCCAATAATAAGAACAACCTGTAACGTAAAGAGTATTGTAGTAGATAAATGAATAAAATTGATATGAACGCATAATTATGCCTATCAACATCTACTAAGTATACTATTTAATTGAGATTAATATACTTAAGTAGATACTGAATGTGCAACTGACTTACTTTTGCCGCCAAATATACGGAATCGGGTGCTTCGTTAAGAAACTTTTCAATATCAGATACTGTGAAAACCTTCGATTTTTTTGGGTGATGACCAGATGAGGCTCTTTTTAAAAATGCCACTAATTTAGGATAGGTATCGATATGTTTGTCTTTTTTCATCTTTATTGTTGCTTTTAGCATCGAATACGTACTCCATAGAGTGCTTGCTTTCTTGTTCTCGGATAATTCTATAAAATATGCCAGCAAAACGTTTTCTGAGAAAGTTTTGGCTCCTTTTGCTAGTCGCCACGTGTTGAACATATCGTACTGTTTTAAATACTTCTCGCGTGATTGTTGAGGGAGAAAGCTCATTTGCGCATTATTAACAGTTTCAGTCAATTCTGTTGGCGTCAAGCAAACTTCCTCGTCGCTAGAATCACTCATTTTAGTTTTTTCACTTGTTTTCAAGTTTCTTGTTTTTAATATAAGGTTTAACAATGACGTGAAAAAATGCCGCGTAAAGAACCGCGTACAAAGCAAATTGAAAAAAGAACACCAAGAAGGTTCCGAGTCTGAGTTTTTAACAAATTAAAAAAAAGTTGTATGATATATTCGGCACCATAGAGGTAGCAGTAAATAGGTTTAATGTTTTTTTTAATTCACAAACTTAGTGCACACGATGTTCTAAATTCAATTTACTTTATCCTCTAGAGAATAAAAACGGCTTTTCCACTCAGATATTGAAGATTAAAAATACTCTTTCCGAGATGGTGGGATGAAAAAACTTTTTTACAAAAAAAAACAACCGACTTCAAAAAAAAAACACTACAAAGTGAAAAATAACTTTAATTTCGGAAGTCGGTGTCTTTGGTTCCGCATTTTCGTTTTTTGACACCGACTTCCGAAATTAAAGTTATTTTTCACTTTGTAGTGTTTTTTTTTTTGAAGTCGGTTGTTTTTTTTTTGTAAAAAAGTTTTTTTATTTGTAATGTGCGTTTTGTTTTTGCAGAATAAACAATTTTTCTTTCTTTTTTCTTTTGAACGGGGCACAAATCCAGCCTGGTACTGAAAAATTCCAGATGGCAAATTAAGACTTTACCCAACCCGCGAGTCGAACCCAGGACCTCATATTCCGCAATAGCGCTTGCGACTACTAGACCAACGATGCGGTCTTTTTAATTAATATCTTATTGACGTCGTAGATGCCTTGAGATTTCAAAGGTAAAGCTGAACATCTACATAGAGGCTAGTAGGAAAAAATAGTGGTTTTTCTAAAGTAAGTAAGTACTTATTGATAATAAAAACATGAATAGTAGACGTACCTATTTAAAATTAATTGAGATGTTAGAACAGTTTGTGTACCTACTATTTTAAATATAGAACACACCGCGTCACCGCCGCGGGTCGTCCTGCTTCATAGGTATTTTTTTTTTAATTCACACTGGCTGTTTATACACTCACAAGACCGAAACATTTTTCTTAATTGTGTCAAAAATTTCGATAACTACCTAACCAATTTAGTTCTATTTTTTAAATCCATTCTCGCTCTAGAGAGGGAAGCAATTACTATAAGTCTTTCCCGCCCTAAGGTGGGAAGCCGCATCTTCCACCCGCTATTCGGATCAAACAAAGAGAATTAAAACGGTTGTATAGTCATTGGGATCAAATAAACACTACTTTCCGAGTATGAGAAATGAAAAAGAAATACATACACACGGGTTGAATTACAAAACAGTAATAATAATAATAATAAGATCTTTTCGGAGAAACCGAAGGTTTCGTCTGTGCAATTATGGACGAAGTTATCTTGACGAATAACTACCGCAGACATATTATGAAGGACGGGACGGTTGACGTGTGTCGGGCATGCCACCGTCCGGGTGAGTCTATCAGACATATTATCTCTGGTTGTTCTCGTCTGGCTAACGGCGAGTACTTGCACAGGCATAACCAAGTAGCCAGGATTATTCACCAGCAACTTGCTTTGAAATATAAACTTGTGGATTCTGAGGTACCGTATTACAAGTATGTGCCCGACCCAGTTCTTGAAAATGACCATGCCACGCTGTACTGGGATCGGTCTATCATTACTGACAGGACTATTGTTGCCAATAAGCCTGATATAGTGGTGATAGATCGATTAGCGCGCCGCACAATGATTGTCGATGTTACCATTCCACATGACGGGAACCTCGTGAAAGCTGAGAAAGAGAAACAAATTAAATATCTTGACTTAGCACACGAGGTTGTTGACATGTGGAATGTGAGCTCGGCTATCATTGTGCCGATTGTCGTATCGGCCAATGGGCTTATGGCCCAAAGCCTCGACCAACATCTGTCGAGGCTCTCGTTAGGCGGTTGGATCAAGGGCCTGATTCAGAAGGCAGTACTCCTTGATACGGCTCGTATTGTGAGGAGGTTCCTGTCTCTGGAGCCCTAACCACCGGTAGCTTGGACCCTGCTCCCGACACCGGCGGAATACTATTTTTTATATTTTTAAATGTTTTTTATACGTATTTTTTATATTTTAAGAAATATTTAAAAATGTAAATTAATATGTACATAAATAAATAAACGAAATAATAATAATAATAATTTATTTATTTGTTAACATAGGTGAAAAATACAGGTTTTGTGTTTGATGAACAGAGCGCTATGTTATGCCATGAGGCGTACAAATATGATTTATTTTTTACAAATAACATTTTATTAAAATCATGCATAGCTATGGTATTAAATTAGAAAATTAAATTAGCAATATTACAATTTAATTAAGAGGATATGTCAAATCTAGATGAGGAATTTAAAGAATTAAAAATGTCAAAAATAGTTAATGTCAATTTTAATCATTGTAAAAATGTCAAATTCGTTAAATGTCAAAATTAATCATTTTAAATATCTACTACTACTATTCTGATAAATTGATTCGTCATTTAAATATTCCTCAATAGTATAATAGCATTTATCTATTAAGAACAATTTCATTTTCTTTTTAAATAATGAAAGATTCAATTCTTTTATGGCGTCTGGAATTTTGTTATAAATACGTGGAGCCATACCTAGGACACTTTTTTTTACTAATGCAGTGTTACACTTGTAATTACTCAACGAATTTTTGTATTGACTACGGATTGGAACATTTCGTACCCTAGTAACTTTTTCAAAAAGGTTGGGATTTGTTTTTACGAAGGTACTAATTTCTAATATGTATATCGCTGGTAGCGTGAGTATTTTTAATGCTTTAAAGTAGGGTGCACAGCTATCATCAGTTTTCAGACCACACATGGCTCTAATGCACCGTTTCTGTGCCTTGAATACTAAACCCTTGTCCGGGGAATTACCCCAAAAAATTATTCCGTACCGTAAAAGCGAGGCTACCAAACCATGATAAGCAACAAGTAACGCGTCTTTATTTACCTTTCTAGCCAATGGAAAAAGTGCATCTAGGCAGATTTATTAACTTTTTTACACAGCTGTTCTATATGAGCTTTCCAATTGAGGTGATTGTCAATATGGATACCTAAAAATACACTTGCTTTTACTTCTTCTATTTCGTTACCATTGTAATTGATAAAAGGTTTTGGGGCTTCGATTTTTTGGTGGAAATGCATTACTTTGGTCTTCTTAAGGTTGATTATTAAATTATTCATATTAAGCCAATTAATTATGTCAGTAAGAGTATTATTAATGTCAAATTGATAAGTATTTAAGTCATTACATTTTACTATGGCAGTGCTGTCGTCCGCAAACAAAACCATTTGTTGTTGTGTCACTTTTGGCAAATCATTTATGTAAATGAGAAATAAGGGTGGCCCAAGCACGCTACCTTGGGGCACTCCATATTTTATATTCCTGAAATTTGATACATAAGTTCGTTCCATTTTGGTTTTTGCGCACACTCTAGTGATTTCAGTACATTGCAATCTATTACTTAGATATGATTCTAGTAGTTTTAAAATGTTCCCTCTGATGCCATAGCAATGCAATTTGTCTAGAAGGATTTTGTGATCAACATAATCAAAGGCTTTAGTCATGTCTGTGTAAATAGCGCAGATGGGAGTCTTTTTATCGACAGCATGCATAACATTCTTTAAAAGGTCAAAAATAGCCATATTTATTGTTTTATTTCTCCGAAAACCGTTTTGTTCTTCACACAAAATATTATATTTGTGAAGATATTGGTATAGCGAGTTGTAAATAACTTTTTCAAATACTTTGGAAAGAACTGGAATTTTGGCTATGGGCCGGTAATTTTTTATATGTATTTTTTCTTCCTTTTTGTGAAGCGGTTTTATTATGACTTTTTTTAAGCTTTCGGGATAGACGCCTTCGCTAATACCTATATTAATAATATGTGCTAGAACAGGTGCTATATGCTCTATTACATATTTAATTACTTTTGTAGTTATACCGTCATAACCTACCGTGCTAGTATTTTTAAGCGTCTTTGTGGCTAAAATAATATCGGATTCTAGCACAGGCTGCATAAACATTGATTGCATTGTCAAATTATCTAACCTATTGTTTATTTTAATGTCATTTATTGTATTATTCTCAATGTCATCTATAAAGTAGTCATTGAATGCATTCGCTATGTCGTTTGGATTTGTGTAAGTCGAATTCCCGGTTTTTATTGTCAGTATCTGTTCTTTAGGTAGGTTAATTTTAGATCTATTGACTATCTGCCATGTGGCTTTAGATTTATTTTGCGAGTTGTTTATAAAGTAGTTATTTTGTGCCTTCTGAGTTAATCTAACAATTTTTTTATACTGCGTAGTGATTTTTTTTAAGTCACTTTTAGCTTTTTTTTGTGTGAGTCGTGCGAGTGAGTCGTTTACAGTGTGTAAAATTGTAAACAATGAAATCGATGGCACCTGCGTCAATATTTAAGTTTAATTTATGTTAGGTACTCAGGTTCTTTTCATATTGGACAGTTGCTAACTTATCCATCCATACTAATCTATACATATAATAAAATCGTAGGAGAGTCAAAACGGTGCATTGAATATTTTTTTAAAAGAATACTTGGGGCGTGATCTACAATCGATATCGAAGCCGAAAATATAGTTTTTAGAATTTTTGTCTCTTTGTCTGTATGTATGTCCGGGATAAACTCAAAAAGTACTGCATGGATTTACTTCAAATTTTGCATGAATATTACTAAGAGGTCGGGTCAACATATAGGCTACATATTATCACGCTATCACCTATGGGGGAGGAGCTGTGAATCTTTATTTTTCTTACGCATTCTGTGACAGCGTGTAATCTAACGACGCATATTTAAATGTTGTTTTTCAGTAAGCCATGCTATTATCTAGCTTTACACTATAAAAACTACGCCATTTAAGTGAATTTTAGTAGTATAAAGAAAATTTTGAAGCAGCGCCATCTATGAGATTTCATAAAAATCAAATCAAGTTACATGTTGACACTTTTTGGAAATTAATAATTAAATTTGATCATGTTGGCGAGGTTAGTAGTTAGTTATTCTTAAAATTCATAGATGGCAATGTGCATTTTCTTCATAAAAGTTGTATCGCATAGTTCGTTTTGACAAATTCAAGTTCCAACAAAACCCTTAAAATCTTGAGCAGAGTTGAGGACGACAATTAAAAAAAAATGCGGTGTTAAGTATTACAAAAAAGTTATGTTTCTACTGGAGACGAAGTCGGAGTAACTGATGAACGCGTGCTGAACACCTGTCTCAGTTCACTTCAAGATGTGGTAATTTCTGTCGGCGGCAATCCACTGATCGAATATGGGTTACCAGCTCCCCAATCATCACCGCATCAAGACCGTGTAAATCGGGAGTATAACGCTGAGACAAATTACGATCCGGGCGAAATGACCAATTGACCATGTCGCTTTGTTCTCTTCAGAGCAAAAACAAATTTATGACACCGTCCTTGAAAGCGTTGGGAAAAAACCAGGGTCAAATGTTTTTCTTGGAATGCGTCTGGTGGAACAGGAAAAACCTTTGTTACCACTTGCATACTTGCAGAGGTCAGCAAGCAAGGCAAAATTGCTATTGCTGTAGCGTCGTCGGGAATCGCTGCCACACTGCTTCCGAGTGGCAAGACAGCACATGCCATGTTTAAAATTCCTATCGATTTAGAGAGCGCTGAAACGCCTGTTTGTGGTGTGTCACGTAACAGCGATAAGGGACACGTGCTCAAGAAGGATTGCTCTTTGATCGTATGGGATGAGTGTACGATGGCCAATAGGAAGGCAGTTGAGGCCGTGGACGCAACCCTGCAGGACATCCGCAGGAACGAACATTTGATGCGTCGTATCACAGCTGTTCTGTTCAGTGGTGATTTCCGGCAAACGCTTCCCGTGGTGACACGGGGATCGAGGGCTGACGAGGTGAATGCTTCGTTGAAACTATCTTCGTTGTGGTCACGAGTTCGTACGCTGCGCTTGACCATTAATATGAGAGCTCGGCTCGGCGGCAATGCACGTGCTCAAGAATTCTCCAATGTCCTTCTAAATCTTGGTGAAGGCACTCTACCAGAAGAGAGAGGTGGACAGGTGGTGCTTCCAGAGTCTCTCGGTAGAGTGGTATCCAGCTTAGAAGAACTCATTTGCTGTGTGTACGGGGACATCAGTCGTATACTGCACCTGCAGAATTCTTGGGTGTGTGAGCGGGCCATTTTGACGTCCAAAAATGATCAGGCTGCAACAATTAACGAATGCATTCTCTCGGAAATTGAGGGGAATGAAGTGGTCTACACCTGGATAAACACTGTTGTCGAGCAAGATGACGCCACACATTATCCCGTGGAATTTCTAAACTCCCTGTCAGCAAGTGGACTTCCAGCACATACCATCAAGCTGAAGGTCGGTGTCCCGATTATGCTTCTTCGGAACCTATCTCCTCTGAAGTTGTGTAACGGGACCCACCCTAAAGTCATTTCGCTCTACAGACACACCATTGAGGCGGAAATTCTTACGGGTTGTGGCGTTGGCGAGGCAGTATTTATACCACGCATTGCCCTCATACCTCATATCTTCCCGTTCCAGTTCAAGCGCGTACAGTTCCCCGTGAGTGTTTGCTTCGCGATAACCATCAATAGAGGCAGACACTGAGGGCAGCGGGTGTCGACCTCAGGACGAGTTGCTTCTCACACGGACAACTGTACGTCGCTTGCTCCCGCGTCACCAGTCCTGACTCTCTTTACATTTTGGCTCCTGGCAGCATAACTACCAACGTTGTTTATAGGGAAGTGTTTTAAGGTATGATGCCTTTGTACGTATTTTTACTCTTTTGTGTCCTGGAATGTATTCCTGCATTGTTTTCTCTATTTCCTTCAGTCACATCCCCCACACCACACTGAACTCAGCAGGACTCCCATATAACTCTCTTCCCTTGCTTCGCTTGCAAAAAAAACTTATATTTTAATGCTATTTTAAAAGTTGTTTACTTATAATGCTATAGCGACACTGGCATCTTAGGTATTTTTGGTGCTGTAGAGCCTTCAGGCAGACGACGTCGCGGGCAGCAGCTAGTATTAAGTATAAAAATGCGAAAGTGTGTCTGTCTGTTACCTCTTCACGCTTAGGTAAACCGCTGAACCGATTTAGATGAAATTTGGTATAGGGATTGTTTGAGCCCCGGGAAAGGTCATAAGATAGTTTTTATCCCGATATTCCCACGGGATCGAAACTTACCTATGCGGGTGAAACCGCGGGGCGCTGCTAATTATTATATTATACAGGTTGAAATTTAAAACATGCGACAAATCGAAATGGAAGATTGTACTCATCACTATCAACAACTTTTACTATGGGCACAAACCCGAAATCGCGAAAAAAAAATCAGCTGTTCACTACATTTTGACGAGTTATGCGAACATAAATGTAAGGAATAGCTGATTTTTTTTTTTCGCGATTTCAGGTTTGGTCCCATATTGAAAGTAGTTCATAATGATGAGTACAATCTCCCATTTCGATTTGTCGCATGTTTTCAATTTCACCCTGTATAAGTACTTAATGAATGACCGATGTAAAATTTATTTATTTATTTGCGCTCATGTACATCACACATTTTACAAAATAAGAACCCTGTCAGGGCGCTGCAAAATAATGTTGGTTTGCTGCTGAGTTTGTGGTCATAATAACATAAATTGAGTCAACAAATTACAATTCAAATACAAATAATCTCAGAAATAGTAGTCTAGATGTCGTTAAGATGTCCAATTAACAGTAGGTAATAATCAAAATACTATAAATTACCTACATGAAGGTAGCGCAAAACAAAGCGATAGAAACATTGATTTATTTATTTATTGATTTACGATCTTCAATAAAAGATGTAAACAATACATGACATACCTACCTACCTATAAATAAAGGGCGACACTAGGTGGTATAGATAGCGTCATTCAAGAAGACGAGCCCCACTCTTCTTACTAATCGCTAGTGGTTATCGCTAGTTAATTCCGCTAGTGTTTTAGTTTTTTGATACACACTAATTACCCACTAATAAGTAATTACTGTGTATCGACAAAACTAAAACACAAGCGGAATGTTGCACACTTGTACTGTAAGCGATTAGGGAGAAGAATGGGGCGCTTCGTGCGTGGCGCTATCTGTAATTCTCGTAATTTACACAGTTTTTTATACTAGTTACAATTTTAACAGTGATCTGTCTCAATCTGTCAAAAATACCTCTAATTTCTCTAAATTTTTGACATTGATTATCGCTGAGATGAGACTGTGACTAGATTTTGAATGGGAAACGAGTTTGATTATTACCGGTATTTTACCTACAAACGGGGTGAATAGGGGACGCTGACTTGTAGATACTAATAATTATTCTGTGACGCTGGGGTGAATCGGGACGAATCTTTAAAATGGATTTTAACATTGAAATAATAAGTTTGTTGCCAACAAGGGCACTCAATCGGTAATTATAATACAGTAAACACATTACGGGTTGTATTGCAAGGTCGTAGGTTCGAATCCAGACGAGCGCTTAATTTGTGTAAATTATTTCATCACCACTGCGCTCAAAACGGTGAAGGAAAACATCGTGAGGAAACCCACATGTCCTAGAACCAAAAATTCGAAAATAAATCGATTTCGATTAAATACATGGCTAGCATAGATCTATCACAGAGAAAGTAGAAATGACTCATAAGGAGAAACCAGCCACAAATGTCCGTGTAATGTTACAATCTCTAGTACTAGCTTCTGCCCGCGACTTCGTTCGCGTAAAATTTCTTATCCTTATGACAATCGCCAGAACTTAGCTTCCCATTGTGAAATAATTTTCGGATTCGAGCAATACGCATTAACCAGAATTTAAAGTGTTTCATGTGGTTTATGGCAAAAGGCAAAACGGACTCGGGCAAAACGGACCGGGCGGATAGGGAGAGATTCAAAAAGAAGACCAAAAAAACTACTATAGGGAACACAAGTAAGAAGAGTGATAATACTGATGATTTGATAAATAATAAAAGAGATATAAAAAAAAGAAAACTGACAGTTTATCCGACGGTGAAAACGTGGGAGGTATAGGTGCAGTACCTATCCCTAGATTTTCGTTTATCGGTACATTGGTGATTGTGCTTGCGCTGGCTGTGACGAAAATGATGAAGAGGTAGTAACGTGTTAAGGTTGATTTAGATAGGGTAAGTAACTGACTCCAAACTCGAGACAAGTCAGTGCTGACCCGATATTTACCTAGTGTAAATCGATTTGGAGTCAGTCTTACTGACTCCTAAACCCTCTCTCAGTCCTCACTCAAGTGTTACTCTGTGAACAAATTGTTCTGACAGCATTTTTATGAAAGCCCGTTTTGCCTTCGTGTGTGGTCCGTTTTACGCGTTTATGCTCACTAGTTCCTTCGAGTAGTTCCTTTGAAGGAACTACTGAGAATTTTTGGATCAGTAGTTCCTTTGCAAAAACTGAAGGAACTACTGAGACTAGATAATTCCTTTAGCAGTTCCTTTGAAGGAACTACTGAGAACTTTTTGATCAGTAGTTCCTTTGCAAAAGCTGAAGGAACTACTGAGATTAGATAGTTCCTTTGAAGGAAATAAACATAATGCTGCCCGCTGCTGCCGCATGCAGGACCGTAGGTTCGCTCGATGTTCTAAGCAAGTAAATATAACTCTTTTTAGGGTTCTTTTAAGTAAGTAAATATAACTCTTTTTATTTTTTTTATTGCATATTAAATACATTTTCCAATTTCGCTTCTTTCGAACAGAATATTAAAATTTTTATGTCCCCATCATAATAGTCAAAAAGTTACTTAGTACATCGAGCGAACCTACGGTCATGCATGCGGCAGCAGCGGGCAGCATTATATATGTTTATTTCCTTCAAAGGAAATATCTAGTCTCAGTAGTTCCTTCAGCTTTTGCAAAGGAACTACTGATCCAAAAATTCTCAGTAGTTAGTTCCTTCAAAGGAACTACGCGAAAGAACTACCTACCTAGTGAGCATAAACGGTTTTACGTGTGGGTCAGAATGACGGGTGTATTGTTGCAGAAATGAATATGTTATATATAAAAGGAATGTACCTACCAACAGTGTACTTGAATGTCCCTTTACCTCAATTATGAAGGTAAAACCGGTAAAACGAACCAATTTGAGTTCTTAGAAATCATCTAATAATCTTAATTATCTACGAATATTATAAATCGAATTAATAAGAAACGTAAAGTTTGTTGATAAGCTTAACTCTCGAAACGAATAGGTTTCTTTTTAAATTCGTTCTTGTTAAGTGGTCCGTTCTGCCTACACAACGTCATTTATCTAAATCTTTATAAAATACTTCTTTTACGTATCACATAATCTATCTATGACAAATCATATCAGTACATACCTTGCTTAGTTACAGATTAGCTATCGTTAAAGATAATTACTAATAAATTATACGTTTTAAACTGTGTCTTATGTTGTCCAATATGTTGTTAGTAAGTAATAATAATAATATAATAAGTAGGTAGATCGCTTGGTATCTATGCCCCAGGCGAGGAGGGTATTGCCTGATAACTGGTTGCGATATATCTTGAGGATTTGGGGGCATTAAAAATCGAACGGCTATCAAACATGGTCAGTTATAATTTCTAAACTTTCGGATCCGTTATGACCTCATCAAACCTCACTACACATGGAGAGATATTTAATCGGAACCACCGAGAACTCTCTAGTTTATAATAGTAGTCTATGCCGAGGACGGAGAGGCCCTGGCGGCCCTGCTAGTCTCTAGCCTAGAGAGGGCACTGTCACAATTTTCCTTACAAACCAAACGTGTCAGTTTACTCGCACTAGGACTGACGCGGACGTGTATAAACTGAGGGCTTTACGGCGTTGGTGACTAGGGATTGCAATCTCGAGTGGAGATTGGCAACTCGGCGTGCTAAGCCTGGTGTTGAGATTAGCCATTGGAGATCTCACCCGACAATTAGGCGAGATCTAGTTTTCGACACAGAGATTTCGCCTACTTTTTAACCGACTTCAAAAAAGGAGGTCCTGTATTCGACTCGTATGTATGTATGTCCGCGATTTTCTCGAAAACTAATGAACCGATTATGACAATTCTTTCACTAAAGTGATCTACATACTTTCAGGAAGGTTTTAGTATATACCGTCAAACGGGGTGAATAGGGATGCAGGGGTGAATCAGGACAAAACATTAAAAGGGATTTTAACATAATAATATAGTTTGTGACCAAAAAGAACCCTAATGTGTTTACTGTAATTTAATTAACGATTACGTGCCCTTATTGACAACTTGACAACAAACTATATTATTTCAACGTTAAAATCCATTTTAAAGTTTCGTCCCGATTCACCTCTGCATCCCTATTCACCCCGTTTGTATGTAATACATTAGGTAATTATTCTCTGTACGAAGTTATATGCAAAAATGTACTGCATCTCCGGCATTTCTATGCGAATTTTGATGATTCTTCCAGTCGGTGTCTTCGATACTTCAATGCACTAATGTTAATTGAATTTGTGTGGGGTAGGTACAACTAAAAAGTGAAAAATATAAAAACTTTTTTACAAAAAAACAACCGACTTCAAAAAAAACACTATAAAGTGATAGGTAGGTAAATAACTTTATAGTGTTTTTTTGAAGTCGGTTGTTTTATTGTAAGTTTTTATTTTTTAAATAAAATATTTAAAAAATAAAAACCTTTTTGTAGTCTTGTTTTTAATGATTCAGATTGAGATTGATAGTGTGTTATGCAATTACCCCCTTACTAATAAGCGTTGTATAGCGTCTGTATAGTTACACAACGCTTTGTCTTCTTTCGAAAGTCAAATAACTGACGACTGAAAGAGAGAAATCGGTGTGTAACTATTAATCTGATATAATACCGTTTATTAGTAAGGGTCAATTCATACTAGCGCAGAGTCGAAGCGCATCGAAGCTTTAATCGAAAACTTAACATAGCAAATTCACCCTTATCTCCACAACGTAATGCACATATTTCTTCCGAGATAAAAAAAAGACGCGCGAATTCGTGCGCGTTCGACGGAATTCGCGCGTCTGAACGCGACCAAGGCTGATTGGTGCGAGTGCACTATGTTGTGAAGATAAGGGTGAATTTGCTATGTTAAATTTCAAATCAACGCTTCGATGCGCTTCGACTCTGCGCTAGTATAAATTGACCCTTAGGGAGTTAGGGTGCAGATCCAAGTTAAAATTGGTAACGATGAAATAAAAACCACTTGTATTCAATAAATGATTTTAATAACATAACATCTATATGGAATATAAAGTGCTCATAGTACAGGACACATTGTTAACACGTAAAATAATTTCAACATAATTCTCTATGATTTTAAATCCGCAATTATCTTAGTAATCATAAGATTGTTTCAATAATTAAATACTAAAATAATTAGATAGATATGCAATATATTGCTTTTTATAATTATTTCAAATGAAACGACAGCAGACATCTGTTAATCTTTTGTCATATTGAATATGACAAGGGATTAAATCTTTTGTCATATTAAATACGACAGGGGATTCAAATCAATGGCAATGTTTTTATAGTTTCTTGCGGAATATAAAGTTAAGGTTTCTTATAAAAGCGGTGACCGCACATAACGGCCGCAGTGACAACTGTCATGAAAACGATGACAGCGGCAAATATTTAAATCTTTCGTTTTAACTCCTCTGACACACAATATCGCAGTGACTTAACTTGATTGTCACGGAAACGCTATACGCTACGCTGTGTGAGCTCACTCTTCTCAGTATGGACACTTTTTCGCATAACTAAGTACGGTGAGGGCAAATCTAGCGGTTTAAATCTTTAGGCAGCGGGGTTTGACTTTACGGTGTCAAAAACGCTCTATAAGAAAACACACCAACTTAATTTCATAAATAAAGTTTCAGTGACTTTATTCACCGATAAATTGCGGACGCAATGTGGGCGGTCGCCGCTTTTCCAGGATACCGTAGCTTACATACACCAACGATTACTTTTACGGCATAGCGTTTATAACAAACATGGCGTTCACGCTTAATATCTTTTTAACATTTAAGTACGTAGTATTTATGACACACATTTTTAATGACATTGCGGTTCATAAACTGTCATGTCTCTCATGCATGACAAAGCTTTATTATTTTTATTTATTTTGTTTGTTTCCACACATTTTTCAGGTAAGTGTGTTGTAGATTGCGCTTATGCAATATTTGAACCAGGGAAATTCTCTCCTGGATCGCTTACCTACGCTTTTAGGGCATTTTATTAACAGCAGATAAGCTAACCCTTTTTAATTTCCCATACTTTATTTGAATTAGGGCTGATTTTTCTAATATATTTGATAACTTTATCGGAGGAATAATTTTGAAAGTTTGAGTTATTTCATACAAAAACTGTCAAACGTCAACTTTATTCCTCGAATAAATGTTACCTTGCCATGGAAAAATCAGCCTTTAGGGATAATTTTTCAATCATCTGATAACTTTATTCGAGGAATAATTTTGACAGTTATTTCATACGAAAACTGTCAAACGTCAATTTTATCAATTAATCTGGCGATTAAAAAATCAGCCCTTTATAAACTTGCATCGAGTTTGATGCTGCACTATAAGAATTTTTGTTTTCGCTTTGTCATGATCGTGTTGATTAGAATAATATTATTTGACACGTGTATCTGCTAACGAGACAAGTTTTAAACTGTAAGGCTGCGTACACACTGATAGGTGGCTTGCTTAGCGTCTAGACATTCTAGCGAGTCACCTTGCGAATAGCGAAGTGAACCGAATGCTCTAAATTTTCGCAACTGTCTGCACTGCGCGCTTGGCGCATTCGCTAGTCGTTTAGCGTTATCGAAGGATGTTAAATCACCAGGCTCTAGGCGCTAAGTAAACCACCTGTTAGTGCCTACGTAGCCTTAATATTTCATGCAAATGTGATTCGATTAAGCTAGGAAAGGTTACATTTGCAATCGTGGTTATTCATTAGAATTGTTCATTATTTTGCTACTTTCCTTGCAATAATTTTACATTACACTGACATAATATTCAAATAATCAGGTAAGTATACAATTTAATAAATTGACGAATTAGATACAATAGTATATTTTGAATATATTTGGAATGCATTTATAAACTCGAATAATTTCAACTTGAGCACCTAATAAATATAATTTCACGTATATACAACACAACATACATATATTTCACTATTTATTAATACGTTAAGTACAACAAGGAGTAGTAATTAATAAATATCACACTACTACATTTTAAATAAGGAATACGACAATTTTACATGAAGAAGAAAAAACTGATTAACGTACTGTCGTAAATGCATAACACATAAATAAATAAATAGTAACGATTACATACAAAATACTGATTTATAAAATTTTCTAAATAAGTACTTAGTGCCTGCTTTGCGTAATAACGTACTATTTCAAATACTACGATATTTCTATTATTTAATATCTATTTTAACACAATACCAGCTGTCATCAATACAAAAAATTTCACTACAAATGATTAATACGATCCGTTCATTTCATAATAGTACAGGCTACAACTTCAAATATAATATAAAGTGAAGCAAATGACATTTAGGATGCCTACAAACGACCGACACAGTCTTCATATCGACGGCAAGCGCTAACGATAGGCGGCGACGTTTGGGATGGTCATCGACATTAAATTTCGTTCGTCTGTAAGCTTCCTTATTGGCCAATAATGATTCGGATATACTCTCATGTAATTTTATACAAAATATATGGATGATTTCTAGCCGGCTTGAAATGACGCTTTACTAGTCTAGCAGCCAATTTGAACATATACTGAAAGTGCGTAGTATAACATGACTGAAAGTTTAACACGACAAAGACTAAGGGAAGGTTCATATCTGACGGAACATGCGTCGCGTATTATCGGTCGCGTAACGCCAGAACAGACAAATGTATAGAAAAACACTTGACCGTTCACACTCGACGCACTAACGCATCATCGGTTGAGTGTGAACGGTCAAGTGTTTTTCTATACATTTGTCTGTTCTGGCGTTACGCGACCGATAATACGCGACGCATGTTCCGTCAGATATGAACCTTCCCTAAAAGTCATTTTACTGTTTAAGCCTTATCATGTTTTCCTGGTTTTTTATATAACCGGTAAACTAAAAGTCGTTCGTAATGTTTAGCTGGCTACAGACCTTTCCCAGTTATTTTACCTCTGTTTTGCATCACTGTCCAAATCAAAGTGATCTTTATTCTCATTGTAATAAGGTTGTTGTTGGGTTGCTGACATTGACAAGTCTGAAATCATTGTGATCTTTATTCATCATCATCTGCTTAGCCTTTTCCCAACTATGTTGGGTTCGGCTTCCAGTCTAACCGGATGTAGCTGAATACTAGTATTTTACATGGAGCGACTGCCTATCTGACCACCATGACCCAGTTACTGGGTAATACGATACCCCTTGGTAAGACTGTTTGTCAGATTTTCAGGCTTCTGACTACCCGTAACGAGTGTTAAAGATCTATGAATGTCAGCCGGAACCAACGGCTTAACGTGCTTTCCAAGGCACGGAGAGGTCTCGGAATGTAAAAATGGTCACCCATCCACAGACCAACCGCGGCAAGCGTAGCTTAACCTGATCGATCGACCTGTGCGGCTGTTATCATTTAGCATTGTGATCTTTATTCTCGTCCACAATAGAGTTGCTGTTAGGTTGCTGCTGTCAGAGGTAAACTGTGAACGGTCAGGCCCCTTTACATTTAAACACCATCAACCAGGGTTTAAAGAGTCCAGTAAAGCCATACCAAAATGATTCGGTTGGAAGCGGAACAATCAGGTGTTTATTGTTAATCTAAACTAATATTATGAAGAGAAAATATTGGATTTTTTATACTGAACGGATTTGGATGAAATTTCACACATGGGTAGACCATGACCTGGATTGAGACATAGGATACTTTTTATACCGATATTCCCAAGGGATCGAGACTTATGCAGGTAAAACCACGGGTCGCAGTTAGTATATAATAAACTACACAGTAATACTATCATCAGTATATGTTGAAACTGGCAGTTATAATAACAATTATAGTGTAGCTTCGAAAGCACCTAGCGCAAATGGTAACACTGTTTTATGTCTACATATATTATTATTTAATTATTATTCTCTATTATTATTTATTGAGTCCTCATATTTTTCTGGAAATGTTGCAAAAGTATTTTGAAGTTAGTAATGTAGATTCTTAAGTCTAGCAAACTGCGCTATTATCGACATCTTTTCGATCTACAGATCAGGTGTTTAATACTTTTGTAACTTTTCCAAAATCAACTATAATTTTTCTATACAACAATATTCTAATAAACTTTATTAACTACAATAACATTAAATTAAATACACTTGAGAGCAAATAAATCGAGCCACTTGCTTTTTTTTGCACGTATAATGGTTATTATTTTTGGTATTATGGAACGTATCAAATCGAAACATATATCGCCTAAGAGCTTATTTAATAATCTTTACAATGAGGGTAAATTATTGAATGATAACCTTATTTAGTGATAAATTATTGGCTCTGAAAGAAAAACGGTAATTTTGATAGAAATTTGTAGGGTTAAAACAGTCCAGAAAATCTATCGAAATCAGGGCAAGGGGGGGTAATACAAGATATTAAGAATAAGTTTATACCATAATTTTGTTTTTAATTGTTTTTTTCTGGACTAACAATTTTCTATCAAAATTACCGTTTTTCTTTCAGAGCCAATAATTTATCAATTAATAAGGTTATCATTCAATAATTTACCCTCATTGTAAAGGTTATTAAATAAGCTTTCAATCGATATATGTTTTGAATTGATACGTTCCATAATACCAAAAATAATAACCATTATACGTGAAAAAAGGAAGTGGCTCGATTTATTTGCTCCCAAGTGTATAATGGAATGACACTAAACATTTGTCATTAAAGCTGTTGCAGCATATTTTATTTCAACGCTTCATATGTTTCAGCATTTACAGCGCTTTTTTTGGACAAATCGGCAATAATCCACCACAATTTTACCACATTTAATATATCAACATCGTTATATACATTTAAGGAATCTATACACGACGAACACATAGATTTTTTTATAAACATTGAGTTACATAAGGTTTAATTTCGGCAGTACGAATTTTATTATACAATTTTAAGATGTTCTAGGCAGCTTTTGCAGTATTTCACTGAAAAACTTTGATAACATATTTATTTTTACTTGACTCTTACTAAAGGTTACTTACTGCCTTTTGTAAGAGTCAAGTAAAAAAAAATATGGTTGCCACATATGCCAATCATAACTGCTTTTTTTATAGTTTCAAGATGTTTTTTGTTTTTATTCAATTCTTTTATCAGCTCAAAGCAGTATCGATTATATTTTTACAACAATCACAGTAAATTATGTATTTAACAACGATTATGAACAACATCAAGCTTGTGTAATTAAGTGACATTTAGATTTTTTAATACTAACCATTTCGAAACTATAAGGATATTAAAGTTTTAATTGTGTTCGATCGAACCATGGATGATTGAGAATCAGAATCAAATGTGGTGTCCAACAGTGGTGAACAATTTGAACTAATCAGAATAAATTATAACAAATAGTTAATTAATACATATAAAAAAATGTATAAACCTTAATGTAAAAGAAACTAAAGAACTTCGTTGATTAAAAACTTATTTTTAAATAGGAATGGCTGAGACAGACTTAGTGTATTGTAAGAAACATAACGGTAATTTATGACTTGAAGAAGTTAGTCAAAGGAAAGTTTTTTTAAGGCTAAATATAGCCTTATTTATAGCAACTTAAAAAAGGAAAGTAAACATTAAAATGCCATCTTATAAAAGCTTAATCTGGCTTTAAATAAAAAACTCTCAATTAATTTAAATATTAGAATGACTAAATAATCGTTGTTTATTTTCAATTAAAGGAAGACTTATTTTGGGAAGCTATTACTCATTTGGCAAACACAAGAAAAACTCTTAAACACCGTTCTTAGAGAGCCCTTTCAATATGTATAAATAAAACAAAGACGGGTTAGTTACACCATTTATAGGACCGACTTTTATGGTCTTCGATTTGTTGGATTTGTCTCCGCCCCGAATAGCAGAATAACTATTAAAACATGAGAAAAATTTACGAAAAAAAAAAATAGAGAAGATAATTAATTTTCTCATGCATTCGTTCTTATTGACTCTGAGGCGGTAAGAAGGTCGGCCGGGTCAGCCAGTTTTCATATAAAGTTTGGACAACAAAAGTTCAACATTAACTGCAGTTTTAGGAATGTATATTTTAGATGTCATCATGTTTTGAAAAAAGATAAGAAGGAGAATAATCGAAAACAATCATGTAACTTATATAGGAACTGAAAAGGACTTAAGAAGCTGCTCACGGGTGATTAAAGATTAAAAAATATTTCGTGAGGTGAAGAAAGCGTTTTCTTATCCATATCTCAGCACACAGAAACTAAAAAGTCAATAGAAATTAACTTAAGAGTCCTACTCTATCATGTAATACTTATATTATTTCTGCGCTTGCTAATCTCATTAAGCCGTAATGAACTCTAGTAATTCGTGATTTGGTCTAATTTTGAATACGATATCATTATTTTAATTTTTAGTTTAAACACCGACCGCTATACGACAAATGATTTATAACGTAAACTCGTTGTCGTATTCAGTACGACAAGATGTGAATGATTGAATTTTTAATAGAATAGGCCGATTTTTTCTATTAATTTATTTTTATGTGACGAATAGAAAAAGGATGTAACAATTTATCATAGTGATCGGGTATTCAAACATTTTTTCTTTGATACATAACTATTATGTCACCAGAATATTATAAATTAGACAAATATTAATTTAACTGCGTAACACACTATCTATTTTAAACTTAATAATTTTGAAGGATATTGCTAATCCATTGCTTCATATTTGTCAGCTCAACTACGTAAATAACGCAATGAATGTTGTTGAACTGTCAGAATGAAACCCCTTGCTGCTGATAGTGTGTTAGGCAATAACCCCGCAGATCATAATAGGTTTTTTTATTGTCATTGACAAAAATACTTTAATTGTAGGTGCGGAATTCGCAAAAAATAAATAATCATTGAGATACTAAGTTATTAATAGGAATCAAAGAAAATAATATTTTTAAAGGAATGTAAGTGTACCTCGAGTATAATAATATGATTTAACACCAATTGATAGAATATAATAATGGCACCATATTGAACGATTATTTCGTATGGCAATAAAAATGTAGGAACGAAAAACGTTGAGCTAATTGAAGATATATAAGGCAAGTTATGTTTTATAAAAGTTTATGCCCATTTAGATGCATTTTATTATGCTTAATTGGGTTTAAAAAAACAAAATTCTTAGGAACAGATATTGCGTTCAAATCGTCATCATCATCATTACAGCCGACAGACGTCCAGATTGGACATATGCCTCCCCCAAGCACCTCCACTTCGACCGGTTTTGTGCTTCTTGCATCCAACGAGTTCCTGCGGCCTTCACAAGGTCGTCGTTCCACCTTGTGGGAGGCGTTCCAACGTTGCGTTCAAATGCGCGAGTATTACTATACAGTTTCTGACGTATGATACGCCTAGTTTCCGTTATACAAGGTCAAATTAAATTAGTTAGCGAAACTTTGATGGGTATCGATATCTAAACGAGGTTAAACAAAAAAAAAAAATTATTTGAGCAACTACGCACCTGCTCGTTGACCCCAAAAAATTATAATTATAAATTTATTTTTTGATTGTTATATTTTGACTAAGAAACCGGACATCCGTAGATATATTATGATTAATTAATTCGCCAGAACTATGACACCTGAATGGACACAAACAAATTATACAAAATGTGAAATTCATATAAACTTCTTATTATGATGTTTTTATTCTATTTAACTATTTCTTGCAGCTATTAGACCGTTTTTTTATGTTAAAAAATAATATCAACTATTGTTTTAAACTTATAAACTTATTATTCATATGGTCTTCTCCGGTCTACTCGGTCTTTTCGTGAAAAGAACAAGATTGTTTATGAGTTGAACTTTACAAACTATGCTATTGTTTGAACATTATTTACCTTCTTACTTCTACGGTCTTCTAATATTATGTCTCTTCTTAGTTATGAACAAAACCTATATTAAATAATAAATCATTGTTGACACAAGCTTCTACTGCGGTCTTTTCAAGGTCTACTCGTTTTCCTAGTAGACCATTATCCCAAAGCTTATAAATAAAATAATAACAACAATAGGCTTGTTTTTTAACCTTATTCCGACGGTCTTCTCATTTGGTCTACTCGGTCTTCTTATATCTTGGTGAGTAGACCTTCCAGTTCCAGCACTTCTGGTAGCTCTACGGCTTCCAGACGTATGGATGACGGGTTGAAGGGGAATTGCACCGAGAATATCATCTTTGAGTCCATTAGAAGGTTTTGCTGTAACAAAAAAGTAAAGAAAAGTGTTATTTTTTAAAGTATAATGCCTTTTGTCCCCAAGTTACCCAGTAACTGAGTTGTGGAGGTCAGATAGGCAGTTGCTCCATGTAAAATGCTGTATTACTGCTGTTGCTCCATGAAAAGGCTGGTTAGACTGGAAGCTGAGCCCAACGTTGTTGGAAAAAGGGTAGACAGATTAATATATTGCCTTTTTTCCCCTAAAAGCATATGGAAATGCTTTCAATGTACGCCTGAAAATCGGGTCCCCGTTTAAGATTGGATCCAACATACGTCAGTAACACTTAAGTTACGAAAACCGCCCTTACTAGTACGTAATAAAGACGCTGTGAAAGTCAAACTGTTACCATGGCCGCGCGGTTGAGTTTACCTACAAAATGTTTGTGTATCTTTTTGGAGAAATCTTATATGGCTCTCAAATTGGGAAGTGTGGGTTTAAATTTCGGGGACTGAAACGCGCACCGAAAACGCCTTCTGGCTTGTCAGAAAGCACTTGTTAGTTTTAATTTTGAACACAATTTTTTTTTTGCGGACAATACCAAAACAGAAGGCATGACACGAGAGAGAGCGTGCATTATTGTATAATTAGTCAAAGTATTGTTATCTCACCGGTTCCTTGTCGGGGTTGGTGCCAGCCTTCTCCAGCATCTTCTTCTGTATTTCGTGGATGAACTCGCGAGTTACTTTCACTTCATACTCCTCTGCCGGCGTGTACATGTTTAGGATCTAAAGAGGAAAAAGAAATATGATAACATATTATATATTGTAACATCAAAAATATACGGAAAATGCATGGCTTTCTTTACTTTAGAATTACGTGATTTAATCATCTTTAGCCCAGGTTCGCAAAGGTGCTCTGTTCACTGGATTTTCAAAGCACTGCTTAGGGCCGAGAGTCGAAATTGCAACTTGCAAGTGTATTTTTTTGGGAAATAATAATGGTTTCGAAAAACAAATTAATCTCCAGCGATCTGCGGCCGACTAAAAAAAATGGATCTTCGAATAAAAAAACTAAACTTCCGAATAAAATACTGAACCTCCGACAAAATTACTAAGTTACCGACAACAGAGGTTTTGTCAAGGGCACCCCGAGGTTCGGTTTGGTTAGGTTACTTTAAACCCTTTATATAGAAATATGAGCCCCGCGAAACGGGGCTCCGTCGACATAGGATGCAAGAGCGAGCGAATGAGAATACAAATACCTTTACCTACGTATATATCAAAATGTAATTTAAGCTGGTAGAAAAGAATTATAGCAATAAACAGACATGTTTATTTTTCGAAGATTTCAGTATCTCATTCGGTCGTTTCGTCATTTTTAATCGGACAAAAGTAGTCGGAAAGTTAGTATTTTAGGCAGTAGATTTAATATTTTTAGTAAGGACAATTCTTATTTTTTTGTCGGAGCTTTTATTACTATCCTATTTTTTTGGCGTGCTAGGATTGTTGGATTCTCAACCCTCGGCTCAACACCGAGAGTTGGAAATCCGGTGCACGATAAATCCCGCCACGATATGTTTTCGTACGTGAGCTTAAAGCAAGTAGGAATTTTGGGAAGTAAGATATTAGCGTTTGTTTCCCCCTCCTAACATCATAATTTATACTTAGGTTTATAGGTTTAGCGTTTTATATAGTTTTCAAAACCCGTATTGTTCGATTTTCTACATGCAAACACAGGGCAACTTGAAGAAACCAAAACTTAATCCCCCTTAGCGGTGATTTTTTTTTAATGTTGAGTAATTAATAAAAATAATTATGTAAATTATTTCAACACCACTGCTCTCAAAACGGTGAAGGAAAGTATTGTGAGGAAACCGGCATGTCCTAGAACCAAAAATTCGAAGATATGTGACATCCTCGAACCCGCACTGGGCCCGCGTGGTGGATTATGGCCCACTCCCTCACACCGAGGGGAGGCCTGTGTCCCAGCAGTGAGAACATTATAGGCTGATTATGCTAACAAAATAAACACATGTAACAAGTTTGTTTAGTTGCCTTGTTTAGTTTATGGGTAGATTTTCGTTATTTATCGTCATTTACAGGTGTTATTAATATTATATTATTTATAATACGGCACCGCACCACAACCGCGGCACGTGTCACATCCCAACATATATTGTGTCAAACGAAATAACAAACGAATACCAATATACTATATTTTCAATGTAAGTGAAAAAACCAATGTAAGTGAAAAAAAAATGTGTGCGATGAATGATGAAATGATGATAAATAACGAAAATCTACACTTATATTCTTACCTTGCAAACTTGCATCGCGTTCAGGTTGGCACACATGTCGACGGTGCTCTGCACGTCTTGCATCGACTTGCGCGCTTGCAGTAACTGTACTGCTTGCGTTATCGGCTTTAGAACACCTAGGATTTCTTCCACCTGAAAAAAATATTTGTAAACAAATGATTGCAATAATACAAGACGATATATGAATAATTGGCGTAGATTATTAGTTTCTGCATATTCGGTGATCATTTTCGAAATGTTATTCTAATTCTAAGATTCTGTGAGCTTGGTCGATCGTCTGATAAAACACAGATTACAGTTATTAAAAGAAAGCCCAGTGGCGTCTTGTTGACTTCTAATAATAAAATAAAATATTTGTTTCTTAATTTATTTATTCTGTAACTTAGAATTTTATTTATTTACTAGCAGCGCCCGCGGTTTCACCCGCATAAGTTTCGATCCCGTGAAAATATCGTGATAAAAACTACCCTATGTCCTTTCCCGGGACTCAAACTATCTCTATACCAAATTTTATCTAAATCGGTACAGCGGTTTAAGCGTGAAGAGGTAACAGACAGACAGACACACTTTCGCATTTAATATTAGTATGGATAAGTATGGATTTTCTAACAAAGAGAAATATATGTCTTACTAGCTGCGCCCCGCGGTTTCACCCGCATAAGTTTCGATTCCGTGGGAATATTGGGATAAAAAGTAGCCTATATGTTAATCTAGGGTGTCAGCTACCTCCATACAAAATTTTATCAATATTAGTCCAGCCGTTTGAGCGTGAAGAAGTAACAAACATACACACACTCACAAACTTTCGCCTTTATATTAGTGTGAAATAGTGTGATATTAGTGTGATTACTTATGGTCGGCGCAACACGTTCTCGTCTTTCATTACCCTCTCATCCGCCACTCTATCATTCACTCTCCCTCCTCTTTTATATAATTCCTCACACAATCAATAATATTAGTGTGATAAAAGTGAACAAAAAGGTACTTACGCTCTTCTGTCCATACTCAGCGAGATGCTCCTTGATCCAGGTCTCAAGATGGCTGATGTTGTACCGGATCTGCAGGCCCTTGGCCCAGCAGCACAGGTCCTTGCGCAGGAGAAGCTGGTTCAAGCTGTACGCGCATATGTAGTAGAATAACTGGAAAGAGGAGAAAAATGCTGTTAGGTCACGCCGAGTCATTTGAAGGTTATGGATATTGGTACAAGGGGGCTTGTGGCTAAGTAATAACAGCCGCACGGGTCGATCGATCAGGTTAAGCTACACTTGCCGCGGTTGCTCTGTGGATGGGTGACCATCTTTACGTACCAACCCCTCCGTGCCTCGGAAAGCACGTTAAGCCGTTGGTCCCGGCTGTCATTCGTGGATCTTTGACAGTCGTTACACGTCAGAAGCCCGAAAGTCTGACAACCAGTCTTATTAAGGAGTATCGTAATACCCAGTAACTGGGTTGTGGAGGTCAGATCTGCAGAGCCGTGTGTACACAATTTTGTACTTTAAACTTATGAGAATACAGTGTATTACACAGGGTGAAATTAATTTTTTTTTTCGCCATTTCATGTTTGGTGGTGACTTTTGCGTATTGCTGCTCTGACATGCGACAGATATGGCGCCCAGTTCCACTTTAATCCAGCAGCTGTGCGGCCAGCGTCCGCTATTTGTGTTTTGGAACGTAGTATAGAGTTCTTAATGCGGTCTGTGAGTTTGACACCTAGTATACTTCGTTCCATAGCCCGTTGGCAGACTCCAAGTGCGGACTTTTGACTTTTGAAAGTCACCACTCAGTGGATCCCAAATGGCAGGAAACGACTGCGCGGCAGGCCCAGAAAAAGATGGCGGGATGAGCTAGACTCTTTTTTAAAGGATTGGCCCACAATCGCGGTAGACCGGGAAACGTGGAAAGAGGGAAGGGAGGCCTTTGCCCTGCAGTGGGACACTACAGGCTTATAATAATAATAATAATCATGTTTGGTCCCATACTAAAAGGTGTTCATAATGATGACGACATTACGGCGCTGCACTGGCGCGCGGCGGCGTGATGTGCGTGTACTAGGCGCACAGACACACTTCAGATAATGGATAATGACCCTCGTAGTGCGGTGACACGTTTGTTATGATTTCAATTTAATAAACTATCGAAATAAAAAAATATTAAGCATTTTCAAAGTTACTGCTTTTGAGCTGAAACTTTGTACAGAGATTCTAGACCAGATACACTCTTCAACCCGTTTGTATTGATATACCCTTTCCGTAACACCCTGTATAAGGCCGGTATGACCGCGACCCGGGATCAGTATTGGTTAAGCGAAAACTTCGAAGCGATCCTCAAGTGATCAGTAGTGCGATTGTATTTTATAATTAGTGTGTTTGAGTTGTATTCGTGTTGTTAATTAAAGTGTCTATTTTTTGGTTATTAAATAGGCAGTTTTTACTGTCGCGAACCCCAAGCTCGTAACAATATGTATCAACTCATTATTACCTGTTTAAAGATCATAAGCCTCAGCGGCTGGTCGACGGCGAAGGTGTGCAGATGGTCGTGCGTGGCCGTGAGCTCCAGCTTCAGGCGCTGCGGGCCCGCGCCGGCCGCGGGCGGGCGCGCCGCCGGGCCCGACAGCCCCGAGATCTCCTCGTGCTCCAGGATGGCCGGCACGATGAGGCGCTCCAGTTGCCGCTCTAGCAGGTGGATCAGACCTGTTGAAGTAATTGAATGTTTAATAAAAGATGGGGTGGTATGGGACACACAATCTATAGTACTGCATTGTAAGAAATATTTTTTAATTATAAATCTATACAAATAAATAAAATTATGTAAAAATAACAGTTTTTTTATAAGTAAGTAAGTATATAATTTCATATATGCATTTACACATATGAAAATATATACGGTAAGGACTTATAACAAAACAAACAATTTTCAATTTTTTTTTGTCTGTCTGTTTGTTCCAGGTTATCTCTGAAACGGCTGGATCGATTTTGACTTTCACTGACAGATAGCTGATGTTATTGGAGAAACTTAGGCTATTTTTATTTTAGAAAAAACCCATGAAATTCCGACTTACACGCGAACGAAGTCGTGGGCACAGCTAGTATATATCACACTAATATTATAAAGGCGAAAGTTTGTGGGAGTCTGTGTGTGTTTATATGTTTGTTACTTCTTCGCGCTCAAACGGCTGGACCAATTTTGATAAAATTTGGTATGGAGGTAGCTGACACCCTGGATTAACATATAGGCTACCCGGTATTCCCACGGGATCGACACTTATGCGGGTGAAACCGCGAGGCGCAGCTAGTTTAATATAATACTTAGGTATTTGCAGACCTGTAGGATGTGGTTTCAAACTTTACAAGAACTTTCTTTTTAGATTCTCACGGAAAAAATGCACGGTTCCTGTGATGCAGACCACGGCGACGAAGCCACAGGTAAAAGCCAGCTAACCACGTTTTTTATATCCATCCATACTAATATTATAAATTCGAAAGTAACTCTGTCAGTCTGTCTGTATGTTACCTTTTCACGCCTAAACCGCTGAACCAATTTAGATGAAATTTGGTATAGAGACAGTTTGAGTCCCGGGGAAGGACATAGGATAGTTTTTATCCCGATATTCCCACGGGAACGAGACTTCTGCGGGTGAAACCGCGGGGCGCAGCTAGTCTGTTATATTTTTTTCTTGGACCAACCGAAGTGTTGTTTTTGTAGTTTGGTCTTACCCTGGTATATCCAGACAGCGATGTCGCTGAGCACCTGGCGGTACTCCGACAGGTCGAAGATCCGCAGACACTGCTGGTTCTGACGAGGCGTGTTCGCTGATTGGTAGATTGTGTCGCCGCTGTATTGTCGGAGGTTGTTGAGTAATCTGCGAAAAAAAAAAACAATTTATATCCTATCGTCTGTGAGTGTATCACGGGTTGATATCTTTTTTTTTTTTTTCTATGGATGGGAAATCATCAAATGAGATTAGAGAGTCTGACACTCCTTTCCGCTCCACCCAGAGCGTGAGGGGCACGCTCTGGGTGGAGCGGAAAGGAGTGTCAGACTCGTACCGACTAAAACCCATCCGTGTTCCTTCCTTAGCCCTTTATGTTCCGGGGTAGCGGTAACCCTTTCGGACAATCCCGCACCCCCGGCAGGCTTCGGCCCTGGCAGGCCCCTTTCTTTTTGCTGACATCTCTTTGAGGCGCGCGTGAAACATAACGCACCGTCCGGCACGGGCCTGGTCCTGATCGGACGGTGAGCTAACGGGTTGATATCTGTCAAAAAGCTCGCATCTGTGACTGAGTTGATACCGCGGCCTATGACGTAAATAATTACCGATATTTTATTCTATACTGTATCTACGCTGCTCTAACTTGCACAAAGTATACGGGAAAGAACAAGGATGGCATACCATCACTTGTCATGCCTCTCAAACGACCGAACAACGGTTACTAGACGTTTCTAAACTCGCCTGCGTACACTGATTTCAAGACGAGTTATGAGAAAAATAAGTTTTCTATAGAAATTTAAAATTCCTCATATCTCGTCTTTATATCAGAGTTCTTTCAAAATATACAGGGTGTCCCTGGAAGTATGGATCAAATCGAATAGGGGCGTGGGCAAGGTCATTTCCAAACTTTTTAACCCTGAGAATGTCAGTGAATTTTTTTACGGTTCAAAAGTTATGACCAATTCTTTTTTCATTCACTTCGCTTAGTGCACAAAGAAAATAATCATAAAAAAATACTATCAGGGCTATCTAAAAAAAAAAAAATGATAGCCCTGATAGTTTTCACGAATTCTTTTTTTTTTTTTTGCTAAAACGTTTGGAAATGACCTTGCCCACGTCCCTATTCGATTTGATCCATACCTCCAGGGACACCCTGTATATTTGGGAACCTAGATAATCTGTAATTCAATCGGAATAAATACTCACTACCTTAATAATTTGTTTGATTTAAAAATTATTTTGGTATTACGTTTGTATGAACAACGCATTAGCATGCAAAGTTCGCCGGCCTCTTAAGAGGTCTTCACTTACCTCAGCATATTAGCGAGCCACAGTGCGTTATACTCGACGCTTTCCGCGCGTTTCTTCAGCGTTTTCTTGACGGCAGTCCTGACTGCTTTCATAAGTTGATGCATCTTAGGTTCATCATCCACGTGGTCCATATGTCGCAGCATCATAAAGAGAATGTATGCGGGCAGACCGGGGAGGAGTGTTACTGCGGTTTTAGGCTTTAAGTCTGTGGAGGTAAGATTGAATTTCGATTGGTTTGACACATTTAAAAAATATTACATTTTATTACAAGTCCACGAAATAGTACAATGGTCTTATCGCAAAAAACGAGACAAGCTTATAAGCTTTTAATTGGATGCTCAGAAATGTTTTAAGTTTTAGCGTCGTAAAAGTCGTGGAAAATTTTATAGGAATGGCTTGGCTAAATTCTGGATTTATTTACAGATTTTTTTGTTGCATGTAGGGAAATGTAGGCACCTATATCAAATTATATCAAATTAAGATGAAAATTTGATATTTTTATTAGAGTATTTCGAGACATCGCCAAGCGGTTGGTCGACTCTTCACGTGACCAGAGGGCTGGCCTATTTTTGGGCCAAAGAATCAGCATCGCCATACAACGTGGCAATGCTGCCAGCCTTTTGGGCACGTTTCCTGTTGACAGCGATGCGGACGAATTTTTTGATGCCTTTGATTCATTATTTCCCCTCCCTTTTTATATACTTGTACATATTATTATTTTAAGACCGTTAGCTTTTTAAATTATGTAAATATTTGAATCTTTAATAAAACGTTTGAATCTATACTAATATTATAAAGAGGTAAAATTTGTTTGTAAGTTTGTATGTATGGGGTAATCTCTGGAACTACCAGTCGGATTTGAAAAATTCTTCTTGCATTTGATAGCCCAATTCTTGAGGAAGGCTATAGGCTATTTAACGTCACGCTATGACCCTTGGGAGCCGAGCAAAAGCGCTATGGGGAAACGAAGTGATAGAGCAGGAGACGCGGGCAAGTGATGCAATACGACGAGATGGGTCGAGGGAATAAGAAATTTCACGCGAACGAAGTCGCGGGCAGAAGCTAGTCTTTAATAAAACAATGAAAATCAAAAAAAATATATGAAATTTAAGTTTTGCGTAGATGTGACGCGTGTTTTCTCCCAAATTGTTATTTTGTTTGTGTTTTTTTTATGCGTCATGGTCCCTTGCAATAAGAGGCGAGCCTATTGCCATCAACCGGGCACTAATCCCGACTTCGGGATGTTATTGAGAAATTCCTGATGGAAAAACCCAATAAGAAAGAAAGAAAGAAAATACGTTTATTTGCGGTGAAAATGACGCAAAAAAGAACATAAACACAAAAAATAAAATAAAAAGGTAGGGGGAAACATGCCTCACATCCACGCAAAACGGCTATCGCTCAGCATTATGCTGCGACCCTATGCAAGACAGAGCCCAAGCGCTGGTTTTCAGCGACAGCCGGCGCTGACGGATTGACGTCGTCCGGTGCAGCAAACAATTATTAAAACACAGTGTACTTATAAAGAAAAATAATTGAATTTAAAAGTGATAGAATAATTATATTAAACAGGAAATAGACATAGGTACAGTACATGCTAGGAGAATATCATCCTTAATAAACGTTTTACGCTTTAATAGTGGCAACATTTCGAAGCGTCCTTGTGAATAACACTGCCTGACCTGGAAATCAAATACCAGGACCTCATGCTCAACAGTAGCGCCACTAGACCACTCGTTTATTTCACCATGATAACTTACCGGAGATAAGTTTCTTAATAATGAGTCCTTCGTCCTGTATCTTGTACTCGAACATGCCGAGGTACTCGCGCTCCTTCTTGCGCGTCACCGCCGCCATTTCTAGCGTCATTGACGCGTTCGGCGGAGCTGTTGAGTCTGTGGAGAAAAGCACAGATAAACAATTATTATATTCATCAAAACCTCATCATCATCTGCCTAGCCTTTTCCCAACTATATTGGGGTCGGCTTCCAGTCTAACCGGATGCAGCTGAATACCAGTCTTTATATAGATCGACTGCCTATTTGACCTCCACAACCCAGTTACTGGGTAATACGATACGTCTTGTTAAGACTGGTTGTCAGACCGGTTGTTCATCAAAACCTATTGATGTAAAAAAGTCAAGGTTCCTTTAAAATTTGGTATTTAAAAGTGTTAAGATTATCAAAAAAAAAACCCATTAACTGAAACTTGCTAAAAGTTCAGATGATTAATTCGTGAAATCCGCATCAAAATTCATGTAGCTACTTTAAGTCTTCGTCCGAATTCACACACAGATACAGGAACCCAGAATTATATACTAGGTACTAGCTGCGCCCCGCGGTTTCACCCGCATAAGTCTCGATCCCGTAGGAATATCGGGATAAAAAGTATCCTATGTCCTTTCCCGGGACTCAAACTATCTCTATACCAAATTTAAAAATCCTAAATCGGTTCAGCGGTTTAGGCGTGAAAAGGTAACATACAGACAGACAGACAAAGTTACTTCCGAATTTATATTAGTATGGATTTGGAAATAGAGAAGTTGTATTACCATTGTTGTCGAGTATGTCGTTGACGTCTTCGATGCCGCATTCCTTCAGCTTGTTGACCAGCAGTCGTATTTGATTCTTGTACCGACGACAGCTCTCCGATAGTTTGTCCACTCGTTCCTGTAGAAATATGAATCGATATTTATTTATTACCATCAGCGCCCCGTAGTTTCACCCGCATAAAGCAGTTGTCTTACCGCCGGCGATGAACGAGCCTAGCAAGGTTATGGAGGTCAGATAGACAGTCGGTCCATGTAAAGTCCAGTACTTGACGCGGTTGGTCCGTGGATGGCTGACCAACTTTACATGCCAAGACCCCTACGTGCTTCGGAAAGCACGTTAACCCGTTGGTCCCAGCTGTCATTTGTGCATCTTTGACAGTCGTTACGGGGTAGTCAGTAGAACTAGCAACTGAGAACGAGTTGGCGAGCAGCGAGTATGAAGTTCCGATAGTTTTGTCGCTGGGCTATCAGCGAGTGTCCGAGTGAGACGATTGATTACTCTCACCACTCGCTAATGACCGCTGGTTGGTCTCCACGTGAGCTCTGACCGCCTAGCGAGCATCGCTGGGCGAGTATTTTACCTTTGATAGCTCTTGTCGCTCAGCGACAAACCAGTGAAGCGAGTCCTCGCCTGAAGTGAGAACAATCAGCGATCAACTATTAATATATGCATCTGTTTTGTTTACACGGAATGTATACCTATCTATTGTACGTTTCCTGAGCGAGAAAATACCCGATAGTTAGTCGCTTCCTCACCAGCAGTGGGACAACTGCCTAAAAATTAGTTCTAATCCAGCGAGGCAATTGCATAACACTTTATCAATCGGAATCGGTTTCATTTTGACAGTTCAACAACATTCATTGCGTTATTTACGTGTTGAGCAGACAAATTTTTCGAACTTGAGAAGCAATGGATTAGCAATTTGCTTCAAAATGATTCAGATTCCGATGGATAGTGTGTTACGCAATTAGGGCGCAGGTCATGGTGTACCCATTTGCCAAATTTCAGCCAAATTCGTTCAGCCGTTTTAGCGTGAAAGCGGAAATTCTACACTACGGAGTCTAAAATCATGTGCTGAATTGATGGTTCCAGTTTGCGAGTCGATGTTCCCGCCACCCTTCATTTTTTACCCGACTACGGCGAAGCAAAAAGGAGGGTTATGATTTTGGCCGGTATGTATGTTCATCTGTTTCCTTATAACTTCTAAGCTCCTTGTAATAATTAGATAAATGAGGTATCGTTGGAAGCGTCTTGATCGTCCGCTGGTTATAGGCTATGTGACGTCACATTAAATTGAATATGGCGCCCTCTAGCGGACATAGTCATGATCTAAAAAAAAATTTTTTTTTTATCATGCCGTGTGGGGTACCAAATGAAAGGGCTTAACCAGCACATTTCAAAAATCTAAATATTAATGAAATAAACCCAAAAATAATTAAATAAAAATAAGTTTAAAAACTAAAACCCGACTACTGAAAAGGATGAAACAAGAAAGTACCTTCCCGTGGTCGCATGCCGCTGCATTAAGATACATATAAGCTATGGTAGCATGCGACTACGGGAAGGTACTTTCTTGTTACATCCTTTTCAGTAGTCGGGTTTTAGTTTTTAAACTTATTTTATTTATTTACCTGTAACGCCAAGCTCTCAGCCGCCAACCTGATGATCTCATTCTGCGCAAACTCTTGAGTCTTGTTCTTGGGTTCAGCGCTCAAGTCTGAGCTGAGTAACCTACAACAACAAACTATGTTTAAGTATTCAATATAGTAAGAAATCATTTAAAATTAATATTATTGTAATTAAACTATTAATAAAAGGTCAAATTAAATTGTCTGGTAAAACTTCACAGAAATGATGAGGGTTACAATTTCTTTTTCATTTCTCATACTCGGAAAGTAGTGTTTGTTTGATCCAAATAGCGGGTGGAAGACGCTGCTTCCCACCACAGGGCGGGAAAGACTCATAGTAATTACTTCCCTCTTTAGGGTGGGAATGAATTTTAAAAATAGAACTGTAGTCAGCTACGAAATTTTTTACATAAATTAAGAAAACAGCTGCAGTCTTGTGAGTGTATAAACAAACAGTCAGTGTGAATTTAAAAAAAAAACCCTATTAAGCGGGACATCCCGCGGCGATGACGCGGTGTGTTCCATATTTAAAATAAAAGAAGACAATAGTATTATTTGGCGGGATACTAACCCTGTAAGCTGTACCGAAATTCAAAAACTTTGCATGTTATTGTTATCAATAAATATTTTAGAAAAACTACTACTTTTTACTTTCCTTATATTCGAAATGAAAAGTAGAGTGTTTAACACGGGTGAAAGTCATCAATTCCTACTCGGGCTATAGCCGCCCTCGCTGCGCTCGGGCGTCTAAATGCCTCGTATAGGAATTGATTCCTTTCGACCCTTGCATAACAATCTACTATTTTTGATACCCAATACATCTGTGAAGTTCCGCCAGTAGTTTGACTTTGTAGATTTTGGAAGTCAAGAATGATGAAGAAAATTGCCCGTTTCAAGGTGTAGTTTTCTATGGAGAAGAGTGACTACTATTTTAAAAATAATATGTTAGTAGGTTCTGAATTTATAGAATTGTGTTGTTAGGTCTACACTACAAAATTGTAATCACCGTTTTCCTCTTAACACTTTGACAGCCAAGCATTTATTTATTTCCTATATTTTTAGTATTAATTAGTACGTGATCCGCTGTCAAAGTGTTAAGGGGTCATTGTACTCATCATTATGAACAACTCTTACTATAGGACCAAACGTGAAATCGCGAAAAAAAAATCAGCTGTTCCCTAGATTTTGACAAGTTATGCGAACATAAATGTAGGGAACAGCTGATTTTTTTTTTCACGATTTCAGGTTTGTTCCCATAGTAAAAGTTGTTCATAATTATGAGTACAATGACCCCTTAAGAGGAAAACGGTGATTAAAATGTCACCCTGTATAATTTTGTAAAATAAAGCAATAACTAATGGCACCCTTTCAAGAAAAGTTAGAAAAGACAATAAAATTTTTATAGTTGCTTATCTTTTCAAAATATTATCTTATACTTCCTATTCTGTTTACAGTCGAAGGATCTTCTTTCCTTGTCACACCTCCAATCTCTATGATTTTTCTCATATACAACGTGGACACAACAATACGAAAATAAATGAAAGCACTGGCAACACTAATGCATAAGAGTATTTTGTGAACTATCAAATAAATCCAAGCTTCGAAATTAAAAGTGACATTTTCAACAAAAAAAAAAAGTGGCACTCCAGGAGTGCCGACAGAAGTGAAAACTTGAACAATTACGTGTGTATTTTTTTAATCTTCATATAAACAAAACACAAACAGAATACTTTGATATCACTCACTGACATATAAGAAATACATTAAAACCCAGTACATCCCGAGGACAGCCGAATACATCCGAATGTAGCGCCATGTCGGTAACAGTGTCAAAGAAGTTTTCAGTTCAAAACCTAAATACTAGCGATGGGCCGACTATTGGTTTTGCCAATCTTTGAGTAGCTATAGTGACTAAACTGTTGGATATATTTGGTTGAATTTTCGTATGCAGACTGGGAACGTCATTAAATATACAGGGTGAAATTGAATTCATTGGCATCCTTTTAAGGGGTTATTGTAATTACCATTATGAACAACTTTTACTATGGGACCAAACCTGAAATCGCGAAAAAAAATCAGCTCTTCCCTACATTTTGACGAGTTATGTGAACGTAAATGCAAGGAACTCCAGATTTTTTTCGCGATTTTAGGTTTAGTCCCATAGTAAATGTTGTTCATAATGATGAGTACAATGACCCCTTAAAAGGATGCCCATTAATTTAATTTCACCCTGTAGACAACGTCGCAATTTAATTTATTTTCGTATTGTCGTCTCCGCCTTTCATATTTAGTCACATTTAATAATAATAAGTAGTCTGAAAGAGATGGTCTTGTGTTATAAGACCACCCTCTATACGTTCATCAACGAGTCGAATAAAGCCAGGGATACACTAGGGGACAAATGTCCCACGACATGTGTCGGCGACATGTCAAGCGTAGCCGGGCGATTTCGCTTGACATATCTGGCGACATCACGCGACTTATGTCCTTAAGACTTATGTATGTCGAGCAAAGTCCGGCAACGTCGCACCACTTCACCCGACGTCGCTGGCGACACGTGTCGCAGGACATTTGTCCCCTAGTGTATCCCTGGCTTGACTCTTTGCGACGACGTCGCGCGACACGTGTCGCGGGACATTTGTCACATAGTAAATTTGTAGTTGCCTGAATACGTACCTCTTATGACAACCTTAACAAACATACTAATACCCTGCACCCTAACTGAATGATTTTGAAGGATATTATTGCTAATCCATTGTTTTATATGTTCGAAAATATATCTGCTCAACAACGTAAACAACGCAATGAATGTTGTTGAACTGTCAAAATATAAGCCATTGCTATTGTTAGTACTCGTATGTTACGCAATTACCCCGCTTATTTCCGTAATAATGACGATGTCTCTAATCCGCAAACCTCAAGTAATAGATGTTGTTATTGTTTAACGGAAAAAAACAACATTTAATTTAATTCCTGAGTTGTTATAAGCTTTAGGCTGGCAGACACAGAGTATTAGTGTATTATTATACAGGGTGAAATTGAATTCATGAGCATACTTTTAAGGGGTCATTGTACTCATCATTATGAACAACTTTTACTATGGGAGCAAACATGAAATCGCGAAAAAAAAATCAGCTGTTCCCTACATTTTGACGAGTTATGTGAACATAAATGCGAAGAACAGCTGATTTTTTTTCGCGATTTTTGGTTTAGTCCCATAGTAAAATTTGTTCATAATGATGAGTAGAATGACCCCTTAAAAGGATGCCTGTGAATTTAATTTCACCTTGTATACAAGGTGTTACGTATACGAGAAACATTTTATTTTTCATGTTGGTTTCATAGTAAAAGTTGATAATTTTCATAAGTACTACGGGGCCATTCAAGTATTACGTAAGCTCTACAGGGGGGCGTGGGTCTTTGCTTTGCTTATTTTTGATGACATGAGGATGGGGGGTCTGGATGGTGATTACGTCACAGTATTTTCTTTTTCGGATTTTCTACAAAATTTAGTCGATTTTGGTTTGAACACATATGGCAACCCTACTTGTCTATGCTTGAAAACGAAACGCATATAATTGCTGCTCATGAATCAATAAATAAAGAATCCAGAACACATTCAAAAATGCATGTACCAATGTCTACGTAAGCACTTGGGGGAGCTTTGCTTACTTTTGCTGAATAGGTGGAGGGGGGGGGGTTAATAATTGCAAAAATCTGCTTACGTAATACTTGAACGGCCCCTACACTCCCATAAAGTATGTCCCTCCATTAACCAAACACCCTGTATGAATGAGGATGATAAAACAATCTGGATGAGAATGAATGAAGTGCAAATGACAACTTAAGGATAAAAATTCATTTATTTGAATAACATAAAAATCAAAAATATGCTCTTTAAACTTAAACATAATCATGAAAGGTCAAATTAACAACTTATAAACTAAAAACATATAATTTTTAATACTGTCAGTGTCAAATGTACGATAACTTGTGTGCAAGTACATGTTATGTATTTCGTCGAGTCGTTATAACAATGTCTTCGGAATTCCACCTGGATATTCGTATAATCTTCCCCGCTGAAATGTAGATGTGTTATAACTAAACTTCTATTCAGAACCTTAGATAGTTCTTAAGTTTTGGAAAAAAAAACTTAAATGTCAAACACGACAAAGTTCAAATTCCATTGCAACCAAAATGTAGGTCAAAATTGTCACTCAAAAATCAACTTAAACAAAATGACGCTAAAGTTTCAGGTCGAGAAAGTGGCAAAGAAAGTAAATTATTTAAGATTCAGAATTCAAGCATGGTTAATAGATTTTGCTGATTAAACTAAGGGTCAGCCGATGTATATGTCGCAGCCAACTTTTTAAATTAGCCGTTTAGTTAAGCGCCTAGCCTTTTGACTAAACGGCGGCCGTTCAACTAACGGCCTGAATCATATTCAATTATAGTTTAGGTTGGAAGTCTGTAACCAATCACGCGCCAGCTGAATTGGTCGCAGTAACTAAGCCAGGGCACCCCGACCAAATGATTTAAGTTAGGTTAGAACTGTGATCAACCGCGTGCGAGCGGAGAGAGCGAAGCGAGGTGAGCACTACTTCCAAAGGCCAGGCGGTTAACTAAACGGCTAATTTAACCAGTCGGCTGCGATACATAGTTAGGAATAAAACTAAAATGACGGTGTGTGTGATTGAAGATGAGGACATGAGATTTTAACTACCTAGTGGCTTTGGGTTCTGTTATGCACCGACTGACTATTAGTTATTTATGCAACTGTTGTATAATAAGGGGTATTAAAATACGAATGTGTATTTGATAATAATATCACACGAGTGTTTTAATACCTAATTATGTACAGTTGCATACAAGACTTTACCTACACCCATGATATGAATCCTCTATAAAAGGTTCTGAAACAGTTTTTTGCAATACTAATATCGAACAAAAATGGCGGCCGGCGGGACACGACGTGAATTCGAATAACCATAATATTATAATAATTACGGCGCTGTGGTAGTGAAACGCTCGTGCATGACAATGTTCTTTTTTTGAAAAGGAGTTGCATAATGTACAACATTATAACACTCGTTTGGATGATAAGTATGGTTACTATGACACTGGTTGTTTTAATGTTGGCAATAAGCTAACTATTTCAGAAACTATTATAGAAGATTTATAGCATGGGTGTAGATAAAAGATTTAATACATCGTTTAGAAGCATAACTGGGTGTTTTAAAAGCCCCTAAGCCTAAGCCATGGCTACAAGCGCAGTCTTGTCACACTATTCTGTAAAAATCTCACCGTAAAAACCTATACTCCATTTACTATAGCATTAGACAGAAGTTAAAAAAGGCTCTTTTAGGGGCACACTTTGTAATAAAAGTACAACAAACATTATTACAGTCAAGATTGATGTGGAGTTAAATATAATCAATTTAAATAACAACAGTCACACTTAATTGTACAAAGCTTTCATTTAATATTATTTAGTTTTTACATAAAATATTGTCGTGTCAATGTTTAAAATCTAAAAGAAGCAGGGGCGGACAGTACCGGGAACGTTTTTCATGTCACTATAACTCTACCAAATCTAAAATGTTACCTATTCCCTTCATAAGTTGTGGCAGCACGTGTTTTTTTTATTTTGTCGGTTTATATAAAGTTGTTTTTAATAAACTGATTGTTACTAAAAATTGTTTCATTTCATGTACCTATCCAAGCATCGTGACGAGTAGATAGATAGAGAATGCTTTATTGTATGCCATACATTTTTTCGTAAAAAAAAAAGCACATACATTATTTATTAAAATTGTTTGAATTTAACTTGAAAATAAAAGGTTTCGTACTCCTGCTTCCGCGAGCCTCTTTTTTGTAATCTATAATCTATAATCTATAATAATATTATAAAGAGGTAAAATTTGTAAGTTTGTATGTTTGTAAGTTTGTATGTAGGGAGTAATCTCTGGAACTACCAGTCGGAGTTGAAAAATTCTTCTTGCATTTGATAGCCCAATTCTTGAGGACGGCTATAGGCTATGTAACATCACGCTATGACCCTTAGGAGCCGAGCAAAACGAAAAAAAGTCAAAAAGAACGTTAAGTGATAGCGCGGGCGGGTGATGCGATACGACGGGGTGGCTCGGGGGAAACAAGAAGTTTCAAGCGAACGAAGTCGCGGGCTGAAGCTAGTGTTATAATAAATGGAGTGTAGGTCTGCTTGAATTGAGTTGTCAATAGTGTTATGAGGAACAGGGTGTAAAGTTCTCTCAGCCTCTATAGAAAAGAAAGGATCCTCCGACCAGACTACGGGTTTTGTGTCTGGGTGGCTTCTGCCCGACGATTGTTTTTAAAGTGAAAATTTCTTTCGGCTCTTTGGGCATTTTTTGAGATGGGAAAAACTTTTGAACTCGCGCCACTGTTACCGTAACCGACACCGCTTCGGATGTGTTCGGTTGTTCTCGGGATGTACTCGATTTTAATGTAAGTATATGCTATATATCAGTGAGTGATGGCGAAGTATTATGTTTGTGTTTTGTTTTCACTTCTGTCGGCACTCCCGGAGTGTCACTGTTTTTTTTTTAATGGTATCTCGCAGGTCAACCGAGGAGGTCGTCGGTTGCCTAACCGGTCTTGCCTGTGGGTGCCTCTGGTCTCTAACTAAGGCCTAAAACCTTAAAAACTAAGCAACTACACGCTTAGGGGACCCCCTGTGGGGTACGGACCTAGGCTTAGGGCGTCGCTGGGGGAGGGCAGCAAGGGACAGGCTGGATCGGATTACACCCGACGATTGATGACGGGACGTTGTATACAGGGTCCCATTAAAATAGATGGACAAATTTTAACACAGCGCTCAGTACGTCTAACCAAAGATATCCAAGCAAAAAAAAACACTGATTAAAGTGATTTTATTTTGATCTAAAATAATAAACTGCCGGCACATTAGTGTATTTTCTTTAGCTGATTATTTTTCTTGTAAGTATCTAATGCGTTTTTCTTATATATTTTTTTTACCATCGTCCTTATTTTGGTGGTCTGACTGAATGATTTCTAAAAGTTTGTCCATCTATTTTAATGGGACCTTATATATGCTAATTGTGCGGTAAACTCTGCTTGCGCGATGCAGGATTTTGCGTGACGTCAGTATGATGCGTAGTTCAACATGTAGCGATGTAGATGACGCCACTGTGCATCAAATGGAATGACAGTTCACTTCAAGCTCTATACACCTAAGTTTTCGCGACGAGATTTTTACAGAATATTATACCGGTTGAGTTAAGATAATGTCCGGTTTTGACTGGTTCAAAAGTATCATACGTCCCGAATTGAGCTGCGTTTGAGTCCAAAATTATTCGTAAATTATTAAGTAACCATAGCAATAATAAGAAATATTCTGGACATGGCTCGCATTATTAGGGAGGTTCCTCTCTCTGGAGCCCTGACCGCCAAGTAGCTTAGACCCTGTTCCCGATACCGGTGGGCTACTATTTTTTATAATCTAATATATAAAAATATAACATGTATGTAACGTCTGGCCACATGAGTAGACAAACGGAACAGAGACAAAGCTTCTTAAGAACGTGCAAAATTGTTACCTATTTTGGTAGGGTTGTCACAATAGGTTAAGAGAAATTAAACAAAATATTTGTTAAATAGTTTTATTATTCAGTATGATAGAATACTTTACAAATTACTTACTCTAATAATTTTCTTTTTGTAATTTTTGTTTTTAATCATTTATTGTTTCTTTTAATGGTGTGGTAAATGCTTTGAACTAAAACGAAAATAAAATGGCAATGTGAACCGAACACTATTATGCAAAAGACATAGGTAGGTATATTTTAAAGATTATATACCTATTTTTAAAATATTTATTTAATTTCAAGACAGACCGACTAGTAGCGAGAAATAAGTACGATGTAGATATTAATAATAAGTTTCCATTAAAAATGCTTTTTAAACTCTTATTCAAACTTTCATGATCATGCTACTATGGCTGTTGAGGAGTTCCCTCGTGAGAAGACTATCCTGTCTGCAGCGGCAGTTTATGGTGAAGATCATGATTAGCAAGCAAAATTAAATTTAAGTAAAAAGTTTCAAGTCCATGCTACTAACCGTTAAAGAGTTCCCTCGTAAGGAGACAATGCTGGCTGCAGCAGCAGTTCATGATAAATATCGTATTGAATTATCAAAATTAAACTATCATGCAAAATTTCGTGATCGTGCTACTAACTGTTGAAGAGTTCCCTAGTGAGGAGACAATCCTGGGTGCAGCGTCAGGTTATATGTTATTATTGTATTATCACCGAGTTACGTAGGTATACAAAACAGCTCAATCAGACATCGGGAAGTGGTTCAAATCTTACTTGCAATATTTAAACTTTACACATATACCTACAACATACCAACCCACCCATATACCTACAAATGTTTAGTAAAAACTTGTAATAATAATAAAAAGGTAAAAGCACCGTGTCCGTGTACAACCCTCTTCTTATCAAAAAAGGATCATACTAAAGGTACTTACTTGAAAAAGTAGTAACCAAATATTTTACTTCAATATTGTACTCCTTGGGATGGTTAAAGTATGATATATAAGGTCCTTACATATGAAATTGGCGTTTTTCGTACTGGCCACTTTAATCACGAATTTCTCCTCTTTGGTAAGGAATTCCAAATTCAAATTTGTACAGCTATTTACTCATGTATTTGTGCTTCGATGACCGTCATTCATTTGTTTTTTTTCTTCTGTTTTTTTCTGTTTGCGTCACTCATTTTACAAAATGGAAAATTTAAAATATCGCATTATTTACGAGTACGAGTTCCGCCGTGGCACTAGTGCTGCGGAAACGACTCGAAGGGTGAATGATGTGTATGGCGGTCATGTTGCAAAAGAAAACACAGTTCGTTTTTGGTTCCAACGTTTTCGTTCTGGAAATTTCGACCTGCAAAACAAGCCCCGTGGACGGCCTGAGACCCAAGTTGATAATGGAGAATTGAAGGCTATTGTGGAAGCGGACCCATCGCAAACCACGTCCGAGTTAGCTGCAGGCTTCGATGTTAGTGATAAAACTGTTTTAATTCACTTGAAGCAAATTGGGAAGATTAAAAAGCTTGAAAGGTGACAACGCCAGACCACACACTGCGCAACAGACGGCTACCAAATTAGAAGAGCTTGAATTGGAATGTCTTAGACATCCTCCGTACTCCCCGGACCTTGCTCCAACAGATTACCATTTTTTTCGCAATTTGGATAACTTTTTGCAAGGGAAAAAATTCAACTCCGATGGGGCAGTCCAAATCGCCTTCAAAGATTTTATTGATTCCCGTCCGACTGGTTTTTTTAGTAAAGGGATCAATGAACTACCTATAAGATGGCAAAAGTGCATTGAAAACAATGGTTCATACTTTGATTAATTAAATATATTATATTAAAAAATATTCGACTTTTTGTTCCTTCCATACAAAACGCCAATTTCATATGTAAGGACCTAATATCTTTATTTTTTCTAGTATTATTCATACACACAGTACAATAAACAACTATTATTAACAATAATATACCACGTTTTTACATTAAAATATTCAAACTTGCAACTAACAAAACAAACAACGTGCGTCGCACTGACCCTGAGATTGTCAACTAGCTGTGCCAGCGTAAACCGGTTTTTTCCAGTCTCGCCGCGTACGTGACAAGCGGCCAGTGGTCACGCACACATGCCCCGCGTGCTTGTAGTAGTGCAACCGATTCGCGCGGTTGTTTGAAGCTTTGTATCTGTTCCGTTTGTCTAATCATGTGGTCTGGCCGCGCTTTTGCCAAAGATGTAAACAATCATTTATTTTATGTTTGTTTTCGTCTAAATCTCCGAGCTAACTAGACGGAACAAACATTATTTAAAATAAATGTTCTTGTGAATATATCGATTTTAGCGGCAGACTTTACATAAATAATTAAATAAATAAAATAGTAAGAAGTTTCAATGACATAGTTTAGGTCTCTGCACGTCAAAATCAATGCATTTATCTTAGACATAACCAACCAATATCTTAAAGTTAACAACGTACAGTGGCCAGCACATCAAGCTACCCCACTCTGTCAAAATTTCCCAATTGAATATGAACCTTATTACTTTGTAGTAAAGTTGAAAATCTATCAAAGAAATTTGACAGATTTGGGGTAGCTTGATTTGCTGGCGTCTGTACATCCATATGTTAAAAAAAATATTATTTACAGAAACAAATAAATAAGATTGTACTCACTTTTGATATTTCTCATTCTCTTCTCGTAGCTTCTCGATCTCCGATTTTGATTTCGATATGTGTTCTGAATAGAATTTCTTCTCTGCTATCAATTCTTCTTGTAGTTGCCTGTTGTGAGAAAGAAGATTATTATTAGCCTGTCTCCATAGCTGTTGGTACAATTTTGCACTTTATTGCGTTTGTCATCCTAACTATAATCAGTAATCACCAGTGATCGGAATAGGTAGAGCTATTTAGGTTCATTGACCGCAAACATTGATGTTAATATGGATATTCCACGGGATTCCGACTGATACTACGGGATTTTTGTCATATAAATTCGCTTCACTAACATCAACAGATGTTGAACGCTCGTTTTCCACATATAAATGGGTGTTAGATGTAAAAAGAAATAGATTAAAATTAGATAATTTAGAAAAAATGATGGTGATTTATTTTAACTCTGGTCATACTCAGTCTTCTAGTGAAGCTGAAGACGAACCAGATCAATGACTTTTTTTGATTAAATAAGTGAATTATTGTTGAAGCGTATTGATTATTTTAATTAAGATTTTATTGTAAATACAAATTGTTCTATTTGATAAAAAAAACTCTAAATTTAAAAATAATTTTGACACAACAAAAATCAAATTTGACAATCGCGACTCATCGAAACGTGCTGCTTATTTTCCCTACCCCGTGAGTTGCTTTTTAGAGCCGCAGCCGCGGAGGGGGCAGCCTTGACGTGTTTTTTAAGGAATTTTTCACTTTTTGTATGGAAAATATGAAAAATGATTACCTACATGTTGAGTTTTAGGAGTTTATGGGTTACATAAAGGGGGTCGAAATTTTCATTATTTTTGCGATAGGACGCACCATTTTCGAGATATAAGCAAAAGAAAAAAAAAAGATACAGACAGTACTGTTTTTGCACCTGAAGTCGAGGTGTTGGTGTGAATTTCTATTCATGACAACTAATTTTATTCCACACCTTTTTAATCGCGATTAAAAATAGTTCGATTTAGTTAGACAATCAAAATTTTAGGTGAAAAACGTGAAATTCAGAATAGCAAAATTGCCATCTTCAATAGATTAATAACTCAGTGCCATCTTAGTGCTGTCAAACTAAAATATAGTTAAGTTGCGTCACTTTAGTCAATTTCAGAATGGGAAATCGTCGCTTGACAGGAATAAATTAAATTTTAGTGATTTTTAGTCTAGTTTAGAGGCACTTGTGACAAGAAAATCGGCACCATTGTTACGTAAAAAATATATGTGGTTTAATGAATCAAGTTTATCTACTTATGATACTATTCTTAATCCCGTCCTTCTTATATTTACCCGTCAGAAAGGAAGTGTAATCTTTCATTAATCCCGAAAGCGTGAATAGTTTTTATGATTTTACTACTTAAAAACCAAATCCCGGGACTCGGGGAATATCCATATTATTCTAACCAACCAAATATTCTAAGCAAGTACGTAAAACAGCTCTACCTATTCCGATCTATGGTAATCACACTAATATAATAAAGGCGAAAGTTTCTGAGTGTGTGTGTGTTTATATGTTTGTTACTTCTTCACGCTCAAACGGCTGGACCAATTTTGATAACATTTTGTATGGAGGTAACTGACACCCTGGATTAACATATAGGCTACTTTTTATTCCGATATTCCCATGGGATCGAGACTTATGCGGGTTAACCGCGGGGCACAGCTAGTAATATTATAAATGCGAAAGTAAGTTTGTTTGTCTGTTACTTTTCCACGCCTAAACAACTGAACCGATCATCCTGAAATATTGCATATACGTTATCAGGTGTACAGAAACGGACATAGTGGAACTTTCATCTCGAAAAAAAGTGCTGTTCCCGAGGAAAACAACAATAACGTTATTATGGTAATAGATGGCGCCACGTGTCTATTGAACTTTGTCACTTTATTTAACCGGCCAAGCGGCGCGGTTCGACGATCGGCGACGAAACAATAGAAAATCAATAGTGTCTCATTAGCGGAGCAGGACAGATTAATTTTGAGGCAGTACGATGTTCGCTGGGTCAGCTAGTAAAGTATAATAAAAAAAAATCATCAGACGTCGTTGTAAAAGTGAATTTCATTTCATACACCCATAATCAGCCTATAAAGTTCCCACTAATAGGACACAGGCCTCCTCTCTGTGAGAGGGAGTGAGCTGTAATCCGCCACGCGGGCCCAATGCGGGTTGTTAGATGTATCATGTCTTCGAATTTTTGGATCTGAGACATGCCGGTTTCCTCACGATGTTTTCCTTCACCGTTTTGAGAGCAGTGGTGATGAAATAATTTACAAAAAGTAAAGCGCCTGCCTCCTAGTCCTCGATATGACTTTAAAGTGTCGTGCATTTAGTATTGAACTAAATGTAGAACGCCACCTGTAGGCTATGGGATAAATACACCCAAATAGGCTCGGATGGAACAGTCGATATTAGTGCAGGATATCAACTCAGGGCGGCGGCTGATGAACATCTAGCACGTCAAAGGCGGCGCCCAAGGACCCAGTCGGGCGGTCCACTGTACACCCACCAACTCGCACTCGACAAGCGCGGTGGCGGCGGTGGGTTAATTTGTCTAAACCCCTACTCTCTCGTGAGAGAGTAGGGAGGCCTTTGCACTGCAGTGGGACGTCACAGGCTAATAATAATAAAAAAAAGCGCCTGCCTGGGTTCGAACCTACGGCCTACAACTCGTGAGACGGGGCCGTTGCCACTAGGCCACCGCTACTGTTACATTAATTTATTAATTACAGAACGAATTCTCTCTTAATCTTAATGATAGTTCAAATTACCTGTTAATTCCCTTCTGAGCTTCATAAGCCGTCGCTAATTCGCCATCTTCGTTGATAATATCGACGTCTGACCCGTAGTTTGATGTGGCGAGCGACTTTAAGTTCACCGTCTGTTGGAATAGAATTCAAAGTTGAATGTAAGTTTATAGCACGTTTTAGGTTAGTGGGTTATTTAGTAGAGGGGACTACTTTGAGTGTAATGCTTGTTTTTAAATGGCGTGATATTAATTATTGTAATAATTTCTAAATTATTTCCAAGTTGGAATATTGCGGTCTTCTTACAAAACAAGGTCTATTTTTAGACACAGGTTAAAACCATCGAACCATTTTCTGCGACAAAGATATAGGTATAATGACCGGCACGAGTCGTGAGCACAGATGGGCAGTAGTGGGGGCAAGCTCGCGCATGTACACTTTTGGCCAAATTTATTTAGTACCGCTTTTGCTTTTTTTTCTCCTCGGCATATTTTAAGAGTTCGTGTGACTACGATTTTAAAACCAAAAAATTAAAAACAACAATTTTATAAAACGAGATAACAAAAATAAACTAAGTATATTAAAACAAAAACACATAACAGATACGAAATAACAAAAATAAACTATTTCAAAATCTCAAAAGTTAGTCACTAAAATTGCACGAAAGTGTATAGTAGCCGAATGACACGCGAGGGACCAATAGACGACGAGCATCGACTGACGAACCAATCGCGTGCAACCTCGGCGCCCCCTGCCTTCTTCATTCCGCCAAAGAGACCGAAAAATTCACTACTGCGCAGGTGTCAGTTTGTGCTCACGACTCATGCCGGTTACTGTAGTTCTTAATACAAAAAACTGATTTTAAATCCGAGTCGGTGTTGTCAATTTTGTATTAAGAACTTTGTCTCAGTCTAAATAAGGTTTGAAATACAAAAAAAATGGCAGAAAGGTTTAATTTTAGACCAAAGGTACAACTCGTTTTGTAATGAGACAGTTGTTTTAAATTTTGAACTATAATCCGAATTTCTTATTACAAAAACTGACGTTAAACCCGAGTCAAAGTTGTCAATTTTTACAAAAACTGACGTTAAACCCGAGTCAAAGTTGTCAATTTTGCATTAAAAACTTTACGTTTTGTCGGAATAAAGTTCAAAATACAATAACTGGCTACAAAGTTTAAGTTAAAACTCGTTTAAGTCGATAAGACGGTTAGGGTTTTGATTAATAACAAATCTAAATTATATTTCTAGGGGGTCTAATCTAAAAAAGCTAATAACAATTTATTAGTGTAGGTATATTATAAGCCCATAACAAGAACAAGTAACATGTACTTTTAGCAATCAACAACCGTAAAAAAAATATGTACCATGCAATGGCAGCAACAGAAGGCATGGAAAAATAAAAAAAGTCAACAAAAATAATGGAGAATAAAAATTATATTTTATTATAACATAATTTCGGAAAAAATAATCGGTATATTAAACGCAACACTCAGAGCGAATTTCACTAAACTTTTAAACCTAGAATACTGCCCCCGATAGGAAAAAAGACGCATCTAACAATTTTACCAGATTTAAGTTACATTCATTGCCGGAATCAGAAAAAAAGGCGCATCAGAGTGGGCATTGTTTTCAATTTTTAGTATGTAAATATTTTAATTTACTCGAAGACAGCAATTAATTTCCCGTTTCATTAATTAAAACATTTATTTCTCCGTTTGTACTTTTTGTTAGATGCGTCTTTTTAACTATCGGAGGCAGAATAAGTCTTATACTGAGAATAAATTTTGAATTTTTGACAGTTTTTCCATACTAGAACTGTCAGACGTCAATTTTATTCAATAGGTTTCATTTTGACAGTTCAATAACATTCATTGCGTTATTTACGTTGTTGAGCAGACACATTTTTCGAACATATGAAGCAATGGATTAGCAATATCCTTCAAAATGTTTCAGATTGATAGTGTGTTACGCAATTGGGATGCAGGAATTCTTGTGTAGTTATAACTACTCGTATGTAACCCACTTTTTAAACCCCTTTTTACCCGACTACGGCCGACGTTTATTTTGTTACGAGGTCTTGTTTACACCTTTTTAGGCCTGAGTTCACCAACATTCAAACCACCGGTTAGGTATTTAAACAGTTGGTCGAAGGGTTTATGTCAAATTTCCTCGGGAAATTTTAAATATACACCGTGTTCCGGACGATACATAAAATTCGACCAGATGTTCAGACCATGGTAATAAGCATTTTTCATTATGAACACATTAATGAATTCTTATTTTCCATTTTTTGTTAATTCTCATACAAACTAAATACCTTGACGTAAATCACCCGATATGCATGACTCTTTATCCGAATTGACAACGACACGTATTTTCATTCATAAGATTTGGCGGGCTGAAACTTGTCAAAACTAAGTTAAGACCCTTTCCTACTGCATAGCTCAATTAATCTTCATTAAATGAAATTACAAATATCTTTGTAACGAAGCCTTTTTATGTACTATTTCTTTTGTTACCTTTAATTTGTAAAAGCTATAGAAGCGTTTGACAAAGTTTATGGATAATGTGAAGAACACGGTGTATAACTGATGATGAAATATTTATTCAGTTGATTTAATTGTTGGTGAACACATGGCTTAGTAGGCGTTTTTGTCATAGTTAGATTTTAGTTTTGAACTTTCTATTTTAACACAAAATGGTTAAACAGATAAAACAATGGTTAACTAAAAACATCTGATGCAAGCATTTTATTATAAAACATTGATCACTACATTCATTTCTATTACTCACAACATTTTTCAGAGCTTGGAACCACGGTTTCTGCGTTGCAATAAGAAAAACATATTCATTTTAGAGAAAGATTCTTTTTAACCAGCTGCTCCCGAAGAAAGGTAATGGTTTTATTGTTATTAATAATAATAGACACCGCAGTGCCAAATACACACAAGTTACAGACTACAATAGCCGAAAAATTATCCAAATACACCGAGTTAAAAGACGAAATAACCCGACTTTGGCATCTTCAAAAAGTCACAATAGTCCCTATAGTGCTATCCACAACAGGAGTAATACCCAAACAGCTTCATCAGTCCCTTAGTTCTCTCAACCTGCCATCTAACACCTACCACCTACTGCAGAAGGCAGTAATTCTCAATACATGTAGGCTAGTAAGAAAATTCCTCCAGTGCGAGTCGGATAACTTGCACCATAACTCCCACCCAAATATAGTTTCGGCTAACATACAGCCTACTGCGGATAACCACGCAGTATCTAATATTAATCCAACAATTAACCCCACTGGTGAACACTTGGCTTAGGCCCGTGCCATCAGCTATCCGGCTAGGCCGAGGAAAACAAATCTATAAAAAATAATATTAGGTCCTTACATATGAAATTGGCGTTTTGTATGGAAGGAACAAAAAGTCGAATATTTTTTAATATAATATATTTAATTAATCAAAGTATGAACCATTGTTTTCAATGCACTTTTGCCATCTTATAGGTAGTTCATTGATCCCTTTACTAAAAAAACCAGTCGGACGGGAATCAATAAAATCTTTGAAGGCGATTTGGACTGCCCCATCGGAGTTGAATTTTTTCCCTTGCAAAAAGTTATCCAAATTGCGAAAAAAATGGTAATCTGTTGGAGCAAGGTCCGGGGAGTACGGAGGATGTCTAAGACATTCCAATTCAAGCTCTTCTAATTTGGTAGCCGTCTGTTGCGCAGTGTGTGGTCTGGCGTTGTCGTGAAGCAGCAGTGGCGTGGAGCGATTGACCAGCCTTGGTTGTTTAGCCGCTAGCTTTTCCATCATGGTTTGTAATTGCTGACAATAGACATCAGCTGTAATAGTCTGGCCAGATTTGAGAAAACTGTAATGAACAATACCGGCACTAGTCCACCAAACGCTTACAAGTAACTTTTTTGGGGTTAATTTTCGCTTGGGGCAGGATTTGGCTGGCTGGCCAGGATCCAACCATTGCGCTGAGCGCTTCCGATTATCGTAAAGAATCCATTTTTCATCACAGGTAATGATTCGGTTTAAAATACCTTCATTGTTGTGCCGGTTCAGTAATGTAACGCAGCAGTCGACGCGCGTTTGCCGGTTTGCTTCAGTCAATTCGTGAGGTACCCACCTTTCAAGCTTTTTAATCTTCCCAATTTGCTTCAAGTGAATTAAAACAGTTTTATCACTAACATCGAAGCCTGCAGCTAACTCGGACGTGGTTTGCGATGGGTCCGCTTCCACAATAGCCTTCAATTCTCCATTATCAACTTGGGTCTCAGGCCGTCCACGGGGCTTGTTCTGCAGGTCGAAATTTCCAGAACGAAAACGTTGGAACCAAAAACGAACTGTGTTTTCTTTTGCAACATGACCGCCATACACATCATTCACCCTTCGAGTCGTTTCCGCAGCACTAGTGCCACGGCGGAACTCGTACTCGTAAATAATGCGATATTTTAAATTTTCCATTTTGTAAAATGAGTGACGCAAACAGAAAAAACAGAAGAAAAAAAACAAATGAATGACGGTCATCGAAGCACAAATACATGAGTAAATAGCTGTACAAATTTGAATTTGGAATTCCTTACCAAAGAGGAGAAATTCGTGATTAAAGTGGCCAGTACGAAAAACGCCAATTTCATATGTAAGGACCTAATAATAATTCTTTATTTCAGATAACTAAGATCCACAGTGTTAGTAATTATTAGTTATTGACTGGCATAATAATTAAAAAAAAAATAATTTTGGATATGTATACATATATCTGTGTATCTATTTTAGTGTATTGTATACATAATATTTGCACCAACGACAGCCCCATTTTATGTCCAGGGAAATCACTGTCCATTCCAAGGTTGCCTGGAAGAGATCGCAGAAAGCGATAAGGCCGCCCATTGTATATTTTGTAGTGTTTGATGTATTTTTTTCATGTTATGAATTTTTGTGGTGTACAATAAAGTATGTATAAATAAATAAATGGCAAATGGTAAGTGATCACCGCTGTCTATCTAGACATCTGCAGTACCAGAGAGATCACAAATGCGTTATCATTTCGGAGACAAAGCTGAAATGCCTCACGTGGCTGCTATTACACCGGCACCTACAACCTTCAAACGGAAACAGCAAGACTACTTGACTGCAGAAAGAGGTATGGTAGTAGTATAGTTGACCTCATAATTGCTTTACCACCTTAAGGTGTGAATGTCACTTGCACGTCATAAAATGCACACAACAAAACAGACAGACAGAGTGACAAATGAACCTCACCTGTGCCTCTTTCTTACAATAATAGTAATTACTTCTATGTACTGGTTGGTCTATGTACAGCTGCTTTGATATTCTCAGTCCAGTCAAAGGTAGTGCCATTTTGACACAATTTTTTATCACTTTTACCGTAACATTTATAGCACTTGGTACTTTAAATAACAGTTATGGCCTGTCTCGCTACCTATGGATATATTCCGGTTAACTCATCTGGCACGTAGCATACGCCATGTGGCATACTAAGTTCTGGTACATAGTGTCTTTTTGGACACTTTGACACTGGAACTTTAAATGTCACTTATGTTGCACAAATAAAATGCTGAAGTAACAAAGCGTAATTTTGTGATAGTTGCGCGGTAAACTCTGCTTGCGAGATGCAGGATTTTGTGTGACGTCAGTATGACAAGTAGTTCGCGTGTGGCGTTTGAAGATACCGCTACAGTACTATTTAACACTTGGTTTTGTTGACAACTTGTTGTAGTACAACATTATTGAGTTAGCCAGTAACCAAAAATAAAGTCATATCACTTAAAAACAACATTTTTCACAATGTGTACTTAGGTATTGTCAAAGATAACACCACAAAAAAAAAGAACATCACTTCTTCAAAAGTACCCGGGCCTCAGGATGATTCCCCTATTGTGTGTGTAAAAACAGCACTAGTATTCATTAGAGTTTTCAAACACAAATTATCCTCAAAACGATTATCTTTTTTTTACGATATCACTATTAGTAAACAAGAAATTATTTCAAAATAACACAACGCCTTGTAGTTCCGCTTGTTACAAAAGAAATGCGTGTCAGTTTTGATCCACAGTAAATAAATGATGTTGCGACAAAGTACAATATTTGGGTTTCATAGCAATGTTTTCATTCGGTTGTGCCTGTTTTACGAGTGAACAAAATAATAATCATCTATAATTTAAAAAAAAAACATTACTCCACTTCTGAGCGGTGAATGCTTATGCGAATCCCGCACCCCCGGCCATAGGTAGAATAGAATATAATACTCTTTATTATGTACACCATATAAATTACAGACATTAAATATAGAAACTTTACAATGGGTGACACAATGGGCGGTCTTATCGCTAAGAGCGATCTTTAAAAAACAACCTTTGGATGGATTAAAAAGGGGAAGGACATACAAGTAGAACCCCGCCGGAACACCGCCGTGGTTTTAGCCGGTAAGAGTCCGGCATGCCCCTCTGTCCCCCCACGATAGAGGAAGTCCATGAGGATTTCCGCCGCGAAAAAAAAAAAGCAATTCGTAGTTCGTATTATGGCGATGTAGACACCACACAGCTTTTGGCAAATTGCTGAGGATAAAACCTAAAACCCAATAACACTTGGCCTGAACTGGGAATCCATTCCTCGCTACGCATTCTCGCTCACATCTGGTGGAAACGCAGCCTTGGCAGTCGCACTCGCGACCCTTACGCGGTGTCCTGCGTGAGCGACGAATACGACGCGACGCGACGCTGCTAACGCGACGAACGCGATCAACTCAACGACATACCCTGCTTGCGGCCTATGTGACAGTCTGCGGCGAGACGCGACGTAACGCGTACTTGTTTTGAGAGCGACCAGACGCGACACCACGAACTACATATGAACTTTCCGTTTGTTCCCGTTGTCCCCATTCGGAACTCAATAAAAATAATTAAAATGTATTCCCGTTGTCCCCATTGACGGTTTCCTGTTAAAATTGTACTGTACTTCTCCATGATTCGAGAAGTAATGACCAAAATCACCTAGGACATTTGTCGCGTGTAGCATCGCGTAACATTACGTCGCGTCGTGTTGCGTCGCGTCGCGTCGTTTTCGTCGCTCACGCAGGACACCGCCTTAGACCGACGACGTATTCCGAACAAGAAAAATCACATTTATCGGATAAAAAGTTCTCGAGTTATGTGCACCGACGGACAGACAGAGAGACGGTGCGTTTTCAACTATAGATATTTCTGTGGACATGAGCAAACAGCCCAATTATGATATCAACTCCTTATCACAGATATGAGAGTGACAGCCCGTTTAATTTTTAAGATAAGTCCGTCCAATGTGACGTAAGTATACATAGCCTGTATTTTATAAAAATACCAAGAGAAAAACTGTTTAAAGGTAACCAACTTTACTTCAGGCAAGACCGAGATCAAGAGTGGTCCTATCCATATAAATTCGAAAGTAACTCTGTCTGTATGTTACCTTTTCACGCCTAAACCACTAAACGGATTTAAATGAAATTTGGCAGAGAGATAGATTGCATCCCGGGGAAGGACATAGGATAGTTTTTATCCCAGAAATCATTATTTAAGGGGGTGAAAAGGGGGGTGGAAGTTTGTATGGGGAATCAATAACCGCTGAACCGATTTAGATGAAATTTGGTATGGCGATAGTTTGAGTTGTGGGGAAGGATATAGAATAGTTTTTATCCCCGAAATTATCCCTTAAGGGTGTAAAAAGGGGGGTGGAGATTTGTAAAGGGAATCAATAAAAAAAGACTATAATACTTTTATCGCGGGTGAAACCGCGGGGCATAGCTAGTTAATTAATAAAAAAGAAGCTGTTTCGTCACCTTTGGCTAAGTTGTGGTAAACTTATCTGGCAGATGTCTGGTACGTCATCCAGAGACTAAGATGTTCTAATTTCAACTCAGGTCCCATGGACCCCATGGTCAGCTGTCGCGTTGGCAACCACTAAACCAGCCAGTCAACCAGGATAAATAAAACTACTTCACAACATACCTGGTTGGTCAGAACACTCTTCAGTTGAATGCACTCGTCTCTTCTTCTGTCGAGTTCTTTCTGCATCACGTTCATTTGTTCTAGAAGATACAAGAATAAATTTATATTTAACATTTAACTTAATTTAACAAGGTTGAAGTAAGAAGGTTGTCAAAATAATGCTCGATTTTCTAAGCATGTTTGAGAAAAAGAATATTAGGGCTTTTTTTTTAAATAATTGCTGTAACCTCACAGATGTGATAGGTTAACACGTTAGCTGCGGCACCAATTTTTGCAAACTTTCCGTTCCTGCGGCACGAGGCATTATCGGCCCGCACCGTGACCAGTCGTTAGGGCGACACGCGGTCTATTAGACTCCACCTCCTTTAACAGACTAAAATCCATTTTCTGGTGCGAAATCAAAGACAAATGAAAATTTTGGTCCTTATCAATATAGACAGTGAATTGATGAACCCTAATCTACCGTCGCCCCGGGATCTGATAGCTAGTTTAGAATTTATTGGCAAAACAAAATATGGGATCTTATACACCTCGTAACGCACTGAAATAGGGTAAATTTTCGCTAAGATTAGTGATAGGAAAAATGATATCGACGCAACGACGTTTATCTATTTTTGTGTGAAAATCTTAATGCGGTTCACAGAATAGAAAAAAAAGAAAACCAGAAGTAGAAAAGAAACTATCCTATTTATTCTGCCTCGGGCTTTAAAAAATACACTTATTAGAACTTGAATTAACATAAAAAAATTAGTAACAATATACTTTTTTATAAAAAATCTCAATATATATTTTGTACTTATTTATGAATGTTTTTCATTGAAACAGGGTAGACAATAAGATTTTTTGCACTGAGAGCACTGAGTCAAAATCTTTTTGAATTTTTTGTCAGCTTCACGAGATAGTAAAATTGCACAACACTAGTCGCGGCAAGCTCGCGTTGGGTGCGGTACGAGGTCCGGGGGGATATGGGACGTTTTAGCCTCGTTCCGCACTGCATTAAAATTATATTAATTCAGTGCGGTACGAGGCCTAAGACATCCGGTACCAAGGTAGGTATACCACCGAGTCCGGGACCATTAGCGTGTCTCAAATATACATTTATCTCTTTTCTATACTGGACCAAACCAAAGCTATGCCCTTCGCACGACAGAGATGTTCACGTTTTTCCTTGCCGCACCACAAGGAAGTTGCATGTGGGGTGATTTAGGCCTCGTTTCGCACTTAACGTGTTAAACCATTTAAATGCAATCAATATTTTTTTTATAATCTAGAGGTATGAGGAACAGGGTGTAAAGTTCACTCATCTTCCATAGAAAAGGGAGGATCCTCCGACCAGACGGGTGTCGAGTCTGGTGGGCAACTGTCCGATGATACTTGTACATGTCAGTCCGTTGTATAAATGCTAGTTGCGCGGTAAACTCTGCTTGCGCGATGCAGGATTTTGTGTGACATCAGTGTGATACGCAGTTCGTATGTGGCGATGTAGATGGCGCCACAATAACACAAACTCAACATGTGAAAACATTTCGATCAGAATCTATCTGAAAAATTACAAATCTGGGGAATTGACAACATTTCATATTTTTAACCTGCATGTATTACTACGTTATATAAAAGTAAATTCAAATCTAGGGCACCCATATTTTTTCGTTTTTCGAAATTATGTACTTTTCATTCATAATTTTAACTTTGAAATTCGGTGTATTCTAAAAAGACGTAAGTGCCAGATGACGGTAGAATGGCGATATTACCTTTGCTTTATTGTGATCCGTCAAAAAAACTGTTAGATGTCACTTGTGTCAGTCGTTGTTTTGGTTTCTTCATTGGCGTATATTTTTCATTGGGATCCATTTTGATGGCGAAATATCAACCAAAAATTGATAATATTAACAGTAAGCAGCGTGTCGAGTTGATAGGAATAAATATTGTTGAATTCAATTCAGTTTTTTAGTTGTTTTCTAGTTACACTTCTTAGGTGACATTGACATGTCTTGTTTGATGTAATGTTTTCAATCAAAGACATTGGAATGCGCAAAGGTAACTACCTCATTCCGCCGTTTATGTGACGTCATCACATGTTTTTTGATTTTTATTTTTTTTCTCAGAAATTTAGAAATAAAAAAATAAAATAAAAATATATTTGAACTAAGGATACGAAAATAAAGAAATAGTATTTTTGTTTTAAGGTCGTGTCAGGTTTGAAATGTTGTCAATTGTATTTCTCCTAGCCCATTGCTTAGATTGTGGTAGCTTAAAAATGTCCTGAGTTTTTCTCTATGATCCTACTTCCTACTATCCTTTTATTCCTACTAATATTTTCTAATATCACACTAATATTATAAAGGTGAAAGTTTGTGAGGCTGTTTGTTTGTTTCACGCAAAATCTACTGGACGGATTTTGATGAAATTTTACAGTAATATAGCTTATACGTATATAATTATCAGAATAAGACATAGGATACTTTTTATCTCGATATTTCCAAGGGATCGATACTTATGCGGGTGAAACCGCGAAGCACTGCTAGCATAGTATATATTTCTTACCTATAACTTCCTTGGAGACCAGCATAGTGTCTCCAGCAGCTCGCAGCCTATCCAGGTGTTCTCGTAACTTCTTGTTCTCAATTTCTAGCTCTTCTAGTTTATAGCGATCTATGTTCGGGTTTGTGGGTGGCGATGAATGGCGATCTGGTAGTTAAAACAATAAAATTTATGATTGAAAGATAATAACGATTAATATTTCGTGCAATCTGGATCAGGTCTCTTATCAGTAAATCCTGTTAGTGGTTCGTTGACTTTCCGTGGGTTGGAAGACCTCGTTAAGAGGAAATGCGGGTGGTATTTTCTCTATAGAAACGCTCTCGCCTGTTTTCTTTCTGTTTAATAACCATACAGCAATGATTTCTTACATAATAATAAATATTAACTACTTGCATGTCCCTATGTTTTCCTTTTTGATGATACATTATTTTTATAAGAACTAGAACCCTCAAAAATGCTCAAAATTACAGCTGTCAACAGAGGCCTAGTGTATAAATTTGACAACTATTAATGAAAAAAGAAAAACATAAGGACACAGTACATATCTTTCTTATTCAGTTTATGAAATATCTTTTATATTGGTCCAATATTGGAGGAGGAAATAGGCGAGAGCCAAACCTCGAATTATGACTTTTTACTTAGACTTTTTCAAAGTCTCTCTGACCACATTTCCTCCCCCGGCTAGCATACGTGTAGATATTTAACATTTAATTTTGCTATGGGTATTGAAGTGATGTAAAAGATGGCGTGAAGACATCATACATATAGCCGGAGCCGTATGGCCCAGACGGGCAAAGCAAAGAGCCACCAGCCCCCTTATTCACAAACACTCGATATGCTTCCGTATCATATCGAACATTAATCATTGTTATCGTAGGAGTCTTATCAACGCTGTTCACAAGCCCAAAACCCGAAAATTTTGTCAGTTTAAATCAAATAGACACCCGCTATTCTTCCAACAGCTATTTGCTGTTGAAGGGAAGTCTAATCAGGTTATCGAAATGTCAGGTTTTCGATACGATAGCCTGTCGTATGTTTGTGAATCAGGGCTCTGGAACAGTTTGGAGGAGGCTTTCACCGCAAAAGACGGCCCTTACAAACAATACTAACCTTATTTAAGTACACAACACAAAAACTAAATGTAAGGGAAAAAATAAAGGATAAAAGAAACGTTTTATATCAGATGAATAGTTACACACCGATTTCTCTCTTTCAGTCGTTAGTAATTTGACGTTCGAAAGAAGAAGACAAAGCGTTGTGTAACTATACAGACGCTATACAACGTTTATTGGTAAGGGGGTAAATGCGAAAGTATATATTAGGTAGGGCGCCCACGAGCAAATTTTGTCTCCGCAACTAATTTATCTCTCACATCAAGTCTACGGGTTTGTATGAAAGTGCGCGCACGTAGCGACGCGACAAAGACTGTACTTTCATAAACTTGATGTGAGAGACAAATTTACTCGTGGGCGCCCTCCTTTAGGTGTGTAGACTAAGAACTGGCGCTCATCTGGCGAAGCGCAACGCAGCGCGGTCGTCACTGCCAAACAAATATTGATCTTGCTTCAGTTGAAATAAAATTGAGATTAAATAAACTTCCATTAGCTCGAGATCGTATCTTAAGCAGAAAAGAGATTATTTATTTTCGACTTTATTTTAAGGCTTGCAATGTTGATTTTTGTTTGACACTGACAACCGCGCTGCGCTGCGCCTTGCCAGATGTGCGTCGGCTCTAAGATTTCACCAGAACAGGAAAAGAACAAATAATGAATCTTACTCATAATCCTCTCCTCAAGGTCGGTAGATCTCTTCTGTGTCCTCGACAACTCGCTCTGAAGAGCTGATATCCTGTTCCTCATGCGAAGGACCAGACCTGCATCTGCCACCTAGATAAATACAACGAAACTTTTACTTTACCCGATTCGATTTGCGACAACTTACTATTGTCCGGCCGCGCTAAATTTGCCAAAGATGTAAACAAACATTGGCCGCTCGAAATTGAATAAAATCGATATACAAGAAGAACATTTATTTTAAGTAATGTTTGTTTTCATCTAAGGGCGCTATCCCACTGGCGTTTTACGAGCATTGGCGCTTCTCCAACGTCTGTGCAGCGCCAACGTTGCGCAGACGCGACGTTAACGTCGCCAGTTTTTTGCGTTTTTTTTGGCAACAGGTATAATCATGCCGTCCCGCTCTGTCTGTGTGGGCGCGGGTGGGGGTTACCACTGAAACTCGTGACGTTAACGTTGCGTCTGCGCAACGTTGGCGCTGCGCAGACGTAGGAGATGCACCAACGCTCGTAAAACGCCAGTGGAATAGAAATTTTGAACGAACTTGAATATAGGACCGTTTCGTTCTCCATAATTCAAAATTTGGCCTATTAATTTTTTTTTAATCTTAGTTTTTGACCCTCATGTAAAACTAGCGAAAGTGTACATACGCGGTATTTAACAACGTTAGTTACGCGGAATTGGGCTATCAACGACAATATTTTACCCAAATTTCTTGAATAAAGATTTTTTTTTTTTTGTTAATTCGTCCGTGGAACATGACGTTGAAGACTTACAGGTTGTGTTGGTCCATTGTGTGAGCCTGCTGACCAGTTAACAGCCTCCAGCGCCGGTCGAGTGCTCTCCACCGATCTGACTGAACCGTATCCATAGTCCTAGGAAAAAGTTATATTATAGAAGTATGAGGAACAGGGTGTAAAGTTCACTCAACCTCCATAGAAAAGGGAGGATCCTCCGACTAGACGGGTGTTGTGTCTGGCGGACAACTGCCCGATGATTAATGTCGGGCCGTTGTATCTATGCTATTTGCGCGGTAAACTCTGCTTGCGAGATGCAGGATTTACGTGACGTCAGTATGACGCGATGTTCGCATGTGGCGTTGTAGATACCGCTACAATATATTAAACAAATTGATATGCAGGCGTAACCGCCAGGGTTCTCTCTAATTATCTTGGAAGTTATTTATGTTTAAAAAATTAGGTTTCTATAGGTCAAAAGCTAGCATAAGATTTCAAAGCAGATTTACTGAAAGTTTTGACTGAAAATAAATCGGTGCTAAAGATATGCTTCATATTCCTCAAGATTCTCATCTTTTTACACGACTGCCCAAAAAGGAGTGTATGTATTCAACCTGTTTTTTACTTTTTAGTTCGTTTTTTGGCAGGGCAGTCGTGTTTTTAATTTTTTTTTAATTATTTATTTTGTTTCTTTCTCAGATTCTCGTTCTAGTTTAAATTAACCATTGGTCGGAATATTATTATTATACGAAATCAATAAAAAACTTACATCTTCAACCGTAGTTTCTTGTTGTGATTTGTCGCTGGCATCTGATAATGATCTTCTATGCTCCTTGGGTGCTGGTTTACTGTAATTAAAAGATTTATGTTAATACTAGCAGCGCCCCGGGGTTTCACCCGCATAAGTGTCAATCTCGTGGGAATATCGGGATAAAAATATCCTACGTGCTATTCTGATGTATAAGCTATATTACTGTAAAGTTTCATCAAAATCCGTTCAGTAGTTTTTGCGTGAAAGAGTAACAAACATCCATCCATCCATCTTCACAAACTTTCACGTTTTAATAGGATACTTCAGTTATGGCTCTTCACTTTATGATGCAGTGGCGTGCATTGGTTTTCAGAATAGGTAGGCACTAGGCCGGGTCTAGTCTAGGCAAACGCGGTCACTAATCAGAAAAAAAAGTGAGGTGAAAAGTGTGGTTATTTGAGTAGGCATGCCTATTTAAGGGTGATAAATTGCGAAGGTCGGACGTCATGGTATTACGCGTGAGACGTACGTATTTTTAATTTTGTCGTATTAACTTGAACGAGTAAAGACCAATGACAATGTGCGAATAGTACGGGAGCCGAGTAGGCCGTCCGGCGACTGCCTACTGCTGCGCGTGTTTGTATGAAGATTTTGTTTTTTGTTAGGTATGATAATTTAGTGAGTTTCTTAATTGTGGGGCACACACTAAGATGTAATTGACAGGCTTATGTTAATATATCGAGGTAGACACTGCTTATATGCCTATATGCAATGCACGCCACTGATTGCGGGGTTGGAGCGGTGCTGTTGCGCTGCCGGTGTAGTGTGCCATGACCTTAACTCACCTCTGCAAAGAGTCGATCCTCTCCTGCAACTCATATTGCGCTGACAATAACTTCTGTCGACTCTGTCTTTCTGCCTCTAACTCTGCATTCAACGCCTTTTTCTCTTGTTCGTGCTGTTTGTCGCGCTCTGCAGAAAAAAAAAACAATTTTTAAGTATGATCCAGGGGGCGTAATTTGTAAGTCCGTCAACGAAGATGACGGACCGTCCGAAAGTAATTCTATACTTCGAAATGAACACTACAAGCGATTAATTATTTTTTTCAGACGGGCAACCACACATCGGAGTAAGGGAAGGTTCACATCTGACGGAACATGCGTTGCGTATTATCGGTCGCGTAACGCCAGAACAGACAAATGTATAGAAAAACACTTGACCGTTCACACTCAACCGATGATGCGTTAGTGCGTCGAGCGAACAAATAGACGCAATCGATGTTACGCCCGACGCATCTTCCGTCAGATGTGAACCTTCCCTAAGGACAACTGTCAAAATCGTGTTGTCATTAATTTTTTGTTCGATCCCCGAACTAATCTTTTGTCCGTAAATAATACGGAGTTGGAAATGCCCGTAACTTCGGTCGAAACGACTCCTTACCAGCGTCGCGAACTCGCGACACTATTTTTAAATGTCGCAACGTCATGCGGATATAGGAGCCTTTTGGCTTCGTACAGGACTTTCTGTTTTTTTTTTTTAATATGCAATGTTGTTTTTTTTTAAGTTTTTATGAATAAATTTTGTTTAATTTGTGATCTTCGTGTGTGTGTCACAAAAAATACTTTTTCTTTGTCTTCTTTCAATTATTTACCTTATTTATTATATTATTTTATTCTATTTGGGGGAAACTTACATCTAATATAATCATTGTTCTTAAACAATATGCATTTTTATAGGGTATAAAGAACCTTCTCCTCCAATCCTATTCACCTTTATAACCATTTGTATACTGTTTACTTGAGACAAACCATACAAATCCATACTTTACTTATTACTTATTTACTTACTACTTATAATATTATAAATTCGAAAGTAACTCTGTCTGTCTGTCTGTCTGTATGTTACCTTTTCACGCCTAAACCACTGAACGGATTTAGATTAAAGGCAGAGAGATAGATTGCATCCCGGGGAAGGACATAGGCTAGTTTTTATCCCAAAATCATCCTTGAAAAGGGGGGTGGCAGTTTGTATAGGGAATCAGTAACCGCTGAACCGAATTAGATGAAATTTGGTATGGAGATAGTTTGAATTGTGGGGAAGGATATAGAATAGTTTTTATCCCCGAAATTATCCCTTAAAGGTGTAAAAAGGGGGGTGGAGATTTGTAAAGTGAATCAATAAAAAAGGACTATATTTCTTTTATCGCGGGTGAAACCGCGGGACACAGCTAGTGGCTTATAAAAACTAAAAACTATTATTGATCATAATATTCGAAGTACCTTTCCATAACTGCGCTCGACTTTTGAACTCCTGCGACCACTCCACCAGGGTATTGTCATAACTCTTGCCATTGTCATAGTGCTTGTTAGGCACATCACTTATCACATCCGACACTAACATTGTCGATATTATTGTTATTCCATCGCTAACACTTTTGTTTTTTATGTGTTGGTCACTTTGCGGTGTAAGTGACCAAGTTTAAAGCTAGTTATGTGACTTGCATACTGTTAAAGGACATAGCACACATATTAAGTCGGAAAGGGATCGACACCGTATCGCCTTTCGCGTCGCCGTCAAACAGGCGTCAACCTAACGTAAGCACGTAACCAAAGCGGATCAGAAGCTCCGATACGTCGACTCGGCTACGGCTAGGCGACGCCACGCTTACGGCTCGCCGACCGCTGGTTGATGGTGCTATTAATGGTCGGGCCACATTGACCGACGGCGTTCGACGGTTTGTACATACAAAAAGAGTGCAAAGTATGGAACGACGTACGCATCCTTTCGGATCGACGGCGACGAACGCGCTCCGGCGACGATCGACGGCGTTCGACGGTTTGTATATACAAAAAGAGTGCAAAGTATGGAACGACGTACGCATCCTTTCAGATCGACGGCGACGAACGCGCTCCGGCGACGATCGACGGCGTTCGACGGTTTGTACATACAAAAAGAGTGCAAAGTATGGAACGACGTACGCATCCTTTCGGATCGACGGCGACGAACGCGCTCCGGCGACGATCGACGGCGTTCGACGGTTTGTCCATATCAAAAGTACAAAAAGAGAGCATGCGTGCTCCTTTTCAATCGGCAAAGTGCGAAAGGCCGTCGATCAATGTGTCCCGACCCTAATTGAGTTTTTTTTTTTTTTTAATTTAAAACTGATCAAAGTAGGCTTCCAATTTTGAAGGCCAAAAATTACAGGAGGCGTCGCCCTGTGCTAAGTTGGGATGAGGAGGTAGTGTAAACAATTCCCTAGCAACTACATAATTATTATCATAACATTACCACGCACACACACATTTTCAAATAACTTTAAAACTCGAATATTACAGTATGCATCATATTATTCGTCACATTATAGCAACACCTCAAAAAATCACTTTATTTCTCAAAAAACTTCACTGATTTCAAATGAATAAACAACACGTATATTTTTGCGCGTACGCCAAAATATTTGCCAGCACGGCTGTATCAAAATCAATGGAACATAGAAGTAATTAATATTTTCGTTATCAATAATTTATCAACGTGTTATCTAACAGAATGTTTGGTTTTATCAAAACATTTATCAACTGTATTAAAGGTTCGTAAGTACAAAAAATGTTTTGGACATTTTACAAGATATTTGTGACCAGTTTTCAAAGTCAAAATCACACTAATATCATAAAGGCGAAAGTTTGTGAGTGTGTTTATATGTTTGTTACTTCTTCACGCTCACACGGCTGGACCAATTTTGATAAAATTTTGTATAGAGGTAGCTGACACCTTGGATTGACATATAGGCTACTTTTTATCCCGATATTCTCACGGGATCGACATTTACGCGGGTGAAACCGCGGGGCGCAGCTAGTATTCTTAATAACTTTTTGCAAATTTGTATTTTCCTATGACAAACAGATCTTTTTCGGCACAATTAGATTTAAGTATATATTTAAATAGCTACATGACATCATCATTTCAGCCGAAAGACGTCCACTGCTGGACATAGGCCTCCCCCAAGCACCTCCACTTCGACCTGTTTTGTGCTTCTCAAATCCAACGGGTTCCTGCGACCTTCCAGGTACATGTATTTGAAAAGACTTTAATAGGTAGCAATATGAAAGCTTATAATAGAAACTTCTGTAGCGGTATCTACAACGCCACATGCGAACAACACGTCATACTGACATCACGCAAAATCCTGCATCTCGCAAGCAGAGTTTACCGCGCAACTAGCATAGATACAACGGCCCGACATGAATCATCGGGCAGTTGCCCGCCAGACACAACCCCAGTCTGGTCGGGGGATCCTCCCTTTTCTATGGAGGATGAGTGAACTTTACATCCTGTTCCTCATACCTCTATACTTCTTAAATGTTTTTTTTTATTTTCTTATTCGGAAGGCTAGCGTAGGTCATCATCATCTGCCTAGCCTTTCCCCAACAGTGTTGGAGTCGGCTTCCAGTCTAATCGGTGCAGCTGAAAACCAGTACTTTACATGGAGCGACTGCCTATCTTACCTCCACAACCCAGTGACTGCGTAATACGATAGATACCCTTGGTAAAACTGGTTGCCAGCGTAGATATACATTTCTATAAAACCTATAGCAAGACGGTTAATCGTTCTTCATTGTTAATGTGAACTAATATATTTTTAATCAACACTTTAATTTCTTGACAAAAGCGAGTCATAGTGATTATCATAAAAACATTGAAGATAATGTTTACTTACATGAAGTTATACTTTAAAACAAGCATAATTAGATCAAGGATAAAATAACAATGTTATTGGAAATTGGCTGTTTTTTCTTTAATACTTGAGTCCTGCGTTCTTGAGCCTTTTCTCAACTATGTTCGGGTCGGCTTCCAGTCTATCCGGATGTGGCAAAATACCAGTATTTTACAACCCAGTTACTGAGCAACATGATAATCATGCCTAAAGCGAGCCTATTGCCAATAACCACAAATACAATAATATTCATGACTGAACATTGCTCCAGAAAATCGGTTTTAAAGGGAATGACCACGAATGTATGGCGCTTTGCCCCAAAGTAAAACTTTAAGTGTCATAACCAAATATAGTGTATTTGGAAGGGAATAAAATGCTATTTTTGTATAACTAACAGTTTTTATAGTGGAGACCCGATTTTCGTATATTTTCGTTGTATTTCTTTTTTTATCTTTATTTTTTATTAAGTTGGCACAAATTCAAACTACGGACTGAGAATTTCCTAATAGAAAAACGCAATAACACTTCAACCGACCCCGGGACCCACGAACCAGAAGACGAAAAGTGCCATTTTCTTTTAAGACCTGTTCGCTAGAAACTACGAATGAATGGAGCTTTGTCCCAAAGTAAAATGTTAAGTATCAAAACCTAATCTAGTGTATTTGGAAAAGAAAAAAACCCTGTTTCTGTATAACTATCAGTTCCAATGGTGGAGACCCGCCTTACGTATTATTCGTGGATTTTTTGTTCATTTTTCTAGAAAGTCTCTTAAAAACTCACCCTCAATCGCCAGATCATAATGCTCCTTAACACTCTTCAACTCATTCTCCAGTTTCTCACTCTCTCCCTCCCACGATACTCTGTCCTTCTTATACTGCTCTTCTATCGCCTTCTTCTCTTGTATCAGCTGTTTGTTGCTATCTTTTTCCTTCGCGAGCTCTTCTTGCAGAGAGGCGACTAGTTCGTTCTTGCCGAATAAGTCCACTCGGAGTGTTTTTGCTTCTATTTCTACTAGTTTTAGGACTTCTAGTTTTGCTCTGTGGAAGAAAGGTTATAGTTTTACTAGCTTCTGCCCGCGACTTTGTCCGCGTGAAGTTTCGCTCTCATTCACCCTCTTTGGGGGTGGAATTTCAAAAAACCCTTTCTTAGTGGATACCTACTCTTCACAAAGAACACGCCCTCCAAATTTCATGTCTCTAGGACCAGTGGTTTAGGCTGTGCGTTGATATATCAGTCAGTCAGGACTTAGAATTTTATATATTTAGATAAATAAAATAGTTTGGGTTGGAGTTTTACTACTGTTGGTTCAATTTTCTTTGCATTTTCTTAGTATCCTAAAATATCGGTGACACTAATTTCGTATTAGTGCATCGATTGTTTTTGGAAATATGAAGGAAATTAACAAGCAGATTTTCCGAGATCTAGATAGTAATCTTCGGCCTAGACAAGATTCTTTACTTCTAAAATTAAACCATGTACCGACGCCAGCACATCAAGCTAACCAAAACTGTCAAATTTTTCCAATCAACATTGAACCTTCCGCTTTAGCGATAAAGTTGAAAATCTATTAAAGAAATTTGACAGATTGTAGTAGCTCGATGTGCTGGCGTCTCTACTAATTTCAAAACAATTAGTCGAATATAATACCAGAGAAAGTCGTTTGGGAAATGCAAATAGACTTCAGCATGACAACAAACATTTCCCATTATGCCCGCAATACAAGAAAAACAGTAAAATTTAGAAGCTCTATACAGTTAACAAATTCGCTTGCTAAAATGAATGTAAATAAACAGTAAACACCAACGGCCTTATTCGTCGTCGTATCCGATCGAATCCTTTCGGCTGTCGTCCAAATTTTTCTTTTCGTCTTCTGTGTTTTATGATTATTTTCTTCTTCTAATGCAATAGCCAACAATACTACGTCAACTTTTACCATTTTCAAAAATTAGAACACGTCAACACTAAGAATGAAACTAAATTTTACTAGGCGCAGAAACGGATACGTTCGCAAGCGACGGTACGGAGCCGATCGTATGCGTCGACATCCTGCCGGACGCGATCGGCTGTCGCCGCATCCGTTCGTATCCTTTCCGATCCGATGCAATGCGAGCCGTTTGGTGGAAATCATCCTTTATACTTAATCATTATTTCCTTGTATATTACTTACTTCAAATCCGCAATCTGCGCCAACAGCGGTTCAATTCCCTTATTCTTCTCCATGGCATCCCCCAGCCTCTGTTGTAGACTGATGATCTTGTTCTCCAGGCCTTTGTTGAGCGACTTCACGTGGTCCAGACTGCGGGCCTCGATGCGCAGGCGCTTGTATTGGCGACGGGCGAGGAAGCGCCGGATCTGTGTGGAGAAAAATGGTTTCAATACGCTTGTTTTTGGGGGAAGGAGAGGAGAATAATACAGTCAACCGCACATCAACAGTGGTAACATTTTGACATTGACAGCGTCTTTATATCATAGCAGTAAGAGTGGTATTCTTGTGCAAGTGTTACCACTAAGAGCTCTTACACATCTACGACACCGTGGCGCGACAGCTGTCGTGAGTTGTATGGCAATGCTAATTCTTTGGGCAAGAAATAGGCCAGCCCTCTGGTCACGTGAAGAGTCGACTAATCGCTTGGCGATATCTCAAAAAACCAAGTGGGCAATCGGACTTCATGGCCCTAGTGTTTCAACTTTGGGGTTGAAACACTAGGGCTCGAACATAAAATGACTTTATTATACTTACAGAAGCTTGTGCAATGACAATCTGTCTCCTCAGCCTCTTGGCACGTTTACGCGCGAGGTAACCACGCGCGTATCGTTGTATTGTGACGACCTGGGAATCAAATATAAATTTTAAGCACAGAACTACCAGTTTTTGGTATTATTTAAACATTGTTTCCTATTTATTAAGCTAAAATACCTCGAATGTCCTTCCTCCGCTCTCTATACAGTTAATTAGCCGTGTAACTCTAGCGTGTGCCTGTAACCTGATGGTTAGGCGACGTAACCTATGGTAACCGAGGTGTAACTCACCGCTTTGACCTTCCTGCGGTCTCTATACAGGTTTCTAGCCATGTAAACCCTGGCGTGGGCTTGTAACCCGATGGCTAGACAACGTAACCACTAGTAACCAAGATGTAACTCACCGCTTTGACCTTCCTGCGGTCTCTGTATAGGTTCCTAGCCATGTAACCCCTTGCGTGGGCTTGTAACCCGATGACTAGACAGCGTAACCACTAGTAACTAAGGTGTAACTCACCGCTTTGACCTTCCTGCGGTCTCTGTATAGGTTCCTAGCCATGTAACCCCTTGCGTGGGCTTGTAACCCGATGGCTAGACGGCGTAATCTCTGGTACTTCAATCTTGCTAGCCAGCCGCGGATGTTGCGTTGGATTTTGATGGCTGCGCGTTTGCGGCGGATTTCTTGGGCTCGTCTGTTGGGATGAGAAATGAGTTTGAGAGAGCTACAAATTGAATAATATTCAACAACTGCCTAGCCTTTTCCCAACTATGTTAGGGTCGGCTTCCAGTCTAACCGGATGCATACCAGTATTTTACAAGAAGTGACTGCCCATCTGACCTCCACAATCCATTTACTGGATAATATGATACCCCTTGGCAAGACTGGTTGTCAGACTTTTGGGGCGTCTGACGACCCGTAACGACTGTCAAAGATCCACGAATGACAGCCGGGGCCAAAGGCTTAACGTGCTTTCCGAGGCACGGAGGGGTCTTGGTATCTGAAGATGGTCACCCATCCACGGACCAACCGCGGCAAGTGTAAGGAAATAAAAAAAGGGGGAAGTGAATAATAAATATGGGGTCTAAATCAGTTCAGGATAAGAATAAATAGTATATCTCGTGAGTTATGTTAACCAATGTAATTTAGGCGAAAAATACTTAACGTGGTTTATAATATTAAAAATTCGTGTATTATTTATTAGTAAAAATATACCTTCTCTTGTGTCTTACTAGGCATCTAGTAAAAAACAAGAAAAGGTATAAAATTCAGCAATTATTTGCATTAGTTTTCAGAATCGGAAGTCACAGATAATATTCCCCCCTCTAGGACACTAGCTAGTCTTTTTTGCCATTTATCTTGTCAAATTATGCCTTACCTCCTAGCCAGGTAACCTCTGGCGCGAGCCTGCAGCGCCCTCAACGCAGACATTATCCTCAGGTACTTGCGTCGCGCGATGAACCGACGCACACAACTTTGTACGCGCACGCAATAATCGCGTTGTATGTCGGCGCGGATCTTTTCCAAGTACGCCACCTGACAGTACAAAAAACTTTTAAGAAATTGGTTAGGAATTACATAACATCAGGCCTGTTTCCACGAAAGGGTACGCAGAGATTTATAGTGCACCAATATTTCACAGCAGTGGTGGCCAAGTGGTAACGTCCGCGACTTACGAGGTTTCGGTCGTAGGTTCGAACCCAGACAGGCGCTTTACATTGTGTAAATTATTTCATCACCACTGCTCTCAAAACGTTGAAGGAAAACATCGTGAGGAAACCGGCATGTCCTAGAACCAAAAATTCGAAGACATGTGACATCTGCCAACCCGCACTGGGCCCGCGTGGTAGATTACGGCCCACCCCCTCTCACCGAGAGGAGGCTTGTGTCCCAGCAGTGGGAACATTATAGGCTGATTATGTAATATTTCACTAGCACGCCCAGCATGGCCACCATAGAAACGAAATACAAAATTTCAGTCTATCAAAAAGTACTCTGTGAACCAAAATCACAGAGTACTTTTTGATAATTTCGCCACTTCATAAACAGTTCAGTCCTGCGCAGGTGGCTACAGGAGCACACGCACACACAAGCAGAAAGCTGGTGGTCTTCGTCACCAGGCTGCAGGCAATCCAAGGAAGCTATACCATTATTGGATGGCAAGCTAACCAAGCGCTCACTACGACTGGACAGGAAAAGCCTGCGCCTGGTGACGGGGACAATCACGGGACACTGCTCGCTGAACAAACACTTTCACACTATATGCATAACGGACAGTCAGTGCAGGGCTTGCATGGAGGCTGATGAAACCGTTGCGCATATGCTCTTTGAGTGCACAGGCGTCACCCGGATCAGATCAGAAACCCTCGGGACACCCAAATCATACACAGGTATTCTCAACAGACCAGGAGACCTAGTCAGCTTCTGGAGAGAGGTGGGCTGGTTGGAATAACCACCGACGGCCGCCATGAGCCACGCACAATGGTCCATTTGAAGGACTAAGTGCAGAAACCAAACCCATAACATAGATAGAACATAGAAACAGTTCAGTCAACGGGTATACAGCTACCTACGCGTTCAATATAATAATGCAATGTGACTACTGCTGCGGCTGCCGTGACGTTTAAATGTTTCAGTCTATCAAAAAGTACTCTGTGACAAAATGACAGGAAGATTTCTACGGAGCGATGTCAAAAATGAACAAACACGTCACTTTGTGTGGGAAGTAAGTAGGTTAGTTTAGGTTTCTACTCCAGTCGGGAGGACACGGCGTGGAATACGCTGACAGAGTGTGCCACATAGGAGCCTACCTGAGAGGAAATTCTCGTAATTTTAAGAACGTTCACAGTCTGATCTCAGTCTCAATCTGTCAAAAATACATCTAATTTCCCTACATTTTGACAAGTTTTTGACATTTGTTTGCCGCCGAAATGAGACGGCGACTAGATTTTGAACGTTTTAAATTACGAGAATTGGGCTTCTGGTACTTGTTGACAGGCCTACGCTGTCCTCCCATAATACTGTAATTTGAAAACATTGTAAAAGCCAATTATTTTTAAAAGAGTAACCATGGAGTTTCTTGCCGGCTCTTCTCCATATGAAACGACCAATCGGAACCGTGCACCTAACTTCTGACATTTCATAAGTGCCCATGTAGGTTTAGGTCAAATAAAATATTTTGAATTTGAATGATATGTATGGTGGTAGAACAGCTCCGGAACACTAAGGGCGTTTACGCGCTACATCCGATTCGAATCCGAGAAATGTCGGTCCGAAGTGACCATTGACCTATTTGTATGACGAGTTGCGCGCTAGATCCGAACAAATAGGACGATGAACTATTTCTCGGATTCGGATCGGATCGGATTCGGATCGGACGTGGTGCGTAAACGCCCTAATAGTTTTATTGTTGTTACCTGTCCAGCTCTAAAGAATATCTTGGTGGCTCCGAACTGGTACTTGTCGGGGTCTTTGACGTGGCGCGCCAGTATTCGGCCGCAGGTGGCCTTAATGTTGCCGCGATCTATCTCTTTGTATAGGCATAGGAGACGATACCTGGGGAAAGTAATTATTATATTAGTAAACTAGCAGCGCCCTGCGGTTTCATCCGCATAAGTTTCGATCCCGTGGGAATATCGGGATAAAAAGGTATAGGTAAAAGGTATAGGTGTTCATAGGTTCTTTCACAACCCGGAAGGAGGTCAATGTTTTCAATATTACACAACTAGGGATGCCTCACCGCCTTTTTGTCGATACGATACCGATACCGATGCTCTTCTAAAAATATCGGCGACACCGATACCGATACTTACGCTTATTAAAATTCAAAAATTAAGGTAAATTTTTTTTTTTTTTTTTCAAATTTTGGTAAGTATAAGACGTCATTGCGCCAGAAAACGAACGATCTGGGCCTCTCGATATATTAGGAGACCTTAGGTATCTCTCGACTTCTTCTTTGAGAGAATTACAGCTCAGAGTAGACCGGGGCTCATCTTCCTCGGACTCTCTCTCTCTAATACTATTTTCACAAACGCTCCAAAGACAACACCCGCGTTTACATTACATTTTTAAAGCGCGACATTTGAAAAGTATCGTTGAATCGGCCATAAAAATATCGCCGATGCCGATATATCGGCAAACTTCGAGTATCGCCGATATATCGGCATCGATATCGGATGCATCCCTAATTACAACCTGTAATTAAACTATCAACCAGACAGGAGATTTACATTGCAATCATAATACAGGAAATATTCTGCGGTACTTTGATATAGTGCTGGAGACGTTTAGCAAGGAAAGAGTGCGTATTTGAACGTTTTTAACGTCCAAACAAAAAGATATAATCATTTACGTACCTAAAGAAGAAATCCTGGTACAGCCATCTTGATGGGAAGCCCGCGGCTGATATCCTGATTGTCTCCAGTACACCACACGCTCTGTAACAAATTAAATAATAAGTATACTTCAGAGATCGCGCCGAACTTTGCCGCAATCTGAATTTAGCACTACTTTTGTATACAGGTATGAGGAATAGGGTGTAAAGTTCACTCATACTCTATAGAAAAGGGAGGATCCTCCGACCAGACGGGTGTTGTGTCTGGCGGGCAACTGCCCGATGATTCATGACGGGCTGTTGTATCTATGCTAGTTGCGCGGTAAACTCTGCTTGCGAGATGCAGGATTTCGTGACGTCAGTATGACGCATTGTTCGCATGTGGCGCTGTAGATACCGCTACATTTATACGGTCCTTTACATATCAATTTACTCATATTTAATAATTAATCCTGTTTCCTATACCTGAGCTGGTTGACGGCTCTAGCACTGTCGAACATGAACGGCTCCTTGGTGTCGTTCGGCTTGATGCAGCGCACGTAGTGTGGGGTCGTCGCTGACAACGTGGACATCAAAGCCGACAGTGACTGACGGAACTGGGAACCGACTGTGTGTTTTTGGCCGGAAGCGCGGCGGGGGGGTTGCTGTGGACAAAGAGGTTGGTGTAAAACCAATCTAATATTATAAATTCGAAAGTAACTCTGTCTGTCTGTCTATTACCTTTTCACGCCTAAACCATTGAACCACAGATATAGATATACCTAGATCTATCTATATCTGTGCATTGAACGGATTTAGAGTATCTATATCTGTGCATTGAACGGATTTAGAGTATCTATATCTGTGCATTGAACGGATTTAGATGAAATTTGGTATAGAGATAGTTTAAGTCCCGGGGAAGGACATAGGATAGTTTTTATCCCAATATTCCTACGGGATCGAAACTTACGCGGGTGAAACCGCGGGGCGCTGCTAGTGTGGAAATATTGCTAACATGGTTCCTAAGGGCGCGTTTTAATGACACGAACTATTTCGCGCAGCCGCCGCACAGGCGCCACGCGGTGGCTGCGCGCGCAAATTTGTAAAGTGACTGCAAACTTGAAGTCACTGATTGAAGGAAAGGAGAATTTAATCAACACAACCTCAATGAAACCCGGTTCACAATGGGCAGCTATGAGCTCGTAGCTAATATTATTATTATTATGAGCTAATATTTTACATGTTAAATCTATTTTAATATTTATTTATTTCTGTAACTGCCCGTGACATCACAGCGGCGGGCCCTATCAGAATACCAGCGCTGCGACATTTATTTTTTAAATGTCGCAGCGTCATGCTGAGATAGGAGCCTTTTGGCCTTGTATAGGAGTTTCTGTCTCATTTTTCTTTTTGTTACTTTTTTTTATATAACTTGGTTTTTTATTTTTTACTGTGTTTAGTTTAGTTTGTGATCTTCCTGTATGAGTCGCAATAAATACTTTTTCTTTCTTTCTTTCTTAGTTAACTTACTGTGAGGCTGCCGACAGGCAAGGAGGGCGTGGTCCTCCTCTTGGAAGGTGGCGGGAGGGTAGCGGAAGCAGACACCTCCACCGTTCTATCCGCGAAGATGGTGTGGATCAGTCGGCAGCTACTCGCGGTCTTGATGCATTCCAACTGTTCCTCAGACACTGTGTCCCTGTTCTTCTCGAGGAAGCCTCCTGACTGGTATTCTACGTTGTCGGCGAAGTGTTTGATGATGAAGGCTGTGGAAGAAAAAGCAGTGTGAAGTGGGTGTTGAAAGGCTGTAAAATTATCGCGTTTTATTAGTCACCCTTTTTTTTTTTTGAAGTGAAACTTCTTTACGCACGCTTGATTTGGGGAGTAAGCTGACGAACGCGTGACGTAAGCGTTATGAAAAGTGTAATCGGGCGAGGCGAACGGGAGTTGAGTGGGGGATATAAGCAAGAGAAAGCAGTGCGCGCGCACATTTTCTTTCTCTCTTCCTCTCATAGCCAAATACGTTCCGTATATCTAAGCACAGTGCAGGCCTATTGTCTGTATCACAATGTAGAAACAAGAGAGAGCAGTGCGCGCGCACATTTTCTTTCTCTCTTTCTCGAAGTTTCACTTCAGTCATGTGGTCATAAGCACACTCGGTTTTTTTGGGTGGGAAATCATCAAATGACCCCTCCCGCTCTGGATGGAGCGGAAGGGAGTGTCAGACTCTTACGGACTAAAACCCACCCGTGTTCCTTCCTTAGCCCTTTATGTTCCGGGGTAGCGGTGACCCTTTCGGACAATCCCGCAACCCCATTAGTCACCCTAATAAGATATTAAAACACTAATATTTTGGAGATATCACATAACATTAAAGAACATTCAATTGAATTTACAATTTCACTTTTTTGAAACAGAGTAAAGATGCATAGTAAAGATAATACAGAATGATTTTTTTTACCGGTCCCAAATTGTTACAGGATGTTTCTACCCATGAATATGAACAACTTTTACTATGGGACCAACTCTGAAATCACGAAAAAACATCAGCTGTTTAATACAAATATTCGTACCATCAACGACCTTCAAGCTCAGATTGATGTGTTTACATGTTGTGTGAGTGAATTCGCAAGGGTATTACTATTTATATTATGCTACAAGCAAAATAATATTTAAAAATAATATTTATTTATTTTATACAAAATTGTTTGATTTTAATGGTGTAATAATTTAATGATGTTATTTTTAATTTTATATAATTTGGTTATTGTAAATATATAGCTTAGGTTATTAGTTTAGGTTATAAGTTTATGTTTTTAACTGTCGCATTAGGTTAAACCCTGTAATGGCAGTTAAGCTGGTATAAATAAATAAATAAATAAATAATACCTACTTGACCAAAATGTATGAAACAGCAGATTTTTTTTTTCGTGATTTCAGAGTTGGTCCCAAAGTGAAAGTTGTTCATATTCATGGGTAGAACCCCCTGTAAAAATTTGGAACCGGTAAAAAAAATCAGCCTGTATGGTACTCAGCGTAGGTGGAAGGTGGAGCGAAGATCTTCCCAGCGCGGCTGGTAGCAGCTGGAAATCAATAGCTAAAAATCGAGTTGAACAACGTGCGATTGGAAGCCTTTGGCCATCTGTGGGCGTCTTGCAGCTGAAATGATAACTCACCTTGGTTCCCGAACCTGGGCTTCATAAAATGGTGGTAGCCGGCACAAGACTGATGCAACTTTGCCACAAACCCGGCGTCGCTTCCACCGGGCACTCGGCATTGCTCATCAAGGAGCGCTAGCACTCCCAAGCGGTCTTCAATCAGGTCGATGCAGGGCTGGTTGTCGTAGAATTCTATCATCTCCCACGAGATTTCTTCCTGTTGGTAGTAAAGTATGTTTTAAGAATAATAAAGGGTGTTAACACGTTAACAGTGCAGCTACTAAATGTGAGAGGAGCCCCTCACGTGCAAACACGTTCTTTTTTTATAGTTTATTGTTCACACGTGTATGCAAAAAAATTAAAATAAATCACACGTGTAAACTATAAAAAGGCTTCAAATTTGTATGGAGTCGTGACCCAAATGTGGTGCACGCACGTGTCAGTGACCTCACAGTGACCCACATGTGGTGCACGCACAGGGAACGTGTTAAAGTTGATGAAGGGCGGTCATTTTGGGGACTGTCCTTTGCAACTTAGGGCCTTATCACACTGGCAAAGTCAAAGTCAAAGCATTTATTTTAAATAGGCACATAAAAGGCACTTTTGAACGTCAAAAATTATCTTAAAATAGAATTGATTCTAGTCGCCCATTCCAAAAGGTAGTTTTCGTATGGAAAAGAATGGGCAAGAAACTCCACCGTTACTCGATTTGCAAGCGAGTTTGGTATGCAAAGATGGTCACCCATCCACGGACCAACCGCGGCAAGTGTAGCTTGACCTGATCGGTCGATCCGTGCGGCTGTTATTCCTTAGCGACAAGCCCCAAATTACAAATAACCCCTCTCTCATTACTGTTAGTTTATTACTGTTAGTGATTGGGGATAGGCTGGACAGTGTTTTCCTGAAGTATTGGACCCGTATGCATATCTACGGGTCTGATACTGCAGGAAAATACATGAATTAATTAGGATTGTAGGTTTTATTTTATTTTGTTTGTATTTATTTTATTTTTGTTTTTAATTTAATGTAAGTACTAAGTTGTATCACTAACAAAGATCTATGGAGCAAGTCTCCGAAATAAACGTTTTATTATTATTATATTATTATTACCTTGATATATTCGTCCTGCTCTAACTTGAAGACGTGTGAATTGAACTGTTGCTGAAGCTTCTCGTTGGCGTAGTTTATGCAGAACTGCTCGAAGGAATTTATCTCGAAGGTTTCGAAACCGTAGATGTCGAGGACACCTGGGGACAGAGGTCAAAATTACATCACACTAATATTATAAAGGCGAAAATTTGTGGGGGTGTGTGTGTGTTTATATGTTTGTTACTTCTTCACGCTCAAACGGCTGGACCAATTTTGATAAAATTTTGTATGGAGGTAGCTGACACCCTGGATTAACATATAGGCTACTTTTTATCCCGATATTACCACGGGATCGACACTTATGCGGGTGAAACCGCGGGGCGCAGCTAGTATGAGATAAAATTTACATTTGGGGGAGAGTGAAAACCATGGATTTGTAGCAGTTCACAGTACCCTTAGTATGAAGAAATGATTGTACACACGGCTACACATAGAGCTATACATAACCAGTATAAGATATGATTGTACACACGGCTACACATAGAGCTATACATAACCAGTATAAGAAATGATTGTACACACGGCTACACATAGAGCTATACATAACCAGTATAAGAAATGATTGTACACACGGCTACACATAGAGCTATACATAACCAGTATAAGATATGATTGTACACACGGCTACACATAGAGCTATACATAACCAGTATAAGAAATGATTGTACACACGGCTACACATAGAGCTATACATAACCAGTATAAGATATGATTGTACACACGGCTACACATAGAGCTATACATAACCAGTATAAGAAATGATTGTACACACGGCTACACATAGAGCTATACATAACCAGTATAAGCTGACTTCTGATCGTACGAAAAACCTATACAATGCGAGTTTTTTTTTTTTTTCTTTGGGTAGGAAATCATCAAATGACCCCTCCCGCCCCGGGTGGAGCGGAAGGGAGTGTCAGACTCTTACTGACTAAAACCCATCCGTGTTCCTTCCTTAGCCCTTTATGTTCCGGGGCAGCGGTAACCGTTTCGGACAATCCCGCACCCCCGGCAGGCTTCGGCCCTGACGGGCCCCTTCCCTTATGCTGACATCTCTTTGAGGCGCGCGTGGAACACATACGCGCCGTCCGACATACAATGCGAGGTCAGCTAAAACTGGAAATGTATATCTTGATGTGTAGCCGTGTGTACAGACGCCAGCACATCAACCTACCCGAAACTGTCAAATTTTCCCAATCAACTTTGAACCTTATACTTTAGAGATAAAGTTGAAAATATATTAAAGAAATTTGACAGATTGTAGTAGGTTGATGTGCTGGCGTCTGTACTTATTCCTAAAGTTATAGTGACGATTCTAGTTTTGCACATGAGTCGCCGCAGCACTATGCTGAGCGATAGCCATATTGCGTGGGCGTGACGGATATTTTTTCGATGTATATTTATTTCTTGTGCTTAATTTTTACTTATTCATTGATATGCAATGGTCGCTGTAGCACCATGAAAATGAGGCTACAGGAGCTAGTGCGAATCTTGGGGTTCATTCGATTAATCGAGTGTTGTTTAACCAGGGTCCATATTGGCTCAACTAAAGTTCTTTACCCGAAATTGTTCTTCCTAACGATTTGTAATCCGAATGATCACTCTTCCTAAAATTTTTCATCCTAAAGTTTTCATTCATACTATTTGTAGTGCTACCGGCGATGTTCATAACACTCATGTTTCCGAAAATTGTAATCAATAATATCATTAATGTAAATATTTTAAACTCCTACTGTTTTTTATCATAACGCTTTTATCCCTAAACATAACTACCATAATATTTTCATGGCCTGGGAGTTTATACGGGTAAGTAATATATGATATAATTACAAAACCTCTAATATTTACAAGATATAACAACTGAACCTATAATTTTATTTGATATAATGATCAGTTAATATAATAAACGATTGATATAATTTTAATGTAACTAATTTCTATAAGATTAACAGACAATTAATATAAAATCGTTTGATATACCACTCAATAGACATAAAACCTATTTAGTCTAATATGATAAACACTTTTTTTTAACCGACTTCTAAAAAAGGAGGAGGTTCTCAATTCGAATGTTAGTATGTTTTTTTTTTTTTTTTTGTGTTTGTTCGCGCATAACTCCGTCGCTTGCCAACCGATTTGAAAAATTCTTTTTTTGTTGGAAAGGGTATAGTTCCCAAATGGTCCCATGAAAATTTTATCGAAATCGGACAAGCCGTTTTTGAAAAATCAACAAAAATCTAAAAAATTATCTGCATTGTCCACATTAACGATTTTTTTGTTTACTTTTTTGTGGGGTAGGTACAACTAAAAAGTGAAAAATAAAAACTTTTTTACAAAAAAAAAACAACCGACTTCAAAAAAATCACTACAAAGTGATAAATAACTTTAATTTCGGAAGTCGGTGTCAAAAAACGAAAATGCGGAACCAACGACACCGACTTCCGAAATTAAAGTTATTTATCACTTTGTAGTGATTTTTTTGAAGTCGGTTGTTTTTTTTTTTGTAAAAAAGTTTTTTTTCATCCTATGTCATCCTATGTCGACGGAGCCCCGCTTCGCGGAGCCCCTATTTCTGTGTAAAGGGTTTAAAGTAACCTAACCAAACCGAACCTCGGGGTGCCCTTCGCTCGCCCTTGCATCCTATGTCGACGGAGCCCCGCTTCGCGGGGCCCCTATTTCTGTGTAAAGGGTTTAAAGTAACCTAACCAAACCGAACCTCGGGGTGCCCTTCGCTCGTTTTTGCATCCTATGTCGACGATCTAAAAAAAAAGATATGACTTTGAATAATAGTGTAAAAGATGGTTATGTTGAGAAAATATAGGAAAACAAATAAAAGTATATTAGATGTTTATTTCTACTGACATTATGAAGTTGAATGATTCGGAATTATGAACATTAGAGACAGAGTAGTTAGGAATTGTGATTGTTAGGATGAAAAATGTTAGGAAGAACATTTTCGGATTTCCAATTATCGGAGTTGAAAATTTAGGTGAACTTTGGCGCACCCGTTTAACCATGCTGGGATCGGTGCAATTCATTCATTCATTCATTCAACGAGATTTTATTTAACCCATTGAATGTCATAATTACAGACACAATTAAAAAGCCATTGTGTCTCGCGTAGATCTACGTTCCGACAGACGAGAGGTTAAGAAAACTTTTTGTTTTCTTAAATAAATCTATTCTGAAAGAAAATAAATTTAATTGCGCCTAATATGAGTCATATCATATTAGATGTAATTAAAATTATTTTCTTTCAATTTGACAAACTGCTATTCCATACATTTCAAATGTGTTAGTATTGCACGTTCATATGGAACGGCAAATTTCCATATTTAAGAGTTGGTCCAACCGTACTTTTATCCATGAATAGTAGACTGGACATGAGTTACCTTGGGTAACCTGAAAGTCTTTAAACAGACTCCGGACCCAGGTTGGCCGAAGCAAGGAAAACCTGTTCAGGTGGAGATTTATAGACGACTCCGCCTTGGAGTGTAAATGTGGTGCTGTTCAACAAACGATGGGACAGTTAATATCGTGCCCTGCGTGTCCTGTTAGCTGCACGTTACAGGAACTGATGGACGCTAGTGATGGCGCCAAACAAGTAGCCGAATTCTGGGCCGAGTACATTTAGATTGCTATCGACACGCTAAGAAGAAAAAAAGACGGGTTGCACTCCAGGAGTGCCGGCAGAAGTGAAAACTTGAATATTAACGTTGAAATAAATCAATTATTAATTGAATTAATATACATAACTAATTTTTTTTCACTATTTCTGCGTCTCTTTTTTCATTAATAGATGCACTTTGTTCAATTTCAATATTTTAAACACTTTATATACACGAATTTTACGAATACACAGCAGTGTGGCTACTACACAGACGGTCGAGCAATCAGCTGTCCATCCATCCATCCATCCACATCCACACCCACACACACATCCACACCTACACCCACATCCACACCCACACCCACGCCCACATCCACACCCACACCCACATCCACACCCACATCCACATCCACATCCACATCCACACCCACACCCACACCCACACCCACATCCACATCCACATCCATCCATCCATCCATCCATCCATCCATCCATCCATTGTCGTGTGACACTTGGTTCACTTCGGTTGGCGCCGCCGTAGAAAGAGAGGGGGATACTTAGTAGTTAGGAGTAGTAGTTCTCCCCTGTGTAGTCTCTCCTGATGGTCACGTGTCCTGACGCGATGTCCTGACGCGAGTTTAACATTTTTTACCCATTACAAAAAAGTGTGCAACGCCGCTAAAGAAGTTTTCACTTCAAAAAAATATTAGACTTCCATCATGGCAGGTTAGGTGGCAAGAAGAATCACATCGACCTTTCTTGCCACCTAATCCACCATGCTGTTTAGTAAACTGACCAATAAAGTGTTTCTTCGCATGTCCGGTGTCCAGCGCCCTGTTGACGGCGTGTACGAGCCACGCGAACAGCTCGCCGTACATTCTCTTAGCGAGCGCGTCGCGGGCAAATGACGCCCTTTGGACGTCCATGCGCGATACTATTACCTAAAGAAAGAAAAGACAATTTTATTTTATTTATTACTAGCTTCTGCCCGCGACTTTGTTCGCGTGAAATTTCTTATTCCCTCGACCCATCTCGTCGTATTGCATCACTAAACTTGCCCGCGTCTCCTGCTCTATCACTTCGTTTCCCCATAGCGCTTTTGCTCGGCTCCTAAGGGTCATAGCGTGACGTTAAATAGCCTATAGCCTTCCTCAAGAATTGGGCTATCAAACGCAAGAAGAATTTTTCAAATTCGACTGGTAGTTCCAGAGATTACCCCCTACATACAAACTTACAAACAAATTTTACCTCTTTATAATATTAGTATAGATATAGATGGGACAATAAACAGCTACATTATAAAATGTTTACAAAATAACAATAATATAGGCCCATAAGTAGTATTAACAATATGGAAGCCCACTACATTATCCGCATGTTAACAAAATTAAGATAAGGTAAGGGCCAAAGCACACACGCTACTTTTTGCATCGGCGATCGGCGATTTAGCTGCTTTTTAGAAGCTAAATGCAGCGACCAAGCATTCCACACCGCACACTTAAAAACGTCAAACGCGGTGATTCAGTCGCTTTTCGGAAGCTCGATACAGCGGCTAAACGCTACACTCCGCACACATTCGGATGCCGGTCGCAGCGATTTGGCATTTGCGCCAGCATCGGAGCTGTCGCTAAAACGCGCGATTCCGATACCACGTCCGAACGCAGTCTCCAAAACGCGATGCAGCATCGATACAGCCGCAAAATCGCCGATCGCCGATGTAAAAAGTAGCGTGTGTGCTTTGGCCCTTAAAAGTGCCACTAGATTAGAAGTTGAAAATTGAAGTTCATTAAGCTTGTGTTGTGTCTGCGCGCATTAACAACTGAAAAGAGCTATGTTTGAGTCCGAATGACGTCGAGAGCTCGAAACATGGGCTTTTTAACGTGCTGTTAATACTTAGAGGAGTTGTTAAGCTTAAGAGGCCAGCGAAGCATGCGTAATTCATACAAACGTAAAACCAAAATAATTTGTAAATCAAACATATTCTTAATGTAGGGTGTGTATTTATTCCGATTGGATTACAGAATATCTAGGTTCCCAAATATATATTTTGAATGGAGACTGATTTAAAGACAAGTTATGAGAAAAATAAGTTTTCTTGGTAAAACTTCGTCTAAGACAACCATGGCTTAAATGGTTCTAAATTGTCTGTACAATCTTAGCCTTAAAGCGTTGCACCCATCTTCCAATCACCCTTTTAATATTTTACTATTAATATTAATATTTTACTATTAATATTTTACTTTTAATATTTTATAATTACCCTCGTTATTATTGTCATCAAATCATCGAATGATAAAAAGTACCCACTAAGTATCACCTGTATTCTTATAACCATACTCATTGTTCAGTGATTTATTTAGCAGTCTAATGCAAATGATCTTTAATTGTGTGGAAGTGTGTGAGTGTTTGTGAACGAGGAAGACTGACCTGCCGTGATACAGTTTTTACTAGTACGGAGGTCAGTGTGAATTAAGCCCAAACAACCGCATATACACAGGTATTTATTAGACATACGTTATTATATATATTTTTTGTACTAGTATTCACAAATCACAGGATTGTTGGGATTTGTGTGTAAGGTTTGTTCTTTTATACTGTCAATAAACTTACTTTACTTTACCCTGTATAACTAAAATACGCTACAAAAAAAAAAACATCAAAAATACAAAATAATTACCTCATGTGCGGACGCTATTCTTCTATGTGTGAGCCATCGTGACAGCTCAGCTTTAGATATGCCCAGGAGCGAACACACGACGGAAAGATGTTTGTCGTTCGACTGAAAAAGATGACTCATTATGCAGATTTTTACCGCAGTATCTAGCAGTATCCTGGAAAGGCTTTAACATTGCTCATTGTCAAAGTAAAAGGACAAAACTTTTGCTACTAACTATAGTTACATCGAGATGAAAATAGACTACTAATAAATAAACAGACAGGGTGAGTTTACAATATTGATTTTCGGACCGAAAAAATGAAGCCATGAATTCTATTTCAGAGAAAACTAAAATTGTTTTATAACGTGGCCAGAAAGTCATTCAGCCGACAGACGTAATTTCTAACCATCGACCGGTGCAGTGCTTACCGCATCCAGCAGATGCCCACGACCTTCAACAGGCCAGCGGTCCACCTTTTAAGGGGCTACCGACAATGCTCAGCACAACTTGTTTTACTACCTGTCCGACTCAAGTGTGCACCTCGCTGAATTGCGTTTATGCGCGAAATGTTTATATTTATCATTACGATAAAAACTATACTTGTGCATGTTGAAAAAAAAAAATTCGTAAAAAATATTTTTACGAAGTTAACTTTTTTTTTCAAACAGTACGACAGAGTAACATCACAGCGCCAGGTGCACGGTTAAGTCGGACGGGTTGTACACAAAATCTATGTTACTCACACTAATATAAGCGCCATCGTCACTATCATCATCTCCCGGCGCGTCAGGGTCGCACGCGCTCAGCTCCACGTTACCAAGGTGCAGGATAGTGGACAGGATCGTGAACATGTCGCGCTGCTCCGTTTCTGTTACTCCTGTGAAGATGAGCGAAGTTACCAAATGTATAGAATCTGTATAGCTTTTTTCACGTTTATTACGAGACCAGAGACATCGCCAAGCGTTTGGTTGACTCTTCGCGTGACCAGAGGCCTGGCCTGAATAAGCATTGCATCCAACGTGGTAATGCTGCTAGCCTTTTGGGCACTTATCCCATTGACAGCGATGCGGACGAATTTTTTGATGCCCAATGAGCTCTTGTGTCTTATTTTATTTTTATTATACATTTGTATATAATATTATTATACATTTGTATATAATATACTTACCTAATGTAGTGAGAGCACTTCTCGTTTCATTAAAAGTCTTGAGATCATCAACACCGTCTATATTCGGACTGCCGCCTTGGTTCAAATAGTGGAACGATTCTTGATGATCTGTAAATGATAAATGATTTATTCTCTGTAAGTAGGTTTGTACAAACACTTTTACACGTCAATCATATTTTTTTAAAGCTAGATGAGGTCGGCGTTTTCTATCTGACTACTCTGAGAAGAAAGGCCGAAACAAACTCAGAGGTCACAGTCTCTTTTAAAGTTCAGACAGTATCTTGGTCAGATCATGTGAAGACCATGTAGATAGGTGTCTGAAATGGTCTTTTGAGGAAAGAACCACACAGATTGAGCGGACCTGTCCAGTCAGTGCACGCATTTGTCAAAAATCGTGTAGCTCAACGCAGAACTTGAGGAGCTAACGATTCGACGAACAATACCAAAGAAAGGACATTTGGGTAGGCCGCGTAAATTCCTCAAACTGCCAGATCAAAAGATGTAACAAAACAATACAAACGTAGGTGGTTGCAAAATTTCAAACGAAGATTTTTTCCTCACCCGGTGAGGGTACCTAATCTCTGGAACTACCAGTCGGATTTGAAAAATAATTTTTGAATTTGATAGCCCAATTCTTGAGGAAGAAATTTAAAGCTACAACCGGACCCTGAACAGTAGAGCGAAAAAAAAAGTCAGTAAGAACGCTAAGCGAGAACAAGTAAAGGCGCGGGCGGGCAATGTAATAATACTACGTGGTGGGTCGGGTAACAAGAAATTTCACGCGGACAAAGTCGCGGGTAGAAGCTAGTAAAGTCTAAAGGTAAAGGGGCTGATTCCTTTCCACATAGAGCATTTTTATGCTGAACTTTGTGGTATGGAGGCGCTATCAAAAAGCGTGGGAACGTTTTTTAAATTAAGGTTTAATACATTCTGTATAACTATTATCGAGCCTTTTCAGGAAGAAGATCGTAACCGCCATTTTGCATATTTTACAGGAGAAGATTTTTTTTAAACATTTTCAAAATATTTATAGCATCAATATGAAATTTTTACTTAGTGTTTTAAGGGCACCTCCCTATTAATTCAAATGTTAAGATCTGGCGGTTAATATATATATATATAATCAGTTGATCTGGCTGTAAATATGAAAACAGTTTTTTGGGATTTTTGGCGCTTACGATGTTCTTCCTGAAAAGGCTCGTTATAATGGCTCGTGTTTTAATCCGGATGGTATTTTTACACAAGGTTGCATAAATATACAGGGTTTTATACAATGTGGTATTATTGTACCAATTGTATGTGTCATAAAAAATTGTTCAAACTATTATATGCCTAGCATGGTGGAGCAGTGCACACGCACACCAGAATAATTCAATAACAACTTTGTAACCACTGTCTCACAATAAAGATCTTTCACTTTGACTTTGTATTTTTATATGACTGGGACACGGCTCAAAAGTAATGGTTTTAAACAAGGTAGTTAGGGTGGTAGGGCCTCGATCGTGCAGGCCTGGGTGTCATCACCGGACAGGCCTGCCGATATTGACAATGAGGCGGAATGGCTCCAGGAGGCCATGTCCGATATATGTGACGTGGCAATGCCCCGAGTCCGGCCAGGATGCGCCCGACGTCAGGTGTACTGGTGGTCGCAGGAGGTGGAGTCGCTACGCAAGGCGTGCGTCGACGCGCGACACCGGTACACCAGGCACCGCAGGCTCCGCATCCGCCCTCCGGATGCGGAAGCCACGGAGGCGGAGCTGTACGAGGGGTACAGAGCGGCGAAGACCGCCCTCCAAGGGGCTGTCCAGCGGGCCAAGGATACGGCCCGCGAAGAGATGGTGGAGACTCTGAACAGAGATCCATGGGGGCGCCCTTACAAAATGGTGCGGAATAAACTCCGCGCCTGGGCCCCCCCGCTGACGCAGAGTCTCCGCCCACAGCTGGTGGAGGAGGTGGTGAGCACTCTGTTCCCTTCACGGGGGGAGCATACTCCCCCGCCCATGGCTCCGCCACTTGCGGTGCCCGAAGCGGACCATGAAGACTACGACGACGACATCCCTGAAGTGACCGGGGTAGATCTGAGAGCGGCGGTAGGCAGGCTGAAGGCCAAAAATACCGCCCCAGGACCCGACGGCTTGCCGGGTAAAGTCTGGGTCCTGGCCTCGAGGGCTCTCGGGCCTCGACTAGAGGCGCTCTTAAGCGCATGCATGGAGAGGGGCCAGTTTCCACTCCGTTGGAAGACGGGGAAGCTGGTCCTCATTCAGAAGCCAGGGCGCCCTGCGGACTCTCCGTCCGCATACCGGCCCATAGTGCTGCTCGACGAGGTCGGCAAGCTCTTTGCGAGAGTGATTGCAGGCCGCCTCGTCGGGCACCTAGTGAGGACGGGGCCGGATCTTGCGGAAAGCCAGTTTGGCTTCCGCAAGGGGCGCTCGACGGTGGACGCCATCATGCGCGTGAGAGCCCTCACGACGGGGGACGCGGTGACCCGGGGTGGGGTAGTCGTGGCGGTGTCACTCGACATCGCCAACGCGTTTAACACCCTGCCCTGGAGCTGTATTGGGGAGGCACTCCGGTATCACCGGGTGCCGACCTACCTCCGTCGAGTAGTTGGGGCGTATCTGACGGACAGAGCCGTCATCTACCCCGGTCGCAACGGGGAGTGGAACCGGCGAGAGATGTCGTGCGGTGTCCCACAGGGATCGGTTCTGGGGCCGCTCCTGTGGGACATCGGTTACGACTGGGTGCTGCGGGCCGACCTCCCTGATGGCGTCAGCGTGGTTTGCTACGCTGATGACACGCTGGTCCTGGCGCAAGGGAGGTCGCATCAGGCGGCGGCCGACGCGATGACACGCGGGGTTGCGATAGTCGTGGAAAGAATCCGGCGGTTGGGTCTCGAGGTAGCATTGCACAAGTCCGAGGCCATGTCTTTCCATGGGCCTCGGAATGGGCCACCATCGGGATCCCAACTAACGGTGGGAGGGGTTCACATCGGCGTCGAGGCAACGATGAGATACCTGGGTCTCGTCCTCGACAGCCGGTGGAACTTCGTCGAACACTTCCGACGTTTGGCCCCCAAACTGGAAAGGACCGGGGCCGCCTTCAAGCGGCTCCTGCCTAACCTGGGGGGGCCAAACACCTCCTGCCGGAGGCTTTACGCGGGGGTCGTGCGGTCCATGGCCCTATACGGGGCCCCGGTGTGGGCGCGTTCTCTGCGGCGGCGAGCCGCCCACTATCTGAACGCGCCCCAAAAGGTGGTAGCCGTAAGGCTGATCCGGGGGTACCGCACGATCTCGGGCGAGGCGGCAAGCCTCCTTGCCGGACTGCCGCCATGGGATCTGGAGGCGATAGTCCTAGCGCGCCTGTATGAGTGGCGCGCGGAGGCACTGAGCCGGGGGGAAACTCCGCTTCCGCGGCAAATCGCGGCGGAGCGGACAGACCTCCGGCGCGATCTCATGGTGGCATGGAAGGAGCGACTTTCGCAACCCAGCGCAGGGCACGCCACGATAGTGGCGATAAGACCCCTCTTTGAGGAGTGGCTAGAGAGGCGTCACGGCGTCCTCACCTATCGCCTGACGCAGGTCCTCACCGGACACGGATGTTTTGGGAGGTTCCTGCACATCATCAGGCGGGAGGAGACGCCCGGGTGTCACCACTGCGAGGATCGCCCAGAGGACACGGTGGAGCATACGGTGGAGGTCTGCCCCGCATGGGCGGAGCACCGCCGTGCCCTCGTAGAGGCGATAGACAGCGGCGGCGACCTCTCGCGTCCGGCCCTGGTTCAAGCCATGGTCCGGGGCGAGAGGGAGTGGGAGGCGGTCACCTCCTTCTGCGAAGCAGTCATGCTAGCGAAGGAGGTGGCTGAACGGCTGAGGGAGAGAGCCTCACACCCCAGCCGCCGCGGGAGACGCTCCGGGCGTCGGGAGCCGCGTGACGACTCCCGGCCGCCGTAGGCGCGGGCCTGCGGACGGAGAGTAATGGGTAGCTCACCGTCCGATCAGGACCAGGCCCGTGCCGGACGGCGCGTTGTGTTCCACGCGCGCCTCAAAGAGATGTCAGCAGAAAGGAAGGGGCCTGCCAGGGCCGAAGCCTGCCGGGGGTGCGGGATTGTCCGAAAGGGTTACCGCTACCCCGGAACATAAAGGGCTAAGGAAGGAACACGGATGGGTTTTAGTCAGTAAGAGTCTGACACTCCCTTCGCTCCACCCAGAGCGGGAGGGGTCATTTGATGATTTCCCATCCATAAAAAAAAAAAAAAAAAAAAGGGTAGTTTTTGTATAGGTGGAAGTTTTATACATGCTGGTATTATTTACAGGTTGATATTTCTATACAGATGATATTTCTATACAGGGTGATATTATTATACCGGCCAATATCATTAAACAGGGTAGTTTTTGTGCAAGGTGGAAGTTTTATACAGGCTGGTATTATTATACAGATTGATATTTCTATACAGATGATATTTCTATACAGGGTGATATTATTATACCGGCCAATATCATTAAACAGGGTAGTTTTTGTGCAAGGTGGAAGTTTTATACAGGCTGGTATTATTATACAGATTGATATTTCTATACAGATGATATTTCTATACAGGGTGATATTATTATACCGGCCAATATCATTAAACAGGGTAGTTTTTGTGCAAGGTGGAAGTTTTATACAGCCTGGTATTATTATACAGATTAATATTTCTATACAGATGATATTTCTATACAGGGTGATATTATTATACCGGCTAATATCATTAAACAGGGTAGTTTTTGTGCAAGGTGGAAGTTTTATACAGGCTGGTATTATTATACAGATTAATATTTCTATACAGATGATATTTCTATACAGGGTGATATTATTATACCGGCTAATATCATTAAACAGGGTAGTTTTTGTGCAAGGTGGAAGTTTTATACAGGCTGGTATTATTATACAGATTAATATTTCTATACACATGATATTTCTATACAGGGTGATATTATTATACCGGCTAATATCATTAAACAGGGTAGTTTTTGTGCAAGGTGGAAGTTTTATACAGGCTGGTATTATTATACAGATTAATATTTCTATACAGATGATATTTCTATACAGGGTGATATTATTATACCGGCTAATATCATTAAACAGGGTAGATTTTGTGCAAGGTGGGAGTTTTATACAGGCTGGTATTAGGTATTATACAGGTTGATATTTCTATACAGATGATATTTCTATACAGGGTGATATTATTATACGGGCCAATATCATTAAACAGGGTAGTTTTTGTGCAAGGTGGAAGTTTTATACAGGCTGGTATTATTATACAGGTTGATATTTCTATACAGGGTGATATTTCTATATAGGTGATATTTCTATACAGGGTGATATTTCTATACAGGGTGAGCTTATTACACAAGGTGATATTATTATTCCGGCCAATATCATTAAACAGGGTGTTTTTTTTTTAATTTATAGACCACCTACCTAGTTGTAATTCAGGCAATTGCCTGGCAGCAGCACAAAGCTGATAGAACACATGGTAGTTCCTCTCCCCCGCACTCTGGTACACGACGCGCGACTTCTCCAGCAGGTAGGTGCGCATGCTCGCGCCGGATATCCGGTACACGTTGTCGAAATGAATCTCGATGAACTTGCCGAAACGGGACGAGTTGTCGTTGCGGGTTGTTTTTGCGTTGCCTATTGCCTAGGAAAGAAAATACGTTTTTGAAGGAAGTGAAACTTCTTTACGCACGCTTGACTTGGGGAGTAAGCTGGCGAACGCGTGACGTAAGCGTTACGAAAAGTGTGATCGGGCGAGGCGAACGGGAGTTGAGTGGGGGATATAAGCAAGAGAAAGGAGTGCGCGCGCACATTTTCTTTCTCTGGATGGAGCGAAAGAAGTTTCACTTCAGTCGTGTAGTCATAAGCACACTCGGTTTTTTTTTTTAAGATGTTAATACTGTAGTTTTTTTTATATTTCTGATGGTCACTATAAAACGGTCGGGGGCACGGAGCAAGGACGACCGACTTCATTATGATATCCCCACAAAAACTTTACTTTGTTTGACAGAGTAATCAGGAATTTCTGTCAAGGAAGAAAACATAATAATTATGAGATTTTACACTAACCCCCTTACTAATAAACGTTGTATAGCGTCTATACAGTTACACAACACTTTGTCTTCTTTTTTCGAAAGTCAAATTACTGACGACTGAAAGAGAGAAATCGGTGTGTAACTATTAATCTGATATAATACGTTTATTAGTAAGGGAGTAATCTTCCTATTTATAAACGTTACTTAAAGTTAAGAGACGTTTAACCGTCAAAAATGTATGGTTAATCTGTCAAACTCCGTTAATGAGACACAATTGATATTCTATTGTTTCGTCGCCAATGGGCGACGCGCGCCGCTTGACCGGTTAAGCACACACTTATCATTGCTTAGCTTAAAGCAACGTTTATAAATAAGGAGGAGAATCATTAATCGAAAATATTGACTTCAAGGTCTACTATCCTTCTCAAGATCATCCATAACCTTATAATGATACTAGCAGCGCCCCGCGGGGTCACCCGCATAAGTTTCGATCCCGTAGAAATATCGGGATAAAAACTATCCTGTGTTAATCCTGGTTATAAACTATAATATGTGTGCCAAATTTCATCCAAATCCGTTCAGTAGTTTTTGCGTGAAAGAGTAACAAACATCCATCCACCCATCCATCTTCACAAACTTTCGCGTTTATAATATTACTAGCTGCGCCCCGCGGTATCACCCGCATAAAATATGTCAATCCCGTGGGAATTTCGGGATAAAAATTAGCCTATATGTTAATCCAAGGTATGAGCTACCTCCATACAAAATTTTATCAAAATTGGTGCAGCCGTTTGAGCGCGAAGAAGTAACAAACATATAAACACACATACACACACACTCACAAACTTTCGCCTTTATCATATTAGTGTGATGTGATGTGATAGTAGGATTAGTAGGATAGTAGGATTAGTAGGATAGTAGGATTAGTAGGATAGTAGGATTAGTAGGATAGTAGGATTAGTAGGACAGTAGGATTAGTAGGATTAGTAGGATTAGTAGGATAGTAGGATTAGTAGGATTAGTAGGATAGTAGGATTAGTAAGATAGTAGGATTAGTAGGATAGTAGGATTAGTAGGATAGTAGGATTAGTAGGATAGTAGGATTAGTAGGATAGTAGGATTAGTAGGATTAGTAGGATAGTAGGATTAGTAGGATAGTAGGATTAGTAGGATAGTAGGATTACGTCGTTGTCTACATCTATCTTACCTCCATGATAGGACTGGAAGCTAACACCTTCCTCTCGACCTGTGTCTCGCTGGCGTTGCCGCCCACCGCCGCGAAGTAACGCATCGCGTACTTCGCTGATACCGTCTTACCGGCGCCGGATTCACCGCTCACTGTGAGGGAGTAGTAGTTTACAGTTAGTTAGCAGTGGCGTGCATTGCATATAGGCATACAAGCAGTGCCTACCTCGATATATCAACATAAGCCTGTCAATTACCTACATTTTAGTGTGTGCCCGTCTGCCCGACAATTAAGAAACTCACTAAATTATCATACCTAACAAAAAACAAAATCTTTCATACAAACACGCGCGGCAGTAGGCAGTCGCCGGACGGCCTACTCGGCTCCCGTACTATTCGCACATTGTCATTGGTCTTTACTCGTTTAAGTTATTACGACAAAATTGAAAATACGTACGTCTCACGCGTAATACCATGACGTTCGACCTTCGAAATTTATCACCCTTAAGTAGGCATGCCTACTCAAATAACCACACTTTTGACCTCACTTTTTTTTCTGATTAGTGACCGCGTTTGCCTAGACTAGACCCGGCCTAGTGCCTATCTAATCTAAAAACCAATGCACGCCACTGTTAGTTAGGGGCTGTTCATTTATTACGTAAGACTTTTTTTAACCAATTTCTGACCCCCCCTCCCCCTTAAGTAAGAAAAAATTAGACTTGAGTGAAACCTCTCCTCCCCCTTTGAATCTTACGTAAGAATCAGTCATCATCATCATCTGCCTAGCCTTTTCCCAACTATTTTGGGGTCGGCTTCCAGTCTAACCGGATGCAGCTGAATACCAGTATTTTACATGGAGCGACTGCCTATCTGACCTCCACAACCCAGTTACTGGGTAATACGATACCCGTTGGTAAGACTAGTTATCAGACTTTCGAGCTTCTGACTACCCGTAACGACTGTCAAAGATCGAGGAATGACAGCCGAGACCAACGGCTTACATGCTTTCCGAGGCACGGAGGGGTCTCGATATGTAAAGATGGTCACCCATCCACAGACCAACCGCGACAAGCGTAGCTTAACCTGATCAATCGACCTGTGCGGCTGTTTTATTTAGCCACGGGCCCCAGCCCCCTTACGTAAGATCAGTATCTACCAAAATTGCAAAGAAAAATTAGCATTTTTTTTTTTTAATTTATAATTTTTGCTTACTTTTGTGATCGTACGTAAGAGTAATCTAGACCCCTCCCACGGGTCCATGTAAGATACAATAAGTCTTGTGTGGACCCCCTCCCCCCTCAAATCGTCTTACGTAATGAATGAACAGCCCCTTATGGTGATAAGCTAGAACCTTGCTTTAGAGCGGTTCTGCACACATCCGATCCGAATCCGAATTAAAGATCCGACTTCAATCCGAACTGGTAATGTTCTAAATTCGGACGGATAGAGTACGGATCTAGTGTGCAACCTATCATACAAATACCACTATTGTCACTTCGGACCGGCATTTCTCGGATTCGGATCGGACGTAGTGCAGAACCGGTCATCTATACTTCCATACTAATATTATAAAGAGGTAAAATTTGTTTGTAAGTTTGTTTGTTTGTAAGTTTGTATGTAGGGGGTAATCTCTGGAACTACCAGTCGGATTTGAAAAATTCTTATTGCATTTGATAGCCCAATTCTTGAGGAAGGTTATAGGCTATTTAACATCACGCTATGACCCTTAGGAGCCGAGCAAAAAGAAAAAAAGTAAAAAAAAAAACGTTAAGTAATAGCGCAGGCGGGTGATGCGATAAGACGGGGTGGCTCGGGGGAAACAAGAAGTTTCACGCGAACGAAGTCGCGGGCTGAAGCTAGTACTGTATAAATTAGTTGTACTATCGGACTATAAGAGTGAGGGAAGAGGGAGTGCACGTGCGTCTGCGCGCACACTTGTGCACTATAAAATCTCCCGCGCCGAAGGCTAGTCTCCGTTGATATTGGCCGCCGAGGCCGAAATACGGTCTGGAGGACTTTAATTTAGTTGTATACTTAATTTAATAGCTTCAATTAACTCGATGGTCACCCATCCACGGACCAACCGCGGCAGGCGTAGCTTAACCCGATCGATCGACCGGTGCGGCTGTTATTACTTAGCTACAAGCTCCTCTCGTGTTCGTGTATTTGAGGAGCGGCATGCTGTCGACAGCTGCAGCTGCCTTTGTCATCAACGCGTCACTCGAATGCATGCACACTGAGTTAAAAAGAAAACAATGGCACCCCAGGAGTGCCGACAGAAGTGAAAACAAAACACAAACAGAATACTTTTCCATCACTCACTGATATCGGATATACATTAAAACCGAGTAAAGAAGTTGCTCGACGCACCGAGAACGCCTGGAAGAGTTATTGGTCGATGAAACAAATAATGAAGGGAACTCTCCCTCTCTCGCTAAAGAGAAAATTCATGGACATGTGCATCCTTCCTACCCTCACCTATAGAGCGCAGACATGGTCACTTACTAATTGTCAAAAGTCCGCACTCGGTTTCTGTCAGCGAGCAATGGAGCGCAGTATCCTTGGAGTTAAACTTACTGATCGTATAAGGAACTCGATACTGCGTTCTAAAACTCAAATTGCCGATGTAGGTCACACGGCTGCCAAGGTAAAATGGAACTGGGCTGATCACATCTGTCGCATGCCGGAGGAGCTATGGGCTAAAGTAACCACACAATGGGTCCCAAACAGCAGCAAACGGCAACGCGGCAGGCCCAGAATGAGATGGCGGGACGAACTCGACTCTTTCCACAAAGATTGGCGTGTAACAGCACTGGATAGGGATAAGTGGAAGAAGGGAAGGGAGGCCTTTGCCCTGCAATGGGACAGAAATGGCTGATAATAATAATAATAACATCCCGAGGACAGCCGAACACATCGGAAGCGGTGTCGATTACGGTAACAGTGGCGCGAGTTCAATAGTTTTTCCCATCTCAAAAAATGCCCGACGCGCCTAAAGAAGTTGTTGCTTCAATAAAGAATGCTAAAACTTACCAATAATACTCTGATCTCTCCTCTCTCTCTCTAACTTGGTGTATGCCTCCTCTGACACGGCGAATATGTGCGGATCTAAGTCGCCCATCGCTTGACCGCGATACGCCATTATTGTTTCATCACCTGATAAACAAAGTAATGTATACATAATCAGTACACATATTTGTTACAGTACTGTGTTTGTTTGTGTACTGTGTAGCGGTATCTACAACGCCACATGCGATCAACGCGTCATACTGACGTCACGCAAATGCTGCATCTCGCAAGCAGAATTTACCGCGCAACTAGCATAGATACAACGGCTCGACATGAATCATCGGGCAGTTGCCCGCCAGACACAACACCCGTCTGGTCGGAGGATCCTCCCTTTTCTATAGAGTATGAGTGAACTTTACACCCTGTTCCTCATACCTCTATAGTAATTATTTTGTTATGGAAGAGCGGGGTCTCCTAACACAGGCAAAAATTGCTTAAAAGGAGCCTCCAAACACAACCATTCACTGTTGTAACAAATTTCTTGAATAAAAAAAAAAAAACTTCCCGAACACATCCGAAGCGGTGTCGGTTACGGTAACAGTGGCGCGAATTCAATAGCTTTTTCCCATCTCAAATGCCCAACGCGCCTGAAGAAGTTTTCACTTAAAAAGAATATGAAAAAGACCTCTGAGAGGCTAAAAAGGTTCCTATCTCAGCTTAATTCTGCGATATTTAAAAAAAATTATACCGTAGCGCTGGTATTCTGATATACTATGCGCCAAATAGACTGCTGAACATTGCCAGGTACTATTGGATTTTTCCGCTAGGCAATTCTTGGGCAGCCCGGATTAGGGATATAGAGGTATGAGGAACAGGGTGTAAAGTTCACTCATCCTTCACAGAAAAGGGAGGATCCTCCGACCAGACGGATGTTGTGTCTGACGGGCAACTGCCCGATCATTCATATCGATGTCGGGCCGTTGTATCTATGCTAGTTGTGCGGTAAATTCTGCTTGCGAGATGCAGGATTTTGCGTGACATCAGTATGACGCGTTGTTCGCATATGGCGTTGTAGATACCGCTACAGGGATTTTTGCCCGTTTATTGGGAATTACATCGCCTTCTATCCTTTTACATGGGACGGGATATCGGACGAAATGATAATTTTCATCGAGTTTTCTTAGAACTTACCGTAAATAGGTAAATCGTAGTATGGATTGATGGCAACTAGTACGATGCCGCAGTATGTGTAGATGGCGTTGCGGTCGCAGAATCTGAGAACAAAACGACATTTTTACTAAATATATCTTCAAACATGAGGTCCTTACTCCTTATTAATATATGTCGTCTGCCTAGCCTTTTCCCAACTATGTGGGGTGGGCTTCCAGTCTAACCGGATGCAGCTGAATACCAGTATGGAGCTAGTGCCTATCTGTCCTCCACTACCCAGTTACTGGGTAATACGATACCCCTTGGTACTTGGACTGTCAAAGGTCCACGAATGACAGCCGGGACCAACGGCTTAACATGCTTCCCGAGGCAAGAAGAGGTCTTGATCTTGATATGTAAAGATGGTCACGGACTTGAACATTATAGCTGGCGAAATGTGGGTAGGTGAACTATCATAGGTAACCCTGCCTAACACGTCGTGAAATGCAGGCGTGATGTTTATGTATCTTCAAACAAAATTCCTTAGACAGGGACTCTAACCAAATATCTCTCTAAAATCCTATATATCCACAAAGTCGTATCACAAATTATAATAGCAAACAATTTTGAACTCTGCAACTAAACAACTAAGATTGATTTTTCGTTTTTCAGTAACAAATATTTATAAACTAACAATGCAATACATGATTCAGTGTTTGGACAAGTGGCACATACTTATGAGATTATGAAAATTGCGGAGTTTTTAAATATGTGTGAAATTCTTGTCCAGTTATTCACAAATGGTTTTTGAAAGCCGAAAAATTATTAAGTACTTAGGTACTTAATAATTTTTCGGTTTTCAAAAACGCCGTTAGAAAGCCAAAGATGTAAACAACAAAATCATAGGTATGTTACAGCGATCCTTTGTAATAATCATAAGAACAGATGGCCAATTCTCATAATTTAAAACGTTCAAAATCTAGTCGCAGTCTCATCTCGGCGACAAACAAATGTCAAAAACTCGTCAAAAGTGTTGAGAAATTAGAGGTATTTTTGACAGATTGAGACTGAGATCAGACTGTGAACGTTTTTAAAATTACGAGAATTGCCCCTCTGATGTTTCACCTGTGACAAACAATGAATTTGAATTTGAAATTTAAATGGCCGCTCGAAATTGAATAATATCGATAGAAGTACAAGAACAAATTTTATTTTAAGTAATGTTTGTTTTCGTCTAAATCTTCGAGCTAGCTAGCTGTGGACGTCTTTCGGCTGAAATGATGATGATGATGATGAATTTAATAGGACAAGTTGTCCAGGACGTTTCTTCAGCTTATGATCATGATAGAGAGAATTTGGAAAATACTAGCACCCTAATAAGTAACACACTTTCAATCACAAACAATCCCAGGATTTTGAAGGATATTGCTAATCCATTGCTTCAAATGTTCGAAAAATGTTTCTGCTCAACCACGTAAATAACGCAATGAATGTCGTTGAACTGTCAAAATAAAACCCATTGCTACTGATAGTGGGCTACGCTACGCAATTACCCCGCTGGTCATACAATCACGTCTCACAAAGGATATAATTTACAAGTTATTTTTGGCACAGCATCATGTCGTAATCGTAACTAGTTTCAATATGCTCATCTGCTTACCCTTTCCCAACTATATTAGGGTCGGCTTCCAGTCAGACGCAACTTAAGAAGAGGACTACATGACCTAAAGCGCGGTGACTGTCGGCCTGCATACAAAAGAAAGAGAAGCGCGATGATATAACGCTGGTAATTTATTGCAAAATATGAAGCAATTATCTATTTACGAAAACTCTATTGTTTGGACTAAAAAATTAAAACACTAGAGTTTTAGTATGTTGCTTGTATAATAATCTGACAAAAAATCATAATGATTGTGTGTAGGTATATTAGTATGGTTTTTATTGTAAAAAGAAATTTTTTAGAGATATCTGCATGATTTTTTTCTATCGTACCAAATAAGTTGTATTATGTTTTCAACACACTATCTACCTAGCATATATCCTGAAGAATATCATATATTTTTCTGATTTTGTTTACTGTAGTCGATCATATACTTTTATTGTTTCTAAAACTTGCGTTTTTTGCGTTTAGGTCCTATAAGCCCCTTAATACAGTATTTTACATGAAGCGACTGCCTATCTGATCTAATAGCACAATACCCCTAAGTGGCCGCCTCCACGAGCGAGAGAATCGCGGCGATAGTCTCGCCGTGCCATCAAATTTTCGCGGCGATGATATCGCCGTGTGGAGACACGTTCTAAGAGAGTGTATAGAAATACGTGGCACGACGATAATATCGCCGCGATTCTCTCGTCAGTCTTCAGATTGCCCGTAAAGCAGTGGCGTGCGTTGGTTTTCAGAATAGGTAGGCACTAGGCCGGGTCTAGTCTAGGCAAACGCGGTCACTAATCAGAAAAAAAAGTGTGGTTATTTGAGTAGGCATGCCTACTTAAGGGTGATAAATTGCGAATGTCGAACGTGGTATTACGCGTGAGACGTACGTATTTTTAATTTAGTTGAGTAAAGACCAATGACAATGTGCGAATAGTACGGGAGCCGAGAAGGCCGTCTGGCGACTGCCTACTGCCGCGCGAGTTTGTATGAAAGATTTTGTTTCTTGCATAGATATCCGTGGTTTCTTGCTAGGTATGATACTCGTAAATTAGTAGGTTTCTTAATTGTGGGGCACACACTAAAATGTAATTGACAGGCTTATGTTGATATATCGAGGTAGGCACTGCTTATATGCCTATATGCAATGCACGCCACTGCCGTAAAGACTGTCAAAGATTTACGAGTAAACAAACAAATACTAAATTCCTTTAATAGTAATCATAGCACAGATATCACATACAATATGTTTTATGATTGTAGCAATAGAAACGTTATCAGTCGTTATCAGTGACATGATTCATGATTTCGTCATGACCGTAGAACATAGTACGGAAACGAATGGTTTATCATTAAACTGGGCACGAGCTGAGCTGAATTATCGAGTAATGGCGAAGAGGAAATCCCCTTTTGCGGGGGCGAAATATTTTGGATTACCCACAAAACAATGTTGGATATTTTAATCTTCCATTGACTTTAAGTATAAAGAAGTTGAAAGAGAGTGGTGAGTCCCTCAACAGTCCACTGCCCACAGGCTTTTAATAATAATAATTAACGCTTAATGGCAAACGACATCGCGGCAGGCCCAGACGAAGATAGCGGGATGAGGTATTGAGTATAACTTAATTCTAGTTCAGCATTTATATATCCCAAGATTTTTCGAGGAAGCGCGAAATATTTCCTACTCTTTAACAAGCTAGTTACCCGCCATGGAACGAGTTATGCACGAGCATAACTCGTTCCATGGCGGGTAACTAGCTATCCTATGTTATCCTTCAAAGAAACTACGAAGTTTCTTTGAAGGATACAATCAGAAACGAAGTTGTCCGAAAAAGGACCAGAGTTACCGACATGGGTTGCAGAGTAAGCAAGCTTAAGTGGCAGTGGGCTGGCCTTGTTTGTCGAAGGACCGATGGCCGGGTGGAGTAGACGAGCCAAGCGTAGTGTGGGACGCCCCCCAGCTAGATGGACCGACGACTTCAAAAAGGTAGCTGGGACAGATTGTTTGCGGAAGGCGGAAGACAGGGCGTTGTGGCGCAGCATAGGAGAGGCCTGCCAGCTGATGACTGCAATACTGTTACTGTTAGCCTGCATCATCCCAATGCTGGGCAAAGGCCTCTCCCCATGACTTCCAGTTCTTTCGATCCAGGGCTAAAGTGGACCACTGGTCGTTTGTTTTGACCAACTCCTCCCGCCATCTTCTACGGGGTCTGCCGCGACGCCTTCTACCTATGTCAGGGCTCCACGTGGTGTTATTTTGGCCCACAGCTTATTGGGCATACGACCGTAGCCAGCAAAGTCCCACATCGGCTTAGCGGCTTTTTGAGCAGCGTCAGTAATCTGTGTTTTGGAACGCAGTGCAGTGGCGTGCATTGGTTTTCAGAATAGGTAGGCACTAGGCCGGGTCTAGTCTAGGCAAACGCGGTCACTAATCAGAAAAAGAAGTGAGGTCAAAAGTGTGTTTATTTGAGTAGGCATGCCTACTTAAGGGTGATAAATTGCGAAGGTCGAACGTTATGGTATTACGCGTGAGACGTACGTATTTTTAATTTTGTCGTATTAACTTGAACGAGTAAAGACCAATGACAATGTGCGAATAGTACGGGAGCCGAGTAGGCCGTCCGGTGACTGCCTACTGCCGCGCGTGTTTGTATGAAGATTTTGTTTTTTGTTAGGTATGATAATTTAGTGAGTTTCTTAATTGTGGGGCACACACACTAAAATGTAATTGACAGGCTTATGTTGATATATCGACGTAGGCACTGCCTAAATGCCTATATGCAATGCACGCCACTGACGCAGTGTGGTGTTGAATACGGTCTGTCACATTGACGCCTAGAATACTGCGCTCCATTGCACGTTGGCAAACCTTGACTACAATAGGCTGAGTTAATTAAAGCAGCTTTATAAGTACTTACCTAACTCTAAGGTTATGTAGCACAGCTGGTTCGTGCAAATACGAGAGGGATGTGAGGTCGTTCTGCCCGATGAGCAGCGAAGGGTTCCGAAGAGGCGGCATCTTACCCTCATCCTTTATCTGTTGAGAAATAAGTAATAAGGTCACATATCATTAGAGGGGAGAGGTGTGTAGAACTACAATATTTCTTCCGTCGAAAGTCCCATGTTACCCGGGCTACCCAATTTCCATAAAGCGGACACACATCTAAAAAATAGTCGTTCAGACCGTATTTCGCGTTTATACTCACTGGTTCCTTCTCGTAGTCCCTTTGAAGGAACTACTGAGAATTTTTGGATTAGCATAGCTATTCACAAACACTCGATACGCTTTCGTATCGTATCGATCATTAATCATTGTTATCGTAGGAGTCTTCTAAACGCTGTTCACAAGTCCAAAACCCGAAAATTTTGTCAGCTTAAATCAAATAGACGCCCGCTATTCTTCCAACAGCTATTTGCTGTTGAGGACAAGTCAAATCAGGTTATCGAAATGTCAGGTTTTCGATACGATAACCTGTCGTATGGTTGTGAATCAGGGCTAGACTAGATAGTTCCTTTAGTAGTTCCTTCAAAGGAACTACGAGAAGGAACTAGTGAGCATAAACGGTATTTCTGCCATAGCGGCCATTCTCAACGGAGACTAGCCGTCGGCGCGGGAAATATTTTAGTGTGCGCAGACACAGGTGTCTCTTCTCTCACTCTCATAGTCCTGTAGCGGTATCTACAACGCCACATGCGAACAACGTCACACAAATCCTGCATCTCGCAAGCAGAGTTTACCGCGGGTGCGCAACTAGCATAGATACAACGGCCCGACATGAATCATTGGGCAGTTGCCCGCCAGACACAACACCCGTCTGGTCGGAGGATTCTCCCTTTTCTATAGAATATGAGTGAAATCCGACGCGAGCGGAGAGAGATAAGGTCCCGTGCTTCGAAAAGCAAGTTAAGCCGTTGGTATTGTACAAATCTAATCTAATACTAATGAGAATTTCCTTGCGGAAAAACTTGCCAACGCTTAACCCAACCCAGGATTCGAACCCAGGATATTTAGCACTCGAACTTGTGGCTACTAGATCAAAAAGACCGTCTACAGTACCCGGCAATAAATATTGCACATCGACCTTTGGAAAGAAACAATCGACTAATTTCGGCTTCGTAGTGCGTTATCTCTGTCGCACAGTACCTATGTGACGTTAACTGACGTTTTGTCAGTCGTTGTTCAAGTGCGATAGAGTGCGGTCGCGTCCAATTCAAAATATATATCTAGAGTTGTTAACACCCCCAAATTTAAATAATTTAAAGTTGTACTATGGCATCTTTAGGAAAAATAGGGGAACCTTTTTATTTTACCCCAACCTAAAGCAATTATTTATAGAAAAATTGTTGTATTTTATACAAAGAATAAAAAGAATTATCAAAAGAAGCAAATCATAATTGTTTTAACAGCTCCTAATAGATACCGGACTGTTTGTATTTCGTGCGACAGAGATAACGCTCTACGAAGCCGAAATTAGCCGATTGTCTCTTTCCAAAGATCGATGTGCAATATTTATCGCCGGGTACTGTACAACATTACGCATTACAAAATGGCATCTTGGCCTATTAGATAAACTAACAAAGAGAATTTATCAAAACGAACGATTTATAAAAAAAAAAGCGCGAAAATCTATGTCACTGAATGACAAGAGCTATCAAAACATGACATTTGTCAATGTTTGATTTTTCGTTTCAACGTAAACATTTTACTTTAGATTTTGATGCTTTGTGAATGTGAGTTTTGTCTTTTCATAATAAGGAGAATACCTGTGGACTTTCGCTTCCTCCTGCTTGCCCCATTTGGCAGCAGAATTCGACTAACGCAGATAATTGGTCAATTTTCTTTTGTTAATAATCCTGTTTCTATCGTGAACGTGATTGGTTCACGCGGTATACTGTCAATTTTGTTATTCTGACGTAGACCTGTGACGTAGACTGTTGGTCTAGCGGTCGCAAACACGACATCTGAACGTGGGGCCCTGAGTTCGATTCACAGGTCGGGCAAAGCGTTATCGGGTTTTAACTTCATGATTTTTTCAGAAGACCGAAGTCTGGAGGTGATTAATTTTACATAGGACTTTAATATAACTCAAGTGCGTATGCGGCACCTCCCCACAGACAATGACCCACCATCCGAGCTACGCCGCATGCCCTGTCCCCTGAGCATTTGATGATTTGCGTCAGTGAGCGGAGTTCGCACAGCTGAATTTTGGGGCCAAAGATGTTTGAACATTTTGACATCGATTTTTTTTTTAATTTGCTGAATGGGCCCTCTCTTGACCTCGATTCTAGATTCGCTAAGAAGTAGAATATAACTGGTAAGATGTGGCCTTACCCTACCACTTTTGCCTATCCCGTCGAAAAACAGGCGCCATGATTTATTTTACTGAATAATTACTTATACAGTACAGCATACTAACCTTTATCTGTCGAATCTCTCCGGATTGGTCTATCTTGGCGAGGAGGACGCCAGACCGGTAGTCTGACGTCACCGTGGCGCTCTCCCATACCTTCTCTGGATGCTCCACCCATATTCGGGCACCCTGGTACAAAGAAAACATTACATTTAAAAGAAAGAAAGAAAAAAATGAAACATTGATTATCAAATCTTCTCAAAATTAAATTATTTATTTGCTATCACTCATGATTCGTATTGTGGTGTTGCGAGTTTGGTCGGTAAGTTTAATCTTTAACCTTTTGAACGCCATTGTCACATATACGAGTATGTGACAAACGAAATCTTACCCTGAACGACGTCACAAATATATGACAAAATACACGTCGCACGGGTCGCACCATATTATGAAATAAACAATTTAATCATTACTTTTGTGTGTTTTTATTTATGTAATTTAAAAGTTTATGCTTCCGTCTATATTGTATTGCATGAAACTAAAATAAACCACCAATATCGAGATTAAGTGTGTGTGTGTGTGTGTGTGTGTGTTGTTTTATTAAAGTGGCCTGGCGTCAGGGGTACGGCGATACGTTTATACTCTGGCGTTCAAAAGAAGATGCTTACTAACAATGCAGCTAAAATAAAAATAATGCTTATTCCTTCACTTTATTAAAGTTTTAATTTGTTTTTAGCAGATGACCTTCATTTAAGAATGATGAATACAGAGTTGAATGCATTAGCAAATGCATCAAATGTACAATCTTTAGGTACAGTCGAGTTCATTAATATATTGGCAGCGACAATGTTTCAAAATATTGTAAGCGTTAAAATTATCATACAGTTCTATACAAACTTAGACATCAATAATATGTTTTCATATAAACTGTTCATAAGTATGTTACGGTAGTGCAGTCAAAAATATCTGACTACTCTTCGGAACATAAATATCTAAATACTCTAGTGTTCAATATATTTGTTGCAACCTAGGATTCATAAATATCTATACAGCTTTGAATATTCAACTAAATGGCCTTTACCATACAATTTATTTTTGCTTGCCGGAGCAGAAGTTCGAGTAATAATGCAATATTGCCGTTGAAGGATGTCATAACTGAAAACTTCAAGTTGATTTTGTTTCAAGACCTTTTGCATAGATATTTGTGAACCTAACTTTGCGCTAAATAATATGAACAAGGGATTGCGCACAATTTTTAGAGTCTTTGTCTGTAGTAATATTATTGATTTAATGTAGTCACATATTTATGATGTCACAGATTGTTTACAATTTATTGTACGGCGAAGCTGTTTAGAGTTTTATGAAACTTAACATTGCCTATATATTTTTGATTCATGAACATGCTCAGATATTAAAGAACTCGACTGTACCTATTTATAAAGATATGTATGACATCAATAGAACCAAACATTCTTTAAGTTTTGTGAGTGCATGTGTCAAGGGAAACGTAACCTTATGTTTAAGTGGGTAAGAGTCAAGTTGAAATAACTTAACATTTAACTAAAATTCAATACATTGTATTATCTTTTTCAGGTAGGTATACAATGTGGGATTTTTGCTATTACTTGGTATCCAATACAAAATATAGTAAACATTCAATTAACCTCTCGTCTGTCGGAACGTAGATCTACGCGAGACACAATGGCTTTTTAATTGTGTCTGTAATTACGACATTCATTGGGTTAATGTTATGAAATTCAATGAATCTTGTAAAATGTGGATGTAAGTATTGGTAGTATTATTTAACTAGCTTCTGCCCGCGAGTTCGCCCTTAGGGATGTCGGAATATATCCCACAGGCACGTACTATCGGGATTAAAAGTACCCTATGTGTAAATCCAGGTTATAAACTATCTGTGAGACACATTTCATCCAAATCCTCAAAAATATTCAATTTACGGTTTGCTGCTGTTTTATTATTTACTAGCTGTGCCCGCGACTTCGTTCGCGTGCATGACGGAAAACGTTTTAATTTTTTTACGCGGAACCCTAATTTTTTTTCACTGGCAGATAGCTGATGTAATAACATCAGCTATCTGCCAGTGAAAGTCCCGTCAAAATCGGTCCAGCCGTTTCAGAGATTAGCCGGAACAAACAGACAGACAGACAAAAATTATAAAAAATGTTATTTTGGTATATGTAGCGTGTATACATCCAAAAAGCACTTATTTTAATATTTCAAACAGACACTCCAATTTTATTTATTTGTATAGATTATTATATTATGTATTTATAAGTATATTCAACATGAAAAAATCAAGATTAAAAGCAATGACTTAGCCAAAAATCATCTTAATTAGAGGAATTGCATAATAATAACATATATTCCTAACTTTTTAAATTTGATGGTATTTTAATTACCTACGAAAAAACAACACTCAATTAGCTTGATTATGAATGACCTAAAATCGTAATAATCAAAGTTATTGCATAACCTATTATTTATGGCAGAGCGGAGTCTCCTAACCTAACACAGGCAAGGAGGCTCCCACCACTAGTTGTTAAGGTTCACATGTTAAAATAATTTAAAATATTTATTCAGAGTTCATAATGCTATATGGCAGGGATGTCAAAACTAGATACAGTCCCGGGCCAATATTCTAAATAGATTTGAAAGCCTGCAGAAACAAATACCTTAACTTTTTAAACAAACATTTTCGTACTTGTGGTAGATAATCTAATACCAAATAGTCAAAAGACATAGATTAAATTAACAAAACTTTTTATATGTAAAGACCTATTATGTTGCGGACCGCAAAAACATTGCGACAGCCCTGCTATGTGGAGTTAAGTATAAGATTTTCTGTGTCTGGCAAATACAGGTAATTTAAACTGTCATGTAATTAGAACCTCCACTTTATATGCATTGTATCCTGGGTAGTCAACCCCGGCACCAGGATGACTGGCTAAAACTTCAGGGTCAAAGTTTTTTATTTGTTAAACATAGATGTTTGAAATAGAATAGGTACAGAGACCCCACGACACAGGTAATCCCCACGACACAGGAAACCCTAGTGTAGGGTCCAGGTAGGGTTACCATACGTCCGGATTTGTCCGGACATGTCCGGACTTCTAGACTATGTCCGGCTCTTTGATTTGTCCAGATTTTTTAGCTTAGATGGAATACAAGTAATAAAACTTATATTAACTTCTCATTCATCTAAAAACAAAATATACTTCTTTATCAATCAACTTAACGAGATCAAACAATAAATCTTGTTTTGCTGCAAACAATCAACTAGTTCTAACATAAAATATTTTCTTCAAATTTTTTTACATAAAATAATCAAACTTGACGCTAGTTTCTGGTATAGGTATTAGTTTTTATATTTTTCAGGGTACTTTTCTTTATCTCCGGACCCCTCAACCTCCCTCTCCTCGCCAGCATCTGCTACCATGCCTACCATACCACTGTAACTAAGTGGGTAATGTTTGGATTTTGTGACTTAAATGTCCGTAAAGAAACATAGTAACATTTCTTATGTAAGTATAAGTATTAAATTTTAAATATAATTTCCAAATGACAAACATAATCACAGATTAAATTCTGTGCATTTAACTAAGGAACTAATTCTTAAGGCACACTTTTATCCACATATTATATAGATATATAGGGTTATTGGAAAAACACCAACAACCTCTTAAGAGGTCATTGTACTCATCATTATGAACAACTTTTACAATGGGACCAAACCTGAAATCGCGAAAAAAATCAGCTGTTCCCTAAATTTATGTTCGTATAACTTGTCAAAATGTAGGGAACAGCAAATTTTATTTTTTCGCGATTTCAGGTTTAGTCCCTTAATAAAAGTTGTTCATAATGATGAGTACAATGACCTCGTAAGAGGTTGTTGGTGTTTTTCCAATAACCCTGTATATGTGGATAAAAGTGTCCCTTATGAATTGAAAAAAATTAAAACCATCATATTTATCCAAATGGCATAAACTATTCTTTAATGTTTCATGTGCATATGAAATAAGAACTGTTATAATGACAGAGACAAACAAAAAGAGAAAATAAAAACGGACAACGGGCGTTATGTTGTGTGTATAAGTTACAAATTGGTATGTATATATTTTTTTTTATTAGTGTTATTTCTAGTTGCTTTGAACATATTGACCTAGTTACGTAGACATATAGTCCACATTATAAGACATTTTGCAGACAAAACATGATTTTTTTACTCTGTATAAAATTTGTTTCCTCCAAAGCAGAAAGAGTTGTTTCATCTGCTTAGTGCTAGTTTTAAGATCTAACACCCTGTTAGGAAGGACAAGACCAAGCAGGTCTTAAATTATTTGCTGAGCAATATATTAAACTGTTTGCATAATCTTGACAAATTAAATATATGTCACCAATAAACAAATACCACAATTAAAAGACATATTTTTGTCATCAAGATAACACAACATGCATTGAGACGGGTGATAAGGTAATTTATTAACTAAGTATTTCAAGATAACAATCATTTCAAAATTTTAACAATTTGTAAATGTTGTGTTATGTACTTCATAGACAGTGAGCACTTAAATACTGTGTAATTGCAGTTTATAAATAATTCATGAGCATGAAAAAATCACTTATCTAGATAGTAAAAGTGATTATGTTAATTTATTATACAGTCCAACCAAGATTATTACTAGAAACCATATTGATTTCCGATAAATCGGAAAAAAGTATTTCTGGAAAACTGAATAAAAGAATGGCCAGTGTTATTGTTTTTGAAAATGGAACAGTAGGGCGAACTGCAGCGACGTGCGCCTGACGTCATCCCGGAACTTGCGATATTCCTTGACACGCGAAATATTTATAAATGATGCAAAAATTAGCGATCGCTATGTAAACGAATGAGAATGACGTCCTCTTCAATAAATTGAGTGAAGAAGGTCAATCATAAGCACTCCCTGTTCTGATAGTTATTAATCAAAATAATTGCTCCGCTAACTTATTAACCCGAATATGCGAATATGGGGTAAATGCATGCAAGGGAGGAGAAAAGTTTAATTAACTTTGCATTCTAAATTCGAAATGGAAGTACCACAAAAAACAAAATACAATCAAATACATTTCACTTAAAATTTTACCTTCGTGTAAAGCTCCTTCGTAGTCATCTTGATATTTTATATAATCCTTGATTAATTGAATAAATAATTTATATTATCTCATTATTTCACCACGAGTTCAGAACTTAAATAATCCATTTTAATAAAGTAAAGTAAGGTAGATTCGATTCGAAATACGATTTTTCTGAATGCGAAACGTCAGTCACTGCAATGTTATTGACATTTTATTTTCAGTGTTATCAGTTTTTTATCAATATCACAAATAAACTAATGCATAAAACTGTTTGATTTCTCACTGTGGGACTATTTCATGATTTCTACTAGGAAGTGATTCTTATTGAAATCTAATTGTACGACAAAAACATTTGACAACAATACAAATCGAAAGTTACACGCTTATCTATAAAGTTCCCACGGTCGGGGCTGCCATGTTAAAATAAGCGTATTTAGGACAAATTTACGCTTCATTACAAGCAGGCTTTTGAAAGGAATCGATCGACTTTTGAAAAAATATCTGGGGTTTTGGATTCGGGTTATGGGGAAAATTCAACAGAAGGTTGGAAAAGGAGATGGCCCAAATCCCATACAAAAAAAAACCCAGGGCCGGCGCAAAAGTTTTGTATCTCAGATTTTAGAGGATATTTAAAAACAATATTTAAAACTATCACCATCTCTCTGTCGGGTGGGTAACATCCTTTTTTCTGCTCAAGCAGTTTTGTGGGCGTTCCCTCTCTCATTTGGCGACCAAAATATTTATTATTCTTTAATCGTTTACAAACAAGCATACTGATACAAAACCTATAATAAGCATACATAATTCTATAATAATCTAATTCTATAATCATACAGTACTTTTTTTTTAAAGGGTTTGCTCTTGACTCTAGTGTACTCATCATCATCATTTCAGCCGAAAGACGTCCACTGCTGGACATAGGCCTCCCCCAAGCACCTCCACTTCGACCGGTCCTGTGCTTCTCGCATCCGAGTTCCTGCGGCCTTCACAAGGTCGTAACGAGATTACGAGACTGTCGTCTCGGTCGGTCATGACTATAGTACCTACTTCACGTAAATTATTATTTTATGCTTTGTGTATACTCGGTTGCCCCAAGTAAAGCGCGTGTCGCGTCATGTAATAAAAATACTATAACAAAAAACTTTTTTACAAAACGGAAACAACCGACTCCAAAAAAAACACTAAAAAGTAAAAAATATCTTTAATTTCGGAAGCCGGTGTCGTTGGTTCCGCATTTTCGTTTTTTGACACCGACTTTCGAAAGTAAAGTTATTTTTCACTTTGCAGTGTTTTTTTTTTTTTGGAAGTCGGTTGTTTTTTTTTTTGGAAGAAAAGTTTTCACTTTTTAGCATACCTACCGGACACCAATTCATATTTACACTACTTGCTATGTGAATATCAGTGATAGAAAGGAACTTATAATATAAATTCCTTGGGTTTAGTAGAAGAAGTGCAGTAATGTTATTCTGTAAAAATTTCACCGTGAAAACTTAGGTGAAGTGATCTTAAAGTGAGCTGTCAATAGTGTTAATCTCTAGCATCAGGTGGAATGACAGCTCACTTTAAGGCGAATGGGTAGTTGTAGCCCGCGAAATTCAATTTTTCTTACGTTTTTTGCAATTTTCAGGTCAGTGTCAGGTTGTATCTTGATCAAAATATGATTCGCGACAATAACAGGTACGTATTTACAGAATTATAATAATTAGAATCATTAATACATCTTTCTAAGTTAGATTTCTACCGTTAAGAACAAATCTCGTATGGAAAAGTGTTGGTGGTAGAAATCTAACTTAAACAGATGTATTAATGATTCTGATGATTATAATTCTGTGAATACGTACCTGTTATAGTCGCGAATCAAATTTTCATCAAGATACAACCTGACACTGACCTGAAAACTGCAAAAAACGTAAGAAAAATTGAATTTCGCGGGCTACAACTACGCATTCACCTTAAGCTGAATGCGCAGTTGTAGCCCGCGAAATTCAATTTTTCTTACGTTTTTTGCAATTTTCAGGTCAGTGTCATGTTGTAACTTGATCAAAATATGATTCGCGACTATAACAGGTACGTATTTACAGATATATAATAATTAGAATCATTAATACATCTTTATAAGTTAGATTTCTACCGTTAAGAACAATAATCTCGTATGGAAAAGTGTTTATGGTATTAATGATTCCAATGACTATAATTCTGTAAATCCATGTCTATTATAGTCGCAAATTATATTTTGATCATCGAGATATAAGTACTAACGTATGTTAGTACTTATATCTCGATGATTTTGATCAAGATACAACCTGACACTGACCTACAAATTGCAAAAAACGTAAGAAAATTTAAATTTCGCGGTCTCCCACTGCGCATTCACCTAATTTATCACGGTGATGTTTTTACAGAATAGCACCGCTGATCGCGTTCAGTTTCATTGGTGAAATGCTCACTGAAGCTATGGTTTTGCTTATCTCCATAACAAAAATAAGGTGTGTGTTTGGGGAGAATCAGAGAAGGTAGTTTTATTATAAGGAAGTAAATAAAAGTATTATGTACTTAATTTAAAAGCATTTATTTTCTACGTATTAAGTCATAATTTCCCAGCCTTTATGATAGATAAAACAATAATAAAACGTTAATTATAATTAGAAAATGGCGAAAGCATCAGTGTTGCAATGCTCGATACAAAAATTCCCTACAAATTAACATTAATCTACTGCAGTCCAAAATCCAAATGCTATTGTCGTTACATTTTTGTCTTAAAGATTAGTTATTCACTTGTTTTCTGAAGAAGGAAACCACGCCTGGCACGCTTCTGTGGCGATCTCGCATAAAGCGGTGAAAGTCTTGCCGCGTTGGTCGTATTCTGTGAAAGAAGTAGATTTTAAGTCTGTCAAACATTTATATTGTGAATAATTAGGTTTACTAACTGTACCGAAAGGCAAAAGGAAACCTTTGCCCAGCAGTGGGAAATTACGGACTAAATAATACCTATTTGCAGGCATCTATCGAAGATGCCTGCAAATAGGTATTATTTAGTCTGGTTATAGATACTCTGAAATGGAGATAAATATATTTTTTATTTTAGACTTTGAACCCCATCCGTTGCATTAGCACAAAGTCAAACGTGACTTATGTTCTATGACCCCACTTTTGCAGTAATCAAGTAGCTACAAAGTTAGGTGGATTTACATTTTACTTTGAGGTAAAATTCACTTGCCATTGCCACCTCACCCGTGCACACGATGGGAATTAGTTTCGACTTTCTTTCGAGTGGCCTAAACGCTCTAGCTAGACCGAGTCGTAACTATACAAGTCACGACTAGGAACAAAAGACCATCCATCACTTAAAAGACTACTAATTTTCCTAGTTTGTATGAAAATGTTTTATTTTTTTTAAATAACACAAAAAATCAGGAATTTTGTCTTACGGCTGCACCAAATAGGCCCAGTTCAGCAAAAATGCCAGACAATCAGTGTCTGACGCTGGTTTTCAACTGCACATGAAGGTACTAGGAAAATTACTTTTAAATCATAATTCTGATTATTTTAGCTTACCGGTAGGTCCCCTCTTGCCAAACATGATGCCGTTCATGGGTGCGTTCTTGTAGTTGGCTTCGCTGACTTCAGCTAAGGAGAGGAGCACCGCCACCAAGCAGACGACGCCAATTGTGCAACGCATCATGTTTCCGGACATCTGAGAGACGAATGATATAAATACGTGTTTTCATAGTAGCAAAGCCAATGTTATGAATTTAAATCAGTACACAGGTTAACATCCAGAAACATAAAATAAAATATTTTATCAAAAACGCTGTGCCCTCAGTTTTTATCTTTCCAGCAAGCATAATTACCCATGCCATTAATCGTAATGACTGATTGCATTGCTTTATAAAATGCATCAAATAAAACATTAAAATCTATGTAAAATCAGAAAACATTACGTCTTTTTTATCTGAGGCCCACTATTTCAATGTTAGAGAGCCATTGGTGTAGTTTTAGTTTTACTTAGGCTTAACCAATTTTAATGAAGATTTTATTCATTTAAGGCGAATGCGTAGTTGTAGCCCGCGAAATTCAATTTTTCTTACGTTTTTTGCAATTTTCAGGTCAGTGTCAGGTTGTATCTTGATGAAAATTTGATTCGCGACTATAACAGGTACGTATTCACAGAATTATAATCATCAGAATCATTAATACATCTGTTTAAGTTAGATTTCTACCACCAACACTTTTCCATACGAGATTTGTTCTTAACGGTAGAAATCTAACTTAGGAAGATGTATTAATGATTCTAATTATTATAATTCTGTAAATACGTACCTGTTATTGTCGCGAATCATATTTTGATCAAGATACAACCTGACACTGACCTGAAAATTGCAAAAAACGTAAGAAAAATTGAATTTCGCGGGCTACAACTACGCATTCACCTTAAGTAAAAGCTGAATGTGATGACGAAAAAAACACAAAAAAGGAAAAATTACCTTGTATTGAGTGAAGAGTATTTCTTGTTGGTAACACTGAAGTGGTTGAACGTCAACTGATGCTGTGAGACGATTTTCCCGCCAATTTATACTCTGAAATCAAAAGATGGCGGCTGTCCACCCAATTATTGGATTACTGGGATGCTGACCACATATTGACAGAGATTCCCGAGTATTCTCAAAGGATTATAACTTCGTTAGTGCATAAGATTAGTTGTTGGAATAGAGTGAAGATGGCGGCCATCTTGGATTGCTTAGACTTGCTTGGATAATACACATTGCTGAGGAGTTTTGTTATGTAGTTAAATTCACATAGGGAAGTGTGGCCTTAATCTTTTTCATAGCGTGTCGATAGCAAAAATAACACTACCTATGTAACAAATATGTCGTATAATATTTAGATGTATTGTTTGGCCCCAAAATTCAGCAACGCGGATACCGTTCGCTGACGCAGCCATTACGTCCTCACGTGTGCAGATGACAGGGCATGCGGTGCAAGATGGGAGGTGAGCCATTGTCTGTGGATAGACTCCGAATAGGTACAGGTCTGAGTCTGACCCAAAGAGTATAGGTAACTAATAGTTTCTCAGTTAAGTAAAGTAGATGACGGCTCTTTCTTGACTGAAGTAGTGCTTGTTCTAACTGTCTCCCCCCGTGCATGAACTCCCACTAGTGGAGGCTATCCTTGCTGCGGCCTTTTTGGGTTCAAAGTCTACTTATTTAAGGTTTTCCAAGTAGGCCACGGTAACTTGTGCCCGAATGGAATGCTCTCTGACGATTCAATAAAGAAATCAGGAGGTTGAAGCAGTTCTTGCCAAAGATCATAATTATCTTCCATTGTCTTGCAATCTTCAATTTAAAACGTAGGTTTCAAATTGAAGGTTGCGTTTCGGTTCCCTAAGGAAAAACCGAAGAAAACGGTCCACTTTCTTTGGTTCTGCTTCGGGTAAATTTTTCAAAATTTGATAGGGATAGCATCTCATCTCATCAGGTTATTCATAACACATGACCTACGCAGTGATGAAGATGCTAAGGTACAACTCTATTCAGCACCCTAATTACGTAACACACTATAAATCACAATCAGAATCATTTTGAAGGATATTGCTAATCTATTTCTTCATATTCATTTATTTTATTTTAAAGAAGGCTTACAGACTAACAAACCGATGACATAAAAAATGTAATATTAAAAAATTGCTAATAACAAGCCTCCACATATAGCTAAGGAAATAGTTGACAAAAAGAAAGTACAGACGCCAGCACATCAACCTACTACAATCTGTCAAATTTCTTTAATAGAGGGGTTTGAAGATTTTTGTATGGAGGGTGGCCCTAAGGTCGGCCGCCATTTTGATTTTTTTTTCAGAATCGCGGTGCACAACAAAAGTTATATATTTAGATAGAGGACACATATACAAACAAAAAAATTAATATAACATAATATCTTAAAACGTCAGGTTTCGGAGTTATTCACCGAAATATAAGTCGAAAACAACAAGAATTTTTTTGTTTTTTTTTCCTCCAGGTAAGCATATTGAACTATTGAGGTAATAAAAATGTTATGAAACCTTTATGGAGAAGAAACAAATGAAGAATAGACATTTTTTAAATAAATAATTAAACACGGCAATTTATAGTTCATTTTTTAATCCCAGAGACTAATCTAACATTTAACCCCCTTATTCATAAAACTTATCAAACCTATTTTAGTTAAAATGGGGTTTGTCTCTTTCTTACACACAGAAATGACAACGTGACAGATAAAGACAAACGTTCTATAAACCTATTTTAGCTAAAATAGAGATAAAATAGGATTATGAATAACAGGGTAAGTCTTTTGTGTTTTCGTTTTTTTTAGTATAGAAGTTTGACATTACACTTGTCAGATTAGTCTCTGGGATTAAAAAACGAACTACAAATTGCCGTGTTTGATTATTTATTTAAAAAATGTCTATTCTTCATTTGTTTCTTCTCCATAAAGGTTTCATAACGTTTCTATTACCTCAATAGTTCAATATGCTTACCTGGAGGGAAAAAAAACAAAAAAATCCTTGTTGTTTTCGACTTATATTTCGGTGAATAACTCCGATACCTGACGCTTTAGGATATTATGTTACATAACATTTTTTGTTTGTATAAATGTCTTCTATCTAAATATATAACTACTATACTATTACGTCACATGACGTCTCGCCCATGACCGGTTAGTTGTGCACCGCGATTCTGAAAAAAAATCAATATGGTGGATGATTTTAGGGCCAAAACCTTCAAACCCCTTTCAACTTTATCACTAAAGCATAAGGTTCAAAGTTGATTGGGAAAATATGACAGTTTCGGGTAGGTTGATGTGCTGGCGTCTGTACATACACGATTAACGACACGACACGATATGTTCGAAAACGTTTTATTCTATTTTTAATAATGGCAAACAAAGCCGATCATTTTGAAGCAAATTGCTAATCCATTGCTGCATAAGTTCGAAAAAAATGTCTGCTCAACACGTAACCAACGCGTTGAAAATAACGCAATGAATGTTGTTGAACTGTCAAAATGAAACCGCGGGGCAATTACGTAACACATTATCGGTTTCATTTTGACAGTTCAACAACATTCATTGCGTTATTTACGCGTGGAGAAGACAAATTTTTCGAACTTATGAAGCAATGGATTAGCAATTTGTTTCAAAATGATTCAGATTCCGATTGATAGTGTGTTACGCAATTGCCCCGCCGACTATTCTGCCTGATTCTGCCAATGTCTAAAGTGAGCTGGAAGAATAGTTCGAAAACTTTATTTGCTCAACAACTTAAATAACGCAATGAATTTAGTTGAACTGTCAAAATGCCCTCAAAAACCGTTCTCCGACGTGAGGATGCTTCGAATGGATCAAAATATTTCCTACAACTTACCACACCCCGGACACTCCATACAACGCTCGCAAAATAATTACCTACTACTACTACATTAAAAAATGACGTTTGTATACGTATGAATGTGTGCGTGAGGTACTTGTGTTTGCGAGCGCTCTTGTTAAAGAACTGCGACGAATACGCCGAAGTGCGGGGTGAGGTGCGGTAACTGATGTTAGTGCGGGGAAGGGAGTGGCCTTTCTGTACGTAGTACTTTAAGTATTCTGTGAACTTACATTAAACGGGCCAATATAATATTATTTTAGTTTTTAGAGGTTTTGTTTGAGTCTGGGGTTTTTTTAATCAGTTTAATATGTTTTTTTTAAGTTTATAATATCCTCTTCTCTTTATAAGAGACTTTCGAACACATCTTCAAAACTACCTACTTATTTTAAAATAATTAGTTCGAACCGGAGACCTCATTAAAAAATAATAATAATGAGTTAATAATTTGCAGTGGTGGCCTATTGGTACCGGCCGCGATTTACAAGTTGTAGGTCGTACGTTCGAATCCTGACAGGCGCTTACTTTGTGTAAATTATTTCATTACCACTGCTCTGAAAACGGCGAAGAAAAACATCGTGAGGAAACCCGGTCCGTCCCACTAGTCCCATTCCCATGTCCCATGATGGGACAAGTGCAATAGTATGTCCCACTAGTCCCATGGGACAACCGATACTAACATATTTTTAACCGACTTTAAAAAAGGAAACCTCCTTTTTTAAAGTCGGTTAAAAATATGCATAATACATACATACGGGTCGAATACAGAACCCTGTATTCGACCCGTATGTATGTATGTATGTATGTATGTATGTATGTATATTTGTATGTCCGCGATTATCTCAAAAACTACTGAACCGATTTTGATAATTCTTTCATTAGTGTGATCTACATACTTTCAGAAAGGTTTTAGTATATAATACATTAGGTAATTGTTCTTATGTACGAAGTTATATGCATAAATGTACTGCATCTCCGGCATTTCTATGGGAATTGTGATGATTCTTCGACTCGTGTCTTCAATTCTTCAATGCACTAGTGTTAATTGAATTTGTGTGAGGTAGGTACAACTAAAAAGTGAAAAATAAAAACTTTTTTACAAAAAAAACAACCGACTTCAAAAAAAACACTGCAAAGTGAAAAAGTCAAAAAACGAAAATGAGGAACCAACGACACCGACTTGCGAAATTAAAGTTATTTTTCACATTGCAGTGTTTTTTTTTGAAGTCGGTTGTTTTTTTTGTAAAAAAGTTTTTTTAAATTACGTCCCACTAGTCCCATGGAACAAGTGATGCTATTATATTTTTTTTTAATTATGACCCCCGGCATGTCCTAGAACCAAAAATTCTAAGACATGTGACATCTATCAACCCGCACCGGGCCCGCATGATGGATTACGGCCTACTCCCTCTAACAGAGAGGAGACGTGTGTGATGTGTCCCAGCAGTGGGAACATTACAGCTGATTATGCTATGTTTATAATCAAGCTCCTTGTAAGTATGTAGAGTTGGAGACATCATACCAACAAAACTTTGCGCATCGAGAAAAAACAGGCGCTTTGATTGTTAATCAAGTCTTCCTTGGATAAATGGATTATTACTGTCTGATTGATAAGTTGATTACTTAATGAAATCCAAAAACGATTGGACAGCTAAGTTACTAAGAAAAAATATTTAACCCATATTTTTCTAACAAGATTTCCTTTTCATTATATTCGTATTAACTTCGTCTGGACACAAAATTGCAGTAGATTGGCTATGAACTTAATTATGGGTGTAGATGTGGTATAAAAGGGGATAGGAACTGGTTTGATGCATCAGTTGGTCTTCAACTCTTCAGTCTTCAAGAAGTCTTGAGTTTGTTATCAAGTAAGTTTTAGTTTACATCGTAAGCATCAAATTAAGAAAATATAAACTTAAACTAAGTAAGCAATATTTAAGTAGGTGCATGAATTGAAGTTAGACCTTCCAAGCTTCCACCGTTGAATTACAGTGTAAGTAATTTTGTAAATCTTAGCAAGCATATAGCACGCCAATCCGCACTGGGCCCGCGTGGTGGATTAAGACCCACTCCCTCTCACCGAGAGGAGGCCTGTGTCCCAGCAGTGGGAACATTATAGGCTGATTATGTATGTATGTACATACGTATATGCCTCACATCACTAAATGCATATCCTTTTTCCAATTATGTTGGGGTCGGCTTCCAGGCTAACCGGATGTAACTGAAGTTACTGAATACCAGTGTTTTAAATGGAGCTACTGTCTATCTGACCTCCACAGCCCAGTTACTGGGTAACACGATACCCCTCCAGAAAGTCTAGTGGTCATACTTTCGGGTTTCTGACTACCCGCAACGGATGTCAAAGATCTACGAATGACAGTCGGGATCAACGGCTTAACGTGCTTTCCGAAGCACGGATGGGTCTCAATATGTCTAATCCATGGACCAACCTCCGCAACTGTAGCTTTACCTTCGATCGACGCCTGTGGCCACTCGTTCGATGTCCGCCGCGCACAACATGGACGGAAAGCAGCAGATGATGTGATTTTTTACTCCGTTGGTGTAATTGCCGTATGGCGTTCCAGTGTGAGGATAAATAAAATAAATAAATTAATTAATTAACCACACACTCAAAAAATGCCTTTATTTAGTCATAATGTCATTCAGTGCGGCCCATGTAAATTATTTCCTGCTGGCTACTAGACTAGATCTTCAGTGCTCACCTTTCAATTTGTCTTTCGTTCTTGACTTGCTATTTTTCAATGAATCAGCTCTTCTTACATTATTTTCAGATCACCACAAAGATGCGTTTCGTCATAGCTCTGTGCTTCTTCGCCATCGTCATGTGCATCCACAATGCTGAGGCTACCTACAGGAAGCCCCCTTTCAACGGGTCTATCTTCGGCAAGCGAGGAGTTGTTGGCAAGTTATCGTCATCGACTATAATAATATGATTATCTACCTACTGCACCCTAATTGCATAATACCTACACTATCAATCACAATTTGAATCATTTTGACGGATATTGCTGATCCATTGCTTCATATGTTCGGAAGATTTGTCTGCTCAACAATGTAAATAACGCAATGAATGTTGTTGAAAAGTCAGAATGAAAGCCACGTGTGATACGCAATTACCCCGCTGGTTACCGAAATGCTTTATACTCCCTAAGGTTAGGCAGAGGTGTTCATAATTATAGTACAGACGCCAGCACATCAACCTACTACAATCTGTCAAACTTCTTTAATAGATTTTCAACTTTATCGCTAAAGCATAAGGTTCAAAGTTGATTGGGAAAATCTGACAGTTTCGGGTAGGTTGATGTGCTGGCGTCTGTACATTTAGCCTATTTTGAGTCCCATGTAATGATATGTTCTATTAATAAAATATTAATCATTTCTTTCTCCGTTTCAGAATACGACAGTACAGGCAAAGCAATGTCGGCTTTATGCGAGATTGCTGCCGAAACCTGTCAGGCGTGGTATCAAACCTTAGAAAATAAGTGAATTATGTATCATTTTAACCTTGAAATACCGACTTATATATAAAATGCAGCCTTTTGTGATGTGATAATAATATCCTAGCATATAATTATTTAGTCAAAACTTATGTAATCGTAAATAAATAATGTATCATCTTTCACTTGGTTTGTTTCCATCTTATCCACAAGAACTTTCTAAAAAAATGAGACCTTTGAGCAAAAACCTAAAGCTGTGTTTACATCTTGTGTAGTGACCGATTTTATATCAATGTATACGCGACCTAACCCTTCTAATATTCACATAGCAAGTAGCCACTCAACAACTCAGACAGACTTGGTTGGAACTCAGTTAATTGCTTGAGGGACCCTGAGATTTCATCGTGTATGTACACGGATTACTGCTAATGGTCTCCTATACTAACAGCGGTTTTGGACGAAATTGGTCCATGTTATGGTCTAAAATTATAGGCCGACCGCCTAACAAAGACGTTGCCTGATGTAGCTGCGCGGTGCGGGGGGGTGATAGTTGTCACAAGTTGACGAATCACTGAGCTCTCGCAACACGTCATCACATCCCTCCCGCACGGCGCTGCTACCTCAGGCAACGTCTCAGTTAAGCGGTCGGCCTATAGCTGTGTGTTGCTTATTATACCTATTATACTTCCGATATTGATACTCGAAGAGTTCATTTCCATTGATAACCAAAGGTTATCTGCACGTTTTATAAATACCGACTGGATCCGGTTAATTATTTACTGGAATTGTATTTTTGATTAGCTTGTTTTTAAATACATTAATAAATATACAATAATGTTCTAAGTTCTGGGCTGACTTAATATAGATTGCCATTAACACGCTATGAAGAAGAATATCTGAGAATTGATTAGATTATTGGAGCTGAAACGGGCAAAGGGCAATAAACAAAACTGAAAAACAACTTTCTTGGTTTATCACAGAAAATAAATAATAAAACGCGACTTGATAAAAAATTTCATGGCGCCTACGTGAAAACGAGAAACGGAATGTTATTAATAAGTGTGTTCTAAATTACAAAACGATAAGAAATGACGTTTTGACATTTTGTGTAATCTGTGTGCGACAAACGTCAAAAAATTGGATAATTCCATTGGTTGTTTATCACCTAGTCCCTACTGCACCAATACGAATATTCGAATAAGAACCACGTTTTCATGACGAAAACAAATCTTAATCTGTCTAATGGCTGCTACATTTTTGCGATTTACGTGTGTGGCAAATTAAATTTCCATTGTTATTAAACCAATTAATGAAGATTGACTGTGTGTTGACCGAGTATCCAACGTGAGAGTTTTACCTAAGCTATGAGAAAACATTTCGTCTACGAGAGAAATTGACGTCTAAATCCGAAGTCCATTTCGAGGTAAATCTAAGATTATTTTACTTATTTATTTTGCGTAATTTAGCTAAAAATCCGTGTGATTCCGGTGTATTCGTGTAACAGAGATGTTGCTGGTACCTTTATTTATAAGCTCGGCCTCTTATTACGAGGAAAATGTCATGTTTTAATTGTTTTTAAGTGCACTAACTTAAAAGGTATGATTATCAAGTTTTTTGTCAACAACCCGTAATTGACAAGCTGGGCGATTATCTAAAATGTAGGTAGTAAAACTGTCGTCAGGTAATTAGTGTAGTTAAATGTTGAAGGGACTGAAATTTCAACATTTTATACAACAACCTTTTATCAGAATTTTTAAAGGTACGTTACTATCTTGAATCTTGATCTGTCGTGATTATTGACTACGCAAATAATTATTCTGCAGTCTAATTTATTCTTCTACAATGCGTTGTACTAGTAATATGTTACACTATCTTTTTTTGTCTAATTATAAATATATTTAATGAGAGAAAAATTAAGTATGCCGTTTTTATCTTGCTGAGTCTAATAAGATCTTACTAAGGAGTTTTTATGCTGCATAATAATTTATTTTGTGTTCGCCTAGAAGGCATAGGTAAAATTTTCATCAACCAACATCTATGGTGATAAAACTTTTTGGTATTAACATTATAGGCCTCTATTGGATAAATGTTTAATAACAATACTTTTAATATTGTGACCAATAATTCTTGCATTTATGATATATTATTATGATTGTACAATAGGGTGTCCCAAGCTATAAGGGCGAAATTTTTTTTTGTGAATTTGGGTACGCATACCCGCTATATTTTTTCGATTTGACCCTTAAGGCTTAAATATGAAATATTATTGCAATCGGATGATGATAACCCGTGCCGACTTAGCACCAAAGTTTGAACCTGAAAGTTAGTATGGAGAAATATAGGAGAATTTAAGAACTTAATTTTAATTCCGTTAATAAAACAAGTTTTTATCAGTAACTTGTATTATTCTCATAATAAACATAAAAAGGGCTTTATTTTTTATATTTTCTTTTCAATGTTTGCTTTTTACAGTCCGGATACATTTGCCTGTGTTCTTGTACGCAACGTAGTAGAAATTGCTTTTGTTCCTCTTCGACAGTGACCAAGCCATGAAAGTCTTGCATTAACTTGACTGCTCTTTCGGCGGTATCGTTTACTGCTCTTAAGGTCTGTACTTTTATTTTAGCCTGTTGAAACGAAGAATTATTTGACCACAAAGAGGGAGACTCGTTAAGAAAGCTGTCATCAAGTTTTAGGCGAATAAACAAAGATTTGCTCTTGACAGAAATAAAGTCTTCGAGGCTTTTCTCGTAAAGTGGGCCACAGAGTTCTTGTTTTGATGGCATGTAGCGCTTACCATGAGCTGATGGAATTGTGTTGGATAAGTTAGCAACCATTTTAGTTTTAGTTTCTTGGTCTACATCATCATCAAAAAGAGACAAAATAGTCACCTCATCGGTCAAATACCACAGGTGCTGACAGAACTTCTGTAAAGCTGCCTTTGAGATGCTTTTGTCAACTGCTTCGTAGGCCTTCATGGCTTTTAAAAAGCAGAGGTCTTGGTAAGGAGCTTTCACTGCCAAAATACATTGCAACCAAGGTTTGACATAAGATGTGACGATGAATAGACAGACGTCGAGGAGGGCATCTTTTTCCTTTTTTGCTATTCTGCATTGCGAGCTTAGAAATGATATTTTGAGAGAGTAAATAGCTCTTGCCATCCACCTAGCTTGGTGCATAGCGCCTGGAGGCCGGATTTTAAATTTATTTTCTGTATCACCGTCAAGAAATTTTATTGAAAGCTCTATTAATTCGCGATAGTCATCTCTAACAATATCTTTAGTTAATTCTCTCCGGTAAAACTCTAACAGTTCCTTAATCTTTGCATCACTCAGGCATGATAGCTTTTCTTTGTGACTCTCTATTCTCTCAGAATTTATGTTTTTCCAGTTTTCTCGGAATTTTTTGAACAATGGGATGTCAGGGCTCGTCGTAACTTGGTTGATTTTAGCTTCAAATACGCCTTTCAATACTAATTCATAAACATGATGCCGACAAGCAAATATGAGCATTTCTCTGTTTAATTTCTGTTCCAGGAGCACACAGGCGCCATTAATTCGACCTGTGTTTGAAGCAGTAGTATCACAACAGAGCATCTGCACTTTGTCCTCAAGATTCCAGTCCAACAGAGCATTCCAAACCGCTTCTGCTTGTTCACGACCTGAAGAGTTGTCCAATTTAGGCACAGCAAGAAGTTGTTCTTTATCATCATATGAAATAAGTATTGGAAGTCGTTCTTCTTTACATTTTCGTGAATCTAAAGCGGGTAAAAGCTTTCCGTCCCAATGAACAGTTACAGTATCTGGTACTTTGTTCTGGAAATCAGCTTTAATTGCTTCTGCGCGCTCCGTTCGCTTTTCCGTACGAATTCTTTGAATGGTCGACTTACTAATTGGAAATTCGTCAATGTTATGCCCAAGAGCTTCAATAGTTGCTTCTATAATGTAAACAGAATTCCTCATACTTATCTGACACCGATCTAATGCAGCAACCAGTTTTGGAGTTATGAAACTTTTCCTTACAGAAATATTAGACTCGGATCGTGAGCTCTCAACGGGTGCATGAAAAATTTCTTGTGAACTGTTTTTTTCAGAATCAGATGATGAATCTTCTTGAGGAATATAAGATGAAGTTGAAGGCGCCAGAATTGAATAGTGTTTAGCACGCCGTTTTTGCTCTTCGATGCTTCTAACGCGCGCCTTTTCTTCCTTTTCAGCCAGTTTTTTGTCTACTCCAGCTAAGTGACCAGGCCGACCTGGTTCTCTCTGTCGTTGTAAGAAGATCCTATCTTCGTCAATCTTAATTAATTGCAGCGCATCGGCATGTGCAATATCAAATAAGTTGTCTAAATTTGTAACAAACTCCTGTCTACGCTGCTGAAATACATTTTGCGTCTTATTAGCATTCTTTTGCAAATCCCTCCAAACTTGGTACAAATTCACTAGTTTCTTAACGCAGTTAGGAAAAGATTTAGTTGGAATTCGTGCCTTTTCCCAATAAATAATGCACTCGCGAATAGCCAGATTCGCACTTTCACTTACACTTAAATTTACTTCACGAATATTGTAGAATAGAACTGCGAGTATTTGTCCATTTGAGGGAAGTTTTGAACCAGTAATTTGGTGTTTTACGTTCCCTATTAAAAAAATATCCTTTTTTGAACTGCGTAACTCGACCGACATCTTGATTGTACGAAAATAATGCGTTCACTGATTAAACAAACAAGTAATAACATGAATATCGGTACGATCGCTGCCGCGCGCCTAGTAAACAAGTACCCACATGTTTCGATGTAAGTCGGCACGGGTTGCCGTGTTTCAAATGACATGAAATTTTATATACGGTAGTTTTGACATTATTCGAACAAAATAAGAGGGTATGCGTTATAAAAAAACAACTTTATTTTTTTTGGGACACCCTATTGTACAACCATATCTGTACTGCTATAGATACTTTATCATTTATTGACACTAACTCTTTGACCTCTTACAAGGTCAAACTTTGTTTACTTTACCTGTTGCTGGGCAAAGGTAACCTTGTATTCTGCCAGAACACATGATTTTCATGAATAAATAAAAGAAATGGCTACTATAGCTGTTAAGCAATTTTTCAAAACTAAAACAATACACTTTGCAAAAGAAAAATAAACACTATTTGAGGTTTTGTTATATATGAATAAAAAATATTTAAATAAGTATTATCCATCATATTTAAATGATTAATACATGCAAAAATGAAATAAATAAAACACTTATAAACTAAAAATATTTTGGGTCTGAAGAAAAAAAATTTTTTTTGATTTTAATGTTTTTAACCAGTTTTGTTTTTTTGTTTTGTGTTAAATTCAGTTAAAATGCAGTGTGTGTAATGAATAGTGTTGTTCTTTGTTTATTTTCAGCGATTACTGAAGAAAAAAGTTTGGAGGCATTGGATATTTGCAAGAGAATTATGGCATCTTAACCAAATACAAGAAAAACAACCTTTTTTACTCCAAAAAATGGCAATACTGAAAATGACATAAAGACAAATTCGATATCTATTGAAAAGTACAACACTTAGCTATGTCAGAGACAACAGAACCACCAGTTAAAAAATCCAAGATGGCAGAAACCGTAGACAGTTTTATACAAAACATCATGTCTTCCAAAAAGAACCTTCAAGCCGTTGTCAGTGACGAATTTACCAAACCGACAGCGTTTACTAAAGTTTATGTTGGTCAAGTGAAGAATTTGAAGGAATTATCAAAGATTATAACAATTTTGAATGAGAAAATACCTCTCAAAGAACTACAGCATCTAAAAAGAGCCCGGAAAAAGGAGGTTATACTATGCCCAGTACGGTACTTGAACTCTATAACACAAGAATCAATCCAGGAGTATGTTGAAGAGAGGGTTTATGAACTTAAAGACTCATTTGAGTATTTTAAAGTAATGGGTTTACCATCACTGCCTCCAAAATTAAAAAAGCAACATACAGAATATAGCAGGGTCTGGTCCTGTAATTTCCACCCTAATAAGTACTTAGAAAAATTATGTGGGAGCAAATTCTTTGCAGAAGCTGAACTTGTGATACATCGCTGCTACATGGGCATTGCATTTGAAGTTGCAAGATATTATTTGAGTGAAACAAATAGTAATTTGGAACTTTCAGATATTTTACTAAGAGATCTAAATACAACTGTTGTGGTGGATCCATCAATTGGCTCTATTGTAGCTATATCTTTTGATGACAGACAAACTCATCCTCTACAACATTCAGCGATGCTAGCCATAGACAATGTAGCAAAGACTCAAAGTGGCGGCGCGTGGAGCACAGCCGGCACCGAGGATCCGTCCTTGCCTGGAATAGACAATAATCTGTTTCTGTATTTAAAAAATAAATTCCCAAATGTCAAATTTGGCGCCAGAAATTACGTCACAAAGGAGGTTTTGGACGAAAATAGAATGAGTGCTTCCGATAGCCCTTATTTATGTACCGGGTATTATATTTATATGATAAGGGAGCCTTGTATTATGTGTTCAATGGGTTTAGTGCATGCCCGGGCTAACAGGGTGTTTTTTTGCTTCAATAATAATCACCAAGGAGCTCTGAGTTCAAAAACTAAATTACACTGCGTGCCATCATTAAACCATCATTTTGAAGTGTTTACAGACTTTTTATAGACTGTTTGACGTTTGTATACTTGTACATTAAATTGTGAATTGAGTTACCTATTCTTATCAATAAAATATATTTTGGCTAAATCGTTTTTTTATGATCGATTTCTATTAGGTAAGATAACTGCCTCGTCATTTCTCAGTTAAACAACTCCATGTTACGCCTGTGGGGTACGGACCTCGGCTTAGGGCGTCGTTGGGGGAGGGCAGCAAGGGACAGACTGGATCGGATTATAAGCCCGACGATTAATGTCATGACGTTGTATATATGCTAGTCGCGCGGTAAACTCTGCTTGCGCGATGCAGGATTTTGCGTGACGTCAGTGTGATGCATAGTTCCCACAATACCATAAAATATATCTTATGGCACTAGACAATACTGTAGCTTTCTATTAGTACTTTTTTTTTAAACATTGAAAAAAAAAACCAGTACTTATTGTTACTATCGCGGGTAGAACTTGGATGAGGCTGACACACGCACCTGAAAAGAGAGGCCTGTGCTCAGTAGTGGTTAAAGTCGGACTGTGGATGACGATTAAAGGCGGAAACAGACTTATAACACTCCACGTTACGCGACATCACTGAAGCTTACTCATTGGCCACATTTTTCATCTCGTTGAGCTATTTTCGTCATTTGGCCAATAAGTAAGCGTGGGATGGCGTCGGGTGTTACAAGTGTGCTGCGGCCTTAACCGACGAAAAATTTCTACGCTAGAGGGTCTAGAATCATTTGCTGAATAATTCATGGTTAGTTTGCGCGCCGAAGTCCCTGGTACTCTGTATAATTTCAAATTAATATTACCCATTTTAAGTTAAACAAATATCAACTTTATTTTGATGTTAATTAAGTTGATTTCAGAGTGACTAGCACTATTGAAAATGTTATAAAAATTTTTGAAGTTCTAGCGTAAACTGAACTTTATTGTGTAGGATTTAAAGTTATTTTTCCATAAACTCATATTTGTTTACATTTTTGGCAAATAAATTGCGAATGCAGATTAGGTACTATTTCCATTTCGGTAAACTGCCCACACGCCAGAGACAGTACCTACCTAATAGGCTAGTCAATTCCGATAGCCAATAATAAATGGGTTAGCCTTGCGTTCTAGCAAAAATAATTGTAGGTAGGTACATTATACACCGCCATACATAATAGCGTAGACACGCTCTACGCGACTCGGGGTGTCTACTATATTGATTAAATGTTGTGGATGTGCGAAAATTTTACTGGATGAGGCATTCATTTATAAGGTATAAAAAAAAAACTTAATTTTTTTGGTATCTGCTGGCTTACCCGACTGCTAAGACCATCACAGCCCGGAGGCTAAAACCACACCCCGGACACTCCATACAACCCTCGCAAAATAATTACCTACTACTACTACATTAAAAAATGACGTTTGTATACGTATGAATGTGTGCGTGAGGTACTTGTGTTTGCGAGCGCTCTTGTTAGAGAACTGCGACGAATACGCCGAAGTGCGGGGTGAGGTGCGGTAACTGATGTTAGTGCGGGGAAGGGAGTGTCCTTTCTGTACGTAGTACTTTAAGTATTCTGTGCTAAAACATAGCAATATTTTTTTTAGCTTCCCGGCCTATGTCCAAGAACCAAAAATTCAAAGACATGTGACGTCTACCAAACACCACTGGGCCCGCGTGGTAGATTATAGCTATAGCTCGCTCCCTCTCGAAAAGAGGAGGCCTGGGTCCTAGCAGTGGGAACGTTATAGGCTAGACTAGTTTGCACGTTTTAGGACGCGAGTTCGAGGTGTGAGGAGTCCTCAAAACCAACATGGAATAGAAAGAAAGAAAATACTTTTATTAGCGGTGAAAATGACGCAAAAAAGAACATAAAGAATAAAATTAAAAGGTAGGGGGAAACATGCGTCACATCCACGCAAAACGGCTATCGCTCAGCATTATGCTGCTACCCTATGCAAGACAGAGCCCCAGCGCTGGTTTTCAGCGACAGCCGGCGCTGACGTAATGACGTCGTCCGGTGCAGCAAACAATTATTAAATCTATACTATATACTAATAATAAAGCTGAAAAGTTTGTATGTTTGTTTGAACGCGCTAATCTCTGGAACTACCAATCGGATTTGAAAAATTATTTTTGTATTTGTTAGCCCAGTTCTTGAGGAAGGCTTTAGGCTATTTAACATCACGCTAGGACCTTTAGGGGCCGAGTAAAAGTCGGAAAGTATGCTAACTGAAAACGAAATAATACTGCGAGCGGGCGATGCGATGAATTGAGATGCGACGTGGTGTGTCGGAGCCGTCGGAGGTACAAGAAATTTCACGCGGAAGAAGTCGCGGCACACCCCGGACACTCCATACAACGCTCGCAAAATAATTACCTACTACTACTACATTAAAAAATTACGTTTGTATACCTACGTATGAATGTGTGCGTGAGGTACTTGTGTTTGCGAGCGCTCTTGTTAAAGAACTGCGACGAATACGCCGAAGTGCGGGGTGAGGTGCGGTAACTGATGTTAGTGCGGGGAAGGGAGTGGCCTTTCTGTACGTAGTACTTTAAGTATTCTGTGGTCGCGGGGAGAAGCTAGTGGTTTTATACTTGGGTACTTTCGGTGCATTAAGAATAGTACCCGTGGGTTCCCTAAGTCCTCATTTCCTCAGGCACTAAACTGTCCCTGTCGGGGGAGCGGTGAATGCTTACGCGAATCCCGCACCCCCGGCCATAGGTAGAGGTGGAACACCGCGGTGGTTTTAGCCGGTAAGAGTCCGGCATGCCCCTCTGTCACCCCCACGGTAGAGGAAGTCCATGAGGATTTCCACCGCGAGAAAAAAAAAAGGCACTAAGCTGTCAGCCCCGCGTGTATTTTTAACCGACTTAATAAAAGGAGGTTATCAATTCTGTTGAATTTTTTTTTTTAATGTGTGTTACCTCAGAACTCTGTTATTTGTAAGCCGATTTGCAAAATTATTTTTTATTTGAAAGGATATACTTACTTGCTTACTTTCAGATTGGTCCCATAGAAATTTTATCAAAATTGGTTCAGTAGTTTGGTTTTTAAACCAACATTACTGGTAAAAATTAAAAAAACACTACACAGTGGAAAATAACTTTAATTTCGGCAGTCGGTACGAAAATGCGGAACCAACGACACCGACTTCCGAAATTAAGTTATTTATCACTTTGTAGTGTTCTTTTTTTGAAGCCGGTTGTTTTTTTTTTTTAACACTGCGGGAGCTAGAAATTTTATCAAAATTGGTTCACTAGTTTGGTTTTTAAACCAACATTAGGTACTGGTAAAAATTCAAAAAACTACACAGTGGAAAATAACTTTAATTTCGGCAGTCGGTGTCAAAAAACGAAAATGCGGAACCAACGACACCGACTTCCGAAATTAAGTTATTTATCACTTTGTAGTGTTTTTTTGAAGCCGGTTGTTTTTTTTTTTTTAACACTGCGGGAGCTATTCTCATAAAAAGGTAGTGTTTAAACAAGAAAAAAACTGCTTATCCGATGCACTTGGATACATTATTTTAATTGCAATAATAATAGATCAGTCTTAACTAGAGTAGGCACCTATGTTGTTTTATATAATATGTTATGGTAATGTAATCCTGCTACTGCTATGGTAGGTACTGTATAACTGTATTGACATAATCTTTTATACGTTACTTATTCATGTAATTCAATACTTACTATTATTGCAACATCTAATCATGCGCATTAGAAGTGATATCAAAGCATGCTTCTGTTTTTGATCCTATGATAAGGTTACTTTTTAACTGACTTCAAAAAAAGGAGGTTCTGTATTCGACCCGTATTATGTATGTATGTATGTTTGTATGTCCGCGATTTTCTCAAAAACGAATGAACCGATTTTGATATTTTTTCATTAATGTGATCTACATACTTTTAGGAAGGTTTTATTATATAATACATTAGGTAATTATTCTTATGTACGAAGTTATATGCATAAATGTACTGCATCTCCTGCATTTCTATGCGAATTTTGATGATTCTGCTAGTCGGTGTCTTCAATTCTTCAGTGCACGAATGTAAATTGAATTTGTGTGCGGTAGGTACAACTAAAAAGTGAAAAATAAAAACTTTTTTTTACAAAAAAAAAAACAACCGACTTAAAAAAAAACTACAGTGATAAATAACTTTAATTTCGGAAGTCGGTGTCAATGTCAAGAAATGAAAATGCGCAACAAACGACACCGACATCCGAAATTAAAGTTATTTAAGTATCACTTTGTAGTCGAGTTTTTGAAGTCGGTTTTGTTTTTTTTTTTTGTAAAAAAGTTTTTTTAAATATTTGTTACCTCAGACCTCTGTTATTTATAAGTCGATCTGCTAAATTCTCTTTTTAAATTAATGGGTAAGGTATGCTTCAGGGGTGGTAAATTGTATTAACTTTGCTTGGGTCGTTTTTGAGTTAGCTTCAATAATACGATTTTTTTCGACTTAGTTTATACTTACTGATGATGTTTTAATAACTTCCTGTCGCTGATATTTACATATCAAGTAGTGTTGTATGAATTTGTGTGGGGTAGGTACAATTAAAAAGTGAAAAATATTGGAAGTCGGTTGTTTTTTTTTTGAAGTGTAAACTTCTTTAGCGGTGTTGCACACTTTTAGTAATGGGTAAAAAATGTTAAACTCGCGTCAGGACATCGCGTCAGGACACGTGACCGTCAGGAGAGATTCCCCCCCCCCCCTCTCTTTCTACGGCGGCGCCAACCGAAGTGAAGTGACACACGGACACAATGGATGGATGGATGGATGGATGGATGGATGGAAGTGGAAGTGGAAGTCGAAGTGGAAGTCGAAGTGGAAGTGGAAGTGGAAGTCGAAGTGGAAGTGGAAGTCGAAGTGGAAATAGAAGTGGAAGTCGAAGTGGAAGTGGAAGTGGATGGATGGACAGCTGATGGCTCGACCGTCTGTGTAGTAGCCACACTGCTGTGTATTCGTAAAATTCGTGTATATAAAGTGTTTAAAATATGGAAATTGAACAAAGTGCATCTATTAATGAAAAAAGTGACGCAGAAATAGTGAAAAAAAAATGAGTTATATTAATTAAATTAACAATTGATTTATTTCAACGTTAATATTCAAGTTTTCACTTCTGCCGGCACTCCCGGAGTGCAACCCGTCTTTTTTTTTAAGAACTAAAGTTTTTCTTATATTCTGTTGCATTTTGTAAATAAATAAACCTTTTTCCTGCGATTTTTCTCGATCAATAATCATTCAACTATCAAAACCTACCAATCCAATCACAACTTCTCAAGCTTTTAGTCAGTTTAAACATTTTAATTTAAACTGTACCAAATAATACGAGCACTACCTAATGTCCAATGAACATGTTCCCAATTGTGATCCCCCCTCACTGTACCGACGACCGACCACTGCAATCCAGACACTCGCCGGATTTGTACGCAACTCATGCGCATGCATTTTTGAGTAGAGATATTTTTTTTTTGTGAAAAAGTAGCCAGTTATAGAGGGGTAAAAATGGCCGTTTTTCTCCGCGTCTGTCCTGGGGATGACGCGTTTTGGTAAGTTTTTTTTTTCTTATGTGTTTTTACTTGAAACGACGCCGACGACGGGACGGGACGATAAATTTGGATAATTCTTCTTCTATAAATTCGGATAGTCTTTTATTTTGCTGCGCCTACCGTGTTTTATCTCTGCATCACCCTTGTGTTGATCGATTGAGAATGCGAATTCTAGCGTTTAATAGGTATTGTGACTGTTGAAGTTTTGGTTAACCCCCTTACCAATAAAAGTATTAATATGTCAGATGAATAGTTACACACCGATTTCTCTCTTTCAGTCGTCAGTAACCTGACTTTCGAAAGAAGAAGACAAAGCGTTGTGTAACTATGCAGACGCTATACCACGTTTATTAGTAAGCGGTTAAATAATTTATACCAAAAGATAGCTGCTTACCTAACTAATTAAACACCAATTGTCAAGAAGGTATTGCAAGCACCACTATTTAACATTAAAATAAAGGTTTTTTTTCTATACTATCTATACTATATTATAAAGAGGTAAAATTAGTTTGTAAGTTTGTATGTAGGGGGTAATCTCTGGAACTACCAGTCGGATTTGAAAAATTCTTCTTGCATTTGATAGCCCAATTCTTGAAGAAGGCTATAGGCTATTTAACATCACGCTATGACCCTTATGAGCCGAGCAAAAAGAAAAAAGTCAAAAAGAACGTTAAGTGATAGCGTGGGCGGGTGATGCGATACGACGGGGTGGCTCGGGGGAAACAAGAAGTTTCACGCGAACGAAGTCGCGGGCTGAAGTTAGTATTTTATAAACTAATTCTTACGTAATTTTAACTGTAGCTTTGTGAGATAAAAATAAATGAGTTAGTCTTAATTAATTTAAAAAATCACAGAAAAACAACAAATATTAAAAAAAAAATGCCTGAAATTGTGTCCCAGAAAAAAGAACCGTATCCAGTCAGCAGAAACTGGTTCATACTGAATTCTATTACAATAAATCTTGCTTTCAAGTACCTTAAACGGATCGTAGTTGGTGGCTTCCGCACATGTAGACCGTGTATCTTATTACGTCTGAATAAGGTTCCTTTTTATTATTGCCATTCGTTAAATAAGAAGTGCGCTATTTCCTTCACGTGGACAATAAATGAATGTGTAATGTTAGAGGCGTGATGTTATGTAGAAATGTGACAGTAAAACTTTTTTACAAAAAAAACAACCGACTTCAAAAAAAAAACTACAAAGTGAAAAATAACTTTAATTTCGAAAGTCGGTGTCGTTGGTTCCGCATTTTCGTTTTTTGAAACCGACTTCCGAAATTAAAGTTATTTTTCACTTTGTAGTTTTTTTTTTGAAGCCGGTTGTTTTTTTTTGTAAAAGTTTTTATTTTTCACTTTTTAGTTGTACCTACCCCACACAAATTCAATTAACACTAGTGCATTGAAGAATTGTAGACACGACTCGAAGAATCATCAAAATTCACATAGAAATGCCAGAGATGCAGTACATTTATGCATATAACTTCGTACATAAGTGATGTATTATATACTAAAACCTTTCTGAAAGTATGTAGATCACACTAATGAAAGAATTATCAAAATTGGTTCAGTAGTTTTTGAGATAATCGCGGACATACATACGGGTCGAATACAGAACCTCCTTTTTTAAAGTCGGTTAAAAAACACTAGCTGTCAGTTTTGGCGCCATTTTCAAAATGACGCAATCATTTACTGGTGGTTTCTTCTCTCGTATGGAGTGATTCGTCAACTCGTCCTACATGCCTACGGCCCATTTGAGACGACTTGAAAAAATTATTTTGATTTTTGTCAAGTCGTCCCAAATGGGCCGTAGGCATGTAGGACGAGTTGACGAATCACTACTCGTATGGGCAAAACAAATACAATATAAAAAATGGCACTCCAAAATGGCGCTGTCAGTTTTGGCGCCGTTTTCAAAATGACGCAATCATTTATTAGGGGTTTCTTCTCTTGTATGGGCAACGAATATACTGGCCGGCATAAAAAAAAAAGAAAGAAAATGGCGCTCGATAGCTGTCAGATTCGGCACCGTTTTCACAATGAAGCAACAATTTATTGGGTTTACTTCTCTCATATTATCCACGAACTAATAAAGGGTGCGTTTTGGACTTAAAGGTAACAAAAATAGTCAGTTACTTTTGCCTTTATACCTAAAAATGTTAGTATGGATGACTCGACTGGCAAAATGTGGGTGTTAAGTACATGTCTTCCTACCTACTCCTTTGAATAATACAGGCATGATATTATCTATCTATCTATGATATTTTTATCTACTAGTAATAGAGCTGAAGATTTTGTTTGTTTGTTTGAACGCGCTAATCTCTGGAACTAGGTACCAGTCGGATTTGAAAAATTATTAGTGCATTTGATAGCCCAATTCTCGAGGAAGGCTATATGCTATTTAACATCACGCTAAGACCCTTAGGAGCCGAGCAAAAATCCAGAAAGCGAAAACGAAATGACAGCGCGGGCAGGCGATGCGATGCGACGGGGTGGGTCGAGGAAATAAGAAATTTCACGCAGGCGAAGTTGCGGACAGAACCTAGTCTTTACAAATAAATAAAATTGGAGTGTCTGTTTGTAATATTTAAATAACCGCTTTTTACTACATGCATATGGATGTATACACGGTACATACACCAAAATAACATTTTTTACAATTTTTGTCTGTCTGTTTGTTCGGGCTAATCTCTGAAACGGCTGGACTGATTTTGACGGGACTTTCACTGGCAGATAGCTGATGTAATAAGGAGTAACTGAGGCTAATTTTATTTTAGAAAAAAGAATTAGGGTTCCGCGCAAAAGAGATTGTATTCATCATTATGAACAACTTTTACTATGAGACCAAACATGAAATCACGAAAAAAAAATCAGCTGTTCCCTACATTTTGACGAGTCATGCGAACATAAATGTAGGGAACAGCTGATTTTTTTTCGCGATTTCAGGTTTGGTCTCATAGTAAAAGTTGTTCATAATGATGAGTACAATCTCCCATTTCGATTTGTCGCATGTTTTCAATTTCAACCGGTATAAAGCCATTTTACATCACAATAAGATCGATCACGCGTGGACAGACACTGCTGTGTATCATGTTACCTACATTGTAGTCTCTTTTCTAGACACACAGCTACTTTACAAACTAGATCAATCCTGTTATGATAGGCGATGCTTCAAGGCCTATTAGTTAAGGTGAATGCGCAGTGGTAGACCGCGAAATTTAAATTTTCTTACGTTTTTTGCAATTTGTAGGTCAGTGTCAGGTTGTATCTTGATCAAAATATGATTTGCGACTATAATAGACATGTATTTACAGAATTATAGTCATTAGAATCATTAATACATCTCTTTAAGTTAGATTTCTACCATAAACACTTTTCCATACGAGATTTGTTCTTAACGGTAGAAATCTTACTTAGAAAGATGTATTAATGATTCTAATTATTATAATTCTGTAAATACGTATCTTTTATAGTCGCGAATCATATTTTGATCAAGATACAACCTGACACTGATCTGCAAATTGCAAAAAACCTAAGAAAATTTGAATTTCGCGGTCTACCATGGCACATTCACCTTAATGGGGTATCTCACTTTTGACCTAACAACGCCTCACTTCGTAGGCTGGTATAATGCTTATAAATGTTTGCTATAGTTACGACTAAGGGTTCGAACCCAGGCAGGCATTAATATCGAAAACGGTGAAGGAAAACATAGTGAGGAATCCGGCATGTCCAAGAACCAAAAATTCGATAACATGACGTGACATCCACTAATACGCGTGATGGATTACTGCCCACACCCTCTATGGGGTCGTCTCCACGAGCGAGAGAATCGCAGCGATATTCTCGCCGTGCCATCAAATTTTCGCCGCTATGATATCGCCATGTGGAGACGCGTTCTAAGAGAGTCTATAGGTACGTAGCACGACGATAATATCGCCGCGATTCTTTCGTTCGTGAAGACGGCCCCTTACGGTCATCCTGTATAGTCCCATTGCTGGGCAAAGGCCTACCTCAAGAATTCTCGGTTTAGAACGAATGTAATAATCAGCCAATGAAGTTCGGAGGTACAGGCCTCCTCTCAGTGAGATGGAGTGGTCCGTAATCGACCACGCAGGTGCAGGAACAGCGGGTCGAGGCCTGTCGGGGGAGCGGTGAATGCTTATATGCGAATCCCGCACCCCCGGCCATAGGTAGAGGTGGAACACCGCGGTGGTTTTAGCCGGTAAGAGTCCGGCATGCCCCTCTGTCACCCCCACGATAGAGGAAGTCCATGAGGATTTCCACCGCGAGAAAAAAAAACGGTGCTATGTGGATTGGTACTTGGTAGATGTCACATGTCTTCGAATTTTTGGTTCTAGGACATGCCAGTTTTCTCACGATGTTTTCCTTTACCGTTATGAGAGCAGCGGTGATGAAATAATTTACACAAAGTAAAGCGCCTGTCTGGGTTCGTACCTGGTCTACGACCTACAACTTGTAAGTTGCGACTGTTACCAATGGGCCACCATATAAATAAAAATTCGAAGACATGTGACATCTGCCAACCCGGACTGAGCCCGCGTGGTGGATTAATAATATAATAAATTGACAAATAGGACATGGGTCCCACCCAGAAGTGGGAACATTATAGGCTGAAATGCTATTATGCATGCTCGTGAAAAAATTACACACCTGAGAAATGACTTTTAAAAATCGTCCCCCATAGAGGATGAAAGATTTTAAGGAAGTCTGCAGTCATTTATACGGATGAGAAACCCCAACGGGCACACGGCTTGCTTAAAAAAAATAAAACCTTATTTTGTACCATTTTGGTTGTAATTAGAACAGCACATGAAATGACCGCACGATCTAGTTTCAACAACAATGTTAGTTAGACACGTGCTGGCTCCTCCAACGGCGCAATAACCACAGCCACGAGCCACTGTCATTCCTTCTCGTTCTTGGTTGAACTAGATAGAACCCGTAATAATAGATCGCTGCTGAGTTCAAGGGTAATTAGGGGGATCCTGTTGTTCATCCGATCAGCTAAGACGTAAGAACTGTACCTATCAAGTTCTTAATAAACTTACCTATCTGCTACTCTCGTTTCAGCTCCCACGAGGAATATACGTTTTTTTTTTTTGGAAATGTCATCTTTCAGTTTAACCTAGGGGGCCATTCAAGTATTACGTAAGCAGATTTTTTGCAATTATTAACCCCGCCCTCCCTCTCGTCAGCAAAAGTAAGCAAAGCACTTAAATGGCTTACGTAAACATTGGTACATGCATTTTTCAATGTGCTGGTTTCTTTATTGATTCATGAGCAGCAGAGCGAATGCGTTTCGTTTTCAAGCATAGACAAGTAGGGTTGCCATATGCATTCAAACCAAAATCGACTAAATTTTGTATAAAATACAAAAAAGTAAAAAATATTTACTGCTGACGTAATCACCGTCCAGGCCCCCCCATCCCCCATCTCATCAAAAATAAGCAAAGCAAAGACCGGGCCCCCCTGTAGTGCTTACGTAATACTTGAATGGCCCCTAGGAGGTTGTGGTCTCCTTAACCGAACTTGGCTGTGGACTACACGCTAAGGTTAATAAATGAGCTGTTTGTTTTGTATTAATAAAATCAATTTAGATCTCACATTTCTTCACAAACTGTTCAATGGGGGTGTTGACTGTAACGAGCTCCTTGGAAAGCTGCATATAAGTGCATCATCTCGCTTGCCGCGGAAATGCAACTATAACCTTTTCTATATGCCGGTATCCAAAACAAACCTCGGACACTTCGCCATTTTGCCAAGGCTCTGTAGGCAGTATAACGAAGTATCGAAGCATAACGAATTGGATATTATATGCAAACTATCAAAGTTAAAAAAAAAACGGCAAAAAAGTCACGTCTGTTGTATGGGAGCCCCACTTAAATATTTATTTTATTCTGTTTTTGTATTTGTTGTTATAGCGGCAACAGAAATACATCATCTGTGAAAATTTCAACTGTCTAGCTATCACGGTTCATGAGATACGGCCTGGTGACAGACAGACAGACGGACATTGGAGTCTTAGGAATAGGGTCCCGTTTTTACCCTTTGGGTACGGAACCCTACAAAGATTAAAAAAAAAATTATTACACGGATACTAGGACTTTTAGGTCCTAGTATCCAAGTAATAATATTTTTTAATCCTGTTGATCTATGGTTATTCTTTAATTATTAATTTATTTGATTTGAATTTGTTTGAAATTAGTTTGTATGATTTTTATTTTGTACCCGTACTGGTGTGTCCAGATATGTTCTTTTGTCCGTACCATAACCACAGAATACTTAAAGTACTACGTACAGAAAGGCCAAGTCGAGCCCTTCCCCGCACTAACATCAGTTACCGCACCTCACCCCGCACTTCGGCGTATTCGTCGCAGTTCTTTAACAAGAGCGCTCGCAAACACAAGTACCTCACGCACACATTCATACGTATACAAACGTCATTTTTTAATGTAGTAGTAGTAGGTAATTATTTTGCGAGGGTTGTATGGAGTGTCCGGGGTGTGCCATAACTCCGTTTCGTATCAGTGTTGGATCGCGACTCTGATACGAAACGGAGGTACGGTACGGACAAAAGAACATATTTCGATATAGCTTTAGCTTTTAATTTTGTTTTCTTTCTATGATTTTCGTGTATTGTATTGTGATTTATTTTAATGTATTCGTCGTTGTCAAACTTATTGTATCTAAGTAGATGTTAAGTGAATGATGTGGTCGCCTATAAATTGGAAGCGCACATTTGTGCATGTCCCTGTTCCATGTAACTGTGTAGCCTCTGTTGGCGATTCAATAAATAAATAAATAAATACATTTATTTGTGGTCGGCGCAACATGTCTTTTTCTTCCATTCTTCTCTATTAGGCTCAATTCACACCGCCTGGGAACGGAATGGAAGTGACTTTTTTCTGTACAAAAAGCATTATGAACTTTATGTCAGTACTGTAACGCACAAATTAGATACACCCATACGCACAGATCGCGCATCTGCTTGAGAATTATCGCGCATTCTCGGGAATTCCCGTTTATACGTTAGAAAATTAACATAAAGTTCATTTTGCTATTACGAAAACTCGATTCCACTTCGTTCCGTGGCGGTGTAAATTGAGCCTTAGTCGTCATATTGGTATTCACCCCCTTTCTAACCATATCAGCATTCACACAGTCCATCTATCGCTTCTTTGGTCTTCCCCTACTCTTATAGCCATCGACATTCATACTCAAAACTCTCCTCACGACATTTTCCTCATTCCTTCGTATCACATGCCCATACCATGACAACCGATGTCCATACAACTTTTCATTGAGAGGATCCCAATTCTAAATACCCTATTTCTTCTATTACAGATAAATCAGAATCAATTTGCTGACTTCAACACTGCTTGCAGAAGAGAGAGAGAGGCAGACATATAAAAACTCACGTGCCAGAGCGAGATAGCAACACTTCGTCGCCTCCGTCGATTATTAATGGAAATTATTGGTATCGGCCATATTGCACATGTAATGAAGATCAATTTAGTCGTCTTCAAGATATAATACTGACTTTTGGAGATATTTTTGAAGAACGCCCATTCGTTGTTAATGGTAAGTGGATATATTTATTTTTTACTAGCAGCGCCCCGCGGTTTCACCCGCATAAGTGTCGATCGCGATCCCGTGGGAATATCGGGATAAAAAGTATCCTAGTGTTATTCTGATGTATAAGCTATATTACTGTAAAGTTTCATCAAAATCGGTCCAGTAGTTTTTGCGTGAAAGAGTAACAAACATTCATCTAACCATCCATCCATCCTCAAAAACTTTCGCAAATAACTGCCGCATGGGTCGATTGCCGGTTAAAAGCTATACCTACATGCCGCGGTCGGTCCGTGGATGGTTGGTCATCAATTACATATCTCCGTGGCTCGGAAAGCACAAGCCGTTCGTCTCGGCTGTCATTCGTAGATCTTTGACAGTCGTTACGGGTAGTCAGAAGCCCGTTTTTAGGGTTCCGTAGCCAAATGGCAAAAAACGGAACCCTTATGGATTCGTCATGTCTGTCTGTCTGTCTGTCTGTCTGTCCGTCCGTCCGTATGTCACAGCCACTTTTTTCCGAAACTATTAGAACTATACTGTTGAAACTTGGTAAGTAGATGTATTCTGTGAACCGCAGTAAGATTTTCACACAAAAATAGAAAAAAAACAATAAATTTTGGGGTTCCCCATACTTACAACTGATACTCCAAAAATTTTTTTTCATCAAACCTGTACGTGTGGGGTATCTATGGATAGGTCTTCAAAAATGATATTGAGGTTTCTAATATAATTTTTTTCTGAACTGAATAGTTTGCGCGAGAGACACTTCCAAAGTGGTAAAATGTGTGTGTCCCCCCCCCCCCTCTAACTTCTAAAATAAGAGAATGATAAAATTAAAAAAATATATATAATGTACATTACCATGTAAACTTCCACCGAAAATTGGTTTGAACGAGATCTAGTAAGTAGTTTTTTTTTAATACGTCATAAATCGAAAACCGCAATTTACCTTTCACAAAGTTACAACGAACTACAAGAACTTTTATATTATGTTACTTGCTGCTACGGAACCCTTCATGGGCGAGTCCGACTCGCACTTGGCCGGTTTTTTTAGGGTGATCTGGAGTCGGGTTTTGTACAGCGGCGCAAGGACGGTCTGTCCTAGCTGGGTTGTTATAGGAGTTCGGTTCTGCGCTTTCATCTCCCTCTCGATACTAGACCACAGGCGTTTCTTGGGGATATTCACGACTGTTTAATCCATCAACAAATGATGACAGAATCATTTACAATGAAGTCCTAAATTCGTTTAGTAAGACCACTGGTCTTGACAAGCGAAAAATAGTTACTGATTAATCTAGTAGGAGAAACAGACAAACATGATGGTAGGAAACTTCCATCATTTGTCATTCTTCGTTTTATGAGGCTGTATTAATTACAGTGGCGTGCATTAGTTTTCAGAATAGGTAGGCACTAGACAGGGTCTAGTCTAGGCAAACGCGATCACTAATCAGAAAAAAAAGTGAGGTCAAAAGTGCATGCCTACTTAAGGGTGATAAATTGCGAAGGTCGAACGTCATGGTATTACGCGTGAGACGTACGTATTTTTAATTTTGTCGTATTAACTTGAACGAGTAAAGACCAATGACAATGTGCGAATAGTACGGGAGCCGAGTAGGCCGTCCGGCGACTGCCTACTGCCGCGCGTGTTTGTATAAAGATTTTGTTTTTAGTAAGGTATGATAATTTAGTGAGTTTCTTAATGGGGCACACACACTAAAATGTAACTGACAGGCTTATGTTGATATATCGAGGAGGTAGGCACTGCTTATATGCCTATATACAATGCACGCCACTGATTAATTAGCCATTCTTACGAGTACAAATTGCCCCGCTAGTATACGGGATACAAAAACTAATCACTGTATATCAAACCTCTATGCCTTTGACCTCATGATAACCTAGTACCTTCCACCATTGATTGACCAACCTCACCCATCATTGTCCACTGAACCATTGACCATTGAACACCATGCCCTTGGACGATCCACCATGATGTCACCACCTCATGAACACGAACATGTGTCGTTAAATTGGCTACAGATCTTTATCTGTGTAATGTAAATAGCTTGATTGAATCCGTTTGTGTGAGTGAATGAGTGACTGGTGATTGCTTTGCAGTGAGTAGTGTTTCTAGAGTTCCGTACCCAAAGGGTAAAAACGGGAGCCTATTGCTAAGACTCCACTGTCCGTCTGTCTGTCTGTCACCAGGCTGTATCTCATGAACCGTGATAGCTAGACAGTGGAAATTTTCACAGATGATGTATTTCTGTTGCCGCTATAACAACAAATACTAAAAACAGAATAAAATAAATATTTAAGGGGGGCTCCCATACAACAAACCAAACGTGATTTTTTGCCGTTATTTGCTCGATATTAATAACGGCAACAGGTAGACGCTTGAAATATTCACAGAATATTTAGTTGTATATTCACTTTAAAAATAAATTATTAAAATAAAATAAATATTTAAGAGAGGCTTCCATACAACAGACGTGATTTTTTTCCAGCGTGTTTTGCCTTGTGGTACGGAACCCTTTGTGTGCGAGTCCAACTCGCACTTGGCCGTTTTTTTTATTAGACGGTTGGTATTGCAGAATTTTTGGAAGGAAGCTGATGTCGGTAGGGTTTTTGGAAAAAATTATAAAAAGTACTGTACGACTGTACCTTAATATGAATTTTTGGATTTGTTTGAGATCTTGAGAATAAGGGTTATAGCAGAACTGTAACCCTTATTTATTTGTTTATTTATTTAAACTTTTCGCACACAAAAAGGTACAAAGGCGGACTTAATGCCTTAGGCATTCTCTACCAGTCAACCAAGGGTGGTGAAGAGATTAGATGGCAGGTGCTTTGGTTGAGAGGAACAATGATAAAAAAAAAACTTAAAATTAGGGACACAAATACATAAATAAGTTATATACACATACATACTATTTACTATAATAAATACGTATGTACACGTACGTGTACGTACGTATTTATCAAAATTCAAGGGAGAGAGATGTTGAGATGACTCTACACTCTTTGTTTAGAAAATAACTCTGCAATTTCCGCTTAAATGCATACCGACTGGTGGCCGTCCTGATATCAAGAGGAAGTGCATTCCAAAGAAGAATGGACTGAATATGAAAGGAAGAATGAACAAAGTCAGTATGAGAAGGACAGAGTAGGAGATTGTTAGAAGAACGCAGATTCTTAGTGTGAGAAGAACATAGATATTAGTCTCAAGAATGATGATGATGAATGAATGGTTGATATATTCCCAGGTTAATTCTGGTGCGCCGGTGATGGGGAATACTCCCCAGAGGGTCCGGTGACGGACAGCCGCGGCGGGTTCACGGATGAGTGCTAACGCGGGCCCGTGTTCCCGCCGTAAGCGGCAGAGGAGGACACCGTAGAGTTTTAGTGGGTTAGAGTCCCACATAAGTGCACTATCTCCCCGTGGTAGTGCAGAATGCATGAGCATTTCTCCACAAAAAAAAGGTTAACCAAAGTGTCATTGGGTTTTTTTTTCTGGAATTTTTCAGTAGCAGCCCGGAATTTGGATTTGAGCCCGGTTGATGACAATAGCTTCGCCCCCTAGGCCCTATTATACAGGGTGAAATTAAATTCATGGGCATCATTTCACGAAGTTATTGTACTCATCATTATGAACAACTTTTACTATGGGACTAAACCTAAAATCACGAAAAAAAAATCAGCTGTTCCTTGCATTTATGTTCACATAACTCGTCAAAATGTACGGAAGAGCTGATTTTTTTTCGTGATTTCAGGTTTGGTCCCATAGTAAAAGTTGTTCATGATGATTACAATGACCCCTTAAAAGGATGCCCATGAATTTAATTTCACTCTGTATATAGTGCCATCCACGAAGACACGCTGCACTCTTCTTACTAATCGCTAGTTAATTCCGCTAGTGTTTTAGTTTTTTGATACACAATAATTACCCACTAATAAGTAATTACTGTGTATCGACAAAACTAAAACACTAGCGGAATGTTGCACACTTGTACTGTAAGCGATTAGGAAGAAGAGTGAGGCGCGTCTTTGTGGATGGCGCTATCTGTACATGGGACTAAAACATAACTAGGGAAATGTGGGTGGAGGTAGAAAAGCCCTATGACACTTTGCCTGACCAGTAATCGTACTCGGCGGGGCAATTGCGTAACACTTTATCAATCGGAATCGGTTTCATTTTGACAGTTCAACAACATTCATTGCGTTATTTACGCGTTGAGCAGACAAATTTTTCGAACTTATGAAGCAATGGATTAGCAATTGGCTTCGAAATGATTCTGATTTCGATTGATAGTGTGTTACGCAATTAGGGTGCTGGTCCTCATGCTCAGCAGTACTTGCGACCACTAGACCATCAAGGCTCCACTTTCATAGCATGAAAGCATAATCAGCCTATGACGTTCCCATTGCTGGGACACAGGCCTCCTCTCTGTGAGAGGGAGTGGGCTGTAATCCACCACGCGGGCCCAGTGCGGGTTTGTAGATGTCACATGTCTTCGAATTTTTGGTTGTAGGACATGCTGGTTTCTTCACAATGTTTTCCTTCATCGTTTTGAGAGCAGTTTATTTTTTTTGTCTAGCCTGTGCTGTCCCACTCCTGGGCAAAGGCCTCGCTCCACTCCTTCCATTTTTCGCGAGCCCGCGCGTCCTGCCTCCAGTTTTGACGGAACCTATCCAGCTCGTCCCGCCATCTCATACGTGGGAGAGCAGTGGTGATGAAATTATTTACACTAAGTAAAGCGCCTTTGACACTTCAGCAGAAGTCCAAGCTCGAGGTTTGCCAGCGGGCCATGGAGCGCAGTATCATGGGGGTTCGAATTTCTGACCGTATAAGGAACACAATACTGCGCGCCAAAACCAAAATAACAGACGTTACCCAGAAAGCCGCTAAACTTAAGGCGAATGGTTACGCCAAACTTCAAAGTAGACCTCTCTTTGAAGGCCTACTTCTCCCAAATGGATAGCCCAAATATATTAAAAAAAATATATGATATGTGACATACGTTTACAAATATAATTTAAGTTTGATTTTTTTAATATTACTGTTAGTTTTAACAATAAAAAATCATATCCATCCTCTTATTTTACGCAAGAATTTTCTTTCTACTTTCAAACGCCTGAAGCGATTTTGATGATTCTTTCACCAAATTATTGCAAATTTAATGGTTTATAAAAATTAAGTTTGTTTTTTTTAATAATTATTATTTAAGTGGGGAAAAAATCAATAACACCATGGTTTTGCCTATACGGGCGCGGGCAGCAGCCGCCCGGTCAGTCTCGCTGTATTGTTCGCACGGGGAGGTTGTGGCGCATGTCGGCTCGCTCCGATTTGCATTTTTGTGGCAAAGACTAAATAGCGCAGATAGTACACTCGGACTGTTCGTTTACGCTTGGACGTTGATAGTATTAGTAGTAGTGATAGTTTGTTTGCGAGTGGACGCTATATTATTGTCTATTAAATACTAATATTAGGTCCTTACATATGAAATTGGCGTTTTTCGTACTGGCCACTTTAATCACGAATTTCTCCTCTTTGGTAAGGAATTCCAAATTCAAATTTGTACAGCTATTTACTCATGTATTTGTGCTTCGATGACCGTCATTCATTTGTTTTTTTTCTTCTGTTTTTTCTGTTTGCGTCACTCATTTTACAAAATGGAAAATTTAAAATATCGCATTATTTACGAGTACGAGTTCCGCCGTGGCACTAGTGCTGCGGAAACGACTCGAAGGGTGAATGATGTGTATGGCGGTCATGTTGCAAAAGAAAACACAGTTCGTTTTTGGTTCCAACGTTTTCGTTCTGGAAATTTCGACCTGCAGAACAAGCCCCGTGGACGGCCTGAGACCCAAGTTGATAATGGAGAATTGAAGGCTATTGTGGAAGCGGACCCATCGCAAACCACGTCCGAGTTAGCTGCAGGCTTCGATGTTAGTGATAAAACTGTTTTAATTCACTTGAAGCAAATTGGGAAGATTAAAAAGCTTGAAAGGTGGGTACCTCACGAATTGACTGAAGCAAACCGGCAAACGCGCGTCGACTGCTGCGTTACATTACTTGAATTGGAATGTCTTAGACATCCTCCGTACTCCCCGGACCTTGCTCCAACAGATTACCATTTTTTTCGCAATTTGGATAACTTTTTGCAAGGGAAAAAATTCAACTCCGATGGGGCAGTCCAAATCGCCTTCAAAGATTTTATTGATTCCCGTCCGACTGGTTTTTTTAGTAAAGGGATCAATGAACTACCTATAAGATGGCAAAAGTGCATTGAAAACAATGGTTCATACTTTGATTAATTAAATATATTATATTAAAAAATATTCGACTTTTTGTTCCTTCCATACAAAACGCCAATTTCATATGTAAGGACCTAATATAATATCAATAAAACACGTTTATTCAGTATACAGTTTATAAAAAAATACAATTACAAAAAAAATAATTAAAACTAACTTATGACTAATACCGCTCTTAACAGTGGTAGTTTTTAGGGTTCCGTACCCAAAGGGTAAAACCGGGACCTTATTACTAAGACTCCTCTCTCCGTCTGTCTGTCTGTCACCCGGCTGTATCTCACGAACCGTGATAGCCAGAAGAAGGGTTATTCTTTTCGAGAGTATATAATATATACTCTCAAAAAACAATTATACATACATAAACACATGTTATGTATGTATGTATAATTGTTTGGCACGCTCTGCGGCCTGAACGGCTCGATGGATTTTAGCTTGAGAGGTGTCGTTAGATTCGTATGTAATGTGAGAGTGACACTGGGTATATCAAAATAAAAAATACAAAATGGCGGATTTTTGGCGCAATATTATTTCTTCAAAAAAATTTTTTTTCTCATAACCTATCGAGTGGGGTATCAAAATAAAAGGTTTTAAAAGGTGATTACAAAAATATATACAACTTATAATATGGTAAAAACTAATTCAAAGTGACAAATCGTAAAAAACACCTACCAAGAACTAAATCGTCTGCGAAATCTTTCACATTTGTAAACTAAAAAGCAGGAAATAAAAAAATTAAAAAACCCGACTGCAACCATATACTAAAACTAACTGAAAAGCTAAAAACAAGCTCATTTTAAATTAAATAAAAGTTGGAAGCAGGCGGGACCCATTTGAGTTTGAAACTATAATAATGGTATTCTTCTGGCAATCACGGTTCGTGAGATACAGCCCGGTGACAGACAGACAGACGGACAGAGGAGTCTTAGTAATAAGGTCCCGTTTTTACCCTTTGGGTACGGAACCCTAAAAACTACCACTGTTAAAAGCGGTATTAGTCATAAGTAAGTTTTTTTTTTGTAATTGTATTTTTTTATAATCTGTATACGTGAAAAAACGAACTGTATACTGAATAAACGTTTTCTATTGATATTATTATTATTTTTTATTTGTCTCTAAGAAAGCAGTATTTTTACTGTACAATAGCATTCATACTCACAACATAAATATTGTACGTATTCTCGATCCATCTACACTCAGTAGGTAGCGTCATAAAACTGCCTAAGACAAAATGCGTCCCACGCCGCATCTGCATGCACTACGTACGAGTACGACACTCTTTGACATTGGGGAGGTAAGCGGGCGCGCGGGGTGAGGCACTGGATTCGCCTATGCTCCGCCCAAACGCTCAAGGACATTCGAGGCTATAATCGCCTTAAGTGGGACTGGGCCGGACATGCCTGCCGCATGTCAGATGACAAATAGGCTAAGAGAACCACCGATTGGCCCACTAAACGCACGACGCCATCGCGGCAGGCCAAGACGATGATGGCGGGCCGAACTTGACTCCTACCGTAGGGACTGGCCGGCACTCGCAAAAGACAGAATTGTGTGGAAAAAGGAGGGGCAGGCCTTTGCCCTGCAGTGGGACAACACAGTCTAGTTAGATTAGATTAGAAAGCGCATGTCTGGGTTCGAACCATAGCAATGTAAAAAACTTCCTTCATATATCTATGGTTCTCTCTGGAGGGGCCCGTGGCTAAATAATAACAGCCGCATAGGTCGATCGATCAGGTTAAGCTACGCTTGCTGCGGTTGGTCCGTGGATGGGTGACCATCTTTACATACCAAGATCCCTCCGTGCCTCGGAAAGCACGTTAAGCCGTTGGTCCCGGCTGTCATTCGTCGATCTTTGACAGTCGTTGCGGGTAGTCAGAAGCCCGAAAGTCTGATAACCAGTCTTACCAAGGGGTATCGTATTACCCAGTAACTGGGTTGTGGAGGTCAGATAGGCAATCGCTCCATGTAAGATCAGTATCTTATACCAGTGTATTCAGCTGCATTCGGTTAGACTGGAAGCCGACCCCAAAATAGTTGGGAAAAGGCTAGGCAGATTATATATCTATGGTTCGGACCATTGACTTTCTACTCGGTATGTCGCGGCCGTTACCACTGCGCCACCACTGCTCATTAGTAGACTGTTTTCAAAGCAGTGGCGATGAAATAAATGCCACCACTTTCATCTATACATATAAAATTCAAAGTCCTGACTGACTGACTGATATATCAACGCACAGCCTAAACCGCTGGTCCTAGAGACATGAAATTTGGAGGGTGTGTTCTTTGTGACGAGTAGGTATCCACTAAGAAAGGGTTTTTCGAAATTCCACCCCTAAGAGGGTGAAACACGCGGAAGAAGTCGCGGGCAGAAGCTAGTATGAAATAAAAAAAAACTTTTTACAAAAAAAATTTATTTTTCACTTTTTAGTTGTACCTACCCCACAAAAAAGTAAACAAAAAGATCGTTAATGTAAACAATGTAGATAAATTTTTAGATTTTTGTTGATTTTTCAAAAACCGCTTGTCCGATTTCGATAAAATTTTCATGGGACCATTTGGGATGTATACCCTTTCCAACAAAAAAAGAATTTTTCAAATCGGTTGGCAAACGACGGAGTTATGCGCGAACAAACATTAAAAAAAAAAAATACAAACATTCGAATTGAGAACCTCCTCCTTTTTTAGAAGTCGGTTAAAAATGTGCAAAATCCATTCCACCATAGTAGGTAATAATTGGGGTTTCCAGATCAAAGAAGATCTGGAAACCCGCAATTATAAGATCTGGAAACCCGCAATTTTCCCCTCATTCATCATTTCATTCATTCAGCACATTAGAAAGATCTGGAAAGCCGCTATTTTCACCAATTTTATATTATTCACTATTTAATTGAAAATAACTTTGAAACTGATTTAAATAAAAGGAATTTCATCTTCCGGTAGAATCTGGTAGCATATAACGTCTTCTGAATCAGGTATCACTAATTCACGCATTGTGCTCCTCATTGACGATGTGCCGGTGACCCGACACTTTGCTGAACCCGCTTTCAATTTTTCAGGACCAATCTGCATATCGTTAACTCGGGAGAATATTAGCTTTCTATTACCGCTTTTAAAGACAAGTTTTTGAATGTTTTCCGAATATGCATCATGCATGTTTTGACAGAATAAATCTTCTTGTGTTGTTTCTCTGACTTGAGGTTTTGATGAATCTGCGCTCGATTTTTTATGAGCGGGCTGCATATCACGGACAATTATAGCCTCACCATTAGCGTTCTGAATAATAATTTTACAAATGCCTTCAGAAGTATATTTTACTGAATCTTGCATTGTAGCTAATATAATTTATTTTTAAATTTGTTTAATTTAGTCTGTGATCCAACCTTTTAACTACAATTTCAGGAATCGAATGTCGCATACTCACTTCCTAGTTCTTGATACGGTTAATTATAAATGTATAATGACATCGCACAGGTGTTACCGGCAATTTATAACGATTAACATTGGGGGATTAGTAGGGATAGGAAACAGTTACCTATTACTAATTGTGAAAAATTAAACAAGTAAGTATTTATTTCAAAAATTTATTATCTATACACCATTTATTTAAACATATTACATTTTTTAAAGCACATATTGTATCATGATAAATACAACTATACACATCATGAGAATGTTCATATTTATTGTACAAGCTTAATAAATTAGGACAACCTTCATCTTCTAAATTATGAATATTATTATTATTTAAAATTTTTCTTAACCACAACACTTTTTCTAAACCTTTGGTATAAACACTTTTATTTCTTAAAATATCTACAATCAAATTCTGATGATTTGAATAAGGCACAAATCCGTCTTTCCAGTATATCTTTCTATTACGTTCAATCCAACTGACTTGCCGTTTTTCTAATTTCGTCAAATCGTAAAATGGAAATGGTGGCTTAATTAAAAATACGTGAATTTTTTTATTCCATAATACAGCAATTTCTTTAATGATAAATTCATTTGTTTCTGTTTTAAAACCTTGAACATCTACAATGGCAATCATGTTAACCTGCGCACAATGTTGCTGAGAGGTTTGTATTCCACAAGTCGATCGTTTATAATCAAACAATATGCAGTTGTTTTATCTGGTATTGCTGTAGAACATTCAATCTCCAACCTCACGTCCACTGGACCTGTTTTTAGGCTATCGTTTTGTCTTGAGCAGTCCAAGATAAAGAGAGGGGCTTTTTCTTTGAACTCCTTTAGGTCAAGCAACGGGTCTACTGGACAGTTGTAATACGACTGACGAAATTTCACAAACATTTCATATAATATACTATATTTGTTCTCAGAAAACTTTAAACCTAAAGGTTCGTAGGGATAATATTGTGAATTCAAAAAGAGCGTAACGTTTGTTACTTCACAATGATCGAATACTGAACTGTCTCTAGTTTGATTATTTTTTCGATTAGTTTGTAAACAAAAAATTACATATCGGGGTTTTTCTAATTGTGAAGCAGTTTTAACTGACCAAGAATGCTTTGTGGTTTGGGGTAGTAACGGATACTCATATAAATCCCAGTTTCTAAACGCTATCTGAATAGGTTTATCTCTTTCTAAATGTTTTAAAAGTGTCAGTCGTTCTCGGTCTGATACTTTTATGTGTGGCACCCTCCACTGAACTCTCTCTATGTCTATTTGAAAATGAGCAATATCATCAGTAAGGATAACGCTATTTAAGTTAGTGTTACTTCTGTTCAATACAAGTTCATGTTTGCAATTTATCACTATCTTATTGTAATCCTCTGCAAACCCTAAAACTTTATTTAATGGTATCACAGCACTAAAATTTCCATCACTTTGAAATCCCTGCAAACTCCAACCCCATAGGGCAGCAACTTTATTTTCTGCTTCATTTAATGAGATGTATGATTTTATTGTTGACGTTATTCCAGAATTTTTTATACGGTCTATTTCAATACCATTCATTTCGTATCTGATGTCTTGAAACAAAGACATAACAGGGTTATTAGTGAACGTAACAGTTTTCTTGATTGGTTTCCCATCTTTCCCGAAAAACTTCGCTTGTCCTTCGACGTAAATTGAACTGGCTGATGGTAGGACGTATATGTCTTGCTGGTGGATGGGAATTCTGATTTCATCGTTTTCTCTAAAGCTGCTATTGTAGGGATTGTATGAATGGACTTCGTAACTTTCGATCGAAGTGTCGAAGTGCGGTAATTCAGTAATCTGTAGTATATTCATACTTTAAACCCTAGGGCCTTAAGAAAATCTTTATTTACTTTAGTCAATTTCTTAACTGTTTTCTTACGTCTTTGCACCTTAGCAATCGCAGAAGAACTAATATGTTTTTCAATCGCTGGGGTATTTTTATAATAAACTATCATTTTGTTTTTCTTAAATGAAGACGTAACTGAACTTGTTCCTCCCCAAAGTTAATACAGTGACCAAATTGATCTACAATCTTAACAGATACCTGTGAAATTATATTTTTGTTTACTGGAAAGTAAATAACATTTTGTGGTATTTCAATGCACTGATGACCTGGAGTAGTATCAGACACAAATTCATGAATAAAATGAGTTGGTAATCCGTTGCAGTACGAACCGTGAACAAGATCACATTCGATTCTGATTACAGACAGACCTCTGTTAGTAACGGGGATACTTGGTCTTGATTTTAATACTGAAAAGTATATCAAACCGCACTCGTATTGATCTGCCAACTGCAGTGGTGGTTGAAAGTATGAAACCAGTTCCGATTTATTTCCAGAGATGGTAACCGTAGCAGACATGCTTCTATACTGGCCTTTTTCGGAAGATCCTGTTTATTATATTCCTTCACTACACCAAAAATTCTTCAAAAAGTTTAAACATAGATGTCCACAATTAAAAGGGTGATCACGCTGAATATTATCATAATTATAGTGAATTTTGGACCCCAAGTATTTTATAAATTCTTTTGGAGGCTTAAGATTGCCGTAACTATCAAAATACTCGATATAATCGTTGTATTTGGCATAGGCTACCCAATGAGAACCAGGATTTTTAGAGCTATCCAAATTTATAACTCCACATTCTTTTTTAAAAGGGTGTTTAGGGAGCTTATCTCTCATAAAGACACCTCTGAAATAGGGAATGTTATTTCCATACTTCAAAATGTCTAAATTAGTCAAGGCTCGTTTGGGTAGCCGATATCTTAGTTTTTTTCTTTTGATACAAAAATTCCGAGCCCATCTTTATGTGGTTTAAGGTGTAGTCCTTTTCCGATACAGAGAGCTTCCATCTTTTCATTGTGTCTCTTCGATTCAGTCCATAACTTTTTAGCCATCTTGAATTCATTAATGGTTTTAGCAATACCAGCTGCACCCCCTGCTAAAGCCCCTACCGCTGATAATCCCGCAAAAATCGGAATCAAAGGCAATACTCCACCAGTTTTTGGTATAGGAATAACACGAGGAAGTTTAATGGATGTATCATCAGCTAATTCTCTGGCAGCGGCCATTGCTAATTTTATTGCCACTTTCTTGCATTTTGGTTTTAATTTTTTAATATGTCTCTTCGTTTTGCTAATAACATTTTTAAATTTGTTTTTTAATCCTTTTCCAGGTTTAATTTTAGGAGAACACTTTTTGCTATCTTGTTTTAGGCCAAAACCAGTTTTAATTTTTGTTGACATAGCGCTGGTTACTAAGCGCGCTGCTAGTTTTTCCCCTACACTAGCATCTGAGGCAAGTGCTCGCTCTTTAGCCATATTTAACAAAACTAAATCTGCCTTGTGGCGATCTTTTAAGTTTGAAGACTTATGATAGGCAATGTCGTGTTGTTTGCAATATTCGTCTAATTTATTAACACCTTTATCTCCACGTGTAAGTCTTTTAATTAATTTAGTGCCAGGCCCACAATAATTGTATCCTGGTAAATGTAATTCAAATGGTAAATGATTTATAATCCAATTGAGAAGACTACTCTCTTCAATACACATCATAAGACTGATCCATTTTGGACAGAATACTTAATAAATATTCGATTTATCAATCCAACTGTTTTCAGAAGAAGGCAAACCTAACCATTTTACTAAAACTCTATCTCCTTTTCTTTTAAGAACTTTCTCAACAAGATATAAATTAGGATTTTTCGTCTTTTGAAGCTCTTGTACATAAAATGCACCTAAAATGGGTTGACCTCTGATTGTATCTTCTATTAAATAGGTGATAGGATTTGTATTTTGTATCATTCGAATTTTAAATATTTCTGTAGACCAGTTGGGAGTGTAACCTTTTTCAAATGTTCCTTTGTACTTACTGATACGCACATAATCACCAATTTTATATTTTCTTCTAATATTATGATTTTTCACCAACCTTGAATACCTTTCTAATATATGTTTTTTATTAATGTTATCCACATTAGCGGGAACTTCATCAATTGTCCGATGATAAGTGTGATTGTATTTGTTAATAACATTATTAAGCGTGTTGTCTATCCAATTGTAGCTGCCTCTTAAACTAAATTCCTTATAGACTTTCGATTTCAATGTCCTGATAAATCGCTCAACTATTGAAGCCTTTTTTGTTGAGAACGTTGAATAATGATTAATGTGATAAGTTTCCATAAGCTTTTGAAATTCATTATTGTAAAATTCTGTTCCTTTATCCGTTTGTAGATTTTTAGGAACACGCCCCTTATTCAATAATTTCTTAAAAGAGTTACATACATCATCTTTGGTTTTACTTTTTAGAGGAAAAGTCCACGCATATTTTGAGAATGTGTCAATAACAGCAAGAATAAATCTGTAATTTTTATTTTGCTTTGAAATTGATTGCATATCGATTAAGTCTGCTTGCCACAGGTCATCTATATCTTTCATGATAACACATCTACGTGGAAAGTTCAACCTCGCATTTTTATGAATTTCGTTAACCACGTCGGTTTTGCTCATGTTTACAATTCAGTACGTTTGTTTTGAATCCGTCTACAATACTGAATGAAAATTTTATGGTGCTGAGTATTTATTCTTTAATTATGCCAGCTTCTTTCAATTCTTCAACGATCGACAAAATTTCATTATCATGATTTGTGTTGCCAGCATCTCTGGAAGCAAGTAATAGTTTCAATCTCTCAACGAGTTCGTTAGGGTCATCCCAATATACCAAGTCAGTGTTATTTTTGTATTTTTTTAGAGTTGGTAAGCTTCCTCCAGTGTGAAAATTTTCATTTACTGATTCAGAAAATAATGGTTTGATTACGTCACGATATTTTATTCCCTTATCACCTCTTATTTGCCCTCCAGGATTAAAATCTCTCTTATGAGCATTTGTATAATGCAGCATTTCTTTGTAGACAAGTCTATCTTTGCTCGATATTAATTTTAAATCAGGTTTTCTTCGAAGTAATAGTTCCTTCAAGCCGGGGGTAAAATTATAGGATTTGTCACCAACTTTAATTAAAATGACACTGTCGTCATTCAAACTATCGATTTTAGAAAATGAGACTATAGAATTGCCCATTAGCAATGTTTTATTTACACTTCTTATTCCAAACGGTATATTTACACCGTCATAAATATCATGGATATCACGACCCTCTAGCGAAATTTCTAAATCATCCAGTATTTGTTTTGTAGGAGACTTTTTAAGTATTTGTGCAGACTTCACTTTTGGATCGTAGCAGTCTTCAAACTTTGTAGATGAACTAGTATCCATGTCATCCAATTCAAAGTCGTCAGAATTTGGGAGTGGTGTATTTTGTGAATGCTTTATTTTTTCCATTGATATTTTCGAATCGACTAGTGCGTTAAGGGGTTCCGTGACGGTTTTTAGCATTTTATCAAGTGACAAGTTCATAGAGTGTTCCTGGTTCTTCATTTGTTTTATTTTAGTCTTTATGGATTCCACAGACTTCATTAATTCTACTTTAATATTCTTTTCCATGTCGTATTGTGACAAGTGTATTCAGCCAAAGAAAATATACTACTAAGTTATATTTGTCTGTTATTGGTTTATATAATTACACATTATTTGCTTAAAATTTAAAAAAGCTATCTAAATTCTGTCTGTACCTTCCATTGCTTAAAGACGAGTCTTTGCAAATACTAACAAAGTTATATGGCTCTCTCCAAACTGTATTACAAATCTTCTTGAATTGATTCCAGGACATATCAGAACTAACATGCTCTTCATAAATATGTTTCAAGTTAACATCGTCTTGCTTAAATATTATGAGAAAGTTTGCATTATCACGCAGCAACTGTTTCGGAACTTTTGAGTATGTTTGACATAAATAAAAGCAATCAATATGTTTATGTCTACCCATAGAGAAGTAATTACGAATGTTTATTTGATTTTCACATGCCACATCATCGAAAATAAATACTGAATTAGTTAGTGCTTCATCTGGGGCTATGACTTCTTTATTATCAGTAAATTCATGAAACTTAACTTGATGCACTCTCTTTATAACTTCTCGTAAGAAGTTGTATTTTGGTTGAAAGTTAGTTTTCGAATACAGGTAAAGATTTTGAAATTTTAGACCATTCTCATGTAACAATAAACTAAGCACGACGTTTGTTTTTCCACAATTCGAGGGACCACATATAATACAACGAATCGTATTCGGTAACAGAATGCTATGCCTAATGTGGTTATCAGAGTCACCAAGATTTATATGATTAACATTAAGTGATGTGTGTTGTTTGATCAACTTCATTTTGACTATTAATTCAATTTCACCCAAACATAGATATATAAAGCATAAGTATAATAAAAACAAATGATTTAGATTGGTTTAAAGTTGTCATGTCAAATGTAAAGCGAAATGTATACCTACTTAAAGTGCTTAACCATTTTATGTTTATGTCTGCTGTAAATAATAATTAATTAGTATGGTATTTATATTCGTGCTCAGTGATCATATAGATTATTAAAATGAAGAAGACTGTAAGGTCATAACAAGAAAAAAAACGTGCATCAGTTATAAATAATATTTTATTTCGGTATTACAAATATAAAAACAACAATCAACACTACCACTCACTAAATTAATAATGTATGGTATACTTATACTAATTATAAACAAAGGTTACAATAATATTACAATTTATTTACATAAACATTTTTGTATTTCTTTATTTTGACACCAATTAGTTCTCAAAATAAAGTTTCATAGTGACCCAAAGGTAAAGTTTCAATAAGGTTCGTGAGTATTTGTCTCATAACATCATTTCTATTCAATACTACTTTATGAATTTATTTAGAGTTACAGTACATGCTTGAGTGATTTAATTATATTCATTTTATATTTGAAATTGACATTATTTGTTAAAGCTTTACTATAGTGAGATAATTTTAATCTTGAAAAAAATTATTTTTAAAATATGGTTTCACAGTGACCCCATGGTAAAGTTTCTGTTTGGTTCGCAAGTATCTGCCTCTTATCATCATTTTTATTCAATACTACTTTATGAATTTGTTGAGAGTACAGTACATGATTGTTTGATTTAATTATATTTATTTTACATTTAAAACTTGTATCACTTGTTAAAGCTCTGTTGTAATGGCATAGTTTTAATCGATTAGTTACAGCTTTCGATATTCCTTTTGCTTTTGTAATGCAAGTTTTTAGGCTGTTTATGCAATAAAGCTTAGCTCTCAACCCTACAAATTCACTTATGATTTCACCTCCACATTCATCTTTAAATAGTCCTGGAATTTTTGCATTTACTCTCGGTATATTGTAGCAATTATTAGTCTCAAAATTACTTGTGTCGAATTGTCCAACTTCATTTTTTATGTCCTCATAAAAATCTTCAGTGTTGATAAAATAAAGAAGGCTGTCTGTGTCTGTATAACACAGCCTTGCCTGAGTTTTATATTTGTTTTTAATATAATTGTAGTGAAATTTATATAAATGTTGTTTGGCATATTCTAGGACTGAAAACCCGATATAGATAGGTCGGTCTAGAATAATTTTTTCAGGACTCAATTGAATAGCGACAAAATTTTCAGAAAAAATCTTAATACTTTTAAAATTTGGTTTCGCTATTAACTTTTCCGCACTGAGGTGCTTATTTGTTTTGTTATTATAATCGTCCCAATTGGTCACTAATTTTACATTAACCTGTTTGCGTCGATTTTCAATAGTTTTGCCAAATATAGCATTGTTAAGGAGTTTAAAAAAATCTTTTTCAAATACGGTTGTTGAAGCTTGGCGTAAGCTTGTGTTTAGGTCAATATATTTTTGTAAAAAGTTTTCCTGTCTAAAAGTTAAGATACGGTGAATTTTCTTCAAAATAAGTCCATTCAGTAAGCATTCTTTTAAGTGAACGTAGTGTATTACATAGTTGAATTTGTCATATAAATTAGCAATTAATTTAGGTGTTTTGCCTCCAGGAGGTTTGAACTTCTCTGCAGCAAACGGTAAATCACTGTGCTTATTATGTAAATTCTCGGGATAGGCTAAATCTACTTCTAAAATATATCCATATTCAGAATCATCCGAAATTGATAGTACGTTTATAGTATTTATTTCATCGATTGATAAAAAGCGGAATTCTGAAATAGGCATTTTTTTTGTCATCGCATAACCGTATAAATTATTACAGTCAAGATAAATTAAATATGTTGACCTTTGAGAAGCATCGTAACTTGGTAAATATTTATTATTTGCTTTAGCGTAGCGAAGAGAACATTGTGCCAAACCTCCACGAATGCCCTTCTCCAGGAACTCATATATTTCCACATCATTAATTAATTCTAATTTAATACCGGTATACAATAACATCGCATCCCAGCTTAAACTAGGTGCAGTAATATAGTAGGCCGGATCAAGCTGATAATGATGCAAACAAGTTTGTCTAAATTTTTCAAAAACGTCAGAAAGTAGTAACACGTCGGTTTTTAAATATAAATCTGTATATTCTCCAAGCGATTTTATATTAAATGTTTGCCATATATATTGAGCGTGATTATACTCATCATCGCTAATATGTACGCATGTCAAACTATTGTAAAAACAATATTTAGGTGGTAGTCGATTCTCATTATATTTTGAGATTGCATCCATGTAATCATAGGGGTATATTCCTTTTCGTCGTAGTAGTTTTAACTTATTACAATTAACATCTGAAAATTCTTTTGACAAATTAACAAAATCAGATTCAGACAAATTGTTGACTAATATGTTTAAGCTTGAATTAAGAAATTGAAATGAGTCTATAAACTTAACTTGAATAGGCCTTGAACTGTTCTTTCTGTGGAATAATTTCGTGATAGACATATATTTTTCTTTGGTTTTAGGTATAATTTTAAAAGCACCTTCATATTTTGCTAATTCTGTAATAAATAGGTGAGAATCATAACCAGCTAGGTTATGGAAAATAACAGGCACAAACGGGCAAACTCTAAACATTAAATTACAATGGGAGTGTGCGGCGCCTCGGTACTGAGATGTAATATGATCATGATCCATTACTTTGTCATCAAAGAGCAGATCGTTACAGATGTGACATTTTGTAGCATTTTTGTAATCGTTTTTTTGGTCTGTGGTTAAAGGGGCCACAGGCATTTTACTCGATAAGATGCTGTTAATGTTATCTACATCATTTAGTAAATATTTTATAAATACTTCCACACAGTCGGGCCCTCTATATGTTACATATTTATTTAGCTCCGAATTATGTGAACAGCAAATATAGTATCCAAAACATGAAGGTTCGTGAACCTTATATGTTCGGGTATTTTCAGTTTTACTTATGTTGCAGTTTAGCAAAATACTCTCAAAGTCTGCATAAATAACAAAATTAATTTTTTGTTTTCTTTCAAAGTTTTTAAACTGAAGAATGCTATTTTTTTCAGGTAATACTGTTAATATATTAGGACATGTAGTATGGGCACTATATTTTGTGGCACTCGAGAAAACTTGTAAACACGTCTCACATAGATACATTTTACCTTTATGTTTACTTATTTGACGTCTAACTAATCTGAACAGATTTTTTATTAAACAATAATGTCCACTGCCTTTTCGTTCAATATATAATAAATTTACATGGTGTGTCTTTCTTAAATTTGTCACATATAAGGGACCAGTGACTGCGTTTTTATCATCCAATCCATATACGTTTATACTTATAGTAGGATTTATCTTTTCGAAGTTTTTAATATCATTATACGATGGAGGAAATGATAGACCATTTATATTTAAGACTGATGAAAAAATTGGGTAGGAACTTGTTCTGCAAACATTACATTTTGCTGGATATAATGCTGCAACAACACACCACAAAAAACAATAGTTATCATGGTTTTTTATATTTAAGCAACTTCTCGTTTTTTGTATAACATGCGGCAAATCTATGTAAGTACCGCCTTTTAAAGGAGAATATTTGTTTATATTAATTTCCAGGTGACTTATACAGAAACAGGACCAACCAGATTCACGGTGTTGGAATTCTGAGAGTTTCCTCTCAAATGTGTTTATTGTATTCAAATAAAATTCATGTATATCAGTATTTTTGTATATAATGTTAAATTTTGTGTTAAATGACTTAAGCTGTTGCTCACCAGATTTTGGGAGAATAAAGTAAGCATAAAGCTCGAAGTTTAATTTAACACAATTATGTTTATTTAGACAAGCATTAATTAGTTTTATGACTTGATGCTGATTATCCATTAGGAATTCCTCAGGTGTAAGGTACTCCATCGATGGATTCAGTTTGTAACTTATTATTCTCATTCTAAAAGCCGTAGCAATAATATCAATATTTTCATATTTGGTTTTTATTATGCAATTAGATTTGTGTAAATTCGTTCTCACATGATAGTGATATTCATTTTTCGGTATTTCAATATGACATTTTTCACAATTCATTATATCATTATAATTTGTTATTTTTCCAGGAATTGGTGAAACTGTAAGAAAACAAAACAATGAATTTTTAATTCTTGAATATATTTCTTTAATACATCATAATATAAACCTAAAAAGACATTAAAACAGAATACTAGTACATAAAAATCATTTCGTAATATTGAGATAATGATTAAAATTAAATGTCGTAAATAAGCAAGTAACTCATGGTGAAAAAAATAGTATTTATAGTAATTAGATATTTGTAATGGAATACTAATATTTTAGTAATAGTTGCTAACAAATGTTGGTGGACACTTTACAAATTCTTTTCTAGTTGCCATAATAAAATTAGTCAGGTGCTGCCATGCATCTGTGTTTTCAGATGTTTGGTTTTTCACAGTAACTATTGCTTGGCGCCATCTGTTAATTGGTTGAACGTTTTTAATTTCATCGCACCGGTACACTTTTAAATCTATATAGTGCGTACCGGGCTTATGCTCGTACGTCTGGCGCGAATGACCGTTAGCAAGGCGCCGAGTTAAATACGAAGTTAATTGTATTGGAGCTTTACCGGGAACAGCGACATCTTCTTTCTCGTCATCTTCACTGTCAGTCCCGAAGAGGTCGTAAGCTGTAGCCTTCTTTGGTGGTATTGGCTTGAAGTACGGCTTCTTCGGAGCTGACCGCGACGTACTCGGGGCCGGACTTGCTCTCGATGGCGAATGTGATGCAGTCCGCGCTGCCGCCTCCGGCTCCTTCGTTTGAGTTGGCACCTGCTTCCTTTTCTTCGTCTTTTTCGCGACTGGAGGTTGCACTTCGTCGTCAGACGGGAAGAGAGTCTCTGCGTTCTCTAGCGACCTGAAATAATATAAAATTAATTTATTAATTATGCTATTTAATCAATTCATAAGCAGGATTCGAACCTGGAATCCTGGCTTTCCGTGCCAATACACTAGAATAGTGTATACATATGATACATTATTAGAATGAATATTAGAATAATTACATAGAATAGTGTATACAATCATACATTATAAGAATGAATATTAGAATAATTACATAGAAGATATCATTATGCCTTAATTTCCTGGGTATCGAACCCAATGTCTCATGCTCAATAGTCGAGATTACTAGCACTCGTCTAAGGAGTTCCCTGTTATAAGAATAGTTAAACAATAGAATTATTAATATATAAAATAATAATGCTACTTACATTTTAAATAGTGCAGCGAAGTTTTGATGTACGATGATGATGCCACTAGCTCTGGAAGAGGTGTTTTGTGGTTGAACTTCAGCAGCGGGACGCTTAAATAGTGATAAATCTACGTCATATTATTCCAAATTTGGGAAGACGCACGTGTATAGAAAATGCTGTGTCAGTTGTCTGCATCCAAATGCAGGTTTGTGATGCGATATTGTAAACAATATTATTTGACTTGCCTGTTGGTCTAGTGGTTAGTGGTCCTGACTGCTATGCTGGAGGTCGTGGGTTTGATTCCCACCCCACCCCCAAATGTTTGTGTGATGAATACGATCATTTGTCTGGGTGTAATTTATCATTTATCTATAATATATGTATGTATTTAGAAATATCTAAGTATGTTTATCAGTTGTCTAGTACTCATTAACACAAGCTCTGCTTAGCTTGGAACTAGACGGCATTGTGTGATAGGTAGTTGTGGAATATTATTATTATATTGTTCTACTAATTCATTATTATTTTTATCAGACTGCGTCGAAATGTCGTATAGACTCACCGAATAGTTGGTGAAATACACATCTGCCTAACTGGGAATTAACGGTGTGATGATATATCGATCAACCTTAATTTATGAACAAATAACAAATAAAATCATTACTTACCATTCTATTTGTGGCAAAATATAAGATACCTTAGCTTTAAAAATATCATAATAATAACAGGCGAAACCAAACGTTGCAATAGTATGTCGATATTGCTATATTGTTTTGATTCGTCTCCTTAAAAAGAATTCAGCTTACGGTGCAACTTTGATATACTATTAACATACCATGAGTTTGCTTGCTTAATCATCTGAGTAAAATGTATGAAAACGATAACCGTAAACATAAGGGCAGTAGTATTATTTTATCGATATATATTTACAATAAATAATAAAATGATAGGTATCGTAATGTCTTACGTTTCCTATTTCACTATACCATTTTTGGAAAAAGATATGATATCTAACTTAAAAATGTGCGATTTTGAACTCTATCCATAAAATTAAATTAGGGTATATATAAATAGAGAGAAAAATCATTTAAAATCTATTCGAATTCTACACTTGACTGTTACAACTGGCTTGATCGTGTATTATTGGTAAGTTTTAATATTATTCTTCCGTATTTTATCCAGCATTATTATCAGACAAGACAGTATAATCGATGTTTAATACATATAGGTCTGGTACATATTTTTTTCTATACAGCACTATGTTTCAATCGCAATTGTTGTTTTGAGATAGAATATCATGGGTTAACGAAATACTAATTTAGACTATTATTTTCCAGGTGTTTAACAAAGTCGGGACACAGAATTAAATATGTCACACTCACCATCCTACAGTCCTGTTTTAGAAAACATTAACCTACAATGTGATGTAAGTATCTAAGTAATCATCGATATTAGCAATTGAATTCATATTTATGATGCTTTTTAATAGCATAAAATTATTCATTGTTTCAGAATTTGATAGATTGCTCCGATCCAGTTCTTAATCCATTTTACTATGCTCAAGACCGAGAAAGCTGGTATGCCGAAGTGGCGGAAAAAGCGTGTGAAGAGAGTAGACAGCAAAAAATACAAGAGAAAAAAATAAAGAAGAAGAAAAAATCAAAACCTTTTAAAAACACATCTTTTATCACGCGTAAAGAGCCCGGACATATTCACCGAATTATAAAAATAATTGTACATGATGTGGAAGGCCGTCAGATGAATGAAATAGACAGTGACCCCGACAGTGCAAGCGTGAACATACAATATTTAGTCCGTAGTGATATTGATGACATAATGAGTGAAACCGAGTATTTAGTTGCTAAAATAGTTAAAAAATTAAGTTCAACTTCATGTACCTAATATTGATGTTTAAAATAGACGTATAATAGTTTTATTATTATTATTTGTTTTTCAAATGGTTACTTTATACTGTAAATATTCATTATAAATAAAAGTATTTAAAATAAAGTACCTTTTATTTCTAAGTCATAACATTTAAAATAAATCGTGACTACACTGCATATATAAGGTAGCGCGATGGACAATGGCGAGTGCACTTCATTCTCGGTAGTCTGTCGTATCGGACATACTATACCGACTGTTGCTCCAATTTCAGTGTCATTGAATTGTTGAATGAATGTAATGATAGATTATAATGTAGAAACATAATTACGAATGTTCAATAAAATAAATGCTTCATATTAAAATTTCTCATGATATCTATTACATTAAAATTGTTAAATAATAAAGACCACTCAATAGTCACGTCAGAATATTTTGCAAGTACTATTTAAAAGCAATGAATGATGGCTGTAATTAGGTGTTTCTGTATCTGAAATGATTTTAAAATGAATGGTAATAATTGCGGGTTTCCAGATCTTCTTTGATCTGGAAACCCCAATTATTACCTACTCACCATTCTCAAGCTTTTAAATTTGCAACACACGACGAGTCCTCTTTAATTGTGTTCAATAAGTATCAATTAAAATGATATTGTTCTCTCTGAACGCTTCTTTATTACTACTGATTGTGTTTAATTGTCTGTCCGTCCTCTTAGGCATGATGGCTTGAAGATTTTTGGATTAGCAAAAAGTTTTTTGGAGGTTAAGTAGGGAGTTTGTGGAACAGAGGTGGCGTGGAGTCGTTTGAGCTTAATTTTTTGTGTGTTTTTTGGAGTTCTGATTTTTTATGGAACATACCACCAACCATTAAAATAAAGTTGATATTTGTTTAACTTTGAATAATATTAATTTGAAACATAAGTTTGAATAGACTTTATGTAAGACAACACGCTAATTGCATAACAATATCGATCACAATCTAAATAATTTTGAAGGATATTTCTACCCATCACACTATCACACTAATATTATAAAGGCGAAAGTTTGTGAGTGTGTGTTTATATGTTTGTTACTTCTTCACGCTCAAACGGCTGGACCAACTTTGATAAAATTTTGTATGGAGGTAGCTGACACTCTGGATTAACACAAAGGCTACTTTTTATCCCGATATTCCCACGGGATCGACATTTACGCGGGTGAAACCGCGGGGCGCAGCTAGTTGCTTCATAATTTTGTCCGGAAAAATTTTGTCTGCTCAAAAGCGTACATAACGCAATGAATGTTGCTGAGCTGTCAAATTAAAAACCATTCCTACCGAGTGTGTTACGCAATTAGCCCGCAGTTCTAAAGTCTAGGTTTTCCAATACATTACTTAGTAGTATAGTAAATGGCGGCAATTGGATTGTTTATTACTCGTGTACAGTGGCGGCCATATTGGATTTAATATCTCTGTTATTATTGGGTCTTTTTGGCGGGACAATGATTTGGAGAGATTTTTTTTATTTTATAGCGCACTAACTTCTGCCCGCGACTTCGGCTGCGTTTACCGGGATAAAAAGAATTCTATAGGTATATTATGTTTATCCAGGTTATAAAGTATTTGTGTGTCAAATCCGTTCAGCCGTTCTTGCGTGATTGTGTAACAAAGATCCAACTCTTTGATCCAAACATACTAACTTTGACATTTACTATGTTAGTACGATATTCGCTAAAATGAGTTTTAGGCTACTTTTTTCTGACAGTTTTGTGACATTTTGGGCGGTTTCGCACTACGTCCGATCCGAATCCGAGAAATACCGGTCCGAAGTGACCGTAGTCCTATTTGTATGAGGGGTTGCGCTCTACATCCGATTTCTATCCATCAGAATTTAGAACAATAAAATTTCTAATTTGGATCGACTTAACGGATTCGGATCGGACGTAGTGCGAAACCGCTCTTACCGTTGTGACGAAGTCCCTCATCGTTATGATTCGATATAGAAACATGCGTGAGCGCATTTGTCTATTTTATTTTTATATGCGTATTTTTTTCCTGCCCAACACTTTCCCATTGCTGGCCAAAAGACTCCTTATATTCTTCTCTCTGCTTATTGCCTTCTTCGGCCAATTTTTCAGAGAAAAATCTATTTATAGATGCAATTTAGATCGCCATATTGCTAGCGAAATTGATTTGAAGGTGTTTGCCCGGGTACAAAGTTGACGAGGACCACATAAACTGTCCAATCCATTTCGACACGCTGACAGCAATCAAAAGGCAATTTTAAAAGAGCAATGTATGGAACCCTCTATATACTGAACAGTACCCATCAACATCTTGACCCGACGATTGTATGACCCTGCGCCAGCCAAGTGGACCCAATTCCCAACATCCACACGACGTTCGCGTTCTACTCCGCGATTGGCCGGAGAATTAATGACAATATTGCGTACTTATTCCTTTGACCGTCTACGTACGTACCGTCAATTTAGCAATAGACGCTCAGACTCCTGACGTCCGCGCGCGCCGGCTGCCCGCGTTAATTTGATTTGAATTTCGAAAAAATACAAACGGATTTCCGCTGGTTTAGCGCGTGATTTGAATTTAACGATTTCGAATTGTCTTTTTTATTGGTTTTAAAATGGTGGACTGACATGATATTTTTGAAGGACGGGGACGGTCGTGGAGATAGACTGTATATGTGTTTCGCCAATATGGCTTTGTAAAAGAAATTGTGAGGAGTTATTTGGACCCCCTTTGAATGTTAGTTTTCTGTCTGTGTTGTTAAGGACTCGTTAAAAAGGTGAGAAAATGTGGATTGCTTGTGGAATATTTTTTTTGTGTGACACACGTTTTATTTTCTTGGAGGTATTTCTTTTATGTACTGTCGTACTAACATTTTTCATGATTTTAATTAATCTGCTTTTCATACTAAACCGAGATTTTAACTGACAACAACCAAACATATACAGGATGTCCGGTAAATAGTACGACATATTGCAGGGGGTGATAGCTTGGGTCAATACCTACCAAAACAACACAATGTATGTTCCGCAAAATGTTAACGATTTACAGTTATAAATTTTTTTCCGATATATCGAAAAATCTCTACCTTGAAACAGATTTTTAAGCATCTCGTAATGAAAAATTCCTTTTCTAGTATTTGTTTTACATCAAATTATTCGTGAATAGTTTTTCTACTCATTGACAAGTCTTGTTTCTATCAAAAACCAGAATGTTTCAAGAAATACTATTTTTTGTTTAAATTTTCGTAGAACGATTTTCTTATCGCCTTTAACCTAGTGGTGAAAAAAAAAGTTACATTTTGCGGAACATTATTATGTTGTTTTGGTAGGTATTGGCCCAAGCTATCACCCCCTGCAATATGTCGTACTATTTACTGGACACCCTGTATAGACTGCTAAATTCATAACCCTTCCTTTTAGTTTTGTCGTAGTCGGGTAAAAATAAAATTACTTACATCTAACTTCTGACAGGCTTTTCATTAATATCTAGATGTCATTGTTAAAAACTGAATAAATGGCCGCTCTGCGCAAGCGACGCTTGATGAAAAATATCTGAAATAATCAATGGCAAGTGGCAATACCACTTAGATCGTTCATTGTAATTGCTTTTGTGATTATGAACCCCTGTATCCGATGGACAATGCACATCTGCAGATTGATGTAAAAATATGCATAATAAGTATAATCAGCCTATAACGTTCCCACTGCTGGGACACAGGCCTCCTCTCGGTGAGAGGGAGTGGGCTGTAATCTTCCACGCGGGCCCAGTGCGGGTTGATAGATATCACATGTCTTCGAATTTTTGGTTCTAGGACATGCCGGTTTCCTCACGATGTTGTCATGACACGTTGCGCCGACCCCAAATAAATTGGCATAAAGGCAAGAGAATGAGGGGCCCGTGGCTAAATAATAACAGCCGCTCAGATCGATCGATCAGGTTAAGCTACGCTTGCCGCGGTTGGTATGTGGATGGGTGACCATCTTTACATATCGAGACCCCTCCGTGCCTCGGAAAGCACGTTAAGCCGTTGGTCCCATATGTCATTCGTGGATCTTTCACAGTCGTTACGGGTCGTCAGAAGCCCGAAACCAGTCCAAGGGGTATCATCGTATTACCCAGTAACTGGGTTGTGGAGGAGAGATAGGCAGTCGCTCCATGTAAAATATTTGTATTCAGCTGCATCCGGTTAGACTGGAAGCCAACCCCAACATAGTTGGGAAAAGGCTAGACAGATTGACACTATGTTCTATTCTGTGCTGCGCACAACATTTGATTTCAATCAAAACCCACAATTTTTCGCAAGTTTCAATGAATTAACAACCATAACAACATAAAATTCTCCGAAGACAATTAACTGAGCGTGCATGGCTGCCAATTAAAGAATTAGGACCATTTCAAAGGAAATCTCCATGACGTTGTGTTTGTACTTGTCCTAAAGATGGCAGAGTTTGGCCCTTAGACTTGGCGAAAAGGTATTGTGAGGCTTTGTTTGCGACTTTTCTGCTTCCAAGTTATTTTTGCAGGTTGGTAGATGTAACACAGTCACAGCTGGTCGGTGTTCAAATGTTGAATCTATACTAGATATATTCTCTCTTATATTTTAGATTGTGGTTCTAAATAAAGGCCTATTCAAACCTATGCGGTATTCGCTACCGTCTGCGGTAGTGAAAACCGAGTGGGTATGCGGTAATATTACTGTTCACACCAAAGCGGATTTCGCTATCCTTGTGGGTAGAATACCGAGTTCGAGTTTCGCTCAGGAAGGTAAAGAAGTTTTTGTTTAGTTATTATTTTGCCCAACAAGCGAAACAATACCTATGCGGTACTATGGCACCGCTCTAGCCGCGGAACTTGATACTAAATACCTGAGCAAAACCTGCGCGGTATGCACTTCTGCACACAGCGGAAGCGAATACCGCTCAGCATAGCTATTCACAACCATACGACAGGTTATCGTATCGAAAACCTGACATTTTGATAACCTGATTTGACTTACCCTCAACAACAAATAGCTGTTGGAAGAATAGCGGGCGTCTATTTGATTTAAACTGACAAAATTTTCGGGTTTTGGACTTGTGAACAGCATTTAGAAGACTCCTATGATAACAATGATTAATGTTCGATACGATACGGAAGCGTATCGAGAGTTTGTGAATAGCCATGCTGGTCTCTCTAGAATAGAACACTCTTTATTATGTAGATACACCATATAAATTACAGACATTGAATATAGAAACTTTACAATGGGTGACACAATGGGCGGTCTTATCGCTAAGAGCGATCTCTAGCCGCGGAACTTGATACTAAATACCTGAGCGAAACCCGCGCGGTATGTACCTCTACCCACAGCGTTAGCGAATAGGTACCGCTTAGGTTTGAATAGACCTTTAATCGTCCCTAACTTCGCTAGGCGGACGGTCATGAGGGTATCACACTAATATTATAAAGGCGAAAGTTTGTGAGTGTGTGTGTGTTTATATGGTTGTTACTTCTTCACGGTCAAACGGCTGGACCAATTTTGTACGGAGGTAGCTGACACCCTGGATTAACATATAGGCGTTTTATCCCGATATTCCCACGGGATCGACATTTACGCGGGTGAAACCGCGGGGCGCACCTAGTCACACTAATATTATAAAGGCGAAAGTTTGTGAGTGTGTTTGTATGTTTGTTACTTCTTCACGCACAAATGACTGAACGGATTTGGATGAAATTTGGCACCCAGATAGTTTATAACCAGGATTATCTAACACATAGGATAATTTTTATCCCGATATTTCCACGGAATCGACAATTATGCGCGTGAAACCGCGAGGCGCTGCTAGTAAGTGTTAATCTTAACCACTCGAGCCCGGCGTGGTATGATATCGGCCCATTACTATAGAAAATCAATTGTGTCTCATTAGCGGTGATTAAGCGGTTAAGTGATACTCTTAAAAGTAATGGAATATATTTTAGTAGGTTTTTTTCTCGCCACGGCCACAGCTTGTGTAATGTCTAAGGAGAAAACAGGCGGTCTTCTTACATTATATGTGTGAGATTTCTCCTGGGATTTTGTCCCCGTCCCAGAGGTATTTAATCCTTTGTCCTCAAACAGTACCCACACCACAACCCAGCCTAGTGGGTTGTGGCCCAGCCTAGTCGGCGTACACACGAGCGACACACTAACGATAAATTGTTCCACCGAACCGAGTGATTCGTCAACTCGTCCTACATGCCTAACGGCCCAATATAAAGTTTGTTTTGATTTTCTTCAAGTCGTCCCAAATGGTCCGTAGGCATGTAGCGCGAGTTGACGAACCACTCGCCGAACCGCACGTTACTAAATTTTGTTTTAGTGCGGTTAGTGGAAGTGCTCAGGTGCGGTTCGTCCAAGTGTGGTTGAAATCAGTACTCTGAGTGGAATACCTCACTTCAACGACAGAGGAAACTGCAACCGGCAACGAGTGTCGACGGTCGACACTAGCCGTCGCGCTGGTCGCGCGTCGGTTGCAGTTGCTTCTGTCGTTGATGCATTTCGCTCGTGTTTATGGGCACTTAGTGTGCAACTGTGTCTTATTTATATAGACAATGGCACACGCACCAATTATTTGTATCGAACTTTCGACCCTCCTTTTAAATTAATTGCACAATCGGAGCGTCAATAGAATTGTTATTCTCAATCAATTCTCAATTCACGTTGCAATCTGCGGAATAGGTGATTCTATGTACAGACCGCCAGCACATCAAGCTACCAAAATCTGTCAAATTTCTTTAATAGATTTTCAAATTTATCGCTAAAGCCTAAGGTTCAAAGTTGATTGGGAAAATTTGGCAGTTTTGGGTAGCTTGATGTGCTGGCGTCTGCACAAATTGTTTTTATAAGCACTACTCAACGTCATTCTAAGAAGAAGATATAAGAATATCGCGGTGGGATTTTATTGCGCACTGAGATTTCAATAATCGGAGTTGAGCCGAGTATTGAGAATCTAAAGGCCTATTCAAACCTAAGCGGTATTCGCTGCCGCTATGGGTAGTGGTACATACCGCGCGGGTTTCGCTCAGGTATTTAGTATCAATTAGTTCCGCTGCTAGAACGACCTGAGCGGTATTCGCTGCCGCTTTGGGTAGAAGTGTATACCGCGCGGGTTTCGCTCAGGTATTTAATATCAATTAGTTCCGCGACTAGAACGACCTAAGCGGCATTCGCTGCCGCTGTGGGTAGAGGTACATACCGCGCGGGTTTCGCTCCGCTCAGGTATTCTAGTATCAAGTTCCACGGCTAGAGCGACTTGAGCGGTATTCGCTGCCGCTGTGGGTAGAGGTACATACCGCGCGGGTTTCGCTCAGGTATTTAGTATCAAGTTCCACGGCTAGAGCGACCTGAGCGGTATTCGCTGCCGCTGTGGGTAGAGGTACATACCGCGCGGGTTTCGCTCAGGTATTTAGTATCAAGTTCCACGGCTAGAGCGGAATAGTTGGTGCCATAGTACCGCATAGGTCTGGTATTGTTTACTTTCTTCTACAAAAACTTCTTTACCTTCCTGAGCGAAACTCGAACTCGGTATTCTATCGGATAGCGAAATCCGGTTTGGTGTGAACAGTAATATTACCTCATACCAGTCATACCCACTGGTTTTGTCTACCGCAAATGGTAGCGAATTTACCATTAAAATAAAGTTGATATTTGTTTAATTAAAAATAATATAAATTTGATGCCCTGCCAGGGCATGAAACGTAGGTACACCTGTGAACTTTCGATAAAATTAGGCAAGGAGATAGATGGCGTCATGGGGAAGGACATAGGCTACTTTTTGTCCCGATAACACTTTCCCGCTGTATAAATTCTGACAACCACACGGGCGAAGCTTCGGTCAGAAGCTAGTAGCATATAAATAAACTAAAAAAAAATGCAAATTCGCAAATAAATCTGTTGAGAAATACCTCCTTTCTTAGAACCGCCATTTTAGCATTACGTGGTTCTCAATTGCCGCGTACAGAGCTGTGCAAATAGAATTGATGTCCAAGGTCTGGCCATATAAAACTAAGTGAATAATTTAGATCCAGATAGTGGACGTTAGGCAGTTGTCCCACCGCCGGCGCCCGGCGATGAAGCGACTAACTCTCGGCTATTTTCTCGCTCGAGAAACGTACAATACGCGCCACGAAAGATGAGACTTGACCCCGCCTCCCGCGCTCTTTCCGCCGCCCCTATGACGTCCGGTTCCGTTCCGCGCTCAGACCTCATACCGCTAAAGAGACCTAAAATTGTGTACTACGCAAGTCAAACCACGTGGTGTATCAAGTCTCGTCTTTCGTGGTACGCAGTATACAATAGATATAGGTACATTCCGTGTAAACAAAAGAGATGCATATTATATTAAGAGTTGAACGCTGACTGTTCACACTGCCGGCGAGGACTCGCTCCACTGGTTTGTCGCTGAGCAACAAGAGCTATCAAAGATAATACTCGCTCAACGATGCTCGCTTGGCGGTCAGAGCTCACGCCGAGAGACCAACCGACCGACTGAAACCCCTTTGGGACTAACCGCCCCGAGCGAGTGGTGCGAGTAATCGCCCGTCGCAATTGGACACTTGCTGATAGCCTAGCGACAAAACTATCGGAACTACACACTCCTTGCTCGCTGGTCGCCAACTCGTTTTCAGTTGCTAGTTCTATTCGCTATTCGTTCATCGTCGGCGGTGGGACAACTGCCTTAGGAAAGGTAGTCTAGTTTATAAGGGGAATAAAGACTTGACAGCTCGAGTTATGAATATTGTGGGTAATCGTCAGTGTCTGAAGGTGTTAGCTTTGTCTTGAGAAGAGTTGGGACTTGATGTTATGAAAAGTAACAGGAATCGAATTGTTTTAGCCCGACAAGGTCGAAAATTAAAGCGGATTTTTACCCAAGAAAATGAACTTTTTCGAGATTGGCCCAATTTTATGCATACAACCAATAAAGATATAAAAAAAATTATTTACATTGTATAAAAAAAAAAAATAATCTTTTAACAGACAACACTCATATTTAAGTTTTAACAAACCTATTAGTTGATAAAAAAAATAATAACAAAATCTTCACTTGTTTCTAGGAGCCGTAGTACACCGCCCCGCAGGCCTCACGCTACAAAGAATCGAAAGGTTCCCCAGTCGTCCTCTGTGCCACATGGAGCCCACCCTCGCGCACCTGCCACATCAGCCCCGAACCCTCTTCAGCACAACCTTCCCGGGTCTACCCCACATAGACTACCACAACAGCCGTTGGAACCCAAACATGCTAATGAAAATAGAGAACGAACTACTTCAAAGCCACCGCCAAAGAGAAACAACAGGAATCAAAAAGTTATACAACTCATTCTTCGTCCTATTTTAACGTGTGAACCGTTTTCTTAAATCATTCATTCATTCTCATTCATCATTCAGTGACTTTTGTGTTGGCATGGCCATATTGTGATGGAATTGTATTCGGGAGATAAGGACTATAGTATGCATGATAGCAGGAAAGAGGACAGCTATACCTGGGAGTCTAGTGTGAGGTTGGCTTTGGTTGGGAGGGAAGAGGAACTAGGGATGTACCTGGAGGAACGGGAGGGACGGAAACGGAAGTGGCAGGGGGACGGGAAGATGATGCGGAGGGATGAGAGCGAGGAGAAGGAGCAGCGGAAGGTCCCGCCGAAGAAGGTTATGGGTGAGTTCATTATTTACATTTCTTTAATTTCATATACCATACCTAGATTTTTCTGCGAGTTAGGGCCAAAGCACACACGCTACGTTTAGCATCGGCGATCGGCGATTTTGCAGCTGTATCGATTCTGCATCGCGTTTTGGCGACTCTCTGCGTTCGGACACTGTATCGGAATCACGCGTTTTAGCGACTGCTCAGATGCTGGATCGACGCTGCATCGCGATTTCGCGACTTCCTGCGTTCGGACGCAGTATCGGAATCGCGCGTTTTAGCGACTGCTCCGATGCTGGCGCAGATGCCAAATCGCTGCGACCGGCATCACTTTGTTTTGTATTTTTTTGGAACTTGTTTTTTTTTTTGTAAAAAAGTTTTTATTGATTTCTACCCTAGGGGGTCTAGAATTATGTGCTGAATTCATAGGTACAGTTTGCGTGTAGATGTCCCTGCCACACTGTATATTGACAAGACTCATTTAGATAAAGTAATTTGTGATCATAGTGAGTGATCAATGTAATCATAGAGGGGCTTGTGGCTAAGAAATACCAGCCGCACGGATCGATCGATTAGGTTAAGCTACGCTTGCCGCGGTTGGTCCGTGGATGGGTGACCATCTTTACATACCAAGACCCCTTCGTGCCTCGGAAAGCACGTTAAGCCGTTGGTCCCGGCTGTCATTCGTGAATCTTTGACAGTCGTTACGGGTCGTCAGAAGCCCGGAACTCTGACAACCAGTCTTACCAAGGGGTATCGTATTACCCAATAACTGGGTTGTGGAGGTCAGATAGGCAGTCGCTCCATGTGAAATACTGGTATTCAGCTGCATCCGGTTAGACTGGATGCCGACCCCAACATAGTTGGGAAAAGGCTAGGCAGATAGATAGTGAGTAGTCATAGAATGAAATGTTTAAACATTTTCACTGTATTTCAATAATGCTATAACCGATAGTATATAAACTTCTTTATTTAACGAGACGCGAGTTTTGTTTAAATAAGGCTGCCAATCAGAGATGACTTACACAGACAATGTTGTTGTAGATAGGACAGTGTGGTCTAGGAATTGTGCCTACGCAATATTATACATACACGATGAATAAGTTAGACAATTTAATGAATATGATTATTTGCAAGACAAGTTTTTATCCGTGAAATAAAATTAACGTTTGACATTCTCCCAAATGTTTGTAAACAGTATAAAACCATAGAAATGTAAACATATATCTATGGTATAAAACAAAGTCGATTTTCGTGTCGGTCTTTGTGACCGCTTATTTCTTTTAAACTACACAATAGACTTTAATGCGTTTTTCACTAGCATCTAGAGAATTTATTCCGGAAGGTTTATGTGTTCATTATATTGTATATTACATAAATTAAACTGTGTTATAGCACAGAAATCTCGTTTTTAGGGTTCCGTACCCAAAGGGTAAAAACGGTAATCTAAAATTCCGTAAACAAATAGTAAATAATTTATTTACCACAAATTATTAAATCACTATTGTATGGTATTTTACAAGCAATGTTCTCAGTTTTTTTAGGCAAGACCACTTTAATTCTGCAATACACAGAAAAATATGTTTTTTTTTGCATAAAATGATTACTTATCTTAATTAGCAATGATGACCTCAATGACTTCTTGCCATTTATGTAATCGTATATCCCATGACAATTAATGGTAAATGGTCAAAGATTAAAATTGTAGCGGTATCTACAACGCCACATGCGAACAACGCGTCATACTGACGTCACGCAAGTCCTGCATCTCGCAAGCAGTGTTTACCGCGCAACTAGCATAGATACAATGGCCCGACATGAATCATTGGGCGGTTGCCTGCCAGACACAACAGAAAAGGGAGGATCCTCCGACCAGACGGGTGTTGTGTCTGGCGGGCAACTGCCCGTCTGGTCGGAGGATCCTCCCTTTTCTATAGAGTATGAGTGAACTTTACACCCTGTTCCTCATACCTCTATAAAATGACCACATATAAAATTCTTGAAGGTTGGTATAGTGATCGCGAGCCTGCTGAGCATAAGATCCTGTGTTCGATTCCCGGTTCGAGCAGTGTTATTGGATTTTACCTTCAGAAATTTCTCAGTAGCATCCCGGAGTCAGGGTTGATGGCAATAATCTTGGCCCCTATTACATGGAACTCTACACAACTTGCGAAATGTGGGTAGGTACTAAAATACAATGGTACACTTATGCCTAACCTTCGGAAAGTACGGGTGTGATGTTATGTAAAATGCATTAAAAAAATGTGTAGAATGACAGCTAAGTATCAGTCTTCAACGAGTTTTGAGCGACATCTTAATGTTTTTTGTAAACTTTTATTTAAATATTTTTGTCCAAACTAATTCGACAGATTTTATTCCGTCTCTTTCTTATTTTATCTGTAAGGAAAAACCGGCTAAGTGTGAGTCGGACTCGCACACGAAGGGTTCCGTACCGCCGCAAACTATTTAACACTACATATAAAAAAAACACGTTTGTTGTATGGGAGCTCCCCTTAAATATTTATTGTATTCTGTTTTTAGTATTTGTTGTTATAGCGGCAACAGAAATACATCATCTGGGAAAATTTCAACTGTCTAGCTATCGCGGTTCTTGAGATACTGCCTGGTGACAGACAGCGAAGTCGTAGTAATAGGGTCCCGTTTTTACCCTTTGGGTACGGAACCCTAAAAATAGCCTAAATTAAGTTCACAACGCTAAAAAGTTCTTTGGCACGTGGCCAAAATCGGAACTAACGTCGCCATCTTGTTTCGTCAATACTGTGCCAATTTCACAAATGTTTACCAACAACCCCGTCAATGTCACTCAGGAATCAAAAGATCCTTGTAAAAATTCCTGTGACTGGGACTGTACCGTTATTTAACTTATTAACGTTATTTAACTGTAAGTTCATTTAAGTTATTAACGTTATTTAACTGTACAGTTATTTAACCTCTGACAGCAGTAACCCAATAACAACTTTATTGACGCGAAAATAAAGATCACTGTGATTTTGACAGACTTGTCGATGGCAGCAACCCAAAAGCAAGCTCATTGCAACGGCAATAAAGATCACAATGATTTTTCCAGTCTTGGACTGTAGCACTCTAGTTGGTGCTCATCAGAGGGGCAATACTCGTAATTTTAAGAACGTTCACAGTCTGACCTCAGCCTCAATCTGTCAAAAACATCTCTAATTTCCCTACATTTTGACAAGTTTTTGACATTTGTTTGTCGCCGAGATGAGACATTTTTTTTTTATAGATGGGAAATCATCAAATGACTCCTCCCGCTCTGGATGGAGCGGAAGGGAGTGTCAGACTCTTACTGACTAAAATCCATCCGTGTTCCTTCCTTAGCCCTTTATGTTCCGGGGTAGCGGTAACCCTTTCGGACAATCCCGCACCTCCGGCAGGCTTCGGCCCTGGCAGGCCCCTTCCTTTTTGCTGACATCTCTTTGAGGCGCGCGTGGAACACGTACGCGCCGTCCGGCATGGACCTGGTCCTGATCGGACGGATTACTCTCCGTCCGCAGGCCGCCGAGATGAGACTGCGACTAGATTTTGAACGTTTTAAATTACGAGAATTAGCCTTCTGAATGTGATACATCAATTGCCTGACACTCATTCACCGTTACCGATAACCTCACAGAGGCACACACATATTAGGCAGAAATACTTTACCATCCTATAAAATTAATCTTTGGCAAACATTGATAATGCACTAATGAGTTATGAATAATATGAATTGTCACACACAAAACAGTGACTTACTACGCGTCGCGATCGACAAACGTGCCTGCGATTATTTGTCACAAATATAAAAAAGTGCAGTGTTGTGCAAATCGGAAAAAGTCGAGAAAAACAGTGTGTTCTTAAAAAGATTCATGGTGTGTGTTGTACTTGAATTGCGAAAGATATAATAATAATATATGGTATTTTTAATCAAAATAATTGTTAAGTTGGTGGGATGTTTCGTAATAATAGTTTATTGTTTCACTACACTTTTTGTATATTAGCCTATAATGTTCCCACTGCTGGGACACAGGCCTCCTCTCTTCGAGAGGGAGTGAGCTGTGATCTACTACGCTGGCCCAGTGCGGGTTAGTAGATGTCAAATGTCTTCGAATTTTTTGGTTCTAGGACATGCAGGTTTCCTCACGATGTTTTCCTTTACTTTTAGTAGTTGCGTTGTGCATATATCTTTTCATATATAGAGCAGCGATCAGCCATAATCATCGACTGTCGTATATAGGGTTGCCAACTTTTTCTAGAAGAAGTAGAGTATATCTGATTTCAGAGAAGGTAAATAAAGAGTACAGATTAATAAAAAAGAGTACTTACTTACCATTTATTCTATTTTTGAAATGTATTTTTTAGCACTTTTTGCGGTACATAACAATTTTTTATTGTTTTTAAAAGAAATGTAGGACTCCAAAACATTCTAATTTGGTCAGTGAGTCGTCATAGGGGCGGTTCTAAGTTTAAATAGATTAGGAGCTCATTTTTAATCAATTTTAATGAAGCCCTGTTCCTGTCTTCTCGCCACTTCACATTCATGACCGAAAAGACTCTCGGCGCATGCTGAAGTGGCGGGAACTGAGAGTATATTATATAGCTAAAACCACAGAAAAACGAAATCACTTACCTCGCGCCAATATAAACAAACTCATCTGACATCTATTTCCAACAGATAGCTTGTCACATTGACTTTATATTTGACGTAACTGATTGTGGCTGCGTTCAGAAACGCCCGCGCATGGACTTATTATATTAAATATAATAAGTCCATGCGCCCGGTTAATGCCAAAAAAGTCAGTTTATGTGAAAAGAGTCAAGAGTATTTTAGCGTACTCTATTAGTGTTTATAGATAATAGAGTACATCTACAAGAAAAAGAGTACAATACTCTATTTTAGATTACGGTTCGCAAACCTAGTCGTATACCATCTAGGTGCGCTTACTCTCTTCGAATTGACGGTGTTAAAGAGTATATACAGAGTTCCTTGCCCGTTCTTCTCCATAGAGATCTACGTTTTAGAATGACCAACTAGCTTCAACTTTCTGACGAATCCCCTTACTAATAAACGTATTATATCAGATGAATAGTTACACACCGATTTCTCTCTTTCAGTCGTCAGTGATTTGACTTTCGAAAGAAGAAGACAAAGCGTTGTGTAACTATACAGACGCTATACCACGTTTATTAGTAACGGGGTTACTGGCAGACTTTTTTACAGTTCAAAAGTGCAGTAAATGGTTTAATTAAAAAAAAAAACAATCCCTTTTCTCTGTTTAATCAGTGATCTATTATTACATTTGCTCAATTACGTTATTGATAAATATTTTTCACAAGAGTAAATATTTTTTACGAATCATCATTATTTCCTATTCTAGTTGTTATCCGTAACCTCATAAACTGTATTCCTCAATTTTTTATCTCGAATAACGTCTGGTTGCTATGTGGATAATATACATGCTACTTTGTTTGTTGGTGAAATATAATCGGCCTACTCTCCAAGTCCGTCAACGAAGATACGAGCCCGTCTGAAAGTAGGTACCTAATTCGACAATCCGAATTAAACCCTACTCCCGAATAAATAACTTTTTCGGACGGGCAAAAACACATCGGAAGTATTAAATTACGTTGTCAGTCATTCTAAGTTCTGACTCCAAACTAATCTTAAGTCCGTAGGAGGGTGGTTTCCTCAGTCCGTGAACTAAGATACTGGCTCGTCCGAAAGTGGTCCAATACTTCGGAAAAAACCCTGTTCCCGATTATTTAGCTTGTTCGGACCGGAAAAAAACACTTTGGGAGTAAAGGTATGATTCCGATCTCGGCAGCACGCAGCAGGGCTGCTGCAGCACTCCTGCATCCCTCCTGCAATTCACAAACACTGGATACGCTTCCGTATCGGATCGAACATTAATCATTGTTATCGTAGGAGTCTTCTAAACGCTGTTCACAAGTCCAAAACCCGAAAATTTTGTCATTTTAAATCAAATAGACGCCCGCTATTCTTCCAACAGCTATTTGCTGTTGAGGGCAAGTCAAATCAGGTTATCGAAATGTCAGGTTTTCGATACGATAGCCTGTCGTATGGTTGTGAATAGCTATGCAGGTCGCCATATATTCTCTATAGGTTTATACGAGATTACATTCCAAACACAGCAGCAATTGCTGCGTCACATTGCTGCTGTGCTCGGAATGTAATATTTAGGATCACTGCTAATGTCATGTTGTCTGCATTAATCCTTAGTTCGGGCCTCAAAATTATCTTACCTCCATAGGTAATATGTAGAAGGCCACGCCAGTAACTTCAGCTGAAACTATGGATTTCGTGCTTAGAGAGTGGACCTCCTGGTGTCAGAAAGGGTTCAGGACTGATTTACCACATCTTTGTATCCGATTCATCTTCATGTCGTGCCGGACGGCGCGTACGTGTTCCACGCGCGCCTCAAAGAGATGTCAGCATAAAGGAAGGGGCCTGCCAGGGCCGAAGCCTGCCGGGGGTGCGGGATTGTCCGAAAGGGTTACCGCTACCCCGGAACATAAAGGGCTAAGGAAGGAACACGGATGGGTTTTAGTCAGTAAGAGTCTGACACTCCCTTCGCTCCACCCAGAGCGGGAGGGGTCATTTGATGATTTCCCATCCATAAAAAAAAAAAAAAAAAAAAAGTTTCTTGCTTCGCTTAAGCTTGGGCATCTATCCTCATTGGCAGTCTTCTTCTTTGCGGGATATGCCTTCTTACTTTTGTGCCACGCTTCCCTGGTTTTTGTGAGTTCATCAGTTTTTGTCTCATCCAAAGGAGCAATTCTCGTAATTTTAGGAACGTTCACATTCTGATCTCAGTGTCAATCTGTCAAAAATACCTCTAATTTTCCTACATTTTTGACGTATGTCGCCGAGATGAAACTGCGACTAGATTTTGAACGTTTTTAATCATGTTAATTAGCCTTCAGGTCTTTCCCGCGATATTTTGTAGGTTGCCCACATATCTGGTCAGCCAACGCTCGCTGTTTGTACCGGTTCTCGGCAACTGATCAGTCAGGGATCGGTTGCGCCTGTCTAGCTTTGTCCCAATTATGTTCGGGTCAGATTCCAGTCTAACCGGATGCCATTACTCTACCGTTCGCCACTGCGATCACTACGATGTCTACCAACCGTGTGCCATTCTGGCCATTTTGTCATCCTTGGGAAGCTTATGTTTAACAGCGGCCAATATCAGGCATTCAGAAATATATACTAACTAAGCAGTCTCTAGGTATATAAAGTCATTGTTACGTCCCCGCCACCGCCAGATGGTGCACGGCAGGACTTTCCGCGTCCATGCCTGCGGAGCCATACCGCATCTCCATTTCGCGCCGCCAGGGGGCCAGTCATGGCGTCGTCTCGCCTTCATCGGAGACGTCATCGTCATATTAATTAAAGTAAATTAAATTCATGAACCATCATCAGTCCATTTATTTCGAAGTATAAACAGCGGCAACCGCCGATACAGTCATCATCACCAATATTAGTGCAGTAACGATTAATTAATAATCCAAGAGACTGTTATCATAACCTGTTGTATTGTTTATTATCTCCTAATGTTTTTTTCTTGTTTTTATTGGTTATTTTTAAACTGATATCGGTTTAAAAATAACCAAATGAATGCATAGGTAATTATATAATTACCTATGCATTTCGATATGTATTATGCCTTAGCCGATCAAGTGTCTGCTCTTTTTTTTTTATTTATTCTCTAGAGAAATACAGTATTTTTTCTTTTACAATATCACTCGCCAAACTTTCGAGTTTGATGGCGAGAAGCGCCTGTTACATATACATAGTAAATACTTCTTGATGTCTTCACATATGTAAATACAGCCAGAACCTGGGTATCCTGGAAACTACCAACACCATTTCAGCTTGGCAGCATTTTTGCCTACGTCTACGATCCCCGTTTTGGAGCGCAGCGTGATGTTTCGTATTATGTTAGTTCGTTTGGCGCCTAAAATGTTTCGCTCCATAATTTGTTGTTATATTTTTTTTTGCCAAATATTACGGCGGTTTTTATGTTTATTAGTTATCATGAAGACACATCATGTCTGAATCTCCATACAAATATACATAAACCTAAACTTCTGTCCATATACTGTCCTCACCACAGATATAGATAAGTACTTACACTTAGATAACGCAAGAGCAATTACTTCGCGTGCCAAAAATCACACCAGCTTACGTACAAAAATCGTAAGCCGCCACTTTTGCGCTCAGTCTTGTGCACTGCTGGCTGGGTGAGCGTGAGCGCTGGCGCTAGGCCCCGGTTGGGCGAGACGGATACTGCACGCGGTGGCGTCTTTGAATAGATTTGATTTTCCCATCACTCAATAGAGCTTGTGACGTCATAGTAGGTAGTAAAAAAAAAGACGGGTTGCACTCCGGGAGTGCCGGCAGAAGTGAAAACTTGAATATTAACGTTGAAATAAATCAATTATTAATTTAATTAATATAACTCATTTTTTTTTCACTATTTCTGCGTCACTTTTTTCATTAATAGATGCACTTTGTTCAATTTCCATATTTTAAACACTTTATATAAACGAATTTTACGAATACACAGCAGTGTGGCTACTACACAGACTTCGACTTCCACTTCGACTTCCACTTCCACTTCCACTTCCACTTCGACTTCCACTTCGACTTCCACTTCGACTTCCACTTCGACATCCACTTCGACTTCGACTTCGACTTCGACTTCCACTTCGACTTCCACTTCCACTTCCATCCATCCATCCATCCATCCATTGATTTCTGATAGATTGCACCTCCAGTGCCCCAACTGTGCTACGCCATTGGCTCATTTTAATCAAACCTTCTTTCACCAGCACTGTGTGCATCCCTCTTCCCGAGGAGTCATTCCAGTCTGATCCCTGAACCCCCCCCCCCCCCTTCCACCCCCTTGGATCCCCTGCTAGTTCTTCTTCTGTTTTAATCTCTGTCTTATCCACGATTAACTTTCATGAGCATTACCTCCTTGCTTTATTGAGGGTTGACTCCAGCGGGGTAATTGCGTAACACTAATAACAGCAATGGCTTTCATTTTGACAGTTCAACAACATCCATTGCGTCATTTACGTTGTTGAGCTGACAAATTTTTCGAACATATGAAGTAATGGATTACCTATATCCTTCAAATTAATTCAGAGTGCTGGTTTCCCGAGTCGGACTGGAAGGGATGTTATTTGATTTTTTCATTAGGTCATTCCCAATTACAGTAGCAGTCCAAAGTTTAGATCTCCTGTTAATATCTGTTTGAGTATCGCGTATAGCCAAGGACGCTTTTGATGTTTCCTACTCAGAAACAGGCTAAAGGATGGTGAATTGAAATAGGTCAGGTACTCACGGGATGCTGGGAGCCAGGAGATCACCACACTGTATCACTAGCAGTTGTATTCACGATATTTTGGTGTTTCTTTTCACCGCGCGCGCGTGTTAGTGGCCGGCCGGCCTTTTTGTTGAGTTGGAACTGAATCCTTCTTCACGCCGTCAGGTGGCGAGAGCGATGCGTTGTCTTTTTAGCACTCACAGCGATGGGCGAGCGCCAGTGGCGGCAAATTTAAAACAGGGAGGGAACGGAAAGGACTGGGGACCTCAAGCCTGTTCAATGTCAATAGGGTTTTTTTAACCGACTTCAAAAAAAGGAGGAGGTTATCAATTCGACTGTATTTTTTTTTTTTTTTTTTTTTTTTTTTTTTATGTTTGTTACCTCATAACTTGCGACTGGGTGAACCGATTTTCATGATTCTTTTTTTATTTGAAAGCTGGTGCTTCCCGTGTGGTCCCATTGTCACCATTTCAATATCTGATGATGGGATCTTAGAGAAATCGAGGGCAACCCTCAAATTTTATAGGCTCACTTATTGTTTTTCGCATATTTTATGAAGTATCTTGTGTATTTGCGTATGGTTGTCACCATCTCAGGTAGCTGGGCTGATGATGGAAGGTACAACTCCTTAACAGTAAGAAGTTACTCGAACAGGAAAGGACTGTTTTAGTAAATTGTTTTGATGTTTGATAGGGCATTTGCCACATTTGGTCTCATGATCATCAAGTCATGATCTGATGCTGCAGTCAGGATAGTCTGCAGAGTACCTAACTCCTCGACAACTAACAGCAGATATATCGTGTTTAGGCTCATTGAAAAGGGCTCGATGTGTGGATAAACGTACTGTTAATGAGGAACACCGAAGTACCTAAAGACCTGATGCTGAAGCCAGGAGCATCAGAAAAAGTACCAACCTTGAAATTACAGCACCGTAGTCGTGTTTGGGCTCATTTTAAACAGGACTAAATTTTAAGTTCAATGTAATGTTGACATAAGTCTGGCCTGATGCTGCAGCCAGGATTATCAGCATCTAGTCTAAAAGCATCAGGTCAACATTTGATGATGGGATCCTGGAGAAATCGAAGGAACTCTTCAAATATTATAGGCACGCCTATAGCGATTTGGGTATTTTTTATAGTAACTCGTGCATTTGCTCTCGGAAAGCACTATTTGGTGAAGTGGAACTGATGATGAAGACCACAGATGGCCATCGGAAGTACTCAATAATATCTAAGTATTTCACGGGTTGCGATTCGATTACTTTAATATGGTTGCTAAGCAATTTATGCTCGTCACAATGTGAATGGTGATATGGAGCTGATGGTGGACCTGGAGAACTCCTCAACAATTAACTTCCCTGCATCGGGAAAAGCAATATTTTGTTTGTAAAAGGCGTTAATCACTAGGCTATTGTAACTTAGATGAATTATAAGCAGACCCACTAAAAAGCGTGAAATAAAAACTTTTTAAGAAAAAAAAAACCGACTTCCAAAAAAACACTACAAAATGAAAAATAACTTTATTTCGGAAGTCGGTGGCAAAAAACTAAAATACAGATCCAAAGACACCGACTTCCGAAATAAAGTTATTTTTCATTTTGTAGTGTTTTTTTGGAAGTCGGTTTTTTTTTTCTTAAAAAGTTTTTTTAATTTATTTGTTTCAAATCTGCCTTAGATAAACAAGTTGGGTATATGGGTTAAAATTGAAAATTCCGGCGGTACTTAAACACCCCTGTCTCTTATCTTAAGTTGGTTAAATTCTGGTCCATTCAGTACACTACCCAAATACCCATTATCCTCGTCGAAAAGCAGATAGGAAAACTCGTTATAAATGAACTTTAACCTCGCGCGTGTCCGGCTGTTCGCGCTGAAACTGTTGGTATTAACGATCCGATACTGCATGACCCTACGGCCTTAGACCAGCCATACTGGATGCGAAGCGATTTTATAATTTATAGGTTAACGCTGATAAGGGATAGTGCGTGATGTGATTTGCTTGGGTGTAGCTGTCACGCGAGTGTTCCCTGTAAGGTTTACTCCTCACAGCTTCAAACATTGAAACACTTCTTTGGAGACTTTGAAAACACATTTGAACACATATTGTCGCAGCCTGCCAGACATACCTACTTTGCAAACATTTTTCTCCATAGTATACTGGTAGACGACAAACAAGATGGACGAAAATGGCTGAACTTTGCGCAAGTGTGGCAGGCTACGCAAACATTTGAACACATTCCAACTTTGAACGCTTTGATGTGCGCTAAAAAACCGATACCGCATGGCAAATCTTTCTTCAAATTTTGAACACATATTCAAAGTCCCGTGCCACACATAACATTCAAAGAAGTGTTCAAATATTAGGTCCTTACATATGAAATTGGCGTTTTTCGTACTGGCCACTTTAATCACGAATTTCTCCTCTTTGGTAAGGAATTCCAAATTCAAATTTGTACAGCTATTTACTCATGTATTTGTGCTTCGATGACCGTCATTCATTTGTTTTTTTTCTTCTGTTTTTTCTGTTTGCGTCACTCATTTTACAAAATGGAAAATTTAAAATATCGCATTATTTACGAGTACGAGTTCCGCCGTGGCACTAGTGCTGCGGAAACGACTCGAAGGGTGAATGATGTGTATGGCGGTCATGTTGCAAAAGAAAACACAGTTCGTTTTTGGTTCCAACGTTTTCGTTCTGGAAATTTCGACCTGCAGTACAAGCCCCGTGGACGGCCTGAGACCCAAGTTGATAATGGAGAATTGAAGGCTATTGTGGAAGCGGACCCATCGCAAACCACGTCCGAGTTAGCTGCAGGCTTCGATGTTAGTGATAAAACTGTTTTAATTCACTTGAAGCAAATTGGGAAGATTAAAAAGCTTGAAAGGTGGGTACCTCACGAATTGACTGAAGCAAACCGGCAAACGCGCGTCGACTGCTGCGTTACATTACTTGAATTGGAATGTCTTAGACATCCTCCGTACTCTCCGGACCTTGCTCCAACAGATTACCATTTTTTTCGCAATTTGGATAACTTTTTGCAAGGGAAAAAATTCAACTCCGATGGGGCAGTCCAAATCGCCTTCAAAGATTTTATTGATTCCCGTCCGACTGGTTTTTTTAGTAAAGGGATCAATGAACTACCTATAAGATGGCAAAAGTGCATTGAAAACAATGGTTCATACTTTGATTAATTAAATATATTATATTAAAAAATATTCGACTTTTTGTTCCTTCCATACAAAACGCCAATTTCATATGTAAGGACCTAATATTTGAAGCTGTATCTGGCGCCGGCTTTAGGCCAAAGAAATTGTCATGAAATCGTTACAATTGAAGTATCGTAACTTCCAGTTTGGAGGGCTGGCAAAAGCGGCAAGATACACGAACGTCTAGACAAGGGAAGTACCGCTACCGTTCTCTTTTTTTGTGAATGGTATCTCGCATGTCAACCTAGGAGGTTGTCGTCTGCTTAATCGGGCTTGCTTGTGGTTGGCTCAACAAATTAAGACCAGACCGTGCTTCAAAGACTTAATAAATAAGCAACTACACGCTAAGGGCACCCCCTGTGGGTAGGGTTACCATTTAGAAATTTGAAAAGTCCTGACGAAAAGTCGGACATTTCAATAAAAGTCCGGACATTTTAGTCACAAAATCTAAACATTTACCAACTTAGTTAGTGGTAAAAAGTGCGCTGAAAAATATAAAAATGAATACCTATACCAGAAACCAAAGTTAAGTTTGATTATTTTACGTAAAACTATTTTTATTTCGAAGACATTTTTTATGTTTGAACTAGTTGATTATTTGCAAAGGGGTTTGAAGGTTTTGGCCCTAAAATCAGCCGCCATTTTGATTTTTTTTCAGAATCGCGGTGCACAACAAAAGTTATATATTTAGATAGAGGACACTTATACAAACAAAAAATGTTACACAACATAATATCCTAAAACGTCAGGTTTCGGAGTTATTCACCGAAATATAAGTCGAAAACAACAAGGATTTTTTTGTTTTTTTTCCTCCAGGTAAGCATATTGAACTATTCAGGTAATAGAAACGTTATAAAACCTTTATGGAGAAGAAACAAATGAAGAATAGACATTTTTTAAATAAATAATTAAGCACGGCAATTTATAGTTCGTTTTTTTAATCCCAGAGGCCAGAGACTAATCTGACAAGTGTAATGTCAAACTTCTATACTAAAAAAAAACGAAAACACAAAAGACTTAAATGTCAGATTAGTCTCTGGGATAAAAAAACGAACTATAAATAGCCGTTTTTAATTATTTATTTACAAATTGTCTATTCTTCATTTGTTTGTTCTCCATAAAGGTTTCATAACGTTTCTATTACCTCAATAGTTCAATATGCTTACCTGGAGGGAAAAAAAAACAAAAAAATCCTTGTTGTTTTCGAATTATATTTCGGTGAATAACTCCGAAACCTGACGCTTTAGGATATTATGTTACATAACATTTTTTGTTTGTATAAGCGTCCTCTATCTCTAAATATGTAACTTTTGTTGTGCACCGCGATTCTGAAAAAAAATCAAAATGGCGACCGACCTTAGGGCCACCCTCCATACAAAAATCTTCTAACCCCTTTCAATACAAGATTTATTGTTTGATCTCGGTAAGTTGATTGATAAAGAAGTATGTATCTTTGTTTTTAGATGAATGAGAAGCTAATAAATATTAAAGCCTTATTTGGTATTGAGTACTTATAAGTTTTATTACTCGTATTCCATCTAAGCCAAAAAATCCGGACAAATTAAAGAGCCAGACAAAGTCCGGACAAATCCGGACGGATGGTAACCCTACCCGTGGGGTACGGCTACGGACCTCGGCTTAGGGCGTCGCTGTGGAAGGGCAGTAAGGGACAGGCTAGATAGGATAATGTTGATCTCCTCAAGTTCTGAGTTGAGCCACTCGATTACTAACAAATGCTAGTACTTACTGGACAGGTCCACTCAAATCTGTGCGATTCTTTCCTCAAAAAACCATTTCAGACACTAATCAACATGGTCCTCACATGATCTGACCAAGGTTTTGTCTGGACTTTAAAAGAGACTGTGAGTTCTGAGTTTGTTTCGGCCTTTCTTCTCTGAGTAGTCGAATAGGAAACGCCGACCTCATCTAGTTTTTAAAATATTATGATTGGCATGTAAATGTATTTATACAAACCTACTTACATAAATAAAATAATAATCATCCTCGAGCGCCAAATGATCCTTGTAGCACTCTAACTCGCCTGCCGGAGGTGCGGGGCTGTCGGGGGTGCGGGGCTGTCGGGGGTGCGGGATTCTCCGAAAGGGTCACCGCTACCCCGGAACATAAAGGGCTAAGGAAGGAACACGGATGGGTTTTAGTCAGTAAGAGTCTGACACTCCCTTCCGCTCCACCCAGAGCGGGAGGGGTCATTTGATGACTTCCCATCCATAAAAAAAGTACTCTAACTTAAGGACTAGAGTACTAGACCCCTCATTGTGACTACTTTTGGCGTCTCTGGTCGATCGATCTTTACTTTTCGACGAGTTTTCACCATAGCACCAATACTATTGTTACCAATCATACATACCTATAAAACATAATAGGATAGTGCTAATATTCGTGACGTGTGCGCTATGACAAATGTGACAATTTGCTCAATAAAATGAACAAACATTTGCCTCTTGAGTTGTTCATATTTGATTTGAGTGCTCTAGTCTTTCTTGTGCTGAGATGCTGTCTTTTCAGTAAGATGGCCGCGATCGGGTAGTGTAAATTAGTGGTTCCAGTCAGTTGTCAGTAGCAGCCCGGAGTCTGAATTTGTGACCGTTTCAAGGCATAGACAATTATTATTTTTAAGAACCTGTTGTGTCCCATTGCATGGCAAAGGCCTCCCTTCCAAGGCTGACGGATTACACATGGAATGGAATAGTTATACAGAACATGCGACAAATCGAAATGGGAGATTGTACTCCTCATAATGAACAACTTTTACTACGGGACCAAACCTGAAATCGCGAAAAAAAAATCTGCTGTTCCCTACACTTATGTTCGCATACCTACCTCGTTAAATAAAACAATAATAAATACTTAATTAAAAAAATAAATGTTTCTTACAAAGTTACTAAATAAATGAATGTGCATAATTTATAAAACAATAATTATAATTCGTAAATTCAATTCTGTATTCATAAAACAATATAACTTACTAAATACTTAACTAATATTAACCGGTCAAGGCGGTGCGGTTCGCCGATCGGCGACGAAACAATAGAAAATCAATTGTGTCTCATTAGCGGCGCTTGACAGATTAAAATTTATCACAATAAACACTTACCCCCTTATTCATAATCCTATTTTATCTCTATTTTAGCTAAAATAGGTTTATACAACATTTGTCTTTATCTGTCACGTTGTCATTTCTGTGTGTAAGAAAGAGACAAACCCCATTTTAACTAAAATAGGTTTGATAAGTTTTATGAATAAGGGGGCTACTGTTCTTCCTCCTCTCTCCTACTATCTATGGTGTGCCCGACAGGGTCCATAATTGTGACTAATATAATTATTTCTCTACCAACTATACAGGGTTATTGGAAAAACACCAACAACCTCTTAAGAGCAGAGTGGGGCAAAAACTAATTGTAAAACAACTAACAACTAACAATTAAATTGTCAAATTTAGTTGCAACTAACAACTAAAATAATTAATTGTAATTGTAACGTGTCGCAATTAACAATTAATTAATTGTGCTTGTAAAACTTAGCGATTACAATTAAATTAATTGTGCTTGTTAAAATTTGCAATTACAATTGATTAATTGTTAATTGTTTGATACACGTTTACAATTACAGTTAACAATTAATAAATGTAAGTAACTGAAAAATATAATTCAAACAATGCAAGAGCATTCTCCATAGTATTCTCAAAGATATGTAAAGCCTGGATTTAAGCCAGAACATTACGTAAAAGTGTAGCACAGGTACCTAACTAGAATAATTCAGGATTGGACGGTTCAAGGAAACAAGGATAACCGTAGTTTTAAATCTCCTGCCATATTTACATTCATCAAATACGTAGTTAAATTAAATATTAATTGTTTGAAACAATTAATTTAAATGCAAATAAAATTTTAATCGCAGTTGAATTAATTGTAAACCACAATTAACAGATTTAATTGCAATTGATTTTAATTGCATTTCACAATTAAAAAATAATTGAATTAATTTAATTGCAATTAATTTAGTTGAAATAAAAATTGTAATTGTTTGCTTCTACAATTAAAAAATTAATTCAATTGTGCCCAACACTGCTTAAGAGGTCATTGTACTCATCATTATGAACAACTTTTACTATGGGACCAAACATGAAATCGCGAAAAAAAAAAAAAAAAAAAAAATGTTCCCTACATTAATTATGTTCGCATAACTCGTTAAAACGTAGGGAACAGCTGATTTTTTTTCGCGATTTCAGGTTTGGTCCCACAGTAAAAGTTGTTCATAATGAGGAGTACAATGTAGTACCTTGGGTAACCTGCAAGTCTTTAAACAGACTCCGGACCCAGGTTGGCCGAAACAAGGAAAACCTGTTCAGGTGGAGATTTATAGACGACTCCGCCTTGGAGTGTAAATGTGGTGCTGTTCCACAAACAATGGGATACTTAATATCGTGCCCTGCGTGTCCTGTCAGCTGCACGTTACAGGAACTGATGGACGCTAGTGATGGCGCCAAACAAGTGGCCGAATTCTGGGCCGAGTACATTTAGATTGCTATCGACACGCTAAGAAGAAGTACAATCTCCCATTTCGATTTGTCGCATGTTTTCAATTTCAACCTGTAGTTTCCTAAAGAAATCTTCATTGAAGAGTCTTAGCATACAAATCACATTACTTTATCACGCTCAATTATCGCATGTGACGTCACATCGAGTTGTTTAAATAAAGCATACTGGTGTATTTGCAGAATTTCGTATCTGTCGCATTTGTTATGTCTTTTCGCGTCCCATAAAAACGATGTTATCTGATTATCTTTTTGTCTTTGCTAAATACTAATTGGCTAACAGTCGCACGCGCTGGTAAAGATTCCGGTACGAATAAACCTGTTTTCATAATCTCGTCGGTTTTGTTATGATTGGATTATATACATACTAGCTGCGCCCCGCGGTTTCACCCGCATAAGTTCCCATGCCGTGGGAATATCGGGATAAAAAGTAACCTAAAGCTATATTACTGTAAAGTTTCATCAAAATCCGATCAGTAGTTTTTGCGTGGAAGAGTAACAAACATACAAACACATTCCCGAACTTTCGCCTTTATAATATTACTTAGTGTTATTTTATAATAATGTTTTTTCAGTAATGGCTTATGAGAATTATTATTTCTCGAAATACGGAGCTAGAGACTTTAGCGAGGAGTTTTGCAATGGGATGTCTAAACTGGGTCCTTAGATTCGCTGTTTTTTTTTTTACTGAATTTAGAGCTCTCTTCAGTTTATGCACCAACTTTAGTCCAAGCTTCAACCTTTCAACTGCTTTTTTTGTATTCCGAACCCGACTCCCCCTGACCCGACTCCGATTAAGATTAAGTTCTAAATACAAAATTGACAACTGACACTCAGGTATAAAATCAATTTTTGTATACATGTATTATCTTTAACGTTGTCGGAATAAAGTTCTAAATTCAAAAATGTCTCTATGGTTTAAACCTGGGACTAAAGATCAATCTTGTTGTGCCGTTTGGATTTTAGTCCATGGTTTAGTTACTCTATGGCTACACTATGTCTCTCTCTCTCTCTCTTGGGTACACTATGTCAAATTATTCAAGAATATTAATAGTTCTCTCCTCTGTGATATGCCCTAGCCATTGAAGCAACATTTCCTTGGTTTTATCAAGGATTCTGATTCACTTGCACGAGTACTAATGTGCAATTCTGCAAAAAATATTCACGCGTCGAACAGGTAACATCATAATCGACACGTACATGATATTATAGCATTTTCGTTTATTTGTTCAAACTTATAGCAACTAATTGATCTGAGGTCATTTCGTAATCAGAACATTTTACAAAAAGTGTAGTGAATTTTAATACGTTGGTATAATCAGGGGGGGGGGGGTTACTACATTCTTAAAAGAATTTGTGTTCACAGCAGTGGACGTTCACGGGCTAATATACGAAAGCAGTAAACGATTATAGCCTTACAATGATTAACACGATGAATCCCGACCAAAAGTTTAACAAGTGAAGTAAATATAAAACAATAAACTCAAGAAAAGTGAAGTGTAATACAATTTTTCTTAATAAAATGACACTCGAACATTTTCGATGCGCCACAAAATATCACAGAAATATTATCGTTAGCCAATCCTGTACATGGACGTTTAAATGTGTGTTTTGTAACTGGTATTTTTGACAGTGACTAAAAAAACTAATTCTGGCTGTGATATTCCATCAAATAGTGTAAATTCACGTAAAACTACACTTGATACCACCTCTCTCTGTTATTCGAAAATTCAAATTAATTCTTTGGAAGCAACGCCATCTGTTAGTGTTGCCCCAAAACTTTCAAAAGTGGAACTCATTGGACGCGAAATTGAGGTGCCATCTAGCGGAAAGGTGCTGGACTGCTAATAGACTAGTGGCGCCATCTCTTGGTGTGTGACGTCAAGCTGTCGAACATGGTTGAAGATACGACGCCGCAGCAGGACCGGGTTTCCGCTGCTGCGGTGCTGCAGTTCGCTGCAAGAGAAGCAAGGGAGGGGAGGAGATTCACCGAGTTTGGAGCTCACGCTTTTGCCAGCATCACTTACAATGCTTACGGTACTTTTTTTTCTATCTTTCTTTTAAACCTTCATCGCCACGACCGGTCCTGTGCTTCACGCAGCCAGCAAATTTCCGCAACCTAAACAATTTAGAAAGGGTCATTACGAGAAAAGAACATATTGAGAAAGGGACATTTTGAGATAGGGACATTTAGAGAAAAGAACATTTAGATAAAAGGACATTTTGAGAAAGGACATATGGAGAAAAGGACCTTTTGAGAAATGAAATTTGGAGAAAAGGACCTTTTGAGGAAGGACATATGGAGAAAAGGACCTTTTGAGAAAGGACATTTGGAGAAAAGGATATTATGCGCTGCGACGATAGTTCCATGATCGTCTCAGCGCATAATGTCCTTTTCTTTTTTTTTCCTTTTTTTCGGAACTATGGAGGTCTATCTATACTGCTAGATTACTTATATAGTTTTCCAACAGCATTTTATTTTATGATTCTGCTCTAAGTGCCCTGACTCAATGCACACTATTTCAGTCACAAGCTAGTGTCCTTGCTTCCATGTTTCTGTTTTGCCAGTAGAACCAACATTTTTTAATAATCTCTATTAATATGATGCAATCTTTAATTACATTTGCGAATAAACATATAATTTTATGTACAAATTTGTACCACCTTGCTCGACCGGGCCGTTAGATCAGTGGTTCTCAACATTTACGCGGTTTCAACTTCAACTCAATCATGATGAAGTGTGCCAGCTGCAACTCGGACTTTAATGATGGCGTTCAGTGTACCGCATGCAAGCGGCACCTCGATTTTGGCTGCGCTAGCATCACGGAGGGCGGATGGAGGAAACTAGGGGCGGACCGAAGGGCGGCTTGGAAATGTCCTAAGTGCCGAATTTCCTCACCGTCACCGACCCCATCCCCGTCTCCACTACCAACACCTGAACCTGCGTCGTTGGAAATGATCCTGAATGAGATTCGTGAGATCAAGGTTCAACTGGCTGGCCTGCCGATGCTGTCTGATGATGTCAAACTCATGAAGGAGGAACTCAAAGAACTCAAGGTCAGTTGTGAGTTCGAGGGTAAACGGCTGGATGATTTCTCTGCAAAACTTGCAGGCATTGAAACTAGAGTTGCTGGCCTTGAGCATTTACAGGAATCTGTTTGCTCTCTTCAATCTGACATTGACTTGATTAAGTCGGAACTGTCCGCCAGCGACCAAAGATCAAGGCTGAACAATGTGGAAATTAAGGGCATTCCCCTAAAAAAGGACGAAAATCTGTTCGCTATCTTGGAAAATATCAGCCAAAAGGTTAATTTTACTTTTCCTAAAACCCAGATTAACTACATTTCCAGGATTCCATTGTTCAACACAAAGGACAAGTCAATTGTGGTCAGCTTTCTGAACAGATATGTCAAGGAGGACTTTGTTGCGGCTGCACGCTCTTTCAAGACGTTATCCGCCCATGACCTTGGATTCCTGGGCGAAACGAACCGGGTTTATGTGAATGATCACCTCAACTCTGATTCCAAAAAGTTGCTAAACAAAACCCGGACAATAGCTAAGGAGAAAGAGTACAAGCACGTATGGGTCAAACACGGAAAGATCCATGTCCGCAGGCAGGAAGGATCGGCTGTTTTCGTAATATCTAAAGAGAAAGATTTAAACAAGCTAAATTAGAGTGGCGCATCCTTCGGTTATCATCATTTTATCAAAATATCTTAAAACATATTATGTCTAGAAGTAAATTCATATCTATTAATTATGTACTAATTTCTCGCTTGAATTTTTGTAAAAGGTTTAGCATCGCTGACGTGCTCAAAGCATCGTCACCTCGCTTTTGTATTCGTAAATGGGTCTTATGTTTTTCTTATCGCGCTATTCTATTAATTAGAACATCCCAATCTATGCTTACCTCGCTCGCACTCATTGTCGAATCTAATTACTGCCTGCTTCTTCACTCAGCTACCTGTGATATTTCTGCGTTTTTTGTGCCGTTTAACAATTGTGTATGCCTAATTACCCTACATACTGGATTACTGTTCGCTTTTATTTTGTTATATTACAATAACTATGAGTATTTATTATCCGTAAACATTGTCACTGACACTGCAATCATTAGTCTTATAGTGCCTTGTTACTTAAGTGGTTGTTATCGTGCTAATAATTTTGTTGCTATAAATTGTGTAAATTATCGATGGCTTTAGATGGCAATAAGAAACTGCATGTATATTATCAGAATGTTCGTGGGCTCCGTACCAAGACCGAATCCTTCTTTCGCCAACTATGCCTATGTTCGTACGATGTTATTGTGTTAACGGAAACTTGGTTAGTCGATGGCATATCAAACTCGGAGTTATTTGGTGATCAGTTTATTGTGTGGCGTCGCGATCGGGATTACTGTCTCACAGGTCAGTCTCGTGGAGGTGGTGTCTTGGTGGCTGTCCGTAAGTATATTTCTGTGGTTCCCCAACCATTATTTCACTCCTCGGCTGAAGACTTGTGGGTAACTTTAAGTGTACGTCAGCCTAACACAAAAAATTACCTAAAATTGAATGTTTGTGTCATCTATCTGTGCAAGCAAAACCGTGGTTACTCTTTTTCCGACCAATTATCAAATTTTCTCCATAGTTTGAGTAGTATAGTGCTAAACAATCCAACCGATAATTATTTAGTTATTGGTGATTTTAACCTAAGTGGAATTTCGTGGCAATTAAATAACAACATTTTATTACCTGAGAATATACTTAGTAGCGACGAATACATGCTAACAGACGAATTGCGTGTTTTAGGGTTCAATCAATGTAATGGAATATTAAATGCATATGGTAAGATTCTAGATTTAGTTTTATGTAATGAAATTGTTTCGGTAAGTGAGTGTTTGATGCCTTTATCACCTGTTGACAAATATCATCCAGCCCTCTGTATCGACGTGAACTTTGCTGAGTATACCTATTTAACTCCCGCTCCCTTTATTCGTTACCTTTTTGGTAAAGCTGACTTTGCAGCCATTAACAGTGAAATAGCTGCTATAGACTGGACGAACGTATTTCTTGACATGTCGCTTAATGACGCCGTAAACTACTTTTATACTACTATAGCGGATATTCAGAATAAGTTTGTTCCCACTAAGACAGTTTACCACAGTTCATACCCTATCTGGTACTCCCCGGCACTTAAACGCTTGATTAAAGAGAAGTTTAAATATCTCCGTAAATTTAAGACTTATGGCAGACTTTCAGATGAGGCGACCTTTAAACATCTGCGTGAGCGGGTTAATAAACTTGAAACAGAGTGTTACACCAACTACTTATCTGATACGGAAGCCTCCATCGAAAAGAATCCTAAACGCTTTTGGAGCTTTGTAAAGCAGCGGTCTAAGTCTAATGCAATACCCAGTTTCCTCAGATATGGTGATGTGACGATCTCTTCTCCCGAGTCTATTTGTAATGCATTTTCTTCCCACTTTTATTCCACTTTTCTTGATCCTACTAATGATGTGCCTACTAATTATTGTCCTCCCCAAACTGCTACATATTCCAATATGTCCTCGGATATTCATTCAATTGAGATTGATCTAAATGTTATAGTTGAGCTACTTAGTAAAATCGATCCATTTAAATCTGCTGGTCCGGACCACTTATCGCCTAAATTGCTGATTGGGTGTGCTAAAACCATTGCCTTGCCAGTATCTCTATTGTTTAAAAAATCGCTCTCTTCACGTTCTGTTCCCCAAATATGGAAGTCTGCCTTTATAACTCCGGTGCATAAGAAAGGGCACAAAAACGAAATAGTTAATTACAGACCTATTTCCAAACTGTGCATATTAGCAAAAGTGTTGGAGAGGGTTGTCTACAACCAAGTTTACGCAGCGCTGAGTCAGTCTTTTAGCCCTTCTCAGCACGGATTTCTTAAGGGCCGTTCAACTGTCTCTAACCTGGCTCTGCTCAATGACTTTCTAACGGACAGAATGGACAATGGGGCACAGGTTGACGTCGTTTACACGGATTACAGTAAGGCTTTTGATAGAATTGACCACAATATCCTTATAACAAAGCTTTTTAACAACGGTATCAGAGGAGATCTACTTCGTTGGTTTACTTCATACCTTGAAAACAGATCACAAGCTGTTGTTATTAGTAATTACATGTCGAGCTGGGTTTCAGCTCCTAGTGGTGTTCCTCAAGGCTCCTTGATTGGTCCGTTGCTTTTTATCATTTATGTGGGGGACATCGACTCGTGTTTCCACAAGTCAAACTTACTTTGTTTTGCTGATGATATGAAGATATTTTCTGCAATATCATCAGACGATGACATGGATGCTCTCCAATCTGACCTGGTACGATTGGATGATTATTGCTTGATTAACAAACTTGATTTGAACCCTGCTAAATGTTCAGTAATCTCCTTTAGTAGAAAACGCGTCCCTCTCCCTACAACTTATAAACTTAAAGGGCAGCTATTACAGAGATGCGACGGTGTACGCGACCTAGGCGTTTTTCATGATTCAAAACTCTTATTTGACGTGCACGTTGAGCAAATAGTGGCCAAAGCTTCGAAGTCATTGGGTTTTATTATGAGACTCGCGGGTTGTTTCAAGAAAGCCAAAACCCTTAAGATTCTTTATTGCTCTTTTGTGAGAAGTCATCTTGAATATGCGTCACAAATTTGGAACCCCTGCTATGGCAAATACATTAATCGTATTGAGAATATACAAAAAAGATTTATTCGGTTTCTATGTTTTCGGCTACGTATACCATACCACTCTGATGATTACATAAATCTGTGCAAGAGATTTCACCTGCAGCCACTTATAAATCGTCGTCGGCTAGCAGATTGCACTTTCCTTTTAAAAATTATATCTAACGAGGTTGACTGTCCTGATCTCCTGCATAAACTGCGTTTCAATGTCCCTCAGAGATCAGTTAGATTTAATCCGCCGATTTCCATTCCCTTTTCCTCTTCTAACTACAGGCAAAACTCATACATGGTGCGAGCGAGTAAGGACTTTAATATTCTTTGCAAAGAATTCTCATTTGACCCATTTACCACTAAAACCTATTCTGCACGTGCTCGGCTGAACGCTGACTTTTTTAAAAGTGCATAGTGCTTATATACCTTATATTTGTATTTTTTTTTTCTTTCGTGCTTGTTAGTGATCCTAAGATTTCTAATACATTTTCTGTCTCTACCCGTGAGAACCTGTAATTGGCTTTATGTCTCATATTATATTGTTATGCTTCTGTTATAGCTGTTGGTTCTCCTATGAATAAATAAATAAATAAATAAATAAATTTTGCCATAACGGTCCCGGATTACTTATATCTTTATGATGTAATAAGCTATATTAAAAGTGGCATTTAAATATTTTCATTCGTTTTAGTTGATGTTAATTAACCTATTTTATAATCATTTAGATGGCTCTAAAGGTTCAACGGTCGAATGTAGTAACAAGACTCATTTAAATGTTCTCAAGTGGCACTTTTAGTGGCAGATTGGCACTTATCTGTAGCTTACGTAACCGCGTCTCGGTACCAGTGCCTAAAGAGATAGTGCTAGCAGGAATTTTTCCATTATTACAAGTACCAGGTCAATTATTATAAATCATCTTATTTTCTTGCATCTTTTGTTTTTTAAAAGCGATAATTTGGATGTTTGTTACATAAACACTTTGTAGATTCTGTTTTAAGGTCCTAGACTGATTTCTTTGCTAGCAGCTACTAGGACTAGTAGTCCTAGGCTATATTTGATCTCAGAAATCCAAAAAATCATAAGTGAATGGGCATGAATTGCTGCAACAATGAAATAAAGAATTAAATTCAACTTTAATGATGTAACTAATATTTTTCTAACTATATCATTTACTAGCTTCAGCCCGCGACTTCGTTCGCGTGAAACTTCTTGTTTCCCCCGAGCCATCCCGTCGTATCGCATCACCCGCCCGCGCTATCACTTAACGTTCTTTTTGACTTTTTTTCTTTTTGCACGGCTACTAAGGGTCATAGCGTGATGTTAAATAGCCTATAGCCTTCCTCAAGAATTGGGCTATCAAATGCAAGAAGAATTTTTCAAATCCGACTGGTAGTTCCAGAGATTACCCCCTACATACAAACTTACAAACAAATTTTACCTCTTTATAATGTTAGTATAGATTAAAAGAGTGTCAATGGAGTTTCTTGTCCGTTCTTCTCCTTAGGTACCTACTATTCTTTGGAATGGGCTACTAGCTTCATCTTTCTAAATGACCGACTGGGACAATTCAAAAGTACCTGTAATTGGTTTAAGTATTTGAAATAATTGCTTTGAGTTTTTGTTTGAGTTTGAATGGCGGCCAACACAAAAATACCAAATATCTTGAATCAATCTGCTTAGCCTTTTCCCAACTATGTTGGGGTCGGCTTCCAGTCTAACGGGATGCAGCTGAATACCAGTATTTTACATGGAGCTACTGCCTATCTGATCAGTTATTGGGTAATATACTGCCTATCTGACCTCCACAACCACCACTCCAATGGGCAATACGATACCCCTTGGTAAGACTGGTTGTCAGACTTTCGGGCTGACAAAGATCTACGAATGACAGCCGGGCTAACGGCTTAACGTGCTTTCCGAGGCACGGAGGGTCTTGGTATGTAAAGGCCACCTATCCACGGACCATCCGCGGCAAGCGTAACTTAACCCGACCCGTGCGGATGTTATTTATTAGCCACAAGCCCCTCTTACCGCCAAAAATTATCATCATTCGATTCGAATCATCATCATCTGCCTAGGGTCGGCTTCCAGTCTAAGCGGATACAGCTAAATACCAGTATTTTACATGAAGCGACTGCCTATCTGACCTCGACAACTCAGTTATTGGGTAATTCGTTACCCCTTGGTAAGACTGGTTGTCAGACTTTCGGGCTTCGGACGACCCGTTTGTTTCATTCGATTCGAATCGAACGAAATTAATTCGACTCAATTCAAACAGAAAGATACTCGAAGTAGTTCCAACTAGTTCAGTACCCGCGCGGTCAAAGTGTAGCTGATAAGGTTGCAAGAGAGCTGGATTGTTTAACGTATGTTTCAATGGCTTGATTGATATTTTAATGTGGGCCAGCACTTAGGAGTGGGGACTTGTTTCAAGGTATTTTGTTTTCGTCCGTCTACGCAATCGAAAAGCTAATTACAATCTAAGATTGATTGTAATCAGCATTGATTTATATTGCTGTACCGTAGACGAGCTCTTTGAAAATAATATTTCAAAAAACGGTCAAGTGCGAATCGGACTCGCGCACTGAGGGTTCCGTAGGTATGTAACTACTTTACAACGCAATTAGGGTTACAGGTCTTACTCGTACCAGTTTATTTATTTGCCAACGAGACCCCAAAAATCTCCCTTTGAAAGATAACGCCACACCGAACGTTCAGTGAGAGTAAACAAGTACATATCGGAGGTCAATACGTTTACAATATCGAACCACCTCATTCTAGATACGAGAGTGCTCATCAAGCTTACACGTTCCCTTGTTTATGATTTCATTTGTTTTGTTGACATAAACGATTTTAAATTGATTCATCGTGGACGGCAATAAAATGCTTAGGGCCTGTAGCGGCATCTACACCACTACGTGCGAATCACGCATCATACTGACGTGACGTCACGCAAAATCCTGCATCTCGCAAGCAGAGTTTACCACGCGACTAGCATATATACAACAGTCCGACTTGAATCATCGGGCGGTTGCCCACCAGACACAACACCCGTCTGGTCGGAGGATCCCCCTTTTTTATGGAGCATGAGTGAACTTAACACTCTTTTCCTCATACCTCTATAGACCCATCATTCCCATCAATATACCTCCCACGGTGCTTCCGATAGCATTATGTGGAAGTACTAACTTTAACGTAACGTTAATACGTTAAACTTCTTATTCTATGCTTTGATTTAAAAGACTGTCCATGGAGTTTATTGCCAGTTCTTCTCCATAGGAAGCTACTACGCTTCGGAATGGGCAACTATCTTCATCTTTCTGACTGACCGACACCTTGACAGTTCAAAAGTGACTGTAAATGGTTTGAGCATGAGTTTAAAATGCGTACCCATTGTTTTTTTTTTTCAATTGTTTTCTTGCAATCTTTTCCGCACGAACATTTGGCAGGGCAGTCAGCCCAGGGGCGTGCTTTATGTGTAATAAATAGTCCGTATAAATCTCTAGAGGGCCTTTCCTTTTAGCTTTTTGAATGTTGAATTACTATTCATTAAGTACAGACGCCAGCGCATCATACTACCCGAAACTGTCAAATTTTCCCAATCAACTTTGAACCTTATACTTTAGCGATAAAGTTGAAAATCTATTAAAGAAATTTGACAGATTGTAGTAGCTTGATGTGCTGGCGTCTGTACGTATAATGATTAGTTTAAGTCTCCTAAACATATTAAGCGTCGTATTTTTATTCCATTGTAACTAACGGCTCTATCAATTATCTAGTGAATTCTATTGAAAGAGAGTTTTTGGAAACAAAAAAGTTTAAACTTATTATCCTTGTTTTAATGTTTCTAAAAAAATTCGGCAAAGGGCCTAATCTGTACTTCAATGGTCGTTCCCCAGTGCCAGATGGTTTTTTTTTCGAAAATTCTAGTATCAGCCCCTCATGTCATTGTAACGTATATTACACAAAATCTTCTATAAAAAAAGGTTTTATCATAATTCCTTTTTCTTTCCACCAGCTGCCTTGAGCGACATGGGCGGCAGCGGCACCAGTTCCTCGTCATCACACATGTCTCCCGGCTGGCAGGTCAACGACCTTGACCTCGACTTGCCCGGTGAGCTGTCTATGAAGTGAGTATCACTAAAACATGTCAACAAATTGTAATTTAGTACAGCGCCATCTGTTATTCAAACTAATAAAACTTTCACTTAATAGAACGCTTTGTTAGATTTAGTACAGCGTCACCTATTAGTCAAAATTATCAAACTTTTTACAAATATAATGCTTTGGTAAAGTAATGGGCGCTAAGGTTAACATGTAATATAGCGCCATCTGTTATTTAAACCCGTCTCACAAGAAATTGTTTGTCTTGTTACCGAAGTCTGTGCCGAAGTGCTCACTTCTAGTAGAGTCAGTTTCAAGCAAGAAGCTCGAGCTGGAAAATAGTAATCATATCTAATTCTGCGGCAAAACAGCATTGCTGTTGCTGTGTAATTTGACTTTGTTTAGGCACTTTTTAACAATATAACGACTGGCTCAGTGCAAATACGCGTAGAGTTCGCAATGCGCCAAAAATTTGCCCAGATCCTTCATTTACAAAAAGAGGAGGCACCTTTGCTTCCAGTTGCACACATTTTAATATAGCGCCATCTCTTATCGAACTTTCAAAAAACTCACCATGTAGCACCTTTTGTCACCGTAGCGAGGCGCTGCTGTCGCTGCCATCATTGGCTGTGTTCAAGCAGGAGGCACTTTCGCCGAATGGCGGTGGCACCGTGCTATCCCCTCCACGACGGGCCTGGCCTCCGCGAAGACCTGATGAAAGACAGGTAAATAATAAAATAAAATTATTGCAGCTTTTCTTTTGTCTATTTTCGTTTGACTTGCTTTTGTTATTATTATAATTATTATAAGTTCTGCTACCTTTCCCGCGAATGTCGCAGAAAAATCGCAAGCTTTTGTTTTGTTGTTATTCTATTTTTGTCGCTTTACAATTCTGAAGGCGATGGTAACCAGTGGCGGATTTACCAATAGGCTGAGTAGGCGGATTTACCAATAGGGAGCCTAGGGCGGCAGTTTTTAGGGGCGGCAAATTTGGAGCTAACATTTTTTTTTAAATGTCTTACTGAAATTAAAAAGATTAATATTTATATACCTACCATGTTTTTTTGGAAAGAATAGACAAAGTGAATGCTCAAATTCAGGCTTCTACCGTAGATTTTATCACAGTTGCCGATCTTTACAAATCTCTTTGCAAGTTTTTCATAGCTGATGAACGAGAACATTTTAAGTATTTTGAAGAAAAGGCGAAGCAGTATACAAAAGACATGGTACATTATTGTAGAAGTCGGTAGGGGCGGCAAAATTTGAATAGCCTACTGGCGGCAAATGTGTAAATCCGCCACTGATGGTAACGATTTCATAGTTACATAGAAACCAATATTTTTTCTGCAGTCCTTCGTTTCAGTATGGCTTTAGCATAATCAGCCTATAATGTTCCCACTGCTGGGACAAAGGCCTCCTCTCTTCGAGAGGGAGTGAGCTACAATCTACCACGCGAGCCCAGTGCGGGTTGGTAGATCACATGATCACATGTCTTCGAATTTTTGGTTCTAGGACATGCCGGTTTCCTCACGATGTTATCCTTTACTGTTTTGAGAGCAGTGGTGATGTCCTAGTCCTACAAGTCGGGGCCAATACACCACTGCTCCGGTTTTGCTTGCCGCTGCGATTTTCTACCTGAGGTCGTCTTCGGAAATGTACCTTTAAGCGCAGTGCACTTTAACATTTTTTACCCATTACAAAAAGTGTGCAACGCCGCTAAAGAAGTTTTCACTTCAAAAATGCAATGCGGCCCACCCACAGATATAGATAGACCTAGATAACGCAAGCATCACGATCAGTATGAAAACCAAGCGTGCATTTTTTGACTACCTACTATGACGTCACAAGCACTATTTAGTGATGGGAAAATCAAATCGATTCAGAGACGGCGCCGCGTGCGGCACCCGTCTCGCCTCACCCCCGGGCCTAGCGCCAGCGCTCACGCTCACCCAGCCAGCAATACTCAGGACTGAGCGTGAAATGGCGGCTTACGATTTTTGTACGTAAGCTGTGCGCGCAAAGTAGTTGCTATCTATATCTGTGGGCTTACCGCACTTTTTTGTGTTGAAATACGATGTGCTGTGGTACGATGCGGCTGTAATGGGCGCTTGGCTTTAGTAATCTTTTTCTTCCATTGATGTCGTTGCGGAATTTCCCACTTCTGTATCAATTGTTTTTTCTAGAACTCTCTCCGTAAGTCTCCGTCTTTACTTCCCTCTTAATATTAATCGTGTAGGTCTATTTATGTGAACGCCACTTGCTCGTTTTTCCTCTTTCTTCGGTCGGTACCTTCATAGGCTGCTGCAACCTGTGATATACCATGAGGTGCGTTTAAACGGCGCGCAAACACGCGAGCCGAGCGAGGCTTGGCGCGTGATGCAGCGCCCCACACGCCGTTTAAAAAGTTACGCTCGGCGCAGCTCGGCACGGCTCGGCAAAGTTCGTACGATCCATCGCTTGTCGGTTTTTTGACACGGATCAAAGGCGCACGCGGCTCGGCTTGTGTTAATACGCGCCGTGTATACGAGTAGGCTTGCGTTCGGATTTAGCCGAGCCGCATATACACGGATGGCGCGGCTCGCGTGGGATCGTGCTACCCCGCGCCGTTTAAACGCACCTATACGTATAATAAAATGCATGTTATGTATTACGGTAAGTCTCTTCTTTTTCTTATATATCTCACCAGATACTTACGCAGGTTTAATAAAAAAAAAGACTGGTTGCACTCCGGGAGTGCCGACAGAAGTGAAAACTTGAATATTAACGTTGTGCATTTTTTATATTTTGGCATGGTTAGGGAATAATTTTGCACGAATTGCTGTATAAAAGTACTATCATTTATGTGGTAGAATACAATATTTATTTATTGCGCTATCGTACACAAACATGACAATTTATATTACATTAAAAAGTTTATCTCTCAGAAAAATCAACTTTCATCCATACACGCACATTCGCGCAAGCGCCCTGCGCCGCCTAAACGAAACAGCAGGCATACATTTTCGCCGCGCCATAGAAAGAGAGGGGGATACTTCCTCTCCTACGCCGCGCCGGCTGTCTACTCTCCATCCGTCTTACGAATTTTCGATCAGGTCACGTGTCCTGACGCGAGTTTAAATTTTTTTGCCCATTACAAAAAAAGTGTACAACGCCGCTAAAAGAAGTTTTCACTTCAAAAATATATTACACACTTCTACAATCATACACATTTAAATCAATCCACACACGCTCGCCTAAATATCGCAAAATAAAATGTATCATAATCCCGACTGCTCATAGATCGTGGTTTTCTTTCTAATTCTCAGATCAGTGCCGAATATACAGAGTTACAGCAAGGACAGGCTGTTACTGACAGGGATTTCAAGAATATATGGGAGGTGGATATATGTTATCTTCTTGGAGCCTGAAATATCTTGTCTTTATGCTAGAATTAATTATACCAGATGATTTTTTTTAACGGTTCAAAATTTTTACAGGCTGTTCTACCCATGAATATGAACAACTTTCACTATGGGACCAACTCTGAAATCACGAAAAAAAAAATCAGTTGTTTAATACAAAAGTTCAATACCTACTTGACCAAAATGTATAAAACAGCAGATTTTTTTTGTGATTTCAGAGTTGGTTTCATAGTGAAAGTTGTTCATATTCATGGGTAGAAAATCCTGTAAAAATTTGGAACCGGCAAAAAATAATAATTCTGTATACTGTCGCATCTTTAGAAACCCTTAAGCTGGTACTCACTCCTGGCATGACAAACTCTGGAAACAATTCAATTCTTCGCCTAAGGACATTCTCAACTCTCTGTTCACCTTCTCCAAGTCTTTCAAATTCTGTGTGAACTTCTTCGAATCTTTGGTTTCAACATTTACCCCATAATCTAAATTCTCCTTTTTTTAAACTCACTTTACCTGCCACGAATGCCATGTTCTTTCTAATCTAAATTTCAAATCACACTAGATTTAAAATATGCTAGTTCCTTATATTGCCTGTATTATTGCTTGAACATACATCTTGTCTTTTTTTTATAATAGCATCTCGCAGGTCAACCTAGGAAGTTGCCGGCTGCCTAACCGGGCTTACCTGTGGGTGCCTCAATAAATTAAGGCCTCCTAGGGCTTAAAAACTGAAAAACTTAGACTAGGTATACGCTAAGGGCACCCCTTGCGGTGTAGGGACCTCGGCTTGGGGCGTCGCTGGGGGAGGGCAGCAAGGGATCGGATTAAATTGTCTCTCATTTAATTATTATATTTCATTGAAGTTGCGTGCCTTAGAAAACACTCTAAGCCGTTAGTCACGGTTGTCTTTCGTAGATCTTTGACAGTCGTTACAGGTATTCAGAAGGCCAAAAGTTTGACAACCAGTCTTACCAAGGGGTATCGTGTTAACCAGTGCTTAGATTGTGGAGGTCAGATAGACAGTCGATACAGGAATTAGACTGGAAGCCGACCCCAACATAGTTGGGAAAAGGCTAAGCAGATTAGGTTTTGGAGTATGCATTTTTTACTGCATACAAAAATTTCCAGTAGCAAATCGTCTTGTCATTCCTACCATGCGTTTTGACATTATTTATTCATTCAGACTCACTATCATTTGTTTACATTCACTGATATTACGACTAAGAGCGAAAAAAACTAATTTATCGCTTATTTTTAAGGACAAAATGTTTACAGAATAAGTGCTGGATTAAAAGGTTAACTATAATTTATACTAAAGCTCGGGCCACAGCTGAAGTAAATAATTACTTCAACCCTTAATAAAATTGGTTTATACTTAATCGACTGCATAAAAACTCCACTTAAGAGCGTGCATTCTAAAAGTTGGCATCGGCTTATCTAAGTGAGTATTGAGAGATGAGCGTATGACTGTCGAGTAGTTGTATACTTTTCTTTACTGTAAAATTTTCCCAATCAACTTTGAACCTTATGTTTTAGTGATAAAGTTGAAAATCTATTAAAGAAATTTGACAGATTGTAGTAGGTTGATGTGCTGGCGTCTGTATTTAACTTATGTGTTTGTGTCATTAACTAATGTAATTGGCCTGAGACGTTTAATGTAAAATAAATAAATAAATTTGACAGCTATTAGTGACTTATTAACTAAATCCGAGCTGATCTGAGAATTGAAGAAATATTCGAATAAACTACGTAATATAATAATATGATTCAATTTTTATCAGTAAAAACCATCAGAATCAAGTAATTGTTATGTAGCTTATATTGTCCAGTAACTTGGCAACGACTCGCAATCTTGACCTCATCTGTCATTATGATGTTAATTTCTGCCACCCTCCAAGACGTGTGCCAAAATCGGAATAAAAGCCGCCATCTTGTTTCAATTTCACAAATACAGGGTGTTATTTCGACATCACGGCGCTGCACTGGCGCGCGGCGGCGTGATGTTCGTGTACTAGGCGCACAGACACACTACAGATAACGGATAATGACCCTCGTAGTGCGGTGACACGTTTGTTATGATTTCAATTTAATAAACTATCGAAATAAAAAAATATTAGGCATTTTCAAAGTTACTGCTTTTGAGATGAAATTTTGTACAGAGATTCTAGACCAGATACACTCTTCAACCCGTTTGTATTGATATACCCTTTCCGTAACACCCTGTATATACCGACCAACACGCCCCCAATGTCATTCAAGCGTAAGAAGATTCTTGTAACACTGAATATAGTTTCCATAAATGATAAGTAACACTAAATATACAGGGTGAAATTGAATTCATGGGCATCCTTTTAAGGGGTCATTGTAATCATCATTATGTACAACTTTTACTATGGGATCAAACCTGAAATCGCGAAAAAAATCAGCTCTTCCCTACATTTTAACGAGTTATGTGAACATAAATGCAAGGAACAGCTGATTTTTTTTCGTAAGTTTAGGTTTTGTCCCACAGTAAAAGTTGTTCATAATGATGAGTATAATGACCCCTTAAAAGGATGCCCATGAATTTAATTTCATACCTGTAGTTTCCATAAATGATAAAACTGAAGTTAATTTCAAAATCACCTACATTGTTACTCTTCCTTCTTTCACAGATTACCAACATGGTTGTTGATAGCAACCGCGATGGCATGGAGGACGGTAGTTGTGAGCAGTCGCCTCCACACAATGGGACCATGATGGTGCAGCACGGTAAGTGGCGCCATCTGTTATTAGTATCTAGAGACTGAGGAGCTAAGTAGTTTCTATGTTCGCCGATAGATGGCGTGGTAAGTTATAGATCTCGCAAGTACATACACAAATAAATAAGCTCGCGCCTTCTTCCAATGGGGATAGACAGACACTACAGAACGCCATCTGCATCTCGCAAATAGTGTTTATAAAAGTACTAGCAGCGCCCCGCGGTTGCACCCGCACAAGTTTCGAAAAACTATCCTATGTCCTTTCTCGGGACTCAAACTATCTCTATACCCAATTTCATCTAAATCGGTTCAGCGGTTTAAGCATGAAGAGGTATCAGACAGACAGACAGACACACTTTCGCATTTATAATATTAGTATTCTATGTCCTTACATAGGATAGTTTTTATCCCGATATTCTCACGAGATCGGCACTTATGCGGGTGAAACCGCGGGGCGCTGCTAGTTAGAACTATGTTTGAACAAAAAAACTAATTGGCGGTACTTATACAGATAAAAATTCTTTACCTTCCGCGCTAGTCATAGACTGTGTTACAGCAAGGTAAGGATTCTCGCCCTAGAAATACCAACTGTAAGTTAATTGTCATAAGGACAGTTATCCAATGTATGGTCATAAAGGATTAGGTATACAAAAGATGCGTTAACTGCTAATGAGTTTGGCGTAAACAAGTAGTACAGACAGCGTCAGAGAAAAGGAACCCCCTTTGGTTACTTACCAAAGGGGACTCATTGCTTGCCCGCAAGAATACTGTATTAACTCTAAAAACGTACTTTTTCAGGAGAAGCGATTAAAGTTTTTAACTCAAAATATTGTGGTATATCCATAAGATAAACAGATTATTTTTTATTATTAATATGTAAGTATTAGTATGTACCCTATTTTTTTTATTCAAGGTGAAAGCGATTTTCGACCTAATTTAAAAGGTAGAACGTACTTTTTTTAGTCGAACTGTATTATTAAGTCAGTTAGTGCCAAATTTTGACATGATACTGTATTCTTCCGGACAAGCGTCATTCTCATTACCAAAGGGGGTTCCTTTTCTCTGACGCTGTCCGTACATGCAAAAATATCAGACAACGTGACTTATAATAACAAACAATAAGTGTTATTGTCGGTTCATATATGTAATAATAAAGATGCATGTCTTTCAATCGCAGGCAGCCCAGAAAGCATGCAGTGCCAGCCGACCATGCCTCCTGGCACCATGATACCCATGAACGGGTATCACTCGCCGAATGCACAGGAGAACAAGAGTAAGTAGCGATAACTTATTTCTTCATTTTGCTTAAACAGGACCCTAATTGCGTAAAGGCTCCTACACACTATGGCGGCGGCACTCTCGGCGGGTTTTAGCCGCGCAGGTAGGGTTGCCAGGTCTTAAAACCGAAAAACCGGACAGACCAGCCAGTTTAGCCGGACATTTGGGTAAAAAAACAGGACGCCCTTAATTTTTTAGTCTTAGTATAACACGACAATTTTTTTTTTAACTAAAACTATGTTTTTTATCATTTACTATACACTAGAGTGGGGTGGTGATGAAAAGTGACGGGGAGAGGCGGGGGCGCGCCGCGCACGCTTTGGTCAAATTTAAAAAGCCGGATAGGCCGGACACCGTCTGATTTGGCTGGACACGCAACCAAAAAGCCTGACTGTGTCCGGCTTTATCCGGACGCCTGGCAACCCTACGCGCGGGTATGCCGCCGGCATAATCAGGCGGCCGCAAAGCATCGTTTCAGTTGTGCAGCTCGTTTGTGCGGCAAGCCGCGCGGTTCAAATACCCACCGGGAATGCCGCCGGCTTAATTGGCAACATGCCCGCCGGCTGCGCCGCCGGCATAATGTGTAGGAGCCTTAACACACTATCAATCTCAATCTGAATCATTTTGAAGGATATTGCTAATCCATTGCTCCATATGTTCGAAAAATGTGTCAGCTCAACAACGTAAATAACGCAATGAATGTTGTTGAACTGTCAAAATGAAACCCATAGTTACTGATAGTGTGTAACGCAATTACTCCGCGGAGTCCATCATGATAGGAAACTTCCAGGCTTCAGAGTACGTACCTACGCGTCCGTAACGACTATTATTGATATTTTTGTTATGTCACTGGTTGTTGTTACACTTAGCCACAAATAATTTACTTGTGTAGTAATCTGTGGAAACTGTTTCTGGATTGTGTTGAACTAATTGTATATTTACTTATGTTTGTTATTGCATCTGTTTGTTTCCCAAATAAAATAAATAAATCTTATTTGGAGCAAAAACAAAATAAGAGACTAATTGAGAAGTATGGAAGAAAAAGACGTTGCGCCGACCTCAAAAAAATTGGGATTGTCCCTTACAAGTATTAACTCGAGTCATCATTCAGTATTCTTTGTATGAAACTCCCTACTGCAACGCACGCTAATCGGAATCGTAACGTAATCGCCTCGCCTCGGGACAGGCTTACGAACCGCGGCGCGGGGCGTGGCCAACTTGCAATTCCCGCGCTTACGGCTTGTCGTCCCCGCGCTTACGTCTCTCTGTACCCGAGCTTACGTCTCTTCGTCCACCCTTGCCCCTCTCACCCCTCCCGCGGCCTGCCAGCAGCACACTACTGTTGTCACACGTGCTGTCATTCACCATCATCATTCGTCCAGTGCTATGGCTATGATAGCCATCACGCGTATTGTGAAACGGGACATAACCGTGCGCTACACTTCACGTTCGGATTCAAACTGATCTGGTGCCAGGCAGGTCAGCCAGCGGTCGGCGAGCCGTAAGCGCGGCGTCGCCTAGCCGTAGCCGAGTCGACGTATCGGGGTTTCTGATCCGCTTTGGTTACGTGCTTATGTTAGGTTGACGCCTGTTTGACGGCGAGGCGAAAGGCGATACGGTGACGATCTTTTTCCGAGTTGATAAGTGTGCTATGACTTTTATTTGAAACTGTCATCTAACTTTTTCATTGTTTACAGATGCAGGCTTGCTAATGTGTTCTCCAGTCGGCTCTCTGGATGGATTCCTGCACTCCCCCTTACAGACTCGCTCTGAGCCGAGCTTCAAAGATGACACCAGGTAAAAAATATCTTATGACGTGATAATGTCTTATAAATCGATGAACGCCGGCTGCGCGCACGAAAAAGCATGACTCATTGTCACGTTCCGCCTGAGCCGAGTGAGCAAGCGAGAGCGCGGAACAAGCGATAGAGAGGCACGATCGGATGTTTTCTTATGACGTTATCACGTAAAATTATCGTCCGTAAACCGACTTTACAGACAACCAATGTTTTTTTTACTCCATTCAAGTACGGGAAGTAAAACGTAGAGCAAGCCAGTAAAATATTGCTCACATTTTTGCAATTTTTTAAGGGCCTCCCCTACATGCGTTATTATCGGTCGATAATATCGGATCGATAATGCGTCCCGATTGCTTGCCACACAGCTGCGTTTTTATCGCCCGATATTTCTAACGTGTGCGTGTAACCTACACTACAAACACAGACCCCCCGTCCGCACTACACGTTTAGCTACGTCATTAACGCAGGTGTGTGTAAGATCGCATGCGTCCTAATCGTAGATATCGTAAGCCGCCACTTTCGCGCTCAGTCCTGTGTACTGCTGGCTGGGTGAGCGTGAGCGCTGGCGCTAGGCCCCGGGGGTGGGGTGGGGCGAGACGGGTGCCGCACGCGGCGACGTCTTCGAATCTATTTGATTTTCCCATCACTAAATAGTGCTTGTGACGTCATAGTAGGTAGTCAAAAAAATGGCACGCTTGGTTTTCATACAGATAGTGATACTTGCGTTATCTAGGTCTATCTATATCTGTGGTCCTAATAAAAAAAGACGGGTTGCACTCCGGGAGTGCCGGCAGAAGTGAAAACTTGAATATTAACGTTGAAATAAATCAATTATGAATTGAATTAATATAACTAATTTTTTTTCACTAGTTCTGCGTCACTTTTTTCATTAATAGATGCACTTTGTTCAATTTCCATATTTTAAACACTTTATATACACGAATTTTACGAATACACAGCAGTGTGGCTACTACACAGACGGTCGAGCCATCAGCTGTCCATCCATCCATCCACATCCACGTCCACCATCACCGTCACCGTCACCGTCACTGTCCCCGTCACCGTCCCCGTCCCCGTCCCCGTCACCGACACGGTCACCGTCACCGTCACCGTCACCGTCATCGTCACCGTCACCGTCACCGTCACCGTCACCGTCACCGTCACCGTCCTCGTCACCGTCCTCGTCACCGTCCCCGTCACCGTCACCGTCACCGTCACCGTCACCGTCACCGTCACCGTCACCGTCACCGTCACCCTCACCGTCACCGTCCCCGTCACCGTCCCCGTCACCGTCACCGACACCGTCACCGTCACCGTCACCGACACCGTCACCGTCACCGTCACCGACACCGTCACCGTCACCGTCACCGTCACCGTCACCGTCACCGTCACCGTCACCGACACCGTCACCGTCACCGTCACCGTACCCGTCACCGTCCCCGTCACCGTCACCGACACCGTCACCGTCACCGACACCGTCACCGTCACCGTCACCGTCCCCGTCACCGTCACCGTCACCGACACCGTCACCGTCACCGTCACCGTACCCGTCACCGTCCCCGTCACCGTCACCGACACCGTCACCGTCACCGACACCGTCACCGTCACCGTCCCCGTCACCGTCCCCGTCCCCGTCACCGTCTGTCCGTCCGTCTGTCCGTCCGTCCGTCCGTCCGGCCAGCCATCCATCCATCCATTATCGTGTCTCACTTGGTTCACTTCGGTTGGCGCCGCCGCCGTAGAAGGAGAGGAGCGCAAACTTCCTACTTCAATTGCGTCGTTAATATCGCAACAGTGTATAACTTCGTGGTCGTCTAACACAAAATGTACTAAAAACAGGTATCGCAATAACGCATCCGATATTATCGACCGATTATAACGCGTCTGTGGGGAGAGCCTTTAATTGTTCTAATGAAATTCAATATGGTACACGCTACTTATAAAAAGTACTTATAAAAAGCGAAAAATGTATTCATTCGATTTTTATAAATTACTAGCTGCGCCCCGCGGTTTCATCCGCATATGTTTCGATCCCGTGGGAATATCAGGATAAAAAGTAGCCTATATGTTAATCCAGGGTATCAGCTACCTCCATACAAAATTTTATCAAAATTGGTCCAGCCGTTTGAGCGTGAAGAAGTAACAAACATATAACCACACACACACTCACAAACTTTCGCCTTTATAAATTAGTGTGACGAATTATTTCGATTATAAAACTATCATTTTATTTGCAGATTCCAATACGTCCTCGCAGCCGCCACATCCATAGCCACCAAACAAAACGAGGAGACCCTGACCTACCTCAACCAGGGTCAGCCTTACGAGATCAAACTCAAGAAGTTGGGAGACCTGTCGCATTATAAGGGGAAGATACTCAAGGTATAGTATCTTGGTTTCGTTGATCACTTAAGGTCGTAGCACACGTATCAAATCGGAAAGGGATCGACACGGTATCAACTTGAGCCGTTCAGTATTCTTTGTATGAAACTTCCTACTGCAACGCACACTAATCGGAATCGTAACGTAATCGCCTCGCCTCAAGACAAGGGGATCAATTCCACTAATAAATTTTCAACGACATCGTAACAGAACCGTAACTAAACGACCGCTATTGAGTGTTTTTCTATTCTGCTAAAATAACAACGATATAAGTTTAGTTCTAGTTAAGTTGAAGTTAAGAACTCGATTCTACTAACACAACCGATCCCGAACGAAACGTTAACTTGTTATAATCGCTATTCTACTAATGTTTTGACGCAAGCGTCACTCGAAAACAAAACGAAACTTAAACGGAACTAAGCGTCTCATCTGTCAAAATTAGTCGCTACGGATAAGTTGGCTTTGTATAACTTTTTCTTGACTGTTCGCAATTATCCTTTAATTAAGATGATGTTCTACAATGAATATCTTAGTCTCGCCCATCAAGTAGACATCGGAAGAGTGAGAAGACGAAATTTGTCGACAAGGCTACGTAATTTCGCCTTTGATTTAACCGATCGCGAGTTTGTGAAAACCTATAGGCTTCCCAAAAATGTCGTTCAGCAGCTAATTGACGATATTAGCCCCCATATGCCTATTAGCCTTCGTTCTGATGGTATTGATACATAAATCCAAAGCCTGTTGGCGTCTGCGCGACCTTCCTTGGATCTAATTCGGCCCAATGCGAGATCAGTGTGGTCCTCCAGAAACTCTATGAGGAGCACCAACTGTCTTACAGAAGTAGGCCTCCTTCGGTTTTCTTCCATGTCTAAAAATAATTGGGGTCTTAATTAACGAAACCAATCCAAATAGTTATGTATATATATACGTTCAATCTGTATGAAAGTAGAATAGGTAGAATAAAAGTTTATTTGGCACTTACCGGCTTTATAAGATTTTTCCAACAAAATAAAACTTTCACGAAGTACGAATACCTATTTTGCTTTTCGCGCTTTGCCAGCTATTTTGAATCGACAGATTTTTTACGTTGGCAATGTAATCAGCGTAAAGGATTTCATTGTATTAATATGTTATATTCAATTCTATGTTTTAATATTGTCTCCCTTACGTAGATAATAGATGTATTTGCAATCAAGCAGAGCTTTCAATTTATTTAAAGCTAGCAAAACGTAATTTTATATTTTAGAAGTTTTTTCCTTTTTTCTTATGCTATCTCCCATACGTACTTTTTAATCTGTGCAATACAATTCTTGGCACAATTTCGTTTTGCTGATTAGGCGCCGTGTTCACGTTACAATAGCGTTGTAGTTGCGTTGCGGTTCCTTATCAGTTTTAGTTTTAAAATAGTAGAATACCAAAAACCCTAATGGTCGAAACTGAATCGAAACGTAAACGAAACAGTTAGATTATTGTTAGATATTAGTAGAATTGATCTCAAGCTCACGAACCGCGCGGTGCGGTGCGTTACGGCTCGTCGTCCCCGCGCCTACGTCTCTCCGTCCCCCCTTGCCCCTCCCCCCCCCCCCCCCCCCTCGGCCTGCCTGCAGCACCACCAACCAGCGATCGGCGAGCCGTAAGCGCGGCGTCGCCTAGCCGTAGCCGAGTCGACGTATCGGAGCTTGATCCGCTTTGGTTACGTGCGTACGTTAGGTTGACGCCTGTTTGATGGCGAGGCGATAGGCGATACGGTGCCGATCCCTTTCCTGTGCTACGACCTTTAGTTGTATTTAACCCGGACCCGGATCTCGCACTCAAGTGAGTTTTCTTAAAAACTCAGCTTATACTGACTGATAAAACAACAGACAATGCACAGCTTAAACTAAAGAAAGATAATCTGCGTTTGGGATTTGACAAGTGCAACGAGTACTTTGTCTCAGTTGGGCAAGACCTTGCAACCAACATCATAAACAAGCGGCCGACAACGTGGGACGAACAACGCCTCGGAGTTGTAGGTAAAAACCCACCTAAAGACTCACTGTTCTTACTCCCTACTGACAATCAAGAAATTAGTAACATCATAGACGATCTCAAAGATGACAGCGCTCCAGGTCTCGATGAATTTCGGCCTCTGCTCCTTAAACAAGTCAAGAGATACATACTAGAACCCCTAAAACACATATGCAATCTGAGCATGGAAACTGGATCTGTTCCTACTTGCTGGAAGACGGCTGTTGTCACACCCATCCACAAAAGTGGTCCTAAGAATGTCCCTGATAACTACAGGCCAATTTCACTACTTTGTGTGACATCTAAAATCCTTGAAAAACTGGTTAACAAGCGCCTTGTCAACTTTCTAGAAAAAAACTCTTTACTCTCGGAACGGCAGTTTGGCTTTCGGCGAGGGAAATCTACTGAGCAAGCCGTGAGTCTACTGACGGGCATTGTCTCTTCAAACATCGACAAGGGACACCGTACAGCCGCTGTTTTCCTAGACCTCGCCAAAGCCTTTGACACGGCTCAATTCCCACGCTGCTTAAAAAACTCGAATCCTTTGGTGTCAGGGGCTTGTCTTTAGATTGGTTCAGGAGTTACTTGTCCGGTCGACATCAGCTTGTTAAAATTGGGGATAGTGTCAGCGAGAGTCTTCCGGTTGCCTTCGGGGTGCCGCAGGGAAGTATTTTGGGACCCACCCTCTTCATTATGTACATGAACGACATACTGAGGCTTAACATTAAACAGTCGGAAGTAATCTGCTACGCTGATGATACAGCTGTAATTTTTCATGGCACTACTTGGAAAGAGGCTCTGGATGCGGCTGAAAGAGGGATGAGTATCATATCGACATGGCTAGAACAAAATCTGTTAACACTTAACCTCAAAAAAACTAATTTCTTGACCTTTCATGTCACTCGATCTAGCAGACCAAGCATCGTTTCCTTAAAAATACATAACAACAAATGCAATGTTTTAACAGCAGCACCCATGTCCGCTGCCGATTGCAACTGTAATGCCATTGACAGAGTAGAAAGGACAAAATATCTAGGCGTCATAATTGATCACAAATTCAAACACTCGCGAAAAAGACTCGCAAATTTATTTACGTAGCGAAACTCTTACGAGCTAGTGCTCCCAAAAATATATGTATTCAGGTTTACATCTCCCTATGCCAATCTGTCCTGCAATACTGTGTAAGGGTCTGGGGCAGCGCCGCCAAGACGTGCATGCTGGAGCTGGAGCGGGCCCAGCGTGCCGTCCTCAAGGTGCTTCTGGGAAGGCCGCGGCGTTTTTCCACAGACGAACTCTATAAGGAATCTGGGGTTTTACGCGTGCGGCAACTGTTCATCCTAGGGTCACTACTGAACCTATTAAAACACAACAAAAATCGCTCTAGTCGCAGCAAAGGGGGAAGGAAAATACCCGAGCGTATCCCACTTCCAAAAACAAAAACCCTCTTCGCGACCCGATTTTCGTCGGTTCTACCCATTCGGGTGTTCAATGCTGTAAGCAAAACTTTTACTGTGCCGAAAATCTACTCTGAGGCCAAAACCAAACTTAAAGAATGGTTGCTGGACCGGACTTATGACGAAACAGAAAGTTTACTCTGCTGCTCAAGTTAATACCCACCACACTCTTTGAAAACATACACAACTACACACACATTACACCTCACATTTACTCACCTCAACTGTTTTTTGTATGTCTATTATAGCTTCTATTTACTCACATTTTTGTTGAAGTATAGATAAATTATTAATTATAAAATCAAAATTAAATTGTAAATTATAAATTATTAATAGGTAAGTAATTAATATGAAATCATCAATACCAGTATTGCGCTAGCAGAACTGATTCAATTAGTAACATTGTATAGTGTCTGGGTCACCAAGATACAGGCTGTGCCTAGTTTGGGACCCGCTGTTAAATCTAAGTTTTCTCTCGGTTAGAACTGCATGCTAATACTTGTATGTTTGTAAACAGGTGTAAGTTTAATAAAGAATTTGAATTTGAATTTATTTGCCAAAAACGTAAACAAATAATTATGAATTAATGGAAAAATAACTTTAATTCCTACACAATAAAGTTCAGTTTACCCTACAACTTCAAACATTTTTATAACTTTTTCAATAGTGCTAGTCACTCTGAAATCAACTTTATTATTATTGAAGTAAAGTTGATATTTGTTTAACTTGAAATAGGGTGGGGGTGTGCAGCACTGCACATTTTAACTATAGTTCAACTGTAGAAGAAAATGTTACTTTTGACATTTGCCCCACTTAAGAAATATCATGTACAGACGCCAGCACATCAACCTACCCGAAACTCAATTTTTTCCAATCAACTTTGAACCTTATACTTTAGCGATAAAGTTGAAATCCATTAAAGAAATTTGACAGATTGTAGTAGCTTGATGTGCTGGCGTCTGTACACAAAAAGAAAGACGGGTTGCACTCCGGGAGTGCCGGCAGAAGTGAAAACTTGAATATTAACGTTGTGCATTTTTGATATTTTTCATTAATAGATGCACTTTGTTCAATTTCCATATTTTAAACACTTTATATACACGAATTTTACGAATACACAGCAGTGTGGCCACTACATAGACGGTCGAGACATCAGCTGTCACCATCCATGGATGCGCGTGGCACGTTGTAACATAAACACACACGAACATTCGCGCAAGCGCCCTGCGCCGCCTAAAAGAAACAGCAGGCATACATTTTCGCCGTGCCGTAGAAAGAGAGGGGAATACTTCCTCTCCTACGCCGCGCCGGCTGTCTACTCTCCATCCGTCTTACGAAGTTTCGATCAGGTCACGTGTCCTGACGCGAGTTTAACATTTTTACCCATTACAAAAAAGTGTACAACGTCGCTAAAGAAGTTTTCACTTCAATAATGACTAAGGATTGACTTATCCTCATTATACATATTATAAAAGTTAAACCGCGTACCATAAGCCCCATTAATTTGCTCTTAGTTCCATTATTTCTCATTTTCGTCCTATCTTTGCACAATCTACTCATTTATTCCGACTTGTTTAAAAATTGATTCAATTCTTTGTCAACAGAGCATAATCAAGATCTGCTTCCACGAGCGTCGCCTGCAGTACATGGAAAGGGAGCAGATTGCGCAGTGGCACAACGAGAGACCCGGAGAGAGAATTGTTGAGGTAAAACATTACATTAGTTTCCTTTAGAGCCAAAGCACACACGCTACTTTTTGCATCGGCGATCGGCGATTTTGCGGCTGTATCGATGATGCATCGTGTTTTGGCGACTCTTTGCGTTCGGACGCGGTATCGATTCGCGCGTTTTAGCGACTGCTCCGATGCTGCTGCATCGCGTTTTGGCGACTCTCTGCGTTCGGACGCGGTATCGGAATCGCGCGTTTTAGCGACTGCTCCGATACTGGCGCAAATGCCAAATCGCTGCGACCGGCATCCGAATGTGTGCGGAGTGTAGCGTTCAGCCGCTGTATCGAGATTCCAAAAAGCGACTGAATCGCCGCGTTTGGCGTTTTTAAGTGTGCGGTGTGGAATGCTTGGTCGCTGCATTTAGCTTCTAAAAAGCAGCTGAATCACCGATTGCCGATGCAAAAAGTAGCGTGTGTGCTTTGGCTCTTGGGTATTTTTTTCTTTCCTTTTTGAAGTGAAACTTCTTTACGCACGCTTGACTTGGGGAGTAAGCTGGCGAACGCGTGACGTAAGCGTTACGAAAAGTGTGATCGAGCGAGGCGAACGGGAGTTGAGTGGGGGATATAAGCAAGAGAAAGCAGTCTTCCTCTCATAGCCAAATACGTTTAAAGTTTCACTTCAGTCGTGTAGTCATAAGCACACTCGGTTGTTTTTTCCATTCCTTTTCCATTTTGAAGTGAAAACTTCTTTAGGCGCGTTGGGCATTTTTTGAGATGGGAAAAGACCATTGAATTCGCGCCACTGTTACCGTAACCGACACCGCTTCGGATGTGTTCGGCTGTCCTCGGGATGTACTCGGTTTTAATGTATATCCGATATGTCCTGGTGAGTGATGTCAAAGTATTCTGTCATCATTTAGGCCGCTAGTTGAACGGCACCGTTTAGTTAAAACGCTAGGCAGCTAACTGAACGGCTAATTTAACCAGTTGGCTGCGACTATCTAAATATATAAAATGCAAAGTCCTGACTGACTGACTGATATACCAACGCACAGCTTCAACCGCTGGTCCTAGAGACATGAAATTTGGAGGGTGTGTTCTTTGTGAAGAGTAGGTATCCACTAAGAAAGGGTTTTTCGAAATTCCACCCCTAAGAGGGTGAATGGGGGGAGGGTGAAATTTTACGCGGACGAAGTCGCGTGCAAAAGCTAGTTACACTATACAGGGTGTTACGGAAAGGGTATATCAATACAAACGGGTTGAAGAGTGTATCTAGTCTAGAATCTCTGTACAAAATTTCAGCTCAAAAGCAGTAACTTTGAAAATGCTTCATATTTTTTTATTTCGATAGTTTATTAAATTGAAATCATAACAAACGTGTCACCGCACTACGAGGGTCATTATCCATTATCTGTAGTGTATTTGTGCGCCTAGTACACGCACATCACGCCGCCGCGCGCCAGTGCAGCGCCGTGATGTCGAAATAAAAAAATATTAAGCATTTTCAAAGTTAATGCATTTGAGCTGAAATTTGGTACAGAGATTCTAGACCAGATACACTCTTCAACCCGTTTGTATTGATATACCCTTTCCGTAACACCCTGTATAACACTCAAATCTTATTTAAATTCACAAATTTGTATTTTATTTTATTCAGGTGGACGTACCTCTCTCATACGGCGTGATCCGCGTAGAACAACCGGCCTGTTTGAACGCCTTACACGTCTACTGGGACCCTACCAAAGATGTCGGCGTTTATATAAAGGTAAGTCATCATTAAACTCTATTCCAATATCTTTATTATTCAAACTCAAACCATTTATTGCAATTAAACCATGTACAGGCACTTTTGAATAGGGTATTTTACTCTATATGAGAAAAAATCTAAAAATATATTATTGAGATAGCTTAGGCAAAAGCAGTCGGAAAACGATAGTTTTAGATAATAAAATAGCAAACAAAATTTGAAAATTCAATTCAAAGGTTTCAGCTTTTTTAATCTGTGTCATAACACCATTATAGTAGTCGCCATGTTATTACGTCATACGGCTATGTAAACTTAGAAGTGTCAACTGTCAACTATTATTTATTTATCAACTACCGCATTTGTTTATACAGCCAACTGACGTCATGACCACAGAGCAATAATATGGCGTCCACTGCGTCCAGCATTTTCGTTAAATTACGCGCGAAACTTGAAAATGCAAAATGAAAATGCATTTTTATGGCACTTAACAATTGAATAAAATTTTTGTGAATTTTTTAGTGGTTCATTAGCACTATAGAATCTAATTGAGACACTTTTCAAAAATGGGTGTAATACCCTATTGTCAAAACTAAATAGTCGGTCAGTTAGTCAGAAAGTTGAAGCTAGTTGCCCATTCCAAAACGTAGGTCTCTATGGAGAAGAACGGGTTAGAAACTCCATGGACTTTCGTTTAAATCAAGATATTACAAAATCCTGGGTACATTATTCTTGATGGACAAACTGTATCAAGCTTGTAAAATGTATTCTCCCCATGTTCCTTATATCCCTACTGATATATCTCCACTGGTAGGGATACTTGAAGATTTTTTCCATTTATCGCTACCGGTAGGGATATATGGAACCTTGTGCACCATATATCCCTACTGATCCGCACTGGTTGGGATAGTTGGATTTTTTTTCCGTTTATCGCTGCCAGTAGGGATATATGGAGCACAAGGTTCCATATATCCCTACCGCTAGCGATAATTGGAAAAAATCTTCAAGTATCCCTACCCGTGGAGATATATCAGTAGGGATATAAGGAACAGGGGGTATTCTCTATTATTAATGTAATGTTTTTATGAGCTTCCATTGTAATTTTTTTTTCTTTCCAGGTGAACTGCATATCAACAGAGTTCACGGCCAAGAAACATGGCGGCGAGAAAGGAGTCCCGTTCCGCATCCAAGTGGAGACTTACCTCGCCAGCGATGAACATACTCGATTGCATGCTGCTGCGTGTCAGATTAAGGTAAATAATAAATATAATGTAAGAGGGGCTTGCGGGATTGTCCGGAAGGGTTACCGCTACCCAGTGGCGTAACTATACCGTTTGGGGCCCGTGGCAGATTCAAGGGATGGGGCCCTCCCTCAATACAGGGTGTAACAGAAAGGGTATATCAAAACAAACGGGTTGAAGAGTGTATCTGGTCTAGAATCTCTGTACAAAATTTCAGCTCAAAAGCATTAACTACGAAAATGCTTAATATTATTTTATTTCGACATCACGGCGCTGCACTGGCGCGCGGCGGCGTGATGTGCGTGTACTAGGCGCACAGACACACTACAGATAATGGATAATGACCCTCGTAGTGCGGTGACATGTTTGTTATGATTTCAATTTAATAAACTATCGAAATAAAAAAATATTAAGTATTTTCAAAGTTACTGTTTTTGACCTGAAATTTTGTACAGAGATTCTAGACCAGATACACTCTTAAACCCATTTGTATTGATATACCCTTTCTGTAACACCCTGTATAAAGAAGCTCAACCAACGTTAGTTTTTTTTTGAAGTGAAAACTTCTTTAGCGGCGTTGTACACTTTTTTTGAAATGGGTAAAAAATGTTAAACTCGCGTCAAGACACGTGACCGTCAGGACATGTGACCTGGTCGAAAATTCGTAAGACGGATGGAGAATAGACAGCCGGCGCGGCGTAGGAGAGGAAGTATCCCCCTCTCTTTCTACGGCGCGGCGAAAATGTTTGCCTGCTTATTCGTTTAGACGGCGCAGGGCGCTTGTGTGTTTATGTTACAGCGTGCCATGCGCATCCATGGATGGTGACAGCTGATGGCTCGACCGTCTGTGTAGTGGCCACACTGCTGAGTAGTCTTAAAATTCGTGTATATAAAGTGTTTAAAATATGGAAATTGAACAAAGTGCATCTATTAATGAAAAATATTAAAAAAAATGCACAACGTTAATATTCAAGTTTTCACTTCTGCCGGCACTCCCGAAGTGCAACCCGTCTTTTTTTTTACTAGCAGTTCTCCCGCGACTACTTCCGCGTAGATTTCATATTTTCCCCTACAAAATTTAAAACCTGGCTGCTTCGTTGGTCTAGTGGTCGCAAGCGCTACTGCTGAGCATGAGGTCCTGTCCAAAAAATTATACAAACAATGTGAAAAGGTACAAAATGTTCGAAACCTGAATGATGTCCTTTGTTGGACATTTTCAAAAACGCGCGCAAAAATAATTTTGCCTTTGAAAAAGAATACTCTTAACTGAATAGGTTTTATACTTTGTCTCCAGGTCTTCAAACTGAAAGGCGCCGACAGGAAACACAAGCAGGATCGTGAGAAGGTGATGAGAAGACCTCGCACTGACCTGGAGAAGTACCAGCCGGGGTGTGAAGCGACTGTCCTCACTACGGTAGGGATAGGGATACATTTCTATTATACAGGATGTGGCGTAAATAGTGGTCCACCGTGAAGGATTCGATATACCAGATAATTTACTCTAACATATTACAATTTTAACCATTTTAGTCGTACATTTTTTTGTTCTTCAAAAATCGTTTTTAAATTGGCACGATTACGTTAAAATTTTGGGTTAAAATAGAGAAGAACTAACGTTTTCTTCAAAAGCTCTAAATTTACATAAACAACCATAATTTAACACGATAGCCCTAACTAGTATTCAGTAGTAATAATAATTAACAGAAATAAAAATGGAAAAATAATGGTTTTTGTAGAAACTACAACCAAATTTGTAACAAAAGGTAGAAAATTCGTATATAAAAAACAAAAAAATATATATTTTCGGGACCCTTGGATAAAAATTAAAATTGTAATGTATTTTATAGTAAATTATCTGGTATATCGAATCCTTAACAGTGGACCATTATTTACGCCACAACCTGTATATATAATTCTATTATTCTATTATATTGTCTAAGTATCCAGCTTAGAATTTCGAATAGGACCCTAAACACCAGACCATTCTAGGGTAGGCATGGCCCACCCGACCCCCCCCCCCCGCCTCTATATACGCCTATGTCTTAGACACATCACATACCACCTCTATCTGTATAAAAAAAATAAGTTTAAAAACTAAAACCCGACTACTGAAAAGGATGAAACAAGAAAGTACCTTCCCGTGGTCGCATGCCGCTGTACTAACATACTTATAGCATGCTACCACGGGAAGGTACTTTCTTGTTTCATCCTTTTCAGTAGTCGGGTTTTAGTTTTTAAACTTATTTTTTTTTTAATTTAATTATTTTGGGGCTTATTTCAGTAATAATATTTATATTTTTGAAATGTGCTAATTAAGCCCTTTCATTTGATACCCAACACGGGATAATAAAATATTTATTTTTTTTAGATCATGTTTTTATGCCCGTCTTTATTACTTACTAGCTGCGCCCCGCGGTTTTACCCGCGTAAATGTCGATCCCGTGGGAATATCGGGATAAAAACTATTCTATGTCCTTTCCGGAGACTCGAAACTATATTTATACCAAATTTCATCTAAATCGGTTCAGCGGTTTAAGCGTGAAGAGGTAAAAAACATATAAACACACACACACTCACAAACTTTCGCCTTTATAATATTAGTGTGATTACTTACATAGATACCGGTCAAAATCATAACCTTCCTTTTTGCTTCGCCGTAGTTGGGTAATACAATAAAAGTGCATTAATAGCATAATCAGCCTAAAACGTTCCCAATGAGAGGCACTTCTTTCGCAGTGTTATTTCCCTTCTCCAGAAACTAAAACTATTTGGCTATAAGGAGAATCTCCTCCTTTTTAAGTACGCTAAAACAGGATAACCACATTTTCTTTAGTTTTCCCAGAAACCCAGTAGGCGGAGACTGGACTGTTAAAGGGGATGTCCCAAGGTAGCCCGCGAATCATATTTAGACCAAATACAACCTTATACTGACCTGCAAATTATTGCAAAAACGTAAGAAAATTCAAATTTCGCGGGCTATCCAGACACTTTCGCCTTAAATTGAATAAGACTTACAAATCACTGATCATCAAGAATCATCGAGGATTGAAAAATGTTATTTTGTTGACAGCTGTCAAACGACGCGCTAATGCCGCCGCCATCTTTGGTCACCACGTCACCACCCTACTCGCCTGAACTATGGTAAGTAGTAGTGCTATAGAGGATTTTTTTTTTTGTTTTTACATGACTGCAAAGTATGTTTTTAGATGTACAGCGTCTTCATTCGTTTAGAATTGATTCACCAAAACCTTACATAGTAGAGTAGCCTAGGTAAGCTTAATGCTATAGGCATTCTCTACCCTTTAGAGCATATTGGAGTTTTTATTTAACAAGCTGTATTTAGTACATAGAGCGAACCTACGGGCGACCATGCGGCAGCAGCGGGCAGCATTATATGTTTGTTTCCTTCAAAGGAAATGTCTCAGTAGTTCCTTTATCTTTGCAAAGGAACTACTGATCCAAAAATTCTCAGTAGTTCCTTCAAACGAACTGCTAATGGAACTAGTGAGCACAAAGGTTATCTACGAGTCATCCATGTCGACCTAAAAACTAATTCATCATTCTTGAATGAAAATTCATTGCCATATAGGTTCTGCAAGGTTCCACTGAAATTTAATTTGATAAATGAGCTGTGTGTTTTCTATTAATAAAATTTAATTTTATTCGAGAACATCATCGGTTTCTTACTAAACTTCAACTAAATCCGATGATACTTATCTCTTTTGTTGACTGTACTGTCACGTCTAAAAGTATGTATACACTTGGCAATTTTCAATTGCGATTTTTTCATGAAATAACGAACGCAACGTTGAAATACGACACTTAACATAAACCTATGGGTTCGAAAATACTATTTTCGTAATAACATAAAATTTTATTCAAAAATAAAGGAGAAAATCGCCTTTGAATAAAGCCAAGTGTATACATACTTTTAGACGTGACTGTACCTCCGCATTTAACCTCAGGCAAAGTCTGTCAAAAAATGTTTAATTTCTCTAAAAGTGTGACTTTGATTGTCGCTAAAATGAGGTTGCGACTTGAATTTGATTATTTAAGTCGATGTTTATTACACATACACGACGCCAACGAAGAAGAAGAAGCCTTAGGTGTTGTCCTAATACGCGATTATCGTCGTCACGCCGAAAAAGTACGGTTTCGCCGATTAATTCGCTCGATTAAATCGATTAAATCGCTTTTTCGCGCGGCTGTCGCCTTCTAATATGACAACGCCTTAAAATCGGTTCGCTTTCGTTCCTTTTAATACGAAAGAGATAAACAGATGACACTACCACAATTTGACCCATAACCTGTGACACATTTGTGTCACATTGTCATGCCCATGAATTTAAAACAATAAATAACAATTGGCATCATGTGAGACTATTAATAGGACAATACCAAATAATTATTTAAACTGATGATACAAAAATCTGTTACAAGATGCCATCTGTTTCTATTTAGGTCCTTACATAAAAATGGCGTTGATATGGAAAAGCAAAACGATTTAAAAAAAATGAAATTATACAGGTTTATTGGTAAAACACCAACAACCTCTTAAGAGGTCATTGTACTCATCATTATGGACAACTTTTACTATGGGACCAAAACTGAAATGGCGAAAAAAAAATCTGCTGTTCATAATTTATATTCGTATAACTCGTCAAAATTTAGGCCAGGCAAATGATGTTGACTTACTACGTTTAGATTTTCCATATTGCACCTATTAAATGATATCTGATAATTTTTCGTTTTCGTTACGAATCATTTTTTGTTTGCCTTGAGATCAACAATATAATCTAGAACATATTTTTATCGTCGTAAGTTAGCAAACTGTCCTTAACCCAAATACTAAAATTATGACAAAGTATTTTGCAGCTCTTTTTTATCATGAACTAATTATTATTCATGTTTGTATCTGAGAATTAATTAGCGCCTGACTAGCTACTCCATACAAGTTTAGACGTGATTAAAAACTTGCCTACTAAAATTACATGAATTTACGTCCGGGCGCTTATTAATTTCACAGGACTAAACTAAAAATTACCTTCTGTCATTTTCTTAATGAAATAGAAAGAAAAAGATGCACTGAACTTAAATTTTGTTTAGTTTGTGAACAACAGATTCGGCACCACTACCTACTTTCTCATACTAGCAAAAAAATGCATCAATAACATGCGCATTCCATACAAACGCGCCTGGAATTGAATTCGCCTTCACACAACGAGCTGAAGTTGTATGACCTTTGTGTCGATATGTGCACTTAAATAATATCAATGAAGCTAGGCTGCGACCTAAACTAACTAGCGGTCATTGGAAACTAGTTCTACTGTGGAATTTGCTCAATTGGGAAGCTACGCAGACCGATGACCTTGTGAAGGCCGCAGGAACCCGTTGGATTCGAGAAGCACAGAACCGGTCGAAGTGGAGGTGCTTGGGGGAGGCCTATGTCCTGCAGTGGACGTCTTTCGGCTGAAATTATGCTGCTCATCATTTTCTTCATCTTAGATTTCAGTCAACTGTAGGAATTTTTCTGATTCTTAAAAAAATATTTACCTGTAAGGGGCTGTTCATTTTTTAAGGGGGAGAGGGGTTCCAAACAACTCTTTTTTTTTCTTACGTGGGGGGTGAGAGGGGTATAGATTGCTCTTACGTAAGATCAAAAAGTAAACAAAAATTATAACTTTTAATATTTTTAATTGTTTGCTACTTTTTTTTGCAATTTTGGTAAATACTGATCTTATGCAAGATTGAAAGGGGCGGAGCCCCTTCCTCCAAGTCTTATTTTTTCTTACGTAGGAGAGGGGGGTCAGAAAGTGGTCAAAATAGTCTTAAGGCTGATTTAGACAGGATAAGTAACTGACTCCAAACTCGAGACAAGTCAGTGCTGACCCGATATTTACCTAGTGTAAATTGAATTTGGAGGCAGTAGTACTGACTCCAAATTCACTTTACACTACCAAACCAATGATCATTCTCAATCATTGGTTTATTTAGTCTGAGAAATACGCTGCAAACAAGCCGTTAAACCTACACACAAAACTGTTATTTCATTAATTTCAGCTTCAGTCAAACTCCAGCAAAAACCGGTAATTACCGCAAAAAAAATATCGTCATCGCAACATCACTAGCGTTACAAAAATAACCCCACATCTAATTCTGTCCAGCACGTTAATTCAATACTATTCCTATTAGGTAAAATTAGTATTCTGATCGTACAATAGCGGACACTTGCCTCCCTTTCATGTCTCGTGTTTGCGTGATGAGCCGACAACACTTGCTGACTTGCATAGCAATTGGTACTGCCACCGTCTTTACTAACATAGCGTGTTATTATTATGATGCTTTTTGTTTACGTTTTACTTGTGGAACGTACTCCAGCAAAAACCGATAATTACCGCAAAAAAAAACTATCGACATCGCAACATCACTAGCGATACAAAAATAACCCTTCGTCTAATTCCGTCCACGTTCATTCACTGATATCCCTATTAGGTATAATTAGTATGCTGTTCTGAATAGCGGACAATTGCCTCCCTTGATGTCTCATGTTTTGCGTGACTAGCCGACGACACTTGCATATCAATTGGTAGGTACTCCTAGCGTGAAATGACGTGTCTTTACTAGCGTAGCGTGTTGTTATTATGAAGGTTTTTTTTATGAATATGTTTTACGTAATAAACAGCTGCAGCTGTACGCGATGTTGACAGGATAATAACGGGTTTAAGAATATAGTTTACCTATTGGTTGCGTTTTAGTCGCTGTATTTTTTATTTTATCGTTGTATTTTCCACTGGTGATTGTTAAATGTTTCATTTCATAAACCAACAATCGTATCCATCAAGCGAGCTTGTTGAAATGTCAATAACATGACCCTGGCCACAATTATAGGTAATGGTAGACATCCTTCGTCAGTCCATTAGCCAACTTTATCCTTTCTTAAGGTGAATGGGTAGTTGTAGCCCGCGAAATTCAATTTTTCTTACGTTTTTTGCAATTTTCAGGTCAGTGTCAGGTTGTATCTTGATCAAAATATGATTCGCGACTATAACCGGTATGTATATACAGAATTATAATAATTAGAATCATTAATACATCTTTCTAAGTTAGATTTCTACCGTTAAGAACAAATCTCGTATGGAAAAGTGTTAGTGGTAGAAATCTAACTTAAAGAGATATAATTCTGTAAATACATGTCTATTATAGTCGCGAATCATATTTGGATCAAGATACAACCTGACACTGATCTGCAAATTGCAAAAAACGTAAGAAAATTTGAATTTCGCGGGCTACAACTACCCATTCACCTTAAGAACAAATCTCGTATGGAAAAGTGTTAGTGGTAGAAATCTAACTTAAAGAGATATATTAATGTTTCTAATGACTATAATTCTGTAAATACATGTCTATTATAGTCGCGAATCATATTTGGATCAAGATACATGCAACCTGACACTGATCTGCAAATTGCAAAAAACGTAAGAAAAATTGAATTTCGCGGGCTACAACTACCCATTCACCTTAAGTCGTTTTATTTACCCTGAATATTGACTTCAACTAGATTCTTACATCATTTATCCCTTATTCTACTGACTCAAAGGTCTCTATCTAAAAGAACCACATCCTATGCGGGCTCTTATACGGGGTATTTGGTAAAAGGACCGACACAATTTTTTTTAAGGATAGAAAGTGTCATATTGTCCTTGGTTTCAACCATAACTCCTGTCATAAGTGTCACGGTACGTAATTGAGATAATAATATGTTTGTTTTTAATCACCCGATCGTCACAACTTTTTGTTTGTGGTTGTACTCAGTGACGGATTAACCCTTAATCAAATTAAGCAATTGCCTAGGGCATCAGGTCTGGGGGGGCACCAGAAGAAGCACAAAAAAATCCGTCCTTAGGGCATCACGTCTCACTTCCACGTCACCAAAAACCACACCAAAAAAAGTTTCTAGGACTAATTTGAAAATTCGCGCGTTTTAAGTTGACATAGAGTCCGACCTAGTCATAACCCCGCTCCCGCTTGCCCACTTGCTGCCCGCTAGTGCATTCGGCAAGCGATCAGCCAATCACAAACCACCCCTTCCCGCGGGCCCCCCGCCTGGCGATTTATTTTCGTTGGATCCCGCTTTTGAATCCCAGTTTAATATTTTTGGCGTTGGATCCCGCAAAACATTATTATGTATTTCCGTTGGATCCCGATTTTAAAAAATGCAAGATAATTACGTTTTATTGTTGTTGAATCCCAAAACTTATTTAAAAAAAAAACTAATGTTTTTAGGCGGTAAAGTTTTAAAGACCGATTCTAGTTGACATACGGATAGGGGGGCCCACAGGCGTGGATTGCTTAGGGCATCAAGTAGTCTTAATCCGTCACTGGTTGTACTTGTAATAAAGTGCAATAATTTCTGGTGTTATATGCAATGTACTTACATTTATGTATGTACATTTGGTTCTAGAAAATTACTTCGGTGCTTCCAAAGTCGTAAAACTGTGTTATGGAACAAATATAATCAATATAAAAAATCATGATAAAAATTTTGTGCTAGCAAAAGACATCCCTCAAAAATGTGTGTCGGTCCTTCTAGCAAACAACCTGTACACCGTCACCCTCTTCACACAAACCATCAACAACCAATAAATCACCAGTTAATATTACACAACTCCGACCTGACACGTCCATTCATCCTGCATCAAGACGAATCCGAAGCAGTTACCGACCCCATTACAGTAATTTGTACCCGACTATATTTAGAATGGATAGATGCTAGCAGCTAGCGCGACTTGTAACTCGTTTTGACCGGATTAAAAAGGATGTAATGATATTGTAAGCAGACTCTGTTTGTGACCTGTCACTTTAGTAACCTTTGACATTGAGTTTGTGGGTGTGAGCGTAAATGTTAATTTTGTGGGAATATTAATGTTGTATATTGTAAAAGGGAAGTGATAGGTATGGAAACTTTGGACATTCTGAAACTTGATTACAAATCAAGCTTCTCCGTACAGTTCCTTTCAATTATCTAAATTTTCCTTGCATTATGACGCGCGGAACATGGTTTCTCACCTAACATTCCCACCAGTTCCCCATAAAATGTTAAACGTCAATGCACTTGCCCGTGAGGCTGTGATTTAATCTCGTTGCTCTCATGATTACATCGTACTAATATTATAAATGCGAAATTAATTGTCTGTCTGCCGACTGTACGGATTTGGATGAAATTTGAAAGCAAGAAAGAAAAGTAGGTTTATTTGGTACGCGGATAGACCAAGACTTCAAGACACATTTTATAGGATCTACGTTTTATCCTGATAGTAACACAATTTTCGACTTCCACGCCTGTGAAGTCGCGGACATAGCTAGTAAAGAACAAATTCATTACAATTCTGTGTAGCACTATATCTCTGTCCTCTTCTAATTCTCTGATTGGTGCGCTCTCAGCTGTAGTAACCTATTTAGAATACAGGGTCTGTTCAGAGTGTTCAGGTCGTTGACTTTCATGGTTTGCAGTTTATGCAATACCGGTGTTCTAGTTTTGTGCAATGCTGATATCATGTAGATTCCATTTATTTTTGGCATCACTGCGTGTAGTTTTTTGGGGGAAAAAAAGTAATATTATTTGGCAAACACGAAGTCCTACTTGAGTAGTGAAGACCTATCATGCATGCCATGTCAATCATGTTTCTTCATTATATTGGAAACTGGCTTTTGCCAGATGCATCGCCCGCATCATCATCATCATTTCAGCTGAACGACTTCCATTGTTGGACATAGGCCTCCCCCAAGCACCGCCACTTCGATCAGTTCTGTGTTTCTCGCCTCTAGCGGATTCCTGCGTCCTTCACTAAATCATAAGCCCCCCTTGTGGGAGACCTGTCAATTCTACGTCTTACGGTATGCGGTCGCCACTCTAGAACCTTTCGGCCCCATCGGCTATCCGTTCAAGCAATGTATTCAGCTGCATCCGGTTAGATTGGAAGCCGACCCCAACATAGTTGGGGAAATGTCTAGGCAGATGATGAATATGAAATGGATAATAAAAGTTTTAAAAAAACTACAAAGTCCGAATGAAAACTAAAAGATTCACACAAATAAGTACAATTGGCCGGTTTTGACAAAATTTCAGCTCAAATCCAGTTTATAAGTAATAAATGCAATTTGACGCTCGAGTGCAATGAAAAACGCCACTTAATACTTGGTAACAAGACTTGGGTTTCTGACTGTTATTTATTTTGCCATATATATCTGTAGCTTATTAATTTATTCAACAGGTTCATCAATTATAACACAGTTTTCTACTAAAATTGAACTGCTAAAGAATTAAATGAAGAAGAAAGAAAATATATTTATTTAACACAGACAAAAAGGCACATATTAAATGGTAGAAGTATTAACAGGAGGTGCCTCAATGTCAATGCATCTTCTTCTTCTTATGTTGTTCAATTCAATTCAATTCAAATCTTTATTGCATTCACATGTGTATTATAAAAGATCTTAATAATGTTAAATGTTTCACATGGACCCTGTCGGGCACAACAATTTAGTATAATAAGAAGAGTAGCATGCTTTAATTAATAATTGGAATCAATACATAACATAACAATAAAAGGTCATTTAAAATACAATTCATAAAATAAAATAATAATAATAATATTGTCACAGATTAAATTGTTACAAGAAAATTAATAAATAATAATAAAAGTAGAATAAAAAAGGTAAATAAAACAAAAGTCACAATATAAAAGTGATAAAAATAAATGTCTAAAAAATTAACAAATTCATAAAGTCATCCCATTAGGTCATCATTAAAAAAATCATTTAGTGTATAATAACATTTATCGACAAGCAGTTTTCTAAGACGTGTACTTAATAAATATTTTATCGTTTTTTTCCATTTTTAAGTCGTTAGGTATTTTATTATATATTTTAATTGATGTTACATGAGGACTTGTACTGTGTAATTTTAGCCTAGATTGTGGTATTACGAGCGTGTTTTCAAATCGTGAACGTGGTGCATATCTGCGAGGTTGGTCTGTAATTTGAATGTAGAAGTTTGGATATTGTCTTACGAATTTACAGATTTCTAGAATATAAATTGATGTCAGTGTTAGAATGTCTAATTTCCTAAAATACGGTCTGCAACTTACGTCACTGTCAATATAAACCATTATCCTAATACATTTTTTCTGGAGGATAAATAAGTCGTTGCTATCTACACTATTTCCCCAAAGAATTATACCATACTTAAGCCATGCGTATGCGTATGCATAGTAAGTAGATAGTGCAGTTTTTGAATCTGTGGTTTTTTTGAGCTCACGCAATGCATATATAAAACTAGCTAGTTTTGCTTTAATTTTTTGTATATGGGCTTTCCAGGTCATGTGGATATCTAGGTCTAGACCTAACAAAGTGAAAGTATCCACGCATTCCAATTTGATACCGTCAAACGTAAAATTTATAGTCAAGGGATTTTTTTGGTAAGGTCTGAATTGCATTATTTTGGTTTTCGAGAAGTTAATTTCTAAATTGTGGTCTTTCATCCAATTTTGTATGTTTAACATTATGCTATTTAAGTTCTCATGTAGGTGTTGAGAGTCATTACAGGAAGTTATTAACGAAATATCATCAGCAAACAGTACGCAGGAGTCCGTAATTATTTTAGGGAGGTCATTGATATAAATTAAAAATAGCAAACACCCGATAACACTCCCTTGTGGAATTGAATTTTTAACGCAAAGTCTATTTGAACGTATTAGGCTGAATATCCCAGTGTTATGATCCCAATGTTCAATTTCTACAAATTGTTCCCGGTTTTGTAGGTAGGATGCGAACCACTCGTGAGTTATTCCTCTTACGCCGATACCATTTAGTTTGTCTAGTAAAATATTATACAGTACTTTATCATATGCCTTGGTCATATCAAGTAATATTCCGATAGCGTATTTTTTATTATTTAGAACGTTAAGTATTTTTTGTGTGAATTTATACGTTGCTAAAATCGTGGATCTATTTTTTCGAAAACCATTTTGACATTCATCGAAAACATTAAACTTTTCACAAAATTTATAAACACGATTGCACATTGCTTTTTCGAAGATTTTAGATGATGTCGGTAATAGTGCAATTGGACGGTAATTATTTGGATCTGACCTTGAGTTTTTCTTGTGTATAGGTTTTATTATAGTTTTTTTTAACGCGTCTGGGAATATCCCTTCATCATCATTCTCTTGTCCTTATCCCAATTTATTTGAGTTGACATCTCAGTAGTCACCCCCCGTCAGTCGTTTTCAACCATAGCATCTTTCACTCAGTCCATCCATCGTTTCTTTGGTCTTCCCCTACTCTTATAGCTATGCACATTCTTACCCAAATTTTTCCTGACGACAGTTTCCTCATCCCTACACATCACATAGCATAATCAGCCTATAATGTTCCCATTGCTGGGACACAGACCTCCTCTTTGAGAGAGGGAGTGGACCGTAAATCCGTAATCCACCAAGCGGGTCCAGTGCGAGTTTGTAGATGTCACATGTCTTCGAATTTTTTGTTCTAGGACATGCCGGTTTCCTCACCTCAAGTACATCCCAAAAATATCAAGCTATTTCCTGCATTGAATATTCGTAAAAGAGATAGCAATGCTATCTCTTTTACAAAACGACAAAACATTTTGGATGGAAATAATGCTATCATAGCATTATTTCCATCAAAAATGTTTTGTCGAAATTTTGCTGATTACGCTGCTTTATACTTGAATGCTGTTTTTGCAACCATAAAAACTGCTGTAACAGCATTGTTATTCTGTAACCATCTCACCCTGGCAACTTAGGTGACGTGAGTGTGGAGTGAGCTCTTAGTATGATCCCATCCCATGCTAGGGATTGACACTATTGACATGTCACTTCACCTACGAACACACGGTGAGATTTTAACAGAACAACTCGGCAGTTGTTGTTGTAACTGCTCCGAGATGATAAAACTCCGCGATTCCTTCTTGGAAATCCGCCAGTTGATTGCAGATCGATGGTTGAAAAAGGTGTTAAATGTGAAGTTTGTTATTTTTCGAATAAAAAAATTGGAATGTTTCTTGGTAAATGCTTTCACAGTGGTTTTATTGGGACTTAAATTTTAAATGGGTGCTTAAGTTTTTATCTTCGATTTTTATTGTAGTGTACTTTCCAGGCGTCGCTTTTATAATCGAAGTGACAAAACGAATGTTTTGTAAAAGTAAGGCATAAAATATACTAAAGTACTCGTATCGTAAGTTAGTTTCCACGCTATGTACGAAGATAATTTAAAGCCAAAGTAAACTCACTGTTTGTAGAGATTGTGTTCAGTCTCATACGTATCCTATTAGCTCATACGTACCGAAACTGAATATATGGACGAGTAAAACGAGAGTTTAAAGCTATAATAAAAAGAAAGAATAAATCGAACTAAGTACATTTTCCTGGCATTTGAGCGGATGGGGACTATTCTGCTAACTTCACATTGGGACGGCAGCGCAGTGGGGCAAAAATACTTACTAAAATTAAAAATAATAAATACTAAATACTTTTGCTGTTTTTCCTATCTTACTTAACCTACCATATTTCACAATAAACGTCCAATGAACTGGTTACCCTCATATTCTCACCGCTTCTAAACGCGTAACCGATTAGTTTTTGCCACAAAGTCGTGTGAAGGTGGCGCTAACTAGAATGAACCAACCCAGCAGTGGTTCTAGCGAGCACCCCTCGCATTGTTCATTTATTCTCGACACGACTGCGTGACGTGGTCGCTTGGTATTGGTAATTATATTTTGCTATTACATTATAGGATGGAAATAGATAAGGCTTGGTTGGTTGGGTTCCTGATTAGGAGTTAAAAAAATGTTCTTCCTATTTCTCGTGTAGACGGAGTTTGTTAGGTATTTCAAATAGTTAAAATCTTATATGATTTTATTGTCATCGTCCACAGCCCCATTTCACCCACTGCTGGCATAGGCCTGTTTACTTGTGCCAATTACCAAGCTCATGTGCCAACCTTATCCAAGTTTTACCCCCGATAGCAACAATGGCGCAGATTCCCTTGTTCAACTAAACTAAAGTTCAGTGCATTTTATTCTTTCTATTTCATTAAGAAAAGGGCAGAACATAAATATTAGTTTAGTCCTGTCAAATCAAGATACTCCATAGACAAGCTTAGACGTGATAAAAAAATTGGCTGCTAAAAATACGTCAATTTATGTCAGTCGCTGGCTAATTTGACAGGACTAAACTAATATTTATGTTCTGTCCTTTTCTTAATGAAATAGAAAGAAAAAGATGCACTGAACTTAAATTTAGTTTAGTTTGTGAACAAGGGAATCGACGCCAATGTCTTCTACCCATCTCGCCGCTGGACGACCATATGATTAACAGTGGCACTGTTCAGAGTAACGAAATAAACGTAACCACGCCTGTAATCCCGGAAGGGTTGATCAGAAGGGCCCCCGACAAAAACAGAGGGGTGTTATAAGTTTAACGTGTGTATCTGTGTATTTTACGCGAACGTACCTACACATTCTGATCTCAGTCTCAATCTGTCAAAAATACCACTAATTTCCTTACATTTTTGACATGGGCTGTCGTTGAGATTAGACTGCGACTAGATTTTGAACGTTTTTAATTACGTAAATGGGCCTTCAGAGGTTTACTGTAGTACACCCACATTTCGCCAGTTATCCATACTAATATTATAAATTCGAAAGTAACTCTGTCTGTCTGTCTGTATGTTACCTTTTCATGCCTAAACCACTGAGCCGATTTAAATGAAATTTGGTATAGCAATAGTTTGCGTCCCGGGAAAGGACATAGGATAGCATTTATCCCGATATTCCCACGGGATCGAAACTTATGCGGGTGAAACCGCGGGGCGCAGCTAGTTTCGAAATAAATTAAGAACTTAACGGAGCAAAGACTTAAATAAGTAGGTACATAAAGAGAAAAAAAGAACAGTACATATTGAGCAAAAAAATTGGCAATGCTGAAGTAACTAGTGCTGAATAACAGCAAATACTCTAGCATTCACTAAAAAAACGCTAATTACAGTGAAACGAAACCGTGAAACTATTTTCAGTAGTTATTTATCTCTGTTAACGGCTGCCGTATCATAACTGTGACGGATGAAATCACTGACGACGTTGTCTTAGGTCCGGTACCGATCTATTATCGCTCGATAGAGCTGCACGTTATTTATTACCATAGATCGAAATAGGTAGAGCTGTTTTATGTACTTGCCATAGGTTAGAATAATATGGATATTCCCCGAGTCCCGGGATTTGGTTTTAAGTAGTAAGTACTCTAGCGAGAGAAACACCCCGCTATTGTTTTCTTTTGATTCCATAATGCGGCGACATTACGCGTCTCAACAAAGCGGAAACGGCGCGTTTGGCAAAAAAGTTTTATAGCGTGCTGTTGACGTAAAATTTACAACGTCGCTCATGCGCTTATTGGCTTACATAAACCATTTTTATACATATTGACAAAAAGAATGAAATTCAATAAAATCCCGTAGTATCAGTCGGAATCCCGTGGAATATCCATATTAACATCAATGTTTGCGGTCAACGAACCTAAATAGCTCTACCTATTCCGATCACTGTTTATTACAGACTAGCTGTTGCCCTGCGACTTTGTCTATATGTATTTCATCACTTTTTAGATATTTATCCAGAATGAATAGTAGCCGACGTCCTTCTCCAGATCGAATCTTATCTATCTGCCGAATTTCGCTATCGGTTCACTAGTTTAGTCCTGAAATGGATAGTATTGCACGTTATTTATTATAGACTAACAGCGCCCTGCGGTTTCACCCGCGTAAGTCTCGTATCCTATGTCCTTTCCCGGGACTCAAGCTATCTCTATACCAAATTTCATCGAAATCGGTTCAGCAGTCTAGGCGTGAAAAGGTAACATACAGACTGACAGACTAGAGTTACTTTCGAATTTATAATATTAGTATGGATGGATGGTAGCACTAGGTATACACCTTCTGTGAAAACAGCGTGTCGTAGTCTCTAAAGTAATTTAAGCAAACCACTAACACAGTTCAAGTTGTTTTTAATGAAGTAGATTATGATGAAATGAAGAGGGAAAAATATCGTTACTAGAAAGTCCCATGGCCGAGAAGGGGTATGACCCTCTGAGAAAAAGCTTTACTTCGGCCCATGCCAGTGTCAAGGGCATTTTTTTATGTAGTTTCATAAGAACCCCGTTCAGCTGCATCCGGTTAGACTAGAAGACGACTCTAAGTCTCCAACATAGTTGGGAAAAGGTTAGGCAGATGACGATAAGACCCCGAAACAATTTCGTGTCGATAGCGAGCTGAAGAGAGTCAGCCCAGAATTGTCACCTTCCGTAGCGTCCATCAGTTCCTCTAACGTACAGACAACAGGACACGCTGGACGGAATAATGCTAAAAAAGATGACGGCGGCGTGAAGTATAACCGTCCCATTTTGCCAAGGCGAACGTACTTTACCGAACCGAAGAATACGTTATTATGTAATACATTATATCAAATCGTTATCAGGAAGATATCAATAGGAAAGTTTTGTTTATTTGTATGTCAACATAATGACACAGAAAAGGCTTATCGAATTGATATGGGCTAAATATCGAAAATGTTACCTTGAATGAACGTTGCATTAGGACACCCAAAATCCAATGTAAACATGATGACATTTCTTTTTCATTCATTTTGTTATTATTATAGTGCGTGCCATGAAAGATGAGACTTGACATACCACGTGGTTTGATTTGCACAGTACACGATTTTAGGTCTCTTTAGCGGTATGAGGTCTGAGCGCGGGACGGGACCGGACGTCGTAGGGGCGGCGGGAAGAGCGCGGGAGGCGGGGCAAGTCTCAACTTTCGTGGCGCGCATTGTACAAGTTAACAGAATGTTTGTTCTCTTCCATGTCCTGAAAGTAGTTACATAGTTCATAATTTACTACTGAATCGATTTCTGACATTTTTAATAGATAGGTAATTTTTATCCCAAAAGTAATTAAAACTACGTAAATTACAGTCACACTTCCGCTGTTCACTCAAAACAAACCAAAATGGACGAAATACCTACTACGCTAGACCCTTATTCGTGTGCGACTATGTAAGTGTGTACGGTACGTGCGTAGATTGTAATGTAACCACAATTTTCTCCCGCAATCAGTATAACTAGTTTATTAATTAAACAATGGTTAATTAAACATGGAAATAATATTCTAATTGGGGTGTTTGGTGGCGTGCGTTAATTCCGGCATAATATATTATGTTATATACTCCGCTCATTAACAGCGAGAAAATAGGAAGAAAAAGTGTCGTGTCGTGACTCGGTGGGTCTAGCTATCATTCGCCAAGCGTGCAGAATATAACGTGCGTTACACTTATGGCACTTCGTTCAAAAACTTTATTTTTTACTTAAGTACAGTACGCCCGACATATGGCAGGAAGCGTACATACTATAGATGATTAAGTACTATTAATACTGGTTTTCGCGGTCGCAGCCAATAAGGCTACGTTATTATTAAAGAGTTAGTTTCTGTAGTCACAACAACGTTGTGTCCATGCCGATCATATTCGTACTAAAGTACATACCTAAGTAAGTACATCGTTCGTTGCAAAAATATTAACTGTATCCACAGAATACTTAAAGTACTGTATCTACAGGACTGCTGTCCAGCGAATGGTTTTGCTTGATAATAAACTATTTATCTATAATATATCTTTGAAGTATTTAAATTGAAAGACTTACGATTTTTAAGTATAGTAAAATCGCAGCACTACAATCCTTACTGTAGTGTAGCCTACTTGCGAAAACCGTAAAAACACTACAACCATAAGAATCGATAAGTACTGTGCCTACTTAAAATAGGTACTCGCATGTTTATCATGCCCACTTACCAAATCTAAAATACATTTAAGGAGCACTCGTCTAGATTGCAATGATAATGGTAAACAGAATACTCAACCGTTCAGCTATTCTTAGTTCATTTATTGTGTTGTACTCAGCGCGTTCAATAATTTGAATAAACGACTCGCTTTAAAATAAAGTCTTTGTAATAATTTACATGACTGTACTACCAACAAGATCATCGTATCCAAGTAGTAATAGATGTTCTTGTTTGTTGTGTTGTTTTGATCAGCTATCTTATGATAGTTATTATTAACATCTATTACTACTTGGAGACGGGCGATAAACGCACAATTGGGCGAAACCGAATAAAGCTATATTATATCCGGTTTGTTGCCGATCTGTCCAAGTTTTAAATTAATAGCACATAACGGTGTTGCAAACAGTTCAAAATATCTCAAGACTGCGTATATAAACTGTTGCGTATCCATTATTATAAAAATTTAAAATAAAACGCTTTTATTTAAAAAATGAAACGTAAGAAACGAATCGATACGATATAAACATACGCTTCACAGCACTAGCGGGCCGAGCTCACGACGATGCACCGACCCGAGCCGGCCGCAGCCTCTACGAACCGATTCCAACCGGTTTTGATCCAATCGAGGTGCGCGCCTCACTCGCGGCCAATCAGCGGCCATTACGCCCAGTCGCTCGCGCTCCGCCGTCTGTCACGTACTCCTTTGTTTCTAGTTTCTATTCACAGTTATTTTTCCGCTGATAAATCGTTGAATTTTTCACTGCACCCCATCAAACCGGTATTATCCTGTGTACAATAACGCATTGCCGAAACGATCATCGCCATTCGCGTATCGGTTTCTGCGGGCAGTTGACTGGTCAAATATGTTGGACAAGTAAAAAGGTGCTACGAACAGTAAAAGGACTTTACAGCCTAGTGTTGTGGTGGTGTACATAGTGCGAATATAATCGTGACAAATGGTTGTTGAAGCGAGCTGCAGGCCAGCTATGGTGGTTGCACGCGGGCGGGCGTATCGCGTTGGATCTGGTGCATTCATCTTCTTCAACTTAACGAGGCAGGACTATAGCTGACGAGTAATATGCTCGTGCTCGAGCAAAGACTGAGTGCGCGGCACCTGGGGCGTGGGGTAGTGCTCAGTGCTCGCCTTGTGCACGGCGTCGAGGCCCAGGGATGGCGGATGAAATTCTCCCTGTTGAAGGCCGAGGTCGAGATTGAAGCCGACCCGGCGACGTATAGGGAACTCGCAAGGAGGCTGAATGCAGCTAACGTTCACGTCAGACCCGCCCGTCGCCCGAGATTGGTGTAAATATACTTTTTAATTATGTTTTTTTAAACCACAAGGTAAAACTGGTTAGCCCTTTAAACTAGGTTATTTCCTTATTCCGAAATACATTTTGCTCATTTGCAAGTAGAGTACTATAATGTTTGAAAAACTAAACCACTGTTTATTAGTGTTTTTTATGGTCATCACAATTTTGCCAAAAATCACATTGGTAATCTGATAAATCAAACGCTAGAGATAATTAATTGAATAAACCAACATACTTTTAGTCATTTGCTTTGGTTTTTCAAGATGTTGTAAGATGACAGTGACATACTGCCTAAAACCGGTAACCTCCCAATTTAAGAACTGGTTTTTAATCTCAGCGCATCACCATAGTAAGTTTGTAAACATAACACTACTGAATAGAGGGCATAAACATTATCTGTTGTTTTTGAAAGGACTAAAGTACCCTAAATGGCAAACTGGCACTTGAGATACTGCATAATTTTAAGCACCCTATTCACAAAACTTACCTACATTCTATTTAGAATCTTAAATGAATTCTTTACTCATTGACAGACAGTGCACAGCCTAAACTGCTGTGTCTAGAAGCATGAGATTTTGCACAAGAGTTCCTTAAATGATGAATGTGAACAATAAGGAAGGATTTTAAAAAATTCATCGTCTAAAGTTGTTAATAGGGGTTCGTAGTTTGTAATTTTTGCTCTTGAGAAAATCTATTGAGCACATAGACTTGGATTGTCTAAACTATTATAAAGAGAAAAGATTTGATTTTTTGTATGTTTGTTTTAAACATTTACCCCCTTACTAATAAATGTATTATACCAGATGAATAGTTACACACCGATTTCTCTCTTTCAGTCGTCATTTGACTTTCGAAAGAAGAATACAAAGCGTTGTGTAACTATACAGACACTATACAAGTTATACAACGTTTATTAGTAAGGGGGTTAAACATCAAAATATGTATGGTTAATCATTACTTAATTTGTAACACTTTGCGGGACACTAAACAACCCCAGACATAATAACAATAAAACTTTTCTAATGTGTTGTTCATTGTCTTTTATCTGATTAAGTAGTTTTTATTATAAACCTCTATGTTAATACCAAATGCAATTAAATAAAGAAACTTAACAACAATAGAACACTACCTAATCTTCATTACTTCACTTTGAATGCCAACAAACAAGTTTTTTTTTTTTTTTTTGACTGAACATACAGCTGTGCTGCTGGGGAGTTTGTTGCGCCACTTCTTCTTCCCAGTGAAAGTACAGTAAGAAGTGGTAAAGGGTGGGCGTTTTGGGCGAACTGTCATGTAATTTTAGCATTCGAAAAGTGCTGATTCTCAGCCTAATTTGATCAAATGAGTTTTGATTTTGATTTTTTTAAACAAACAGTTGCATGTGCATTTCCTAAACTTATGGGAAAATTCATTGAAGCCTTTGAAGCAATTCTTGTCTAACAGAGTTGCAATAGCAAGGAATAGGCTCCTGGAAAATGTTGTGACGGCTCCCACACTGAACTGCTTCAAGAATCGACTGGACAGATGAAATATCTCTAAGCTATTAGATACAGATGCATCAGCGAAGTAGCTGATAGTGTGTCTATAACTAAATTATAATAACAACAACAGTCTTCTCAATCAATCTGCCTAGCCTTTTCCCAACTATGTTGGGGTCGGCTTCCAGTCTAACTGGATGCAGCTGAATACCAGTATTTTACATGGAGCGACTGTCTATCTGACCTCCGCAACCCAGTTACTGGGTAACTCAATACTCCTTGATAAGACTGGTTGTCAGACTTTCGGGCTTCTGATGACCCGTAACAACTGTCATAGATCCAAGAATGATTGCCGGGGCTTAACATGCTTTCCAAGGCACAGAGGGTCTTGGTATATGTAAAGACGGTCACCCATCTACGGACCAACCGCGGCAAGCGTAGCTTAACCTGATCGATCGATCTGTGCGGCTGCTCTTACTTAGCCACAAGCCCCTCAACAACAATCTACTATTGACTAAATTCTCTCAATGAAGCAACCATTATTTAATCATTAATATCAATGAGTCATTGAGTCATCATCACCAAAACATAATATGCATGACTTAGCATATTATTATTGTAAGTACTGGTCTAATTAATAAAATTAAAACAGTGGCACTCCGGGAGTGTCGACAGAACTGAAAATAAAACAAACAGAATACTTTGCCATCACTCACTGACATATCGGATATACATTAAAACTGAGTACATCCCGAGGACAGCCGAACACATCCGAAGCGGTGACGTTACTAGTGATGTTCAAATCGACTTTAAACTAAAGACGTGTTATAGACTATAAACTATATTTTTCTAGCGCGCTATTTTATACGCTATCATTATAACACGTTGTAACAAAACTTGGCCGCAGTCTGAACGCGGAGACGTTATCTGGCAACACGCTAGTTATCTCGCAGCTTCGCAAGTACTCGCAACGCGCTGTACACGAAAGAATATATCTAATAATATCTCATGAAGCGCTATAATACGAGTAGATCAATGGACTTTTCTTCATACTTTCCAGGCTTAGGACTGTCTATAAACAAATTGATTAAATTTTATTATAAAAGTTTTGTGAGACAATTATTATTTATTATAGGCGTAAGTATTTAAAAGTTCATTGATTGTATTTACAAAAAATCAACTATGTACAATAGCACGACGAATGTACGAAACATGAGAATTATTATATTTACATTTACAATTACAGTACTGTAGTACATACAAGTTGCACAGCAAAAAAATATTAATTAGAAAATGAACGTGCGAGATATCGCCGTGTTTGTTTACAAAACAACGCGTTTCAGCTATAAAATAGTACTCTGTGACAACGCGTACGTAATAAACAGGTACCGCGGTCCGACAGGCCGACTGCCGCCCGAGTTCACACGATTTCGCCCGAGTGCCCCGACGCGCTCTGTGAGCCTGTGACGCTGTGAGTGGGACTATTTTAAAAGTTATAAAACTATAATGCTATCCCGCTCTCGCCCCGCTGTGTGAGTTTAGAATTTGAGATGCCTAGTTTGTTGAAACGTTATATTTCTAGCGCGAAGTCAGAGTCGGTACAACAAACGCTAGATGCTATAAAGACATAGCGTGCTATTTTTTAACGCTATACGTTTTATTAACCAACTCTAGACGTTACGATAATACTGGCGCGAACTCATTGGATGTTTTCCATATCAAAAAATGCCCAACGCGCCTAAAGAAGATTTCACTTTAAAAACTAAATTTAGTCATTCACTCGCAGACAATGCGTAGCCTCACCACTGGGTCTAGATTCTAGACCCAATGCTTAGGGTGCTGGATCTAGAATTCTACAGTCAGTACTTTGCTGTGTACTTTGCCCTCTTACAAAGAAAAGGGGATTTCATTTCATTCATTTCATTTATTCAATAACAATTTACATTGTGTCTGAATGTGTTACATAAAAAAAAAAATAGTCAAATATAAGTACAAAAAAAAAAAAGGAATATACTATCTCAAAAATTCAAATCCTAAACCTAAAACTAATTAAAATGTTAAAACATGCCAAAACTTCATCAAACGTCAGAAATTACAATCATATTACATAAAATCCATTAAGAAAAACATGTCATATAAGCCAATAAATAATCAACAGTGTTCAATAATAATTCATTAAAATTCATCATACAATTCAAATTCACTATCAAAAACAAATTTAAGTACATAAAATTCATTGAACTATTTATTTATGTCATACCAAAAATTCATCAAAACGTCAAAAAGTATGTCATTATTTTCAAAAAAAAATAAAAAATAAGAAAAAGGTAAAACAATTTAGGACAACAAATCACCATTACACTATTGTTGAGTCATGAATTCATCCACGGAATAGAAACACTTTTCCAGTAAGAAGTTTTTTAGGGTTTTTTTAAATAAGGTGGTTTTATATAGCAGTTCTTTTATGTCCCTAGGCAAGCAATTAAATAATTTTACCGCTTGATACTGTATACAATGTGTTACAACATTTAATTTGGTGTTCACTTTATGCTTCAAATATAGGTTCCTTGTGCTTTCCCTTTTAAGTCTTTCGTCCTGCGTTTCATAATCATTTATGTGTTTCGCTAGGCTAGTCAATACTGTAAGAATGTAAAGGCTAGGTACTGTAAGTATTGATAGGATAAAGGCGGTCCCTTAGTTTTAAGACATAGTATGATCTTGTTAACATAATGGAACACAAATTAAGATATGAATATTCAGAATATTTACATTTGCATAAATCAACAAAATGTAGAGAATAGTTGCTTGTGTTTTCACTATCCATCTTGTAGACCAGTGAGAGTTGTTAGATGTCACATGCTTTCCGAATTGTTTTCTTTCTTCGTTTTGAGAGCACTGATAGCCCAGTGGAAACGGCCGTGACTTACAAGTCGTAGGTTCGAACCCAAGCAGGCACTGCTATCGAAAACGGTGAAGGAAAACATCGTGAGGAAACCGGCATGTCCTAGAACCAAAAATTCGAAAACATGACGTGACATCCACCAATCCGCGTGATGGATTACTGTCCTCTATGGGGCCGTCTCCACGAGCGAGAGAATCGCGGCTATAGTCTCGCCGTGCCATCAAATTTTGGCCGCGATTTTTGCGTTCGCAATGTGGAGACGGTCCCTAACAGACAAGAGGGCTATGTCCCAGCAGTGGCTGACTATGCTATTGATCCATACTAATATTATAAATTCGAAAGTAACTGTGTCTGTCTGTCTGTATGTATGTTACATTTTCACGCCTAAACCGCAGAACCGATTTAGATGAAATTTGGTACAGCGATAGTTTGAGTCCCGGGAAAGGACATTGTGCGGGTGAAACCGCGGGGCGCAGCTAGTTTGAAATAAATTGTGCAAAGTGCTACAATAGTTGAATTGGTAAGTGGCCTATAGGGAAGCAACTACTCAATATACCAACCAAATGTTAGGACTTTAGATACGTAGCTCATAACAATAGGCCAGAAATGTATCGGACATAATATGAAAGGTCAAATAGATTGAACTCAAGGGTCAAATCAGAAGATCTGGGTCAAATTAGTATTGAGCTCATTTTCTTAAGTGACGAATACAGGGTGCGACGCGCAAACTGAAACCATAAATTCAGAATATGGTTTCTAGACCTAGTTCCATTTAGCTACATCAAAAGCCTACAAACACTTTAAAATAGATTCTTATCAGTACATATAATGCAATAGATAACACACATTATAAATATACTTAATCTGTAACATTCCACTTCCTGAATTAAATCATATATAAACAATAATATGATATGAAATAAAAGTGGTGTATAACAATGTTTTGTAATTTAGTTTAGGTACTATTTAAATGTTTTTGTAACATCCTAGCTAGAGGATTCTGGTGAGGTTTTGGTGAATTGATAATTATGTCTTTGTGATAAGCCAGAGTTGAATGTATGTATATGCTATGATATGCTAAACATTTTGCTTTTCTTAGCACAAAAATAAGTATGAAACTGAATTGAGGACCTTGCAGCAAAAGGGAGGCAAGTCCAAGTTTAAGAAATGTGCCTCGTACATGCATCAAACGATAGTCCTAATTTTTGTTGAAATTTTAGGTGTAAAAAACAGTAACAGCAAAAATTTGGATCTACTAAACCAATTGCTTTTTTGTTGCAGTGTGGCTCCCAAGTCTGTTGCAAGTCCAATAGCGGTCAACAAGCCAGTTTTACCACATAATGGTGAGTCTTCATCTATACTCTATAGCTATACAATACATACTACATACAAATAAATCTGATCACTCTGAAATCAACTTAATCACCATTAAAATAAGGTTGATATTTGTTTAACTTGAAATTTCTTTAATAGATTTTCAACTTTATCTATCACTAACGCAAAGTTGATTGGGAAAATTTGAAACGTTCAGAATCGTTTCATGTTAAAGCGACAGAGTGTCTGTTTGTAATATTAAACCGCTTTTTACTAAATGCATACGGATGTATACACGGTACATATACCAAAATAACGTTTTTTACAATTTTTGTCTGACTATTTGTTCCGGCTAACCTCTGAAAAGCTGGACCGATTTTGACGGAACTTTCACTGGCAGATAGCTGATGTAATGAGGAGTAACTTAGGCTACTTTTATATTCGAAAAAAAAATCGGTCCCACGAAAATAAAATCCACGCGGACGAAGTCGCGAGTAACAGCTAGTTTTTACCTAAAACTAGCAAACTTAGTGAATGGCCTACACAAGAATATGATCAGTTAATCTACAGTCAAAGATCATGTAAGGTGTTTAACTTGGGTTTAAACCCTGTAAAAGTGGTTCCGTTATATTATAACGGTTTTCATGAAAAAACCGGCCAAGTACGAGTCGGACTCGCGCACCGAGGGTTTCGTACAAATTTGTAGGTATGTAACTACAAATTTACGGTTTTCGGATGTTTTCCTTTACTTGTGTTACATGACATTGCTTCTTGCCAAAATTCATGATTCAAGGTCAACGGGAAGTACCCTATAGGTTTTGATTCCCTTGCTAGTGTCAAAAAATGCGGCATAAACGGAACATAAACTCCTCCCGTATCTTTTGATTGCGTTGACTTAGAAGTTTGATTTTTTTACTGCTTCAAGGGTTTGCAGCCCTGAGTATTTTATATTAATTTGAATTTGATAACTCCAAGCGTTCCTGAGAAAAAGGGTCTTAACAGACGGACAACGAAGTGATCTTCTAAGGGTTCCGTTTTTCCTTTTGCGGTACAGAACCCTAAAAATAAACAGTTTTACCAGTATAAGACGCTATAGTGTCAAAAACACTGTATTACAACCGGTACTGTGTGACCGTTGACCGCATTCTTATGAAACCAAAGCTTTAGATAATGATTGGTTGATTGTGCGGTCAGTTACAAAAGTGGATTAATCTGTTGGATGCCGTAATTACAGAAACAATTAAAAAGCCATTGTGTCTCGCGTAGATCCACGTTCCCGGCATACGAGGCATACACTGAAAGAAACAAAAGAAACATATTTTATTTGTGAAGAATTAATATTCTTTTCATTTGACCAATTACTGACGGAACATGCGTCGCGTATTATCGGTCGCGTAACGCCAGAACAGACAAATGTATAGAAAAACACTTGACCGTTCACACTCAACCGATGATGCGTTAGTGCGTCGAGTGTGAACGGTCAAGTGTTTTCTATACATTTGTCTGTTCTGGCGTTACGCGACCGATAATATGCGACGCATGTTCCGTCAGATATGAACCTTCCCTAAGGCTTAAAAAACTGTAATGTTAATGAGTCTTGTCGCTGACTGTACCTAACAAGAAGGGCTAATGAATATACAGGGTGAAATTAAATTCATCGGCATCCTTTTAAGGGGTCATTGTACTCATCATTATGAACAACTTTTACTATGGGACTAAACCTAAAATCGCGAAAAAAAATCAGCTGTTTCTTGCATTTGTGTTCATATAACTTGTCAAAATGTAGGGAAGAGCTGTTTTTTTTTTCGCGATTTTAGGTTTGGTCCCATAGTAAAAGTTGTTCATAATGATGAGTACAATGACCCCTTCAAAGGATGCCCATGAATTCAATTTCACCCTGTATACATTGATATGAATGCTGACGGTTATTTCGATTGGCTTACTGAAACTATGTTGTTTTCTTTTTGTATTTAAAATTAATTTGGTGAATATATTGTTTCAGCAATTCTTGCCTCCAACAATCAAATGAAGCCGTCATATTGCCAAGAGTGAGTATTTTACTGTTTCAAATATTCTTTATTCTTAGCCAGATGTTGCCCGCAACTTCGGGTGTGTGTTTATTATTTTTGAAGTGAAAACTTCTTTAAGCGCATTGGGTATTTTTTGAAAAGGGAAAAAACCATTGAATTCGCGCCACTGTTACCGTAACCGACACCGCTTCGGATGTGTTCGGCTGTCCTCGGGATGTGTTTTAATGTATATCCGATATGTCAGTCAGTGATGGCAAAGTATTCTGTTTGTGTTTTGTTTTCACTTCTGTCGGCACTCCCGGAGTGCCACTTTTTTTTAATACAAATATACATATATCCTGGATGAATAGCTGCCCTTCTCCTGGTCCCAGGCTACCTCGTCAAATTCTATAACAATCGGTTCAGTGGTTTAGGCGTGAAAATGTAACGGATATATTGAAGAAGTTACATTCGCATCCATACTAATATTATAAATTCGAAAGTAACTCTGTCTGTCTGTCTGTCTGTATGTTAACTTTTCACGCCTAAACCGCTGAACCGATTTAGATGAAATTTGGTATAGAGATAGTTTGAGTCCCGGTCAAGGACATAGGATACTTTTTATCCCGATATTCCCACGGGATCGAGACTTATGCGGGTGATACCGCGGGACACAGCTAGTCTATAATTATAATAAATTAGTATGGATAGTTTGTTCTAAATGATAGAAAACAGTCAATTTTTCAGCGCAAAATTTGTCATTACCTATGTATGTTTTATTTGCTATTTGCAGTACATAAGACTTAGAGCTGATTTTTCCAACGCCAGATAACTTTATCCAAGGAATAATTTTGCATTGTTGACAGTTCTTCCATACAAAATCTGTCAGACGTCAATTTTATTCCGCAAATAAAAAATATCTGTTGTTTGAAAAATCGTCCCTTTATAAAAATACTTTAGCTTACGATGGATATAAGTGTAACCTATTTCCTATTTTTAGATAAATTCAGCTTGTTGCAGATTTTAATTTGACTGCCAAAATAAACAAAAAACATTTCTAAGAGAGAAAAAAGTACGTGTCGACTTGAGAACCTTCTCCTTCTCTTCGTCGGTTAAAAAACATGCGAAGCTATTTCAAATGTAAATAAAAACACATTTCAGAGATAGTGACTGTCGGTCAGTACGCTCTGAAGGCCGCATGCAAATAACATAAATATAGAATTTGGCAGCATCCGTAATTCATGCACTGTTTAGACATATTGTCAGTGGCGTAAGAATAAATTCGGAATCCATACTAATAAAGAAAGAAAGAAAATACGTTTATTTGCGGTGACAATGACGCAAAAAAGAACATAAACACATAAAATAAAATAAAAAAATATGGGGAAACATGCGAACATACATGTTTATATGTTTATAATATTTATCTGTAAATTCGAAAGTAACTGTCTGTCTGTATGTTACCTTTTCACGCCTAAACCGCTGAACCGATTTAGATAAAATTTGGTATAGAGATAGTTTGAGTCCCAGGAAAGGGCATAGGATAGTTTTTATCCCGGTATTCCCACGGGATCGAAACTTCTGCGGGTGAAACCGCGGGGCACAGCACTAGCTGTGTGTTAATCCTGGTTATAAACTATCTCTGTGCCAAATTTCATCCAAATCCGTTTTTTAGTTTTTGCGTGAAGAAGTAACAAACATACACTCGGCGTCACATAAATCGCACCTCTTCGAAAATAAGTTTAAAGCATATCCCGCCAGCAACGAATACATTAAACCCAATTAATATTGGTATCAATTGAAAGTATGTTTAACGACCTTTAAATTAACAACAGTTAGAATTCCTAAACACAACAGATCTCATTAGCACGTAACGTTAAAAAAAATGTTGTCAAAATACGCATTACAACGGCCACTAATTGCACCTCCCTACAAGGGTATAAAACGGGCGACCCGGGTTAAATGTGGGTTATTCGCTATTCAACCTTTGAAGTGAACACACGTGAACAGCTATAGCAAGAAAAATACCCCAGAAGATGGATACCACTGCAGATGAAGCCGCTCAAGTCATTGCACTACTGCAATCAGGGATGCGGCAATGTGATGTTGCTCGGCAACTGAACTTGAGTCGTTTTGCCGTTCGACGAGTGTTCCAACGCTTCCAAGAGACTGGTGGCTATATCCGAAGACGTGGATCTGGAAGACAACGGTGCACATCCGAAAGAGACGATCGCTTCATTGTTTCGACGTCTTTACGTAATCGGTTCTCCAATGCTGTTGAGCTGCAACAACAACTGCGATCAGCTCGCAGAACTTCTGTAAGCGTCTCCACGATTAGAAGAAGACTGCAGGAGAAGAAAATTGCAGCTCATAGGGCTGCTACAGGGCCAAAATTGACAGCACAGCATAGGAGAGACCGGTTGCAATTTGCCCGTGACCATGTGGATTGGACAATAGACCAATGGAGGGCTGTGCTCTTTTCGGATGAGACGAGGGTGTGTCTTTTCTGCAACGACAGGCGTCGAAGAGTGTATAGGAGGCAAGGGGAACGATTCGCACAAGCCTGTATTCAAGAGACAGTGGAATACGGGGGTAGCTCGTGCATGTTCTGGGGCGGCATTCAATCGACGGCAAAACGAACCTTGTGTGTGTTTCTCGGACTGGAAGTGCTCGCGGGCAAGGGTCGCTGACTGCTGCTCGGTACATAACAGAGATCTTAGAGGAGCAGGTTGTCCCTTATGCGGGTTTTGTTGGCAGTGGGTTCACGTTAATGCACGATAACGCCCGCTGTCACACCGCTTTAATTGTAAGAGACTACCTGCAAGAAGTTGGAATCCCTGTTATGCGCTGGCCGGCGCGAAGTCCAGACCTAAACCCTATTGAGCACCTTTGGGATGAACTGAAACGGCGGGTACGGGCACGTGATCCTGCCCCTACCACTCTCCAAGACCTCCAAGATGCCGTCGTTGCAGAATGGGACAACATTCCGCAAGAGACTGTTGTCACATTAATTAGGTCCATGAGAGAACGCATGGAAGCAGTCATCAGGGCTAGGAGGGGTAACACTAGGTTTTAAGTTGTTTTAAAGGACTTTGTTGTAATTTTTGCTGATAAAATAAAATTTAACTTTTTAATCATTTGCATTAGCTTGCTTTTTTTTATTCCCTGGTAAACAAAAAACCAAATTCATTGATTTATTCTGAAATTTAAATAAATTGCCTTTCCAATGATACCTTATAGTCATATGTCTACCATTGATTAATAGGGTTAAAATGACTTTGAAGGGAATTTTTAAAGAGGTGCGATTTTTGTGACCCCGAGTGTACAAACACACTCACAAACTTTCGCCTTTATAATATTAGTGTGATAAATCACTTCTCTTTCTGAAAACATGATCTAAATATAAAAAAAATAGCATCTATAGTATTATCTCCCAATCTACTTCATAGAGAATTACATAATTTGTAGCCAGCGGCCGAGAAGGCTCTTTCGGCCTCTACACACATAAAAACATCGTTCTATTTCTGTCAATCGTTTGAAGATGACAGAGACGTTTACGTTCAGCGTTAAATGCATTCATGTGTGTAGTCGGAGCCAGGCGAGCTGGCTTAAAAAACAACATTTGGCATCTGTCTAATAAATTATGTTTCTTGTTCAGAACAAATGACGTGAAAGTGAACTCGCCGCCGTGCCACTCGCCCGGCGCGATACTGCCCGACCTGCCACAACCCGCCGAGGATCCTGAAAAGGTAAGAATCGAGATGTTATCATATACATATATACAGGGTGAAATTAAATTCATGATCATCCTTTTAAGGGCTCATTGTACTCATCATTATGAACAACTTTTACTATGGGACCAAATCTGAAATGGCGAAAAAAAAATCAGCTGTTCCCTACATTTTGACGAGTTATGTGAACATAAATGCAAGGAATAGCTGATTTTTTTTCGCGATTTTAGGTTTAGTCTCATAGTAAAAGTTGTTCACATTGATGAGTACAATGACCCCTTAAAAGGATGCCCATGAATTCAATTTCACCCTGTATAGCTATAGTGCGGAACTAGTTGGCCGCTGAGGTGGGGACGGGGGTGAGGCGGCGGTTCGCAACGCACGTACTGAGTAATGCGCCCCCGCCCCGCAGTCCCACCCTCACATACCTAGGGCGCGGCCAACTAGTTCCGCGCGGACTATAGTCATAGCCTACAATGACCTCTTAAGAGAATGTTGGTGTTTTTCCAATAACCCTGTATACAACGTCCCTACAGCAATCATTGGGCAGTTGCCCACCAAACACAACACCCTCGGAAGATCCTCCCTTTTCTATGGAGGATGACTGAACTTTACACCCTGTTCCTCATACCCTCTATAAGATGATTCATGTTATTTAATTGCTATAGAATATTTCTGGCGCACCCTGATCAGTCAGCCTTCGACCACCTTGCTACCTGGCTTCTCACAATAGTCCATGTACATACGGAATAAGATGATTAACGTTATTTTGTTGTTGCAGAACTCGGGGCTGTCAAAGGAGGCGACGTCATCGGAGACCCAGGCGTGGTTGTCACGACAACGCTTCGGTCACCACGCTGCCACGTTCACCAACTTCTCAGGCGCTGATCTGCTAAGGTTGGTATCTTTCGTTGAGAACAATCGAACTTATAAATATATATATAAAACTAGCTGCGCCCCGCGGTTTCACCCGCATAAGTTTCGATCCCATGGAAATATCGGGATAAAATCTTATCCTTGACTAGATTTTGAACGTTTTTAATTACGGGAATTTTCTGCTGTTCCCCACTTTTTGTCGAGTTATACGAACAATGTATGGAGCAGCAGTTGTTTTTTGGGCTACATTTTTGATGGGAAACGCCACCCAAGTACCATAGAACATGGATTTTTTCGAGATTTCTGGGTTGATTTACGTTATTATTCATTCTCGAGTCATTTTTTTCACTTTGAAGATGGGTTTTTGCGGCTGTTTTGTCAATGAAGTGTGAAGCCTTTTCACAGATTATAAATAATAACGTATTTTGTATTTATGTGCAGGTTGTCCCGCGATGACATCATTCAGATCTGCGGCCTGGCGGACGGGATTCGTCTGTTCAATGCCCTGCATGCCAAGTAAGCTTAATACAAAACTAAGTAAAAGAAAAAAGTTCTCCATGGAGTTTCTTGCCCGTTCTGCTCCATAGGTACTTACTACGCTTTGGAATGGGCAACTAGCTTCATCTTTCTGACTGACCGACCCCTTGACAATTCAAAAGTGCCTGTAATTGGTTTATTTGAAACAAATTCTTTGAGTTTGTGTAGCGGTGCCCTAACTGACCTAACACAACAAATTCTACAATGATGATCCATACAGAAATGGTCATTTGTGAATAGTATTGTGTCTTTTATAAGCTAAGGAAGAAACGAAATCGTAGTAATCAAATATAGATAGCAATCAGGCCTATAATATCCTGACTGCACTTTGATTTCACTTTGCTGAAGAAATTAAGTTCATATTCCTATGACGTGCTTACTTTCCTCAGCAAAATTAAATCAAGCATGTCATAGGAATATGAACTTAATTTTATAAAACTAATGTTCATATTCATGCGAAACGCTTGCTTAGATTCGCTTATACGAATATGAACATTACGTGTACTTTAGTAAACTCAAAGAGCGTTCTGGATCTTGCCCTGAGTTTGATCAATATTTTGGTTCATTATTTATCTGATTCCTGTTTCAAAATATCTTCAGTCTACTTCGCAATTTAACCAATAAATCAACATTATAAATAGTCATTGTAATTTCTAATTGAGTGACATGCACCTAAGCGACAATTTGGAACATCTCCAAATCGACCACAAATAGATATCAGATACAAGACTATAATTAAATCATTCTATATCGAGTCAGTTTTCACTATAGAAAGTTAGTGTGGTGCAAAAATATATTAAGAAGTTGTAGGAGTGTTTATTTATTTAATACTTCAAGCACATAAATGTACATAGGCGGACTTAATGTCATAGGCATTTTCTACCAGTCAACCTTTTGGAGTGTTGTGTCAGATTAGAAAATTCGTCCTCAATTTGCTTTGTACACCCTAATTCCAAGACTTGATGAGACATCTGCGTAAATAGTACCTCAAATAAAAGGGCAATAACCAAGCATGTTTTAAAAAGGTTTGAACATTGAAGCTATTTTTTTTATTATGCCGTAAACACAACATTTACTTGGTTTTTAAAAGTTTCATTAGTATTTAAAAGTTTCAATTGTTATTTTGTTTGAATAATCACACATCACATAAATAAAAAATTATAACATAACAGCTTTTACTGGACACTTAACAATTAATTGAAAAAAATGGGTATTATTGGTAAAAACCTTAGACGAAGTCTGGGTGTGCACAGGCCCTTAGACGAAGTCTGTTCCTTGTTTTTTTTTTTAACTAAGGGCCTGTGCATACCACGTTTTTTAAACGCGCCGTTGACGCGCGTTTGTAGCGATACAGACGCGATACGCACGCGAGTCAGACGCAGCCTGTAGACCTTCTGTAGGATAAAAGCGCGCCGTCGATGCAAGTTTCTAAAACCCGCGTCAACGGCGCGTTTAAAAAACTTGGTGTGCACGGGCCCTAAGACATGTTTAGCGTTCTAAATGGTCTAAGGTATCACCCTCTAGGCTTTGCACCTATCTACCAAACACCCTGTATAACACTATCTTCACAATCTGTTTTCTGTTTTTGGTTTTGTTTTGTAAGTGTATTACTAACATAGTTTGTAAGTATATTGTTACTAACACTATGACTATGAGTCTTGTTGCTTGAAATAAAATTATTATTATTATTCTTACTTATAGTGGTTGACCCCCAAAAAATCAAATCTTTTTATTTTTACCCGACTACGGCAAAGCCAAAAGGAAGGATGATACCCATCTCGTTTCTCATCGTCTAATTTAATTTGATCCTGTAATAATTAATTCAATTCAGCTGGTACTAACAATATTTATTTTTATTTTTCCAGACGCATCGAGCCCCGTCTCACGGTGTATGTGTGTCCAGCGGGCAGCAACATATACAGTGCGCTATATCTACATGCTTGCAGGGCGCACGAACTACTACACAAACTGAACTCACTTGTGCATGCTTCCAAGGTAATTACACCATCATATTAGACCATAACAGACCTCTGCTTAGGATAATTTGCCTGTAATATTCCGGACGACGTCTTTACGTCAGCGCCGGCTGTCGGTGAAAACCAGCGCTGGGGCTCTGTCTTGCATAGGGTCACAGCATAATGCTGAGCGATAGCCGTTTTGCGTGGATGTGACGCATGTTTCCCCCTACCTTTTTATTTTTTGTGTTTGTTGTTTTTTGGTCATTTTCACCGCAAATAAACGTATTTTCTTACTTTCTTTCTTTTGAGTGAGTGAGTGAGCGAATGTTACATGTCTGTCTTCGACCGCTACCTACGAGTTGAAGGTCGTAGGTTCGAACGCACTTTACTTTGTGTAAACTATTTCATCACCGCTGCTCCCAAAACGGTGAAGGAAAACATCGTGAGGAAATCGGAATGTCCTAGAACCAAAGATTCGAAGACACGTGACATCTACCAACCCGCACTGGGGCCGCGTGGTGGATTACGGCCCACTTCCTCTCTCAAGAGGATGCCTGTGTGCCCCGTGTCCCAGCAGTGGGAACATTATAGGCTGACTAGCAGCGCCCCGCGGTGTCACCCGCATAAGTTTTGATACCGTGGGAATATCGGGATAAAAATTATCCTATGTGTTAATCCTGATTATCCATACTAATATTATAAATTCGAAAGTAACTCTGTCTGTCTGTCTGTATGTTACCTTTTCACGCCTAAACCGCTGAACCGATTTAGATGAAATTTGGTATAGAGATAGTTTGATTCCCGGGAAAGGACATAGGATACTTTTTATCCCGATATTCCCACGGGATCGAGACTTATGCGGGTGAAACCGCGGGGCTCAGCTAGTAAACTATATGTGTGCCATATTTCATCCAAATCCGTTCAGTAGTTTTGCGTGAAGAAGTAACAAACGTACAAACACACTCACAAACTTTCGCCCGTATAATATTAGTGTGGTTACGCATATGCTACGTATGAGAAAAACCTGTGACAGATTAGATTATTTTTATTAAAATCACTCTTTTGTCCTCAGGAATGCGAGACAGTGCTAGTTTCGGGCCCGAACGGCGCTCGCGTTCGTCTAACAGACGACCTCGTCCGACACATGCCCGACAACTCCACCTACAGGCTCGAGAGAGTTGACGACTGCAGCGCTTTGCTTCTCTGCGCTACCAACAATAATTAGAGGGTGGGACGATGGATAGATGGATTCTACTTGTCAATATGCATTTCAGGGTTTATTTATAAACGGTAATTAACGTTTAGTGCCGTTTAAACCTCAAACATGTACGGTTAAACAGTTGCTAATCACTATTTTAAAGCAACGTTTATGAATTAAGGAGAATATCGACGGTGTAGTATCAATATCTAATAACTACAAAATCACGATTTTACAGGAGGCGAAAAAAACGTTTCATTTCTATAGTTTTTAATAGTTTAATAAAAAAGTTACTTATATTAAACAAATAGTAGGAAACGTCGTCGTCGATTCAAAACCTTGTCATTGCAAATATTTTACCTGCGAATATGCAATAAAGTGAAAATCGCTAAAATGTTAGTTATTAGATATTGACACTTCACCGTCGATATGTTGTCTGTTTTTTCTCTCAGTACAACTGTACAGGATCACATTAAATTAGCTAGGGAAACTTATCAGTTAATAAATCCTTTTTTTTTTTACTTCAAGACGTGATGGGTAACAATATCTAAATACGATAAAATAATAATAAAACTGATTTTCTAAACTCATACTTCCAGTAAATAAAGTACAATTGGTCGGTGACCCCATCATCATCATCATCATTTCAGCCGCAAGAAGTCCACTGCTGGACATAGGCCTCCCCCAAGCACCTCCACTTCGACCGGTTCTGTGCTTCTCGCATCCAACGGGCTCCTGCCGCCTTGACAAGGTAGTCGGTGACCCCATAAAAAAAAATTTTTTTTTTTTTGTTTTATGATTTTCAGATCTTGATACCCGTCATGTGTGTTTCGCTAGCTTATCTAACCTTATATTTTAAATAGCTCATGCAGTGGTCAAAATATTAGCAAATCAGTAAGTCTTTCAGAACTGTTATAAAATACAATTTGAAAATTTTTCGTGGTTTATATTGTTAGAACAATCGATTGACAAGTAGTTTATCAAGAAATTTATTGAAACTGTAAAAGGTGTTGACAAAGTGTAAAAATTCAGCTTTTCCCCACCGCTGGGCTTAAGCCGTAACAATGTTACCACGTTAGAAAAACATGTAACTAGTTAAAAATTTAATTATGTACCAAATAAAAGTTCCTTGAAAGGAATTTAAAACCAGGATTTGAAAGTGATAAAGAAACTTGCGTTTTATGGTGACGAATCGACGTTTAATAAATCGCTAATTATTAATATGACGACTTTTTTATATAGATGTGCCGCGAATTCACTGGAAAACAGTTGCATAACATTGTTGCCAGCAACATTTACTTGTCATAAATATGGAACATTATTGCCAGCATAATCAGCCTATAACGTTCCCACTGCTGGGACATAGGCCTCCTCTCTGTGAGAGGAAGTGGGCCGTAATCCACCACCCAGGCACAGTGCGGGTTGGTTTAGCGGATGCTAGATGTCTTCAAATTTTTGGTTCTAGGATATGCCGGTTTCCTCACGATGTTGCCAGCAACATGAAAACATGTTTTAAAACAATGTCGTGCAACTTTTGTTTCCCAGTGAATAAGGGGCTAAACTATTTTTAATTCAAGGATTTGACAAAAAAAAATGTTAGTTAAAAGTTTATTTAAAACTTTTACTGTAGAACCAAAAAGGATGTAAAGCTTTGGTTTCCCAAACAAGCGGTGAACGCTCATACAATAACAGACGTCCAAATACTGAGCGTTTTTTGACGTCTTAATGTCAAAAACGGGTAAAAAAAATGTCAAAACATTCGTTGACAGCCGTTATAATGTGACGGAACTGCTGTCGTAGGAAACAAGCTTTAGAAATTAAAAGAAGGAAGAAAAAGGTATGATGTTTTGAATGTAGAGAGGGGCCATGGAGTATTTCTTGTCATTAATTTTCATCTCATTTATCATTCTTACTCAAAAACCTAGATTATGTACCCAGTATCCAGAAGGAAATATGACAAATCGAACTTCAGAAAAACTTCGATTTTGTAGTGTTGTCTCTTTCTAAATCGGTGTCTCATATTAACACGGTTACTGTAAATCTATATATGTATAGTTTTTTAAGAGATTTTGTATAGTTTTTCACCGAACTATGCTTAGTTTTAAATACTCTTTAATATTAGTTGTGTATTTTTACAATAATGTAAACTAATTTCGAATTGAAAACTAAAAAGAGTGAAAACTTACGACTGGAGCCGAGTATACACGATTCGCGTTACCGACCCGAGCGTGACGATTCAGTTTCGTTCACTGTTCAGAAATAGCGCAAAATGCGTTAAAAGAAGTTTTCACTCCAAAAATATACCAATATTTTCGTGAAGTACAATGTGACTAAAATTAATCTTTAAAATAATCAGTTTACATTATTGCAAAATTGGTTAAGTTAATAATTCCGTATTATAAATTCGTGCAGTTAGCACCTTAGTGTATTAAGCTGGTGGCTGACCTGTGTCATTTGAACGTAATACAAAAATAACATCCTATAATGGACATTTGTATTTATGCAGAACTAGTGACGCGCCCCTGCTTTGCACGGGTGTGATCTACTGATGTGGGGACATGTCAGTAATATCGAGGTTTCTATCCTATATCCAAGTTAAATATAAATTGTGGTGAAAACTGCTTCAAAATCTATTGTCCAGTTTCTAATGTCTAAGCAAGCGCACACAAATGGAAAGTGGTTTTGTTCTGTACAGACGCCAGCGCACATCAAGCTACTACAATCTGTCAAATTTCTTTAATAGATTTTCAACTTTATCGCTAAATTATAAGGTTCAAAGTTGATTGGAAAAATTTTACAGTTTCGGGTAGCTTGATGTGCTGTGGCGTCTGTACTATAAACACAGGGTCAAATTAAATTGGGTAGCGCGACTCCATAGACGTGGTGGGTATCGGCACAGAATACTTAAAGTACTACGTACAGAAAGGCCACTCCCTTCCCCGCACTAACATCAGTTACCGCACCTCACCCCGCACTGCGGCGTATTCGTCGCAGTTCTTTAACAAGAGCGCTCGCAAACACAAGTACCTCACGCACACATTCATACGTATACAAACGTCATTTTTTAATGTAGTAGTAGTAGGTAATTATTTTGCGAGGGTTGTATGGAGTGTCCGGGGTGTGGTATCGGTATACAACATTATTTTTAGTATATGCGAAACCCGAAACACGTGTCTAGTATTTTTATGTAAAGAATCTATGTACAAAATTTCAAAACTGTATCATGAATAATCACCAAGTTATAAGCTTGTTATGTTACCTGTTTGTCCGTCCAAAAACATGGTCTCCCCCACCGCGTGCCGTTAGGTACGGCGCGGCGATTGTATTGTAATTAACTGGTGATAACATTTTCCATCACACTTGCAGGCTTTGGACTGTCGTACGTAATGGTCAAGTGTAGGTAGTTATTATAATGTACTTTATTCGTAAATAAATGCAGCCGTAAGCTACGAATAAGTAATTACTTATCTATTCGTAAGCCGTAAGTGATACAATGTAGTCAATGCGATTTGTTCAAAGTGGATGAAAAGTGTTAAACATCGCATTACTTAACCACAGCAGGCTGTAGGTACAGTCGAGTTCTTTAATATCTGAGCATGTTGATGAATCAAAAATATATAGGCAATGGTAAGTTTCATAAAACTCTAAACAGCTTTGCCGTACAATAAATTGTAAACAATCTGTGACATCATAAATATGTGACTACATTATATCAATAATATTACTACAGACAAAGACTAAAAATTGTGCGCAATCCCTTGTTCATATTATTTAGCACAAAATTAGGTTCACAAATATCTATGCAATTATTTTTCTATGAAAAAGACCTTGAAACAAAATCAATTTGAAGTTGTCAGTTATGACATCCTTCAACGGCAATATTGCTTTATTACTCGAACTTCTGCTCCGGTAAGCAAAAATAAGTTTAATGGTAAAGGCCATTTAGTTGAATATTCAAAGCTGTATAGATATTTATGAATCCCAGGTTGCAGCAAATTTATTGAAACCTAGAGTATTTAGATATTTATGTTCCGAAGAGTAGTCAGATATTTTTGACTGCACTACCGTAACATACTTATGAACAGTTTATATGAAAACATTTTATTGATGACTAAGTTTGTATAGAACTATATGATCATTTTAACGCTTACAATATTTTGAAACATTGTCACTGCCAATATATTAATGAACTCGACTGTACAAATAATAACTTTCTACAATTAACCATCTTGGCGTGTTTAAAAATGTTAATCACGGCAAAGCATTGTGTTCCACGATACTCTGATTGCTCCTCGTACCGCTGCACTGCCAGGGATACGTTATCACTGTTATCGTTGTTTCTGTGTACTGGACGTTTGTGTATGAGAAAGTCCACGTCCAGTCCAGTTACACGACACTTTTTACATACGATAGGTAAGTACACGATCAACCGAAACAACTCGGCGGCCGCGCGCTCGCGATTATGCAGTTGGACCCACGCGACACGTGCGCGCCAACCAGTGGTACCCGGGTGACTGAGGTTGCTGCACCCCCGCCCCGGTCGCCCCGCTCGCTGTGCGTCCGCGCCGCGCCATTGTGCGCGTATGGTACCTACTTAGTCGCTCCTCGGGGCACAGTATAATATACTCGGGGTGTCCAACTATTAACCTTTTTTAAATATTTTTGGGCCAAAATATAACATGGGGTAAAAATTATTGGAATCGATTCAGTTACTTATTCTGAACAAACTATATTCAGGTTTCGCATATACTAAAAATAATGTTGTATATTCAGCCGAAATTCGTCCGCTGCTGGAATTTGGCCTCCCCCAAGCATGACCACATTGACCGGTACTGTGCTTCCCGCCTCCAGCAGATTCCTACGTCCTTCTGCAGGTTGTCGGTCCACCTTGTGCGAATGTAACATTACGAGAATGTGATAGGTCAGTCGCCAGTTTTAGGGCCTTATCACACTAGCGGTTTGCGAGCGGCTGCACAGCAAAGACGTCGCGGACGCGTGGCAAATTCGCAACGTTTTCATCGCGTGTTTGTAGCAAGTTAACGACGTACAATACACTCGGTAACAATGGCGTCCACGCGGCTATTCGCGGCGATCTCGTTGCGCATCCGCAACGAATCCGCTAGTATAATAAGGCCCTTAGAATGAAGATAGCTGTGAGTGGTATGTGTTGATTATTGTTTAGTTGTGAGCGAGACCGAAAATCCTCAGTAGAATAAACATCACGCCAGTATGGCCTGCAGGGTTAGGCAGAGGTGTACTATAACATCCATGTCGCATTTCATGTAAAGGGGGGGGGGGGGGGGAAGCATTCAATTTAATAGTATGTGAAACTGTAAAACGTTGATTTTTTTTACTAAAAATGTTACCCTGCCATATATCAAACTAATGTGCAATATTAAAATAAAATTAAGGTCTCGCCGCAAAATGGATGTCATAAAATAAAGGCAGCTACACACCATATTATATGTTAATTAGCTTTAATTCGGTTGTTATGTAATCCCAGATTATAATTGTTGTTTAGATACGTCTAATATAGCGCCGCTCGGCGACCTGCATGTTTATTATAAATAAATGATATTTTTTATTTCAAATAAGTTTCAAGTTTTTGTTTATAATGACCTTTACCCTTCTAAGGGTCATTAATTACCCTAGAAGTTACTTACCATCAGGTAGGCCACTTGATTGCCACTAAAAACAATAAAGTTTAATGATCTTTACCCTTCAAAGGGTAAAGGACATTATACTTAGGGTAGTTGACAGAAGAAAGTATTCTATCCTAATCTGAATTGGAGACAAAGTTACATCGTCATAACATCACGCCAGTACGGGATAAAGGCTTAGGCAGAGATGAAGATACATCCACTACTTGAAACTTATTTAAAATTTGGTGCCTTAAAAAGTGCCTGAACACGACCTCTGAGGTTCGCGCTGTTGCTTCACGGAGTATTATGTTAAAGAATATTTTATAAGATTTTATATTATTATGATAGTGTTAACCGGTCAAGGCACCGCTTGACCGGTTTTATTAGCGCGTCGTCTCCAATTGGAGACGCGCGGTGCTTGACCGGAATAAGATATTATGTTGCATGATTTAGGTTAGTCAATGTATGAAGTATAATATAGTCAATAAATGTATAAAAGACGCATGTTTAGTTTCTTTTTAACCGACTTCAAAAAAAGGAGGAGGTTCTCAATTCGTCGGAATCTTTTTTTTTTTTTTTTTTTTATGTATGTTCCCCGATTTCTCGAAGACGCCTGGACCGATTTGGAAAATTTTTCTTTTGTTTGAAAGGGTATACTTCCCAAGTGGTTGCATGATCATCAGGTCAGGATCTGATGATGGGATCCCAGGGAAATCGAGGGCAACCTTCAAATTTTATAGGCACATAGTACCATTTTCATATATTTTCTAAAGCTGCTTAAGTATTTGCATCTGATAATCATCATCTCAGGTGGATGAGCTGATGATGGAAGGTACAACTCCTCAACGGCTTGGAGTTAAAAGAAAATTCTTTCAAAATTATTTATAGTAACACTCGTGCATTTGCTCTCAGAAAGCACCATTTTGTGAAGTGGAACTGATGATGAAGACCACAGATGGCCACCGGAACTACTCAATAATATCTCCGTACTATTTCACGGGTTGCGATTCGATACTTTAACATGGTTGCTAAGCAATTTATGCTCGTCACAATGTGAATAGTGATATGGAGCATTAGCTCCATATCACTATGGTTCAGAGTTCTCACAGAACAGAGTTCTCCTGGTCCACCATCAGGTGGACCAGGAGAACTCTTCAACAATTAACTTCCCTGCATCGGTAAAAGCAATATTTTGTAAATGGCGATGAGAAAGTTGACACTAGGCTATTGTAACTGAGATAAATTATAAGCAGACCCACTAAAAAGCGTGAAATAAAACTTTTTAACAAAAAAAAAACCGACTTCCAAAAAAACACTACAAAGTGAAAAATAACTTTAATTTCGGAAGTCGGTGGCAAAAAACTAAAATACAGATCCAAAGACACCGACTTCCGAAATTAAAGTTATTTTTCACTTTGTAGTGTTTTTTTGGAAGTCGGTTTTTTTTTTGTTAAAAAGTTTTTTTTATTTACTTTTTAGCGCCAAGCTGTTTAGAGATTACACAGAGACACGACGACAAACACTTAGCCACATTTACCGAGCAGTGATGGCCGAGTGGCATAGGTCGTGAGTTCTAACCCTGCCTATAAGGTTCCCACTGCTGGGACACAGGCCTCCTCTCAGTGAGAGGGAGTGGGTTATAATCCACCACGCGGGCCCAGTGCGGGTTGGTAGACGTCACACGTCTTGGAATTTTTGGTTCTAGGACATGCCAGTTTCCTCCACGTTGTTTTCCTTCACCGTTCTGAGAGCAGTGGTGATTGAATAATTTTTACAGTAAAACGCGTCTGGGTTCGAACCTACAACTCGTAAGTCGCGGCCGTCACCACTGCTCTACCAATTTCAGTATGCAGTAATTGCAATAAAACGTTTTACTCAAGAGCTAGCTTTATTAGACCGCGCCTGTAGCTTGAAGCCTTGAAGTTTGTAAGACATAAACAAATTACGTTATTTTTCATATTTTCGTTAGGTATTCATTAATTCCTGGCCTTTTATCAATAAGATGCGCAGTTGAGGTTAATATTTTCGCTATGGGAGATAGGACGCTGGAAAAAATACAATAAAACCATAAAAATTGCTTATAAAATTTATTAAATATTACAAAAGGCACTGTAACTTAATACTGGTCCTATATATAATATATAGCGTTTATTTGTGATGGTTAAGACATAACAGTTAGTTCAACAATAGTTATTGCTATAACCTATTATAACAGGCTAACATCTGAAGCGACATAAACATATTTAGAAAAATATACAGTTTATATTGAGGAAATAATAATTTAAACAATGATTGTTGATTTGTCCAGTAAGAGGTCTAAATTTACCCCACGGTAGGACTAACATTACCCCCATAATAAGGCTAATTTAACCCCACTATCGGGCTACTCTTACCCATCTAGCAGACTATATTTACCCCATTAATAAGGATACTTTAACCCAGTTATAGAGCTAGTTTTACCCTCATTATGAACAAATAAACTCCCTAAGGGTCTGCCCTGACCCCAATTATGATTAAAATTTACCCTATCAAGGGTTTCAAAATACCCCAACCGATATTTATCTTTACCCCAGTCTCGATTACAGAAACTAGTGACTATGTATATTTGCAAATTCAAGTGCATATAATTTACTAATCTCAATGATTTTACAAAAACTTGCACTTTTAAATTTGCAGAGATATTTTAATCAGTTCTTATTCTATTAAATCCAGAACCTGCTTCCTAATTATTGTCGTAAAAAAAGTTAAAATGGAATGTTATACATAAAACAGTGCCTAGTATTATGCGGGAGTGTTTACATGTGTTCATAAGTATTCTTATTTATCTCATAATATAGGTATTTTATAACTAAAAAGAGTGTATTTACAAGCTTTTGACCTGCTTTAGTAACCAGGTACTTTTAATGTTAATTCTTAGCAAAGTTATAACAATAGTTCACGTTTTATAGTATCGGACATGATTCTAGGGATCTTAAGATAAATATAAATAACCCTACTGGATCTTTTAATGAAGATAGATTTTAGGGTAACCCTACTCAGTAGGGATAAAAAATCCAGTAGGGCCTCTACTGGATTTTTCCATGAAGATGACCCTACATACCAACTAAATTCACTGACCTACAATTTTTAATACACGATTTTAGCAATCGGACATAATTTATAATTTTCAGATAATATGTGAAAATTTTACCTTTCAAAATATCTTTAAGGCCAAAGATTTAGTAGGAAAAACATCCGATACTTGCTTAGACAGTAAAATATAAATACCTAATAAAAGCAACGCCGTAGTCCCCGGCAAATTGAGACATCTTCGGCCATAAGAAATCAGCATCGTATTGCCTAAGATATAAATGAGATAGATACACAACTTAAATGCCCGTTTACTTAACTTTAAAGCGCGTTGTTGGAGTTTCAACGCTCAGGACAGCGTCGAAAGTCGAAAATCCAACAGCACTTTTTTATTTAGGCATTCATTTAAGTGTTGCCTAGTGTTAGTGAAAACGGGAGTCGCAGTGAGACAACTTTTTAATGGATAAAAAGATTCTCAATAAAATATCGGAATGATCTTTATAAAAGTACCGTCATATTAAAAAACAAAAATGGAATGGGTATAAAATGCTTACATTATGGACCACAAAACAGAATTTGTTCGCTAAAATATTATAATTTAAAATTAAAAAATAAATATTTTAAAACTGCTAAGATTTATAACCTAAGATAGTTGGGCCAGAATTTTAAATTGGAAAAGCAAGTAAGTAGTAAAAAATACTTTTTTAAATATAATTTTTTTAACGTTATTTTATTTCTAACAGTTACACAGGGTCAAAATAAATTTATTAGCGAAACTCCGAGGACGTGATTGGTAAACATGATAGAACATAAAATTAATAATTTGATGGTTTTTTTGTGGGGTCATCGGCCGCAGTTAGTTTAGCCACAAGAATCAGTTTAAAAAATCTTTTTTTTTTCGTGTAAACTTCACAGATGTGTTGTGTTTGGGTTTTATATCTAAAAACAATAAAACAAAACAGATTTTCTGAACTGTAACTTCAAGTAACAAAACAACCAGTGGTCGACCCCAGCAAAAACATCAAATCGTTTTATCTATACTAATATTATAAAGAGGTAAAATTTGTTTGTAAGTTTGTATGTAGGGGGTAATCTCTGGAACTGCCAGTCGGATTTGAAAAATTCTTCTTACATTTGATAGCCCAATTCTTGAGGAAGGCTATAGGCTATTTAACACCACCCTATGACCCTTAGAAGCCGAGCAAAAAGAAAAAAGTCAAAAAGAACGTTAAGTAATAGCGCGGGCGGGTGATGCGATACGACGGGGTGGCTCGGGGGAAACAAGAAGTTTCACGCGAACGAAGTCGCGGGCTGAAGCTAGTTTTATCATATTTCGATATCGAAACCTATCACATCTGCAGTCTCGCTAGCTAATCTGATTTGACCCTGTATACAACTTAAGGCCTCTAATCAGCAGTTACAGTGCAGCCTTTATGCATAAGTTTTTATTTCAATTCAGTCACAATTCGACTTTAAAATATTCATGCACGTCGAAAATCTTAATGATGTTTTTCATAATATTGACATGAAAATTAAAAAAAATGGAAGTTTCTTACTTGCACTACCCCTTAAAAAGTTGTGTTGAGTATGATTTTAAATTATTGTTAATAGCTTTTTAAAAGGTGGTCCAAATAATCCCTTGTTATATTTTTTTAATCTTAATATTATAAATAAATTTCGCAAAAAGTATATTTTATTTTCTTATTATTTTATACATAAAAAATCTTTACATAGTGTTATGCTAGTGGCAATTTATAAAAACCTAAAATTCTTATGATTCTGCTACGCAAAAATTGTATAAAATCCTCACGATTTTTCCAAAACTTACTTTGACATTACAAAATTGGTCCAGCCATTGGGTAAACCATATTTTTGCGTAGTCGAGAAATGTTAGTTAAAATGGAAGTAATTATTAAAATATACAGGATGTAGAAATTACCGTTAGGTTTATGATATAAAAGTGCCAAAAACTTGACTAATCTCAAGTAAAAACTTGGTATTGCTTTTTAATTAAATTTTAAAAGATTATAAAATGTAAAATTCGTGAATATGGTACCAAAGGCACATTTTGTTACATTTTTATTACTTTTTTTTCTTAGATTTAAAAAAGCCTAGCCTTATAATTGCAGTATATTTTTAAAACATCATTGACGGTGTTTAACGACTATGTAGAATTGCAAGGGAACCTTGTAGCGCATGGTTGTTATTATCCGGGCAGTCTCATGAGTAAGTGTTAAAATGGGTAACCAAATAATATTAAAGAGGTTAGTGGTTGACGAATAACAGTTCGATGGTTCGGATCTTTACATACAGAATGATTTTTTTATCACCATCCAAATTTTTACAGGATGTTCTACCCATGAATATGAACAACTTTCACTACGGGACCGACTCTGAAATCTTGAAAAAAAAAAAAAATCTGCTCATTCATACATTTTAGTCAAGTAGGTATTGAACTTTTGTATTAAACAGCAGATTTTTTTTTCGTGATTTCAGATTTGGTCCCATAGTGAAAGTTGTTCATATGCATGGATAGAATATCCTGTAAAAATTGGGATGGTGATAAAAAAATCTTCCTGTATATGTTTGAAAATTACTAAATTACTCCAAGATCTCAGCAAGTTAAGTGATCAACTTTGAACATTAATATCTCAGAAACGTGACCCTTACCCTTAACGGGGTTTGGTCCTATATATTTACCGTTTGCATTGATGTCGGCTATCGATTTACATAGGTTTTATTTGAGGCCGTAACTTAAAAAAAAAAAAAATGGCGCTACAGTAGCCATATAAAACTTTGGCGCATGGGTAGACCATAACCTGGATTGGGACATCGTAATTATGCACGTGACTGTAAATAACAACCACAAACTACAAAGCAACCATTACCGAGTATCGCACAACCAAGTTCTTCTGAAGCTGATGGTCACCGGTCACTTCATTGACAGTCAGTTGTCATAATGCTGTGGCACCGCGTTTGACGGCGTCAGCTCGACGTAGTTGGCTGGCAGCATGCCGGTGCGGCCGGTGCGAAGGACCTGGCCTGTCATCCAGCCGGAGTCGATTGATGTCACGTTTGAGATTAGGTCGCCTTCGCGGAATGATACCTGGAATAGTGGGATTAGTTTTAATTAGCTTATTTGCTTGCTTTATTTTAGGTTTTATCAGAGAACCATTTCATCACAAAGATAACTGAGGGGAAATTTTCGTAATTTTAAGAACGTTCACAGACTGATCTCAGTCTCAATCTATCAAAAATACCTCAAATTTCCCTACATTTTGACAAGTTTTTGACATTTGTTTGTCGCCGAGATGAGTTTGAACGTTTTAAATTACGAGAATTGGCCTTCTGATGCCACTTGGAAAACTGCCACGCTAAAATGGAACTGGGCTGGACACATCTGCCGCATATCAGACGAACAACGACCCAATGGGTCCCTCTTAATGGCAAACGACATCGTGGCAGGCCCAGACGGAGATGGCGGGATGAGCTGGACTCCTTCAACGAGAACTGGTCCTTAGCTGCTTTGAACAGAGAGAAGTGGAAAGAGAGTAGGGAGGCCTTTGCCCTGCGGTGGGACATCACAGGCTAATAATAATAATCAGAGGACTGTGACAGGTTTGTTTTATTTATTTATTTTTTGCTAAATGTCTCGACTCTCTTAACCTCGATCACGCCTGATTAAAAGCGATGGATGAGGTCTATGATGGAACGAGCAAGCCCAGAAGACGCCTGTTCACTTTAGCTTTGATTTATCATAAAGAAATTAAGTAAATAAGACTGCCAAGTACTTTAACTTTACGATTAGACTTAGCAAGATCTTACTTGTGGAAAAAGGACAAATCTGTGTGATACTTATTATCACCCGGTCTACTGAAACCACGAAACTGCAATTGTCAATGTCTGCCTTGCTTTGTAGCTTATAACTTATTTCTTACCACAATTTTTAGCAGCATGTCAATTGTACAGACGCCAGCACATCAACCTACCCGAAACTGTAAAATTTTCCCAATCAACTTTGAACCTTATTCTCTAGTGATAAAGTTGAAAATCTATTAAAGAAATTTGACAGATTGTATTAGGTTGATGTGCTGGCGTCTGTACGAGTGGGATTCGAATGTTAGCCCTATCAATCATATTTGTTAAAAATATTTGTAAAATCTTACCTCATCGCTGTCGCTCGCTTCGTAGTCGTACATGGCGACATATACCCGCTGAAAAAAGAAAGAAAAACAGATTTAGAATAATATTAGTGATGTTAAACGTTTTTTAGCGTCTGTATAGTTACACAACGCTTTGTCTTCATCTTTCGAATGTCAAATTACTGACGACTGAAAGAGAGAAATCGGTGTGTAATTCATCTGATATAATACGTTTATTAATAAGAGGGTAGGATGACTATTTTGTATTAAGAAGTTAGAATAAGGTTCAAAATATAAATACTGGCGCGATGGTATAGGCTTGGACTTCAGTTAGAACTCGTTTTATAACGAAACAGGATGTGCCAATAGTCTGGTACTATGTAAAATTTTAATTAAACCTTTCTTTTCGTAAAAAAAAACGTCAAAAAGTTAGACCTTTTTAACCGACTTTAAAAAAGGAGGTTCTGTATTCGACCCGTATGTATGTATGTATGTATGTATGTATGTATGTATGTATGTATGTATGTATGTATGTATGTATGTATGTATGTATGTATGTATGTTTGTATGTCCGCGATTATCTCAAAAACTACTGAACCGATTTTGATAATTCTTTTACAAATGTGATCTACATACTTTCAGGAAGGTTTTAGTATATAATATATTAGGTAATTATTCTTATGTACGAAGTTATATGCATAAATATAATGCATGTCCGACATTTCTATGCGAATTTTGATGATTCTTCGAGTCGTGTCTTCAATTCTTCAATGCACTAGGGTTAATTGAATTTGTGTGGGGTAGGTACAACTAAAAAGTGAAAAATAAAAACTTTTTTACAAAAAAAAACAACCGACTTCAAAAAAAAAACACTACAAAGGGAAAAATAACTTTAATTTCGGAAGTCGGTGTCAAAAAATGAAAATTCGGAACCAACGACACCGACTTCCGAAATTAAAGTTATTTTTCACTTTGTAGTGTTTTTTTTTTGAAGTCGGTTGTTTTTTTTTGTAAAAAAGTTTTTTTACATTCAATATCTCCGTGACCAGAAGGATCCCAGGCATGGTCTATTACGAAATTAATTTTATAGAGGTATGAGGAACAGGGTGTAAAGTTCACTCATACTACATAGAAAAGGAAGATCCTCCGACCAGACGGGTGTTGTGTTTGGCGGGCAACTGCCCGATGTTTCAGGTCGGGCCGTTGTATTTATGCTCGTTACGCGGTAAACTCTGCGCGTTGTTCACATGTGGCGTTGTAGATACCGCTACAATATCATAAGAACGAGTGACTCGGCTTCGTTAAGGGTATTTTTATATTATTATGTTCTGTATATTTACCTGATTATGATGGTTGGCAGTCTGTCTGGGCAGCTCGTTGGCGAGAGGGTCGAGGTCTGTCACACGACCGATCTGACGGCTCTGTTGCTGCTGATGCCCTGTTTGTTGGTGAGAACCTGAAGACAGCGTATAGATATTAAAAAATAAGCTCTCTTTTAGGAGCGGTAAAAAATGTGGTCTTTAAAGGCTTCTTGTAACTTTATATTCCAATTGTTTTTTGTTAATTTAAAATGGTTACTACTTAAATCTTTGTAAGTATTTATATAAACTTGGCATAATATTATAAGCTAACAGTCATAAAATAAAAATAATTACATGTACAGACGCCAGTACATCAACCTACCCGAAACTGTCGGATTTTCCCAATCAACTTTGAACCTTATGCTTTAGTGATAAAGTTGAAAATCTATTAAAGAAAGAAGAAGGGTCACGTCCCATAGAAAATTTACCCAGGCCCGACACAAAAGGAACGCATCTCAGTTATTTTGTTATATTAAATATAACAGAAATAAATGAACACTATTCTGAATATCAGTGGCTATCACCCATATATTGCCATTTGATTTTGGTAAGGCAAAATATTTTAAAATATTCTTTTTAATGAATAGCAATTATATCCATTTAAAATGACGCCAATTTAGATAAAAATACAAAAATAGACAGCTGGAGGCTTAATTTATTGAGGCATCCACAGGCAAGCCCGGTTAAGCAGATGATAACCTCAAAGTTAAACTGCGAGATGTTATTAAAAAAATATAAAATAAAATTGGCTTCTCTAATCTGTGTTGAGATCTGTGCGTTTTTTAACCGACTTCAAAAAAGGAGGTTCTGTATTCGACCCGTATGTATGTTTTTATGTCTGCGATTTTCTCAAAAACTAATGAATCAATTTTGATAATTCTTTCACTAATGTAATCTACATACTTTCAGGAAGGTTTTAGTATATAATGCATTAGGTAATTATTCTTATGTACGGAGTTATATGCATAAATGTACTGCATCTCCGGCATTTCTATGCGAATTTGGACGATTCTTCTTGTCAGTGTCTTCAATTCTTCAATGCACTAGTGTTAATTGGATTTGTGTGGGGTAGGTACAACTAAAAATTAAAAAATAAAAACTTTTTTACAAAAAAAACAACCAACTTGAAAAAAACCACTACAAAGAGATACATAACTATAATTTCGGAAGTTGGTGTCTAAAAACGAAAATGCGGAACCAACGACACCGACTTCCGAAATTAAAGTTATTTATCACTTTGTAGTGTTTTTTGTTTTGAAGTCGGTTGTTTTTTTCTAAATTGTTGTATCGTCATTGAATTACCTACAAACAATTACGAATTTTCTAGGTAAATAGGTATTAAAAGAAAATTGTATATCGCCTGAACAAAAACACAAGGCAATATTTTGGTGTTAGCCATTGATTTGGAATATAAAAAATATATATTTTAGCTATATTTAAAATAACAAAAAAACTGAGATATGTCTCTTTCGTGTCGGGTCTGAGTCACAAATGACCGTTCTTCTTTGACAGATTGTAGTAGGTTGATGTGCTGGCGTCTGTACATATATAAAAGTAGGGGAATTAATGCCTGAAGAGTCTTGGTTAAAATAAAAACAGAAGAAAACACAGTAAAAAGCAAAAAACATTGCTTGTACATAGATATAACCCACAACCAAACAAAAAATAATGAATAACATAAAATGAATGTAGATTCGAACAACAACATAAAAAAGCAAATAATAACAACATATTATGATTGGATTTTTCACTATTTCTTTTACATGACCATTTTGGGCATACAGAACTCTCTCGGTTATTTTACTTCTGACAGCGGCAATCCAATATCAACCTTATTTTAACTACAGTAAAGATCACTTTGATCGCGCTGCAATACCACAGGTAAAACAACGGTGAAAGGGCTGTATGACCCCCTATCATAGATCTATGGTATGACCAGCAACTTTTTCATACTTTTGTTTTTTCTCTTTTTATTTGGCGGTGTGGAAACCCCCGTGCGCACATTAAGCCGTAGGTCCTGCGCCTGATCTCTCTCCGGTCGTGTCGGATTGTTGTCCCATCGGACTATGATGGTGAGGGAAGAGAGAGTGCACCTGCGCCTGCGCACACTTTCTGCACTATAATATGTTCCGCGCCGATGGCTAGTCTCCGTTAAGATTGGCCACTATGGTCGAAATATAGTATATTATTATTGTGTTATACACTATATAAAATAGTTGCTGATCACTTTTTTTTTTCTCAGAAATAGTAAAAAACCCAAAAAAAAAACACTTATAACACACAAACCTCTTTTCCCATCACTAGTGCTATTATAAATAAGCGTAGCGGACGCCCTTTGCGTATTCGGAGGCGCTCTTGGTCCATCACTAATAGGATCATAATCCTGAATCCTTCCAATCTTCTGTTGTTGAGACTGTTGTTGTGGTTGGGGCTGATTCTGTTGTTGAGCTGGGTAATTCTGATACTGAGGGTAATATTGACCCTGATATTCTTGATACTGAGGGTAATATGGCTCCTCTTTTTGCTTGTAGTACTGCTCTTGGTACTGTCTGTTGTGTCCTGATGGTTGATGTTGCTGTTGTTGTTGTTGATGAACAACAGACTGCTGTTGTTGGTGAACAACGGGCTGTTGTTGGGGTGGCGGTGGGTGGTACTGAGTTGATGGCGTCTGGTAGTGGTTCTTGGGTGGTAGATGCGGTGGTGGCACGTTTGGCGGCAGCATTTCTGTTGCGTAGTTGTCGATTTGTTGATGGTAGTTGTCCGATGGTAGTTCTAGGGGGGGAGAGGTATTAGAAACATATGGGTGGGGGTCGGAAAAATAACATTCGGATTTTTTTTTAAACTCTTTTTATCATTAAATTGGCTCATTACTCATGAGTCTAGTGGTTGCATGCATTGCTGTCGAGCGTAAGATCATGTAGCCTACTCTCTATGTCCGTCAACTAAGATATGAACGCATCCGAAAGTGATACGATTACGAAACTTCGGAGTGGACCCTACAACCGGTTTATGAACTTTTTCGGACGGGTAAAAATACATCGGGACTAGGGAGGGAGAACTGTCAATCGGGTAAATTCATTTTTAAGTCGGGCTCCAAGCTATCTCATGTCCGTAGGCCGAATCTATGCTTAGGAAGTAGACCTTCACTTTTGACCATGCGTCGACAAATTACTAATGGTTTGAAGTTGGACGATGTATGATCCCCTTGTATGTAATTTAATTATTGTCAAATAGTAGTAATTGCCAGTTCTTGCATGGCTGATTTTATTAATGAAAAAGATTACTTCACAAGTGAGTGTGTTAATGAATTTTACATCTTTAACTGGAATAGTACCCTGATCAAATCTGTTTTATTTACCCTTTTTTATGAAACACAGAATAAAGTCATGAGGATTTTCCAATGGCAAACACAATAATACTTTTATAGAGGTATTAGGAACAGGGTGTAAAGTTCACTCAAACTCCATGTAAAAAGGAGGATCCTTCGACCAGACGGGTATTGTGTCTGGCGGGTAGTTGCGCGGTAAACTGTGCTTGCGAGATGCAGGATTTTGCGTGACGTCAGTATGACGCGTTGTAGATACCGCTACACTTTACCCGAACCAGAGAATTAAACTTAAGATCATGCTCAGCAGTCACCCTTGCGTTCCTTGCGACCACTAGGCCGAACCCATCATTAAGAGTAGAATGTAATAATGAAAATTTTAATATTTTCCAATTTTATAATGTTATTTTTCCGATGAACTGTTCGATTTGATGAAAGTTAGCAACATAATTATGGTCATAAACCTTATGATTGGACATCCCACATTGATACGATTGTGAACAGTGCGACATGAGAAGTGTCTTTTTGACCAGCATGAAGCCGTTAGAGCGAAACCTTTATAAAAAATGGCACCATATTCATATTTTTGGCTATATTCTTAGGGGTGACTACCTAGATGAGGACTAAAGGCCTATTCAAACCTACGCGGTATTCGCAGCCGCTGTGGGTAGAGGTATATACCGTGCGGGTTTCGCTCAGGTATTTACTGTCTATTATATAGTACTAATACTGTCTCTTAAGATACAGGTATACCCTAGTTTAAGAGACAGGGTACGTTTATTGTCAACAGATGTACCATCAACATGTTCTACCTTATATTGTAATAACATACTTTGTATATTTTGCTTGTTATTAGTATAAGTTTTTGATTTTTCTCACCATCTGTACCCTATACATCAATAAACAATTATTATTATTATTATTTAGTATCAAGTTCCGCGGCTAGAGCGGAATAGTTGGTGCCATAGTACCGCATAGGTATTGTTTCGCTTGTTGGGCGAAACCTCGAACTCAGTATTCTACCCACAAGGATAACGAAATCCGCTTTAGTGTGAACAGTAATATTACCGCATACCCACTCGGTTTTCTCTACCGCAGACGGTAGCGAATACCGCTTAGGTTTGAATAGCCCTTAAAGTATGAAAGAAAAATATATATTGCGCCGACCCCAAATACATTGGGACATGGGTAGGAGAATGACGACGACTCTAAGGGCGAGATTTGCCTTTGCTACGCAATATTAAAGTGAGAAAAGCAAAGTTCAATGGAAGTGAATTTCCAAACGAAAATCCGTTAGGGTCAAATCACACCGAGATGGCAGAGAAGCGGCGAGCAGTTTCAGTGTCATATAATTTTAAACTTTATCTTCATTACTATAATACATAGTATCGCTTGAGAAACTTGAAAGGTCGCGCGGCCGCCCGTGGCGCCGCGAGCACTCCGACGACTCAAGTTTCTCAAGCGATACTATGTATTATTGTAATGAAGATAAAGTATAAAATTATATGACACTGAAACTGCTCGCCGCTTCGCTGCCATCTCGGTGTGATTTGACCCTTATGGCTACTTTATTTATTTGTAAATCCTTACATAATATAAAACAAAGTCGCCGAAATGTCTGTACGCGCATAACTTCCGAATGACTGCACCAAATTGGATAATTATTTTTTTGTTGTGTTCGGTATTGCCAGGACAAGGTTTGTATGAAAGAAAATTTCGGAAATCGGGAAAAATAATTGCCCTTGTGCGAAGTTGGGGCGGGCCGCTAGTTATCTAAAAAATAACCTTGAATTATTTCTGTGTTCTGCTGTAAATTAGCAAGACAATTACGGTGCTTTCAACAAATTCGTTACTTTTGATAAATTGATAATTTTACTATTGAAACTAACTAAGTACCTATAGCCAATGAATTGTTTACTACATACAGTAAAACGGGGCTACTTTGACAGGCGGGGCTACTTTGACCAGGCCGATCACAACGCTATGACGCGTTCCCCACACCCCGCGCCTCGCGCAATATTACTCGAGGTCACACACACTTGCTGAGCACACGTGAAAACCGATTTTGGCGCTCTGTCAAAGTAGCTACAACATCTGTCAAAGTAACCCTGGAAGTCAAAGTAGCCCCGTTTTGCGGTAGTTCATCAAGAATATTGTAATTTAAATTTAAATATGGATTAGTCTTGCTCTAACGGTCACAGCTGTATTGATCAATGTGAATTGATTTTTAATGTGCGCAGAATGAATCCGGATAATTCTTAATTACTTATATGATGAGATTATGTATTAATGTTCCTAATAAACTCGTTAAAAGTATATTGATATTATGTATTATGTCTTTGTCTTTGCCAATTCATGAAATGTTAGAAGATGATTATACATCGTTTGTCAAAAGCGTGGTCATATTTAAGGGCGAGGTACATACAGACCGTCAAACTGAACAACTTTTTACATGGGTAAACATCGTAATCTTGAAAAACGAATCAGCTGTTCCATAAAAAACTTCAATACCCACTCGACCCACTTATTATTTTGTGTGAGTTAAAAAGTCCCATATAACTAAGGTCCGGCCGCGCCAAATTTGCCAAAGATGTAAACAACAATGGCCGCTCGAAATTGAATAAAATCGATATACAAGAACGAGATTACATTTTTTTTTACTAGAGTAAGTTTTTTTTTTATTAGTTTACTTACATAAGGATTCTAAAACTACGAGAAGAGGTAGGTCTCTGCCCTTCAGTGGGAACATATAGGCTGGTATCATTAACTCAAAAAAAAAAAAATCCAGATTCATTCCAAAACACAAGGTGCCAACATAACCACACGACATCAACCAACATTGAAGCATTGAAACATTACCAATACTGTAAAAAAAGTTGGTAACCAACTCACCAACGATTTCTCCATTCTCGTTGATCTGCCGTTGTTTCTCCATCTGAGCCTTCTTCTCCAACTCTCCGTGGTAAGCGACGTTGCTAATAATTTTAGTGTTGGCCTTGATTCTGAGGGTTTCAGGGTCGTCTGCGACCTGTAAGTAAGATTTGTACTGGATTGAAGTTTAGAAGCTGTTTGTTTGTGAGCGCAACTGTTGAAGGAATACCTTTCGCAGTTGCAATTGTGGGAATGATCTAAAGCGCGGTCACTGTCGGACTGCATAGAAAAGAAAGAGAAGCGCGATGACACAATGCTGGTAATTTATTGCAAAATATGAAGCAATTATCTATTTACAAAAAAAATGTATTGTTTGGACTAAAAAATTAAAACACTAGTGCTTTAGTATGTTGCTTGTAGAATAATCTGACAAAAAATCAGAAAGATTGTTCTATGGTTTTTATTGTAAAAAGAAAGTTTTTAGAGGTATCTTCATGTTTTTTTTTTCTATCGTATCAAATTAGTTGTATTATGTTTTCAATACACTATCTACCTAGCATATATCCTGAGAATAGCATATATTTTTCTGATTTTGTTTACTGTAGTCGATCATACTTTTATTGCTTCTAAAATTTGTGTTTTTTGCGTTTAGGTCCTGTAAGCCCTCAAGTATGTGTTGCTTTCAGAATTCCGTTTGGCAAAAGAATGAGGACGACCAAATGTCTATTACAAAGCATGGAGGACTTTGGTGGTCGCTGAGGTGTTCGATATGTTCCTAACATGTAGATATAAGATTTCAATTTCATTTAATTTACACGTTGTATACAGGGTGTAAAAAGACACATTGCATTGCCATCAACTGCGCGTTCTGTACGTCAAATTAAGTACATTACACAAAAAAATAATAGCTGGGAAACAACTTTTATTTTTTTGTGAACATTTTCTGTCTGCGGTAATGCGCAATGTAACGCACGCAAAACATGCAACGGAGCAAGGGTCGTGGGGGTACTTAAAGTTGTGTTATAACATTAAAAAGTTGCTTTCATAAAAAACGTCAGTAAAAGTTGGAATTTTGACCTTCAATGTCTCCGCAACCAGGAGGTTCCCAGGTATGGACCAGTACAAAAAAAATACAATGACGGGGAGTATATGTGACTCTCGGCTTCGTTAATTGTCTTTTTACACCCGTTATACGGCCTTCTGCTACGGCTGAAGATTGTTTAAGTAGGTACCTATGCCTGAAGTATTGTAAGTAGAATGTTAGCGTGTTATGGAAGATGTACCAGGGAAACCCGCGAAATTCAAATTTTCTCATGTTTTTTGCAATCTTGTAGGACAGCATCAGTTTGTTAGTCTAAATATGATTCGCGACTGTAGAAAATATGTATTTACAAAATTATAATCATAAGTAGTTAAAATTTTCAAGGCCGTTATTTTTTTCAAAGAACGATGACCATATTTGTATGAGACCCGTCCCCCCCCTTCAACAGAACTTTTGTATGTATTAGTAGGTTCACAAAGGTCTATAAAAAGACTAGCAACCAGTTTTAATTTCTAAATCCATGGGGTTAAAAATAAAATTAAAATTAAAAAATCGTTTTATTAATTTTTCCTAATTCGCTAGGCCCGTCCCCCGCCCTGCAACAGATGTTTTGTATGTGCTATCAGGTTCTTAAAGATCTATAAAAATACTAGCAACCAGTTTTAACTCCAAAATCCACGGGTTTAGAAATAAAATAAAAAATCGTTATATTTATTTTGGGATAAAGTAGTGTCTTGTTGTCGCGGGCGCTATTTTGAATCCTGAACGCAACGAAGGATTCTAGGTTTGAGTTGACTCCTGAGCGAAGCGAGGGACTTAAGACTTGAATCCTGAGTGCAGTGAGGGATTCAAGCTCGCCCAAGACGAAGACACCCGCGTCTCCGTCGTGGACGAGCATACGGCAGTTGTCCCACCGCCGGCGAGGAAGCGACTAACTGTCGGCTGTTTTCTCGCTCAAGAAACAACACAACATACAATAGATACAACAATACAACGTACAATAGATATACATTCCGTGTAAACAAAAGAGATGCATATATTAACAGTTGATCGCTGACTGTTCACACTGCCGGCGAGGACTCGCTTCACTGGTTTGTCGCTGAGCGACAAGAGCTATCAAAGATAATACTCGCCTAGCGATACTCGCTCAGCGATGGTCGCTTGGTGGTCAGAGCTCACGCCGAGAGCAACCCCTGTGAGACTAACCGCCCCGAGCGAGTGGTGCGAGTAATCGCCCGTCACACTCGAAGACTCGCTGATAGCCCAGCGACAAAACTATCGGAACTACACACAGTTTTCAGTTGCTAGTTCTACTCGCTAATCGTTCATCGCCGCCGGTGGGACAACTGCCTGCCTATAGGAATAGAAAAAATTGGACGAGTAACGAATGACGTTTTCTGTTTTTTAAATGGCATCTCCTAATTGATCTTGAGAGGTTTGAAAATCAAAGAATATGGTTTACTTACAAACTCTTATTTTGTGCCAAAAATATTAACATTAAAACATGATTTTTCTCGGAATATCCTGCTCTTTTGAGAGATGTCGTCGTAGTAAAAATTGATCACCTTGATAAGACGGTTTGAATGAGATACATTTTAAGTTTGTTGGTCGATGTAAGGCTTGGGGGGACGTTCTTACAATAAACATTAAAACATGATTTTTCTCGGAATATCCCGCACTTTTGAGAGATGTCGTCATAGTAAAAATTGATCACCTTGCTAAGGCAGTTTGAATGAGATACATTTTAAGTTTGTTGGTCGATGTAAGGGTTGGGGGGACGTTCTGAAGAAATTAACACTAAAACATGATTTTCTCGGAATATCCCGCACTTTTGAGAGATGTCGTCGTAGTAAAAATTGATCAGCTTGCTAAGGCGGTTCGAATGAGATACATTTTAAGTCTGTTGGTCTATGTAAGGGTTGGGGGGACGTTGTGACGAAATTAACACTAAAACATGATTTTCTCGGAATATCCCGCACTTTCGAGAGATGTCGTCATAGTAAAAATTGATCAGCTTGCTAAAGCGGTTCGAATGAGATACATTTTAAGTCTGTTGGTCAATGTAAGGGTTGGGGGGACGTTGTGACGAAATTAACACTAAAACATGATTTTCTCGGAATATCCCGCACTTTTGAGAGATGTCGTCATAGTAAAAATTGATCAGCTTGCGAAGGCGGTTCGAATGAGATACATTTTAAGTCTGTTGGTCAATGTAAGGTTGGGGGGACGTTCTGACTCATCGTCCTTTTTTATGGTCGAATTTTTAATGTTAAATTCGTCGGCAAGCTGCCAATGGTCAGACGAAATTCTTCACAAAGCGTGCCGTGTCCAGGAGTACTGCTTTCTGAATCAAGCCCTTGACCCGCCCGCACAATGAGAGCCTCCTGAGGTTTTAGTCACAGCTCTCCGCTATTATTTCCCAATATTATTATGTCTTTTGATATTTCTCGAGACCCTGGGGTCCCGGACCTTCGGAAGGCGTACGAGGGGCCGAAGCCAACTCGCATAGGTCCGTTAGACGCTTTTAATGAAATGAGGCACCAACCGACGATTATCTCTGTATTCACTATGGAAGTGCACCCAAGGATAACCCCCGATTGGTGTAGGACTATTGCAGTATATGGAAAATAAAAAGTTGTACTATGGGTTTGGGTGGTTAAAGTGGATTGGTTACCAAGAACTATGGAAAACTACAAAATATCGCTGAACATACATAGGGGTCTAATCGATGGGTATTAGTGTCCCCTGACCACAGACCTTCGCTGGTAAAGGTTTCCTGGGACACCCTGTATACACGGTTATTATTAGTACAATTGTGAGCCTGCGTTGCCTCACTGCAGGGCAAATGCCTTCGTTATCTCTTTCCACTTTTTCCCATTCATTGTCTTTTGAATTTCGCGGACGACCTTAGCGCATCCCCCTAAAGTAGGCATGCCTGCCTTATAGTATTGTGAGAAGTCTGTTACAGTGTTAATAAGTATTGGCATGTGGCCGTGTTAATTAGTGAAATATATACCTGTGTGAACTTCCCCTTACTCTTCTCGAAGTCAGCGTGATACTTGACGTTGCTCTGTATCTTCGTATTCTCGGCTATTCGTTTGAGTTCGGGCGTCTCCGCCATCGTCGTGTGCTTCGCTTTCGGTACGTGTCTGGAAATATTTGAGTGCAGGTTTAGTTATGAGGAAAATTATGTAGAAGGCTCGTGGCTCAATAAAAATGCCTCACGAGACGATCGAAAGTTAAGCTTCGCTTGCGGTGGTCGGTGTGTATGGGTGACCATTACAGATGTAGATACACCTAGATAACGCAAAAGCAACTACTTTGCGTGCCAAAAATCGCACCAGCTTACGTACAAAAATCGTAAGCCGCCACTTTCGCGCTCAATCCTGTGTACTGCTGGCTGGGTGAGCGTGAGCGCTGGCGCTAGGTCCCGGGGATGGGGCGAAACGGGTGTCACACGCGGCGGCGTCTTTGAATCGATTTGATTTTCCCATCACTAAATAGTGCTTGTGACGTCATAGTAGGTAGTCATAAAATGGCATGCTTGGTTTGCATACAGATCGTGATTCTTGCGTTATCTAGGTCTATCTATATCTGTGGTGACCATCCATTAAATATCGAGACCCGTCCGTGCCTCAGAAAGCCAGTTGAGCCGTTGGTCCCGGCTGTTATTCGTGGATCTTTGACAGTCGTTACGGGTAGTCACAAGCCCGAAAATCTGACAACTAGGCTTACCAAGATCCCTGCGGGATCGAATCAGAAATGAAGAGATCCGCAGGAGAACCAAGGTAACCGACATAGCCCGAAGAATTGCCAAACTTAAGTGGCAGTGGGCAGGGCACATTGCTCGCAGAACAGATGGCCGATGGGGCCGAAAGGTTCTGGAGTGGCGACCGCGTACCGGAAGGCGTAGCGTTGGAAGGCCTCCCACAAGGTGGACCGACGACCTTGTGAAGGCCGCAGGAACTCGTTGGATGCGAGAAGCACAAAACCGGTCGAAGTGGAGGTGCTTGGGGGAGGCCTATGTCCAGCAGTGGACGTCTTTCGGCTGAAATGATGATGATGAGGCTTACCAAGGGGTATCGTATTACCCAGTAACTGGGTTGTGGAGGTCAGATAGGCAGTCGCTCCATGTAAAATACTGGTATTCAGCTGCATCCAGTTAGACTGGGACCGACCCCAACATAGTTGGGAAAAGGCTATGCAGATGATAAAAACAAAACATTAGTCTGAAAACTTTGACCAATACTTTTTCTTTTAAAACGATCAATAACAGTTAATTGACAATTCGCGCTAATTACAAAACAATTTGCTGCCAAGCGTATAATTCGCACCGTTAGCAAAAAGCCAACAGTTTCCGCGATTTAGACAGAAAAAGTGTGGATAATTTGTGACGAACAACTTTCATTCAGTGTGACAAAGTCACGCACAGACTAGATTGACATTATTTTCATTGACAAAATAAATTAAGAGAGTAGGTCTCTTTTTATTTTAAAGTAGCGATTACAGTCCGTTCAGTTATTTTACCTGTGATTTTGCATCAAGGTCCAAATCACAATGATCTTTATTATTATAAGGTTGCTGATTGACAAGTCTGTCTAAACCAGTGATCTTTATTCTCATTCTAATAAGGTTGCTTTTAGGTTGCTGCCATTGACAAGTCTGTCAAAACCATTGTGATCTTTATACTCATTCTAATAAGGTTGCTTTTAGGTTGCTGATTGACAAGCCTGTCAAAACCATTGTGATCTTTGTTCTCGTTATTATAAGGTTGCTTTTAGGTTGCTGATTGACAAGCCTGTCAAAACCATTGTGATCTTTATTTTAATTCAAATAAGGTTGCTTTTAGGTTGCTGATTGACAAGTCTGTCAAAACTATTGTGATCTTTATTTTAATTCAAATAAGGTTGCTTTTAGGTTGCTGATTGACAAGTCTGTCAAAACCATTGTGATCTTTATTTTAATTCAAATAAGGTTGCTTTTAGGTTGCTGATTGACAAGTCTGTCAAAACCATTGTGATCTTTATTCTCATTCTAATAAGGTTGCTTTTAGGTTGCTGATTGACAAGTCTGTCAAAACCATTGTGATCTTTATTTTAATTCAAATAAGGTTGCTTTTAGGTTGCTGATTGACAAGTCTGTCAAAACCATTGTGATCTTTATTCTCATTCTAATAAGGTTGCTTTTAGGTTGCTGATTGACAAGTCTGTCAAAACCATTGTGATCTTTATTCTCATTCTAATAAGGTTGCTTTTAGGTTGCTGATTGACAAATCTGTCAAAACCATTGTGATCTTTATTATCATTCTAATAAGGTTGCTTTTAGGTTGCTGATTGACAAGTCTGTCAAAACCATTGTGATCTTTATTTTAATTCAAATAAGGTTGCTTTTAGGTTGCTGATTGACAAGTCTGTCAAAACCATTGTGATCTTTATTCTCATTCTAATAAGGTTGCTTTTAGGTTGCTGATTGACAAGTCTGTCTAAACCACAGTGATCTTTATTCTCATTCTAATAAGGTTGCTTTTAGGTTGCTGCCATTGACAAGTCTGTCAAAACCATTGTGATCTTTATTTTAATTCAAATAAGGTTGATTTTAGGTTGCTGATTGACAAGTCTGTCAAAACCATTGTGATCTTTATTCTCGTTATTATAAGGTTGCTGTTGGGTTGCTGCCATTGACAAGTCTGTCAAAACCATTGCGATCTTTATTCTCGTTATCATTCTATTAAAGTTGCTCTTAGGTTGCTGATTAACAAGTCTGTCAAAACCATTGTGATCTTTATTTTAATTCAAATAAGGTTGATTTTAGGTTGCTGATTGACAAGTCTGTCAAAACCATTCTGATCTTTATTTTAATTCAAATAAGGTTGATTTTAGGTTGCTGATTGACAAGCCTGTCAAAACCATTGTGATCTTTGTTCTCGTTATTATAAGGTTGCTGTTGGGTTGCTGCCATTGACAAGTCTGTCAAAACCATTGTGATCTTTATTTTAATTCAAATAAGGTTGATTTTAGGTTGCTGATTGACAAGTCTGTCAAAACCATTGTGATCTTTATTCTCGTTATCATTCTATTAAAGTTGCTCTTAGGTTGCTGATTGACAAGTCTGTCTAAACCAGTGATCTTTATTCTCATTCTAATAAGGTTGCTTTTAGGTTGATGATTGACAAGCCTGTCAAAACCATTGTGATCTTTGTTCTCGTTATTATAAGGTTGCTGTTGGGTTGCTGCCATTGACAAGTCTGTCAAAACCATTGTGATCTTTATTCTCGTTATCATTCTATTAAAGTTGCTCTTAGGTTGCTGATTAACAAGTCTGTCAAAACCATTGTGATCTTTATTTTAATTCAAATAAGGTTGATTTTAGGTTGCTGATTGACAAGTCTGTCAAAACCATTGTGATCTTTGTTCTCGTTATTATAAGGTTGCTTTTAGGTTGCTGCCATTGACAAGTCTGTCAAAACCATTGTGATCTTTATTTTAATTCAAATAAGGTTGATTTTAGGTTGCTGATTGACAAGCCTGTCAAAACCATTGTGATCTTTGTTCTCGTTATTATAAGGTTGCTGTTGGGTTGCTGCCATTGACAAGTCTGTCAAAACCATTGTGATCTTTATTCTCACATATTATATCCTGAAGAATATCATATATTTTTATAATTTTGTTTACTGTAGTCGATCATATACTTTTAGTGCTTCTAAAACTTGCGTTTTTTGCGTTTAGGTCCTGTAATCCCCTTAAAGTAAATATTAGGCCGTCGGATAAAGACATTAAATTCGCAAAGCGTGATGTAGTTCTGCATTTTTGGTATGTTGTATGGGTCTGTTAGGGTAGTGTAAATTCAAATTTGCAACTTCGAAAAATTTGTGGAAACTGAGAAAATCGAGAAAAACTTCGAAATTTTGGGACTTTTTTCACTATTTGCTCTCCAGGGCCAAAACTATGCATTTTTTTGCGAACGATGTTCCGTACACTTATAAACTGTATTAAATTGCCTACAATTTAAGCCCAAATGCAGCTCTATTGACTCCAAAGGAGCCAAGCTATGGCACTTCGAAGATGACCAATTTTTCTTAAATTTGAAATTTTCAGGTTTTCCACACTTATTTCGCGAAATATTGGCAAAACCACTTGCCCTACGAAGAAAAGATACTGAAAATATTTTGTAGTACATTTATTTAGCTTTTATTAAAGCCCAAAACGAAGTCTGTGAGACTAGCAGTTCACTCACAATCTCAAAAAAAAGAAAAGAAGGTATAATGGGTTATAGAGACAAAATACTAACCCCCTTATTCATAAAACTTATCAAACCTATTTTAGTTAAAATGGGGTTTGTCTCTTTCTTACACACAGAAATGTCAACGTGACAGATAAAGACAAACGTTCTATAAACCTATTTTAGCTAAAATAGAGATAAAATAGGATTATGAATAAGGGGGTTAATATATACAGGGTTATTGGAAATTAGACAGGAATTTTGGTGGGAGGTCACTTGCAATAATCTCGCTCGAAGTTTGATTTGGAATCTAAGTTCTAGGCAAAACATAAAATCAATGACCGAATTAAAAAAAAAAAAAAACAAAAAATCAAACCGAAAAAACGACGATTGACTAAGAACTGTTCTTAGTCAATCGTCATTTTTTCTTTGGTTGGGATTCCCTTTCATCAGGATGGTTTTCATTTTGAGAAAGATGAAATAGAATGCGCTCGTGTTCTTCTTCCTCTTCGTGTCTTTCTTCATCATTCTGAGGAAGAAGTCCTTCTTCATCTTATTCTGAATCGTTGCTGTCTTCGTCAACAGAAATCAACGTGACGTTATTACACGACTTTCCTCCGCAATTCAAACAAACAGCCGAGCATTTCAGCCCAGCTTTTAAACAACTACATGCCCCTCTACATCCCTTTTTGCATTTGCAGGCTATCATTTTTAGAAGCTATGCGGGAGCTGGCTCTTTGTTTGTTGTGATCGGGATTAGGCCGCGGGAGCTGATTTCCCAACCCCACTCGGTAGGATCCTTTTCTACCCTCAGCCATTTTTGCACTTGGTGGTAGGTGCGAAACGCATGAAAAGAGGATGCCTCGGTAGTAGGGGGCAAACGTGCCAGATTCACTTTTGCGCTTGGCGCTGTCTTCACAAACAACTGGAACCGCAGGTCGTGCAGTGTCTGAGTACCTGCAACGCCTCCGTAAAGAGCCACCAGACACTTTACGCCAGCTTCCGCAATATCCGCATGCGTTGCATCTGTTTGGAGGAAGATGGTAGCCAGCGCCCTAATTGCGTAACACACTATCAATCGGAATCTGTATCATTTTGAAGCAAATTGCTAATCCATTGCTTCATAAGTTCGAAAAATGTGTCTGCTCAACACGTAAATCACGCAATGAATGTTGTTGAACTGTCAAAATGAAACCGATTCCGATTGATAATGTGTAACGCAATTGCGCCCCTGGTCTACTAGGTCTTGCCTCTTTTGAAATTGACCCCAAAATTTCTGTTTTCTTTGCCAGAAAAGGGCGGACGTAAACGTAAACAGTTTAAACCCATTGGGCATTTCAACTTCTCCTCGGTTATACGCGCTAGTGGTATACTGAATGCACCTGGCCTCATGTCTGTTACGTCCACGTTTCTCAAAGCGCAAGTTCTGGATGTTAGAACCCAACCCACAGAGGAGAACAAGCAGGTCTACGTCCTCTCCCACTACGATCACATGGGCGTGGCTCTTGGTTTTCTCTAACGCCATTAGAATAATATCGCGGTCTGCATCATCCGTCGCTGTCTTCGTTTCAATTCCTTCGAGACATAATGAAGAGCAGAGATGTTGAATGAGACGTTCTTTGTTTCGATCGTTCGACATCATCTTCTCCTGGGGCACTTTTATAATCGTGGAGGAGTCAAAAATAATTTCAGTTGAAGAATCAAGATATCGTCTGAATCGCTCGGCAGATTTTGTGCTCCGATCGGCACTCTCGTCCCGGGTACCCGTCAAACACCACTGATACGTTCCTGCCAAAGCGGTTCAACGTATACGTGACGTAGGCATCTATAATTGCCTGTACAAATGAGTTACGATGCCAAAAACAGTAGGCAAGAGGTATCCCCCATCAACGACTACATAAGTGTTTGCATTACACGCTTACACTGTTACCGCCTTCAGCGCGGGGAAGTACTCTCAGCTTATGTTATTGATATTCGGAATGGAATAATCGAGACAAATGTAACCACTTAAAATTAAAAAATGTACCATTAAAGTTAACTTCAATGGTACATTAGTGAACTTAACGCCATCAATCCACATCCACACACAACAAAGACAAAAGAAAGAGTTCTACGATTTACAAATCTTTTTGCTATGGACGGAGAGGTAATATTACTTTTGGGGTCAATATTGTTGCAAATGATGTCCCCCATCGCCCCTTATAAGATTCCGGTCTAATTTCCAATAACCCTGTATATTACATTGAGTCTTTTGCCTCTATAACCCATTTTACCTTCTTTTCGTTTTTTTGAGATTGTGAGTGAACTGCTAGTCTCACAGACTTCGTTTTGGGCTCTAATAAAAGCTAAATAAATGTACTATAAAATATTTTCAGTAACTTTTCTTCGTAGGGCAAGTGGTTTTGCCAATATTTCGCGAAATAAGTGTGGAAAACCTGAAAATTTCAATTTTCAAGAAAAATTGGTCATCTTTGAAGTGCCATAGCTTGGCTCCTTTGGGGTAAATAGAGCTGCATTTGGGCTCAAATTGTAGGTAATTTAATACAGTTTATAAGTGTCCGGAACAATGTTCGCAAAAAAATGCATAGTTTTGGCCCTGGAGAGCAAATAGTGAAAAAAGTCCCAAAATTTCAAAGTTTTTCTCGATTTTCTCAGTTTCCACAAGTTTTTCGAAGTTGCAAATTTGAATTTACACTACCCTAACAAACCCATACAACATACCAAAAATGCAGAACTACATCACGCTTTGCGAATTTAGCCACTTTTTAACCGACGAAAAAACGGAGGAGGTTATCAATTCGACGCGTATATTTTTTTTTTTTTTTTTTTTTTTTTTTTTTTTATGTATGATCACGCATAACTTTTTACAGAGCAGTCCGATTTTGATAATTCTTTTTTGATTAGAAAGGATATACTCCGAAGGTGGTCCCATATAAATTTGGAAAAAAAAATCCAACCCTAAGGGTAGGAAAACAGGGGATGATTAATAGTTCACTCACTGATTGTAATGAATGACCACGCATAACTTTTTACAGATTAGTCCGATTTTGATAATTCTTTTTTTAATGGATAGAACATACCTCGAAGTTGGTCCCATGTAAATTTGGAAAAAAAATTCCTACCCTAAGGGTGGGAAAATAGGGGTGATTTGTTGTTCATTATTATTCACAGATATTAATGCTGACCTGTGTATTACAATTAAAATTAAAGGCCTATCTATGTTGGTATATAAAGCCTGTTTTTTTTAAGTATTTTACTATACAAAAAATAATAGTTAAAGTAGGATTATATAACAGTTAATATCTAAAGTAAGGTAGGTAGCTATTTTAAAAGTAAGCAAAAATTAAGCATGCAGTAATAAGTAAATTATAGCCTCCAAAAATTATAAAATAAAAACTTTTTAACAAAAAAATTAAACCTCCGAAAAAACTGAAAAGCAAAAAATAAAAACCTTTTTTATTTTACCTTAATAAATAAGTTCTTAAACTAATACCTAAAAAAATTTGAGTCGGCGCCAAACAATCAATGAACAAAGATCACTAAATTGCCTTAAATTTATAGAAATAGCCAAATCAAATTAATAATGCAACGTGAAATCTCCAGCGCTAAATATTAACATTCCAAACAAAAAATGCGCTCTCCGCACGACCACTCGCAACGATATTAAGTTGCTTGTTTGGCGCCGACTCAAAATTAGTTAGGTATTAGTTTAAGAACTTATTTATTAAGGTAAAATAAAAAAGGTTTTTATTTTTTGCTTTTCAGTTTTTTCGGAGGTTTAATTTTTTTGTTAAAAAGTTTTTTTAGGGTTCCGTAGCCAAATGGCAAAAACGGAACCCTTATGGATTCGTCATGTCTGTCTGTCTGTCTGTCTGTCCGTCCGTCCGTATGTCACAGCCACTTTTTTCCGAAACTATAAGAACTATACTGTTGAAACTTGGTAAGTAGATGTATTCTGTGAACCGCAGTAAGATTTTCACACAAAAATAGAAAAAAAAACAATAAATTTTGGGGTTCCCCATACTTACAACTGAAACTACAAAAATTTTTTTTCATCAAACCTGTACGTGTGGGGTATCTATGGATAGGTCTTCAAAAATGATATTGAGGTTTCTAATATCATTTTTTTCTGAACTGAATAGTTTGCGCGAGAGACACTTCCAAAGTGGTAAAAAGTGTGTCCCCCCCCCCCTCTAACTTCTAAAATAAGAGAATGATAAAATTAAAAAAATATATATAATGTACATTACCATGTAAACTTCCACCGAAAATTGGTTTGAACGAGATCTAGTAAGTAGTTTTTTTTTAATACGTCATAAATCGAAAACAGCAATTTACCTTTCACAAAGTTACAACGAACTACAAGAACTTTTATATTATGTTACTTGCTGCTACGGAACCCTTCATGGGCGAGTCCGACTCGCACTTGGCCGGTTTTTTTGTCTATTTCCGACGGCCTATATGGTTAGGTTACCTAGATGCTACTAAAGAATACTTCTATCTATCCTTTTAAAGATGACACATAGCGTGACCATTACTGATATGATTCACAACAAGCCATATTTTATGCTAATATTCTAGTATCAACAATATAATGTTAATTAGTGCTGATTACGGTATGTTAATATGCGTAATGTTTTGTAATATGCAACGTACACGAATGTTGAGTAAGGTCAAGGACTTACGCGATAATTAATTATGGATTTTATTTACGCTTTCTCTATTGAGTAAATACCGGATCTTTCTGTAAAAATCTCATCATGAAAACTCATACCAATATTATAAATGCTAAAGTATCTCTGTCTGCCTTTACACGCTTATGCCGGTTTCTGAGGTTTTTAAGCGGAGTTTATCTACACCCATGCTATAAATCCCCTATAAAAGTTTCTGAAACAGACAGCATTTTGCCAACATTTTTAAAACAACCAGTGTCATAGTAATCATAATATCATCCAAACGAGTGTTATAATGTTGAACTAAATTTAATAATGCAACTCGTTTTCAAAAAAAGAACATTGTAATGCACGCGCGTTTCACTACCACAGCGCCGTAATTAAAAAAAATGAACTTATAGGTTATTCGAATTCACGTCGTATCCCGCCGGACGCCATTTTTGTTCGATATTAGTATTGCGCAAAAAACTGTTTCAGAACCTTTTTAGAGGATTCATATATCATTGGTGTAGATAAAGTCTTGAATGTAACTGTACATAATTAGGTATTAAAACACTCATGTGATACTATTATCACGCGAGGCGAACTTATTATACAAAAGTTGCATAAATAACTATTATCCATTCGATAGTAATTATTTAAACCGGTCGAAGTGGAGGTGCTTGGGGGAGGCCTATGTCCAGCAGTGGACGTCTTTCGGCTGAAATGATGATGATGAGTAATTATTGGTTCGACATCGTGTTTCTGAACACGTCAATAAGGAATAATTTAGCTTAAAAGTCGAGTGAATTATTATCGAGGATTTATCTGAGAACCTCGAAAACCGATCATAAGGAAGGAATTCGCTTAAATAGATAATTATGTCGAATCAACAGCTATTGAAAGTTTAAACTTCGATTAAGAATTCTTCAGAAACCGGGCATTAGACATACATAGATTAGATTGACACACAAATAGATTAATAAACCATGACCTTGGTTAGTAAGACATAGGATACTTTTAATCCCAGTAGTACCAAAGTTCCCGTGGGATTATTTCGGACCTTCACGCGGACGAAGCCGCGACCAAAACCTAGTAGAATAATATACTTTAAACAAAATTGATTAATGAACCAACTGTTAAGAAAAACTTCGTACGGAAACGTTTGAGGTATAAATTAAGGATATTTCCAAATAATGGACATTTCCTTTGATTTACAACACAAAATTGCATTGCTATATTTGATCGTTAAAAGCAACAGTAATGTAGCATGTAATCTTATCAGCAACATTGCCTGGTACCCCTATATATTTTGATTCACGGCTAACCCGCGTGTTTTTAACCGACTTGTAGAACCATAACCCTATCTCTGCTATTGCGCAGTCGGGTAAAAAAGGAGGTTCTGTAATGGCCGTGATCATAAGAAGTTTGTGTCTCCTATAAAGATTTCAATGTCTCGTTCAACCATTATTATGTATCTGTTTTTATTATATGAGTCTTGTAATCTTGTTACTTGAATTAAACTAATTTTATTTTATTTATTTATTTATTGTGAAATTCTTGCATGTGGCACTAAGACAGTTCTTAGTGCCACATGCAAGAATTTCATACCTGTGTACCTGTACCTTTCTCGCTATGTCTAGTAATAGTAATGAGAATCAGGCCAAGGTCTGCACAAGCTAACTACAACTCAGTCCCACCCATTGATGACAAGCAAACAGACATAATAAGTACTAATAAATGCAGAATTGCAGATCACATAACAGACTAGGGATGGGAAAAAAGTATCGATAAGTACTAGAGTAGTGGCGTTACTTGTCTTACGATAACTAGTTTTTAATGACTTAGTTGTTTGACATTTTATGCTGAACTGGGCCTATTTAGCGCAGCCGTTAGGCACACAATATTGTTTTACGTTTTTTTTTTGTTTTTGTGTGAATATTGTGTACAGTCACCAAAGGAGATAAGTAACCAGGGTCGTCTGATATAGGTAGTTGACGTTTAGTAAGAAACTGATGGATGTTTTTGAATAAATTAACTGTTTGTTTTCTATTAGTTAAATTTTATTCAAAACATCCACCGGTTTCTTACTCATCTTCAACTATATCCGACGACCCTGGTTACTTATCTCCTTTGGTGACCGTACCTTACTTAACCTGGGTCAAATAAACTTATTTTTTTTCTTTTTTCTTTCCATACATTTCATCTCGCCTGTTTTCCACGAAGAGCAAGCCCAGGTACGCACTGGCGCGATTTTCCTAGGCGATTTCTTTAAAATATCGATAAAATATTGAGGGGCCCGTGGCTAAATAATAACAGTCGCACAGGTCGATCAGGTTAAGCTAGGCTGCGGTTGGTCTGTGGATGGGTTATGGGATCTTTACATACCGAGACCTCTCCGTGCCTCGGAAAGCACGTTAAACCGTTGGTCCCGGCTGTCATTCGTAGATCTTTGACAGTCGTTACAGGTAGTTAGAAGCCCGAAAGTCTGACAACCATTCTTAGCAAGGGGTTATCGCATTACCCAGTAACTGGGTTGTAGAGGTCAGATAGGCAGTCGCTCCATGTAAAATACTGGTATTCAGCTGAATCCGGTTAGACTGGAAGCCGACCCCAACATAGTTGGGAAAAGGCTAGGCAGATGATGTTTTCTTTAAAATATCGATTCTTTTTGACTCGATGCCGGTATCGATAGGAACTTGTAACACGTAAAATATCGATACTTCAGCGACACCTCATCTCTACTCGACCATAGTGGGAGAAAATATGCGTCTCGTTGCATAATTACTAACAAGTTGTTGACCAGTTAGTCATTTACATGGAAATCACTCCCGTTTTGACGTAATATACGTAACAAACATGTTTGTCTGTTCGTTGCGCGGCGTTACGTCACTTAGGTAGTAGTTAGACATGTATGAAAAAGTTAGTCAGATAAATAAAAAGTTAAATTAGAGAGAGAATTAAAAAAAAATCACCCGCATTTTCGATCCCGTGGGAATGACGGGATAAAAAATCCTATGTGTTAATCCTGGTTATAAACTATCAGTGTGTCAAATTTCATCCAAATCCGTTGTGCAGCGGTGTAATGGTGTTGGGTGCTGATGAGGTGCTGGTAGCGTGGTGCCACGGAAGATAAATAAAACGGCGGACAAATTCGGTTCACGTGTGTATTCGACCAGTGTCGCAGTTGGAAGGGGCGTGTTGCCACAGAAAACAAATTGGATTACATTTTTTATGTTGGTGTTGCAATAGTAAAATATTGGTGTTGCAATAGTAAAATACCCAACATGCTGCGGCCTCACAGAATTAAAATAACAATGAACTTACATTTTGTAAAAAGTTACATAAAATTCAGTTAAGTATATAAACTCAAAGCTTACATTAATTGTTTATTTAGATTATATAGAAATAGAGATTAAATGGTTTTACAAACACAACTTATTGATAAATCAAAAAAAAGATGTTTAACATTAACAGTTAGGAAAATACTTAAGAACTATCATCATATTCTATTGGTAATAGACAAATTTTATTGATGGCTCGGGAATGAGTTTTCCCATTTGGGGTTCTGACCTCTACTGCCCGAACTTTGCCATCATGTCCTGGAAACAAATTAACAATTCGTGCCATGGGCCACGACATAGGGCTAGTATTATCCTCTTTTAATATAACTAAGTCCCCTAGTTTCACATTACGTATATTATCACGCCACTTAGGTCTATTTTGTAACAAATTTAAATAATATTGATACCACACTTTCCAAAAGGACTGTTTTAGAGAAGTACACAGTTTCCAAAACTTAAGTCTATTTTGTGGAATGTTACATACATTGTTTTCAGGATACATTGACATTGCACAACCTATAATAAAGTGGCCAGGTGTTAGATAACAATAATCATCAGTGCTTGAAGATAACGGTAAGAGCGGCCGGGAATTAAGCACTGCTTCGATTTCAATTAATACAGTATTAAGTTGTTCGTAATTTAAGACAGTTTTTTGCAATATTCTTTTTAGGTGAAACTTTGTACTTTTTACTGCCGCCTCCCAGAGCCCCCCAAATGTAGGCGAGTAACAAGGTATAAAATGAAATTGAATCCCACGCTCGGCGGTAAATCTTTGAACTTGCATTTGGTGATTCTGAGAAGCTTGCAGTTTGTAAAGGTCAACTAATTGACTCCTTGCACATTTAAAAGTACTTGCATTATCGCAGTGAATTTCGGTGGGCAACCCTCGTCTAGAGATAAATCTCCTCAAGCATGCTAGAAAGGTTTCCGTGGTCAAGTCTGACGCAAGTTCTAAGTGAACGGCCTTTGTTGCGAAACATACGTATACACAGATATAACCTTTACCTATTAAGGATCGTCTTACGCGAGAGAGTTTTACATCAATTGGCCCAGCGAAATCCACGCCGACCTTCTCAAATGGGCGGCTGGTAGCTGTTACACGTGCAGCCGGCAAGGAGCCCATTAGCTGCTTGGCCACATAGGCCTTTTGTCTGAAACACACAATGCATTTGTGGGTTATTTTCTTAACTTCTAATAATCCGTTAACAATCCAAAATCTTTGCGTGCAGTAACCTTTCATGTTCACACCGTATAAGCAAGCTAGTAATTAAAGAGCCTTTAGGCAGTATGACAGGATGTTTTTGTGAATAAGCAATATCAGCATAATGTAGCCTACCCCCAACGCGTAAAAGACCTTGGTTGTCGAGGAAGGGATGCAATTCAGATAGATTTCCTTTCATATTGCTATTATTGTTTAAGGTTTTGATTTCAGATTGAAAATATATATTTTGTTCATGTTTAATTAATAACATTAATGAACCATCTAACTCAGAACTTTGCAAAAAGTCTGTATTTATTTTAACTTTATTTTTATTAACATTGTTTAAAAATCGCAATATGTATGATAGTAGCCTTACTATTTTATTTATATTAGAGTAATTATACAAGCGCTTGAACACATAATCAAGCGAATTTGGGTTTTGGCAAACCAAGTTGCTGGAAAGAGCCAAGCAGGGTTCCACTGCAAGCAAATCAGTGGGAGAGTTGTAAGCAGGAAAGTTGTACTCACTGTTTTGCAGAAATTTTGGCCCATTCCACCAGATATCGCAGCTACTCAGCTCATTCGGATTGACGCCTCGGCTTATGAGATCAGCAGGATTGTCATTTGTGTTGACATAATGCCAACTACATCCAGCTGTGTTTTGACGAATTACACTTACTCTGTTTGATATGTAAGTTTGAAGTTTTGTTAATTCAGTATTTAGCCATGCAAGGACAATTTGTGAGTCACTGAATAAACAGACATGCCTTATATTAAATTTAACTTTGAGTGTATTATGAGTCCTCACAATTAATTTCGATAGCAATAGTGCTGCATTCAATTCAAGCCTTGGCACAGTCATGCCTTTCTTTTGGACAGGGTTGATTCGTGATTTGGAACAGAGTAGATGCAATTTTGTTGTACCTGATTGGTTTGTGAGTCGCAGGTACACACAGCATCCGTAGGCTGTCTTACTCGAAGCGTCTGCAAAGCCGATTAAATCTGCCGAGTCTGCTTCTGAAATTCTAATGTTCCTATCTAATAGGATTGGCTGCATTGCAGCTAAATTATTGGTAAATTGAAACCATTCTTGCTGAACATTTGCAGGAGGACTGTCATTCCAACCTGTGTCCAGTAGCCATAATTTTTGCATTATGGCCTTTGCTGTGACTACAATTGGGCTCACGAATCCCATTGGGTCATAGAATCTACCTATATAACTAAGTATGCTCCTTTTTGTAACCTTATTCCTATTGAACGGTTCTGGACTAGAGATAATAAAATGATCATCTTTTACATTGATTTGAAGTCCTAAGGCTTTCATGTTATAATTATCCTTTTGTAATTCTAAACTATCGAAGTGTCTTTCATTTAATGGTATATTGTTCAAAACATTTTCATCATTTGATGACCATTTATGAGTATGGAAACTACCTAATTTAAGCAAATCACGAAGTTGGTCTCTGGCAGCAATAGTAGTTTCTAAATTATTATTACAATAGATAATATCATCAACATAAAGATTATTTTTTATGATAGATGATGCTAGTGGATATAATGACTCATATCTATTTGCTAGCTCATATATACAGCGAGTTGCTAAATAGCTTGAACTTTTCAAGCCATATGTAACCGTATCTAATCTAATACACTTGACTGGTTCGTCAGGATTGTCCCTCCACAAAATATTTTGAAGGGTAGTGTATTGAGGATCTATTTTAATGTTCCTAAACATACGCTTTATGTCCGCCGTAAATGTATATCTACCTACGCGGAATAATAAAATTATATCAAATAAATCTTTTTGAACCACAGGTCCATTGAGTTGTAAGTCATTTAGAGAAACCTTCTTGTTTGTTTTCATTGAACCATCAAAGACTGTTCGAAGCTTTGTGGTTTTACTGTTATTATTAATAACTGCATGGTGTGGGAGAAAATACACTGCATGTTTATTTAAATCATACAATCCTATATCAATGTAATGAGCATGACCAAGTGCTAGATATTCATGGATGAAATTTTTATATTGCATGAATAAATCAGGATCAGCATGCAATCTCTTTTCCAAATTTAAAAACCTTTTTAAAGCTAGGTGAAATGACTCCCCAAGAGTATCATTTACATCTAATAAAGGTAATTTTAAAGGCAGAGGAACCTCAAACTGATTATTAATTAATTTAACAGACCTTTGAAAAATATGTTCACAAAGCTCTTGCTCAGATGTTTGCTCAGTAAATATTTCTGGAACTTTTTCATTGGTCCAAAACTGGGCAAGTGTCTCATTGAGACCTAATTCACATTTTAATACTACTCTATTACATGTCTGTTGAGATACCTTGGGTGGCAGATTTCCTCCTACAATGTGCCCGAAGTATGTGTTAAAGATGTGTAGTTGTGTGTTACTAGGCTGCTGCAGTAGATGAGCAGCATTCTGGGGCAGAGCTGATGACTGCTCGCTGAGCCTTGGCAGGTCGATGCTTGTGCACTGCTCGTTCGGCAACAGGGTCTGGAAAAACACATCAGCCCCTAATAGCATATGTATTTCACTAGGCACATTAAATTGGTCATCTGCCAGTATGATGTTGGATGGTATTATGACCCTAGAGACATCAAATTTATTTTGAGGCAATTTACATGTTACATTTTTTACCACATGACAAGTTACCGTTGTCTTGTATGGTGATTTTAATGAATGAATTTCAATGGGAATGTTATATTTTACATTACTTTTTTCATTAGTGATTCCAACAATACAAGTGTTACTTTGCAAGGGCGTTAAACCTAATAGCTGAACAACTTTTGCAGTTATAAAGGAAACCTGAGATCCGCTGTCCAGTAACGCCTTGATGATGTATTCGGTGCCATTCCTTGCTACAACTTTGATTCTAGCTGTAGGTAGAAGCACATTATTATTAACATTACTTGACAAGGTGACAACTGGTGTGGTTTCACCTGAATTGCAGTGGAGCAGAGTGTTATGAGGCTTCTTGCACTCTGAGCACCGGAAGTGAAACCTGCATTTGCCACCATGTATACCCAAACAAATCTCACACAGTTTTTGTTCTTTGGCAAATGTCAGTCTATTGTCTGCTGGCAATAGTTGAAACTTTTTACATTTGTATAATTTATGGTCATTTAACTTACAGAAGATGCATGTTGCTCCTGCAGTGGCGACTGCTGTTACTTTAGTTGATTGTTGCTGCAAGTGAAGACCCTGTCCGGCATTCTCCAGTGCCAGAGCTCGTTTCTCAATGTATTGCAGGAAATCTTCGAGGTTAGGTTGTACGCTGGGATCTCGGTCTAGCTGATAAGCTCGTGCAGTAATTCCATCTAGTTTCCGAGAAAGAACACATAACAGAATTGCATCCCAGTATATAACATTTGAGTCAAGGTTTTTAATTGCAGCCAATTGTTGCCTAATAAATGACACAAAGTCCCTTAAACTACCAGCAGTTGACTTAACAATGTTACTTAAATCTAAAATGTTACCTATATGATCATTTATAATCTTATATTTATTATTATAGCGATTTTGCAACAGTTTGCGAGCTTCACTATAACTTTCTTGGGTTAAACATAAATTTTTTATCAAATTATATGGTTCGTCCTTTAGAAACGATCTCAAATAATAAAACTTTTGAATAGGGTCAAGGCTAGTGTTATTGTGAATCAATGAGTCGAACAAATTAATGAATGGTACGTATTCGGTAAACTTACCATCAAATGTATTTATGCAAATTGGTGGCAACTTTGTTTTATGTGTGTCTGCATCTAAATGCATGGAGCGACCGGAGGGGCCTTTAATCTCGTGGGTCTTTATTTGCTCGCTCAATGATGCCAAAATGTTGTAGTAATTATTTTCTATTTGCTCAACATTTTCTTTGTCTGCAGGATCGAGATAAAGAATATCTTTACATAAAGACTCATATTCTTGAAAAGCAGTTATGAGTCGATCACGTTTGTTGACTAGCTCATTGGAACTTAATTCACATAATTCAGAAACTTCGACGAACTTAAGTAATCTTGTAATCGTACCTTTAACATAGCCACGTGAGGCGATTTTACGTTTTAGTTCGTCCTCCATTTTTAACTTCTAGTGCACTTGTTTATATAAAAACTTAATATTGTCACTATAGGTACCACAAATATACACTTTATACTATGAATAGAGTAATTAATTAGTTGAAAATTCTTTGATGCGCGTGGACCGATCTTGAGGACGAGTCGAAGCTACAAAATGTCGGCTCGGAAGTCGGAAGTCGGAACCGGAAATTCGCTTCGACGATTTTGGCGTCGCTTGCTGTCCCTCTTGCGCTCGTGCGTAATTCGCTGTCTGTTGCACGCACGGCGTGCGTGGATCGTGCGTTTCAGGTTTGAAGAAATGCAGAATTGTAGAATATTGCGATGCGTGCCGTCTCGCTTCTTCTTGCGGAATACCTTTTGTGCTGTCAGCTGTACTCTTCACACCTGCAGAGGTGACTCCGGCGACGACGGCAAAGGCGATCGATGGAATGATTACCGATTGCTGCTGGGTTGCTTCCTTCTCTTGAAGAATACTGCCAGACTTCTGTTCTTCAGACTTGTCGAATCGATAGGCGTGTTGCGACAACGAAGTCAGGCGATGCAGAGCCCGCTTGCAGTGCCCTGTGCCAACCAAAATGGCTGCGACACGGGCGAGAAAAACTTGGCAAACCTGTAGGTAGCCCGCTTCTTCCGCAGCACCGCTGTTCTCCCTCGAAGGACCAATGTGCAGCGGTGTAATGGTGTTGGGTGCTGATGAGGTGCTGGTAGCGTGGTGCCACGGAAGATAAATAAAACGGCGGACAAATTCGGTTCACGTGTGTATTCGACCTGTGTCGCAGTTGGAAGGGGCGTGTTGCCACAGAAAACAAATTGGATTACATTTTTTATGTTGGTGTTGCAATAGTAAAATATTGGTGTTGCAATAGTAAAATACCCAACATCCGTTCAGTAGTGTTTGCGCGAAGAAACATACCTACATACCTTTATTATTAGTGTGATAAAAATGTCTAGGGTTAAGTTAAGAGGGGATTAAAGGATTTATTATCAGCTGACGCAGTCTTATCCACTTAGAAGAAATAAATGCGATTAGAAATTACGTTCGCATCGTGATGCGCTTCAATTTGACATTGAATAATGTGACATTGGTCTCCTCAAAGTAAAGTCGACCGTCCAATTCTACGTAGAATGTGCACTGAAAGGTTTGCCATGTTACTCGTAGCTGCGCGGTTAATTTGTTTTATAGCCACGCACTCGTGGGTCGCAGTGGACGATCCCGTCTACGATTTCATACAAAGCGGAGCTAAGTTCACATGTCTAGCTTAGCCGTGGGACGCTGTGGCAGCAACACCTTTGCGAAAGATAGACTTATAACTTTATTTCTGGCTGGCAACGCGATGGCCCGTAGAATACGTCTCCGCTTAGGTCAATATGATCTAAGGCTGTAAGGTAAGAGCCCAAAGTATTCTATGGCAGAGATATTCTGGACAGGCCTGATGGTTTAGTGGTTAGTGACCCTGACTGCTATGCCGGAGGTCGTGGGTTCGATTCCCACCCAGGACAAATGTTTGTGTGATGAGCACGATCATTTGTTCTGTGTCTGGGTGTAATTTATCTATAATATGTATGTATTTAGAAATATATAAGTATGTTTATCAGTTGTCTAGTACCCATAACACAAGCTCTGCTTAGCTTGGGACTAGATGGCGTTGTGTGATAGTTGTGGAATATTATTATTATTATTATTATTATTCTTGGAGTTTACCTGAAGGATAGAATCCGAAATAAGAAAATCCGCCAATGTGTCGATCTAACTGATAATCCATCATGAAGGCCCAGTGTGGGCCCGCGGAGAGAAACGGCCTGGTGTACACCAATTTCTTTAAAAATAAGACTGTTATTTCAATGTTATATTTCTAAAAATGAACTCTTTACCGTAGCAGACGCATGATTCACACATTACGCAGTGTAGCGTAACAACTATGTTGTGAGTAAGCAAGTAATTGCTATGAGTAACGACACATAATATACACTGGTTTTTAACGGCGGATTGTCTAGTTTAGGAATTTCGTGAAATATAAGATAATTCTTACTGTGGAACTAAGGAGCCGTCTCCACGAGCGAGAGAATATTGCGGCGATAATCTCACCGTACTTCGCAGCGATGATTTCGCTGTGTGGAGACGGCCCCTTAGGTGAAGTGATCATTTCATTGATTCATACTACGAATAAGTAATTACTTACTTTTTCTTAGGATTGATACTGTTGCAAGCGGTTGGTCGACTCTTGACGTGACCAGAGGGCTGGCCTATTTTTTGGCCAAAGAATCAGCATTGCCATACAACGTGGCAACGCTGCCAGCCTTTTGGGCACGTTTCCCGTTGACATTGATGCGGACGAATTTTTTGATGCCCTTTGATTATTTTCCCTCCCTTTTTATATACTTGTACATATTGTTATTTTAAGATTGTTAGCTTTTTAAATTATGTAAATATGTAAAGAAGACTGAAGATAATAAAATTGCTAGCTCACTTTAAGATCTTGAAGTGAGTTGTCAATAGAGGCAATCTCTAGCATCAGGGGACAGTTCACTTCATGTAAGCTTTTACGGTGCAATTTTTAAAAACTGGTTGTAGTCGGTTTCAACCTTTCGGAATGTAGCTGGGCTGAATCTGCGCTTAGCCTCAGGAAGTCTTCTCATAGAATTACCGAATTTACATAATAGAGGGAACGAAATGACTTTTTGAGAATGTGGTGAAAACTAAGCTAGTCAGCAAGGCGGAATGGAATTTTAACATTATCCCCGAGGTACAACCGCGAAAACAGCTAGTTCTTAAAAATATGCTCTAAAGTGTACAAAAACGTATCCGTTATTATAAGAATTGACGCTGTTTTTCAGACAACAGGCATTTTTGTGACGTCATTCAGTGATTCACTTATTTCTTTAATTCAAGTTGGAACCAGTCGTGTTGATCTGACGTAGGCACACCTTGACAAAGAAACATGGGACTCATCTATGTATGTATATGGGTATATTATAAGTTTTAGTTTTCATTATTATTCTAGCTTGTTCCTCATAGGTACCCATTAAAAGAACTAGTCAACAGGAAAATATAAGTTATGCCTGAATATGGACATGAAGGAATGGCCATTTATTTAAAAAAAAAACCGGTTGGCAACCGTGAAATAGTTTCCAACACGCAAAGAAAAGAAAGAAAAATAGGTTTATTTGTCACAGAAACACGTACTTATAAAAAGATAAGCAAGTTAATTGGTATAAAAAGTCGGAAGCTGCACGTAGCCGTCGTTACTGACAAGAAGAAGAAGACTGAAGTAGGCTTCCACTTAGCATGATGCAGTGCTATGGGGGACCCACAGCGCTGATTTTTTAATGACTATAATCAGTGGCGGATTTACCAACAGGCTGAGTAGGCTGAAGCCTATGGCGGTAGATTTTAGGGGTGGCAAATAATGTTCATTATTGTGTAAGTAGTAGGTATAAAGGCGCCGCCTTATTAGTAGTACATAATTCGAGCTTTTATGAGCTCAGATATACAGATAGGTACCCAAAAACTATTTCTTGTGCAATCTTAACATCGTTGGGTTATAATTAATATCTAAAAATTGACACATTATTGTAGAGGTCGGTAGGGGTGGCAAAATTTGAATAGCCTACTGGCGGCAAATGGTAAATCCGCCACTAACTATAATCTGTAATCATGGAGTATCATATTATCCAGGTACTGGGTTATGGTGGTCAGATAGGCAGTCGCTCCATGTAAAATACTGATATTCAGCTGCATCCGGTTTGACTGGAAGCCGACCCCAACATAGTTGGGAAAAGGCTAGGCAGATGATGATGAACCTCCAGTTACCATGGATTCAGTACATGATTCTGAAACCCGCTGCGTTCAAATTTTTCGTCGGTTATAAAAATGTCAAGCGTAGACACGTAGTGTGGGACGCCCTCCAGCTAAATGGACGGACGACCTAAATAAGGTGGCTGGGACGGAGTGGATGCGAAAGGCGGAGGACAGGGTGTTGTGGCGCAGCCTGGGAGAGGTCTATGTCCAGCAGTGAACTGCAATAGGCTGAGTTGATAAAAATGTCTACGTTAGGGGTCACGTGTTGAATACATGGTTATAGTAAGCGCGTCGATTTCTCTGCCACCCCATACGTGGGGCGCACCCTACCACTTCACTGGACTGACTAATATTTCTACCAAGGCATGAGCTCACAGGGCATACCCCCAAAACCACACCTTTTACCAGTAATTAATCAAAAACTAATTTCTTTAACACCACGCAAGCCGGTTAAAAGCTATTAAAAACGTGTTAGCGACCTTGACCTTATGAAGACTGTGCGTGCGATGAATAGGCTGGTCAGAACACCTATTAACATTATTTTGGTAATGGGCCTAATTTACATATTATTGTTGGATCGAAATTGAAACTGTATGGTGACTGTGTTTGACTAGCTTCTGCCCGCGACTTCGTCCGCGTGAAATTTCACCCTCCCCCCACCCAACCTCTTAGGGGAGGAATTTCGAAAAACCCTTTTTTAGTGGATCCTACTCTTCGCAAAGAACACACCCTCCAAATGTCACGTCTCTAGGACCAGCGGTTTAGGCTGTGCGTTGATATATCAGTCAGTCAGGAAATTAATTTTATATATTATATAGATTAGAATTTAGAGGAATGAAAAGTAGCCTAAGGTACAGTCGCCAGCAAAATTGCATGGGTACCTTAGTGTCTATTTTCCCGTGAACGTTTGAATTCAAGTTTTCGAAAATAAACTAGATGGCGTTGGTTTCTTCACAACTATGACTCATTTACGAAACGTAAGTAAGGAGTTAGGAAGATACGTATTAAGTAGGATTGAGCAAAGAGTTACAAGGCTAATACATTTATCTAATTATTACATTACATTTACCAGCATACGTAGCTTAAATGATAAAAATAATAAAAGAAACCGATAGGAATATATTTATTAAACTAACGAGTGGATATTTTAATAATTAATTTAATATTCGAATTAGTAGTTACTTAGCACCTACTTATAAATTGATATTCAGTTTTAACATAGTAGGTTAATAATTAGGAACAATTTTCTTTAAAAGAAACTATTAATTATAAATTGTTTGAATGTTTGAAGAGACAAAAAGAAACTACAAAAATATTTTATCATAGCAAAGCAACGCCATCTAATAACAGCATAATTAAATTTTGTTAGTCGTTAACTGGTTTTACGCTAGATGGCGTCATTTCTCGCTTCATACGATTTTGTTTCTGTACTACCCATGCACTTTTGCAGCCTATCGTACATTATTTTACCGCCTGCATTAATTCTGAATGTTTGTACAGTTTGTACTATACAGGGTTATTTTTAATCTGTCAAGCCCCGCTAGTGAGACACAATTGATTTTCTATTGTTTCGTCGCCGATCGGCGAACCGCGCCGCTTGACCGGTTAAATATTTTAAGAAAAATATACTCACGATTCACAGTATGGGAGTTTTCCATATCCTTTGTAGGTCCGCATGTTGAGTGTCATGCCGCATTCCTGGCATTTGAAGCACCCTTTGTGCCATACCTGCAAAAGACAAAAAAAAAACAATAAGTATTTGAAAATTACACAATATAACATCGGAAAGCTGTTGGAGCAGATGGGTCTTTAAGAGGAGAGCACGCGCGAATAGGTAAGCGAAGCTTAGGACGCGACGCCAAGGTAGATGGACCGTTGACCTTTGGAAGTCAGCTGGGACAGACTGGATGCGGAAGGCGAAGAGAAGAACCCCAAATTAGGAGTGGGTTTTAACAGGTAAAATTGCACATCTGTTCCGCCTGTTCCTGTTTCACGTAATTCCAAAAACCTGTTACAAAATAACAGGCTGTTATTTCATACTAAGCGGCAAACTATTGTGTGTTCTTTGTTACCACAGCCCACAGCTGATACACGTAGGTACTTCTCTTTCTAACTAAGGTGTCACACCTATGCGAGAAAAGGAAAGAGCTTGTGACGGACTATGTAACAGGGTGTCACAGTGTATCGGTAACATTTTTTATCTTATTCTAAGGTAACGGTCATAAGCGTGAATAGAGAAAAGCTTGTGACTGGATGGATTCTGTTATCTCGACGTGGAACAGAAGCTGTTTTTTCAGTTTATTTGTCACAGTTACAATCTTGTGATACCTTGTATATTTAGCTGTTACGATATATACGCCTCACTCCTACCCTACCCCAAAATAAATAAGTATAACCGATAGTGGAGTGTCCAATGCTACGTAGGATGTGCACGAAGAGGATAGCTACTCTTGCTGCGCGGTTCTTTTGTTTGCCAGCCATGCACCCGTACGTAGCATGGTCGCAGAGGACGATCCCGCCTATACTTAGATGCAAAGCGAGGATAAGTTCACGTCCGTAGCCTAGTCGTGGGCTGCTATGCAGTGACGCCTTAAGGACAGGAGGACGATGATGATGATGATTGGAAGGCCCTTTTCAGCAATGGTTTTGCTCCTGAAAAAGAAAACTCGAGCTTTTTCGCTCCTTAACCAGACTTCAATCAGTCGACTCTGCACTTTCCTAAAGACATATCTAATCGAACCTCTAAATACTAAATAGCCAAGGTACTGCCACCAGGCACCAACTAGGACGTAGCGCTCTCGCCCACCGCTGCCGCAACCCTCGCTTCGCTCGCTCGACTCGCACTTGTTTAGTCACAGTTCTAAACAACCATAACCCGTATGGTCGGGGTACAACCAGTCTTACCAATGAGTATCGTATTACCCAGTAACTGGGATATGGAGGTCAGATAGGTAGTCGCTCCATGTAAAATACTGGTATTCAGCTGCATCCGGTGAGACTGGAAGCCGACCCTAACATAGTTGGGAAAAGGCTAAGCTGATGATGAGAGTAAAATATTCTCCTTTCGTAAATCTCACTATGCCATCAAACAGTTTGCCGGCAGTCCAGAGATGTCAAGTACCCACTTGTACATGAATTGTTAAGCAATTTTCCTCAATTGATATCGTGTGTAATGTACTTAACATCACGTGCTACACGTTCAATTAAATTATCATAAGTAAGCGCTGGTCAATCACCTAGGATGTTCGTAGTGGAACAGCTGGTCTGTCTTAATGTATTTGTTGGTAGAACGACGAGTATTTTAATAGCATGATGGACTGGTCTGCACCCTAATTCCGTAACAGATTTAGAATGGCAATCGATCACAATGTCTTTCATTTTGACAGTTCAACAACAGTCATTGCGTTAATTACGTTGTCGAGCAGACGAATTTTTCAAACATATGAAGCAATGGCTTAAATTTCTTTCAAAATCAAGACTGTGAAGGAAAGCGTGTAAAGTAATTGGGGTACTGGTCTAGACTGCACATGCTCTTGTCCATGAGACATCATACATAATGCGTAACCAGACTATAACGTTTCCACTGCTGGGACCATACTAGCCCAGTGCGGGTTGGCGGACATCACGTCTCCTAATAGTATTGTTTTTAGCATCTCTTTAATTCTGGTAATTTTGTCTTTGGTGTGTATAACTATAACAAGATGATGCCAATATTCCACAGGTGACTGTTCATTCAAAAGAAGCCGAAGGTCTCGCTTTAAAGTCTAGACATTACTTTCGAATTTCGATCTTTCGCCTAAGTCAGTCAAATCTACGTCGCGTTATAACTGCAATCACCAATTCAAATAAAACGGTCATAAAATTACAGCCACGTAATTTTTGGGAAACAAACATTATCATATCAGTCACATCTAAAATATTGAGCCACAGGCCCCACAGTCCATCGGGCATTGCGCAAGCGGCGTTTTCGCAAACGCTGGCCCACTTCACAGCATATAATACAACAATTAGGTAACAATACACAGTATTCTGCGTCGATTAGCGCTTGTGGATGCGACGGGCTATACAATGTTTGTTGCAAATGAAGTTTTTTGGTATTGACAGATTTTTTGTGCTGGGAAATGGCCTTCCTAGTGATGGAAGAGTTAGGACGTCAGTGGTTGCGGGGTTGAACGCAGTGAATTGCTTTCTTATTAAAAGAAGAACTTCAGAATTCATAGGACTTCTTTTAGGAATTTTACCAAAGATACCCAAAGATTTAAAACTTCCTAGTTTCAGCTGAGGAAGAGGTGGAATAATAAAAAACTTTCTTAAATACGAGGAACAACGAATGTCGTGCAATTAGATGCATTTTTGGAGATCTAGTTGTACACAGCGTTTATTTTTGAAGTGAAAACTTCTTTAGCGGCGTTGAGCACTTTTTGTAATGGGTAAAAAATGTTAAACTCGCGTCAGGACACGTGACCGTCAGGAGAGATCCCCCCCCCCGCCTCTCTTTCTACGGCGGCGCCAACCGAAGTGAACCAAGTTTAGTGACACACGACAATGGATGGATGGATGGATGGATGGATTGGATGGAGTGGAAGTGGAAGCGGAAGTGGAAGCGGAAGTGGAAGTCGAAGTCGAAGTCAAAGTCGAAGTCGAAGTCGAAGTCAAAGTCGAAGTCGAAGTCAAAGTCGAAGTAGAAGTCGAAGTCGGAGTCGAAGTCAAAGTCGAAGTCGAAGCCAAAGTCGGAGTCGAAGTCGGAGTCGAAGTCGAAGTCGGAGTCGAAGTCAAAGTCGAAGTCGAAGCCAAAGTCGGAGTCGAAGTCGGAGTCGAAGTCAAAGTCGAAAGTCGAAAGTCAAAGTCAAAGTCAAAGTCAAAGTCAAAGTCAAAGTCGGAGTCGGAGTCGGAGTCGGAGTCGGAGTCAAAGTCGAAGTCGAAGCCAAAGTCGGAGTCAAAGTCGAAGTAGAAGTCGAAGTCGGAGTCGAAGTCAAAGTCAAAGTCGAAGTCGAAGCCAAAGTCGGAGTCGAAGTCGGAGTCGAAGTCAAAGTCAAAGTCAAAGTCGAAAGTCGAAAGTCAAAGTCAAAGTCAAAGTCAAAGTCAAAGTCAAAGTCGGAGTCGGAGTCGGAGTCGGAGTCGGAGTCGAAGTCGAAGTCGAAGTGGAAGTGGACGTGGACACACTGCTGTGTATTCGTAACATTCGTGTATATAAAGTGTTTAAAATATGGAAATTGAACAAAGTGCATCTATTAATGAAAAAAGGGACGCAGAAATAGTGAAAAAAAATGAGTTATATTAATTAAATTAATAATTGATTTATTTCAACGTTAATATTCAAGTTTTCACTTCTGCCGGCACTCCCGGAGTGCAACCCGTCTTTTTTTTTTTACATTTAAGGCACCTTACGATGGCGATACTTGGGGGAGGCCTATGTCTAGCAGTGGATGTTTTTCAGTTCAAACGATGATGATGCTGAAGGTACTTCACGATAATTTTTGGTTTCCGGACGCCAGAAATCAGTACGCAAAAATATCGTCCTCTGGTTCCTTTGAAAAACATTACCTTCCTAACTACAAAACTCTCCGTCACATCCACTTAGCGCTATCCTTTCGAAGTTGAATGAATTTTATGAACGGTAAACCATCTGGCAGTTCTGACACCTTCACGGGCGTATAATAAAGCAATTTGCTAACAATACACATGCATTCCGTGTCGATTGGAACATACAACGTTCAGTGCAGTTTGAATACATTTCAGAGGACAACCAAAGTCATGTATGACTATAGACTGTGTGTATATTCCATGGGAGTTTTCTCGTTGGAAAATGGGTCCTAAATTGCTGATTTTAGAGCGTGTTAGAGTTTACTAATAGAAAATAATGATTCTAAACGTTTTTGGACACAAACAAATATTTCAATTTCATAATAAGATTGAACTATGCGCTTATAGGAGGGATTGGTCCATCATCATCATCAGCCTATAGCAGTCCACTGCTGGACATAGGCCTCTCCTATTGCACGCCATTCAACTCGATTTTCGGCAACTCTTATCCAGCTGCTACCAGCCATCCTGCGAAGATCGTCGCTCCACCTAGGCTGAGGGCGTCCCACCTTACGTTTACCGACTCGTGGTCTCCACTCAAGAACACGTCCATGTCCATGGTCCATCTATATTGGCTCAAAATCGAGTCGAGCGGAAAAAGGAAGGGCAGGCCTTTGTAATTAGTGAGACAATACAGCGGGGACTTGTGTAACACCTTAACAGTACTAATGGCTTTATTTGACACTTCAACAACATTAATTGCGTTATTTACGTTGTTGAGTGGACAAATTTTTCGAACATGTAATGGATTTGCGATATCCTTGAAAATGATTCAGATTGTGATTGAAAGTGTTATGCAATTAGGGTGCAGGCTGATTATGATGAACAAGATTCCTGGGTTGAGTAGAACTCTTTTAAGAGGAACCGGGACCACCCTTATGTGCTGATCGCGATCACCGGGGTGGTTATAGTGAGGTAAAAATCCCACACTCCCCGACCTCCCTCTCTGGAGGTCGGCTGCCTATTGAAGGCTTTCCCCCGAAAACAACAAAAATGTTGGGTAGAACTACTTTCCAAGGATAGACAAGACACATTATTTTGATAGAATTTATCTGAACTGATAACGAATGGTCATGCTTTAGATTAGTAGATATAGATAAATAAAATAACACACGGAGCTGCACAGGGCCGTTATTAATCACCTGTCTTATCGATTAGATTAGGGTCACTGTCACGTCCTTATATGAAGTACTAGCTGCGTCCCGCGGTTTCACCCGCATAAGTCCCGATCCCGTGGGAATATCGGGATAAAAAAAGTACCCTATGTCCTATATTTACATAATTTAAAAAACTAACAATCTTAAAATAATAATATGTACAAGTATATAAAAAGGGAGGGAAAATAATCAAAGGGCATCAAAAAATTCGTCCGCATCACTGTCAACGGGAAACGTGCCCAAAAGGCTGGCAGCATTGCCAAGTTGTATGGCAATGCTGATTCTTTGGCCAAAAAATAGGCCAGCCCTCTGGTCACGTGATGAGTCGACCAACCGCTTGGCGATGTCTTGGAATACTAAGTGGGCACTCGGGCCCCATGGCCCTAGTGTTTCAACCCCAAACGGCTCAAATATGTAAGTTCCAAAGAGATTGGAGTATTTGCGCCGTTTGAGGTTTTCCGCACCTGCAGCAGCCGCCCCAGCACAGCTTACCGTGCTTGGAAGATGGGATGGCGCAAGGGTGTCGACACACGTTGCATCCCACACCAAAGGTCTACCTACCTTCCAAGGCATTATGGTCATCCCGTCTGGTCTCTTACCATCGTCGCGTGCCAAACCATTGGGTTCTAAAACAGCTGGCACCCCAGCGGTGACAAGAGCACGACGGATGATGTCATTGATGCTGGCGTGCCGTGCTATCCGGCCTGCGCTTTTACTGCAGGATAAGCCATGGTGTCCGAGGCAGTCGACACCTTCACCGCATTGGCAGCGATGCGGAGCCACGCAAGGGGCGCCCAGACGCAAACAAGTAGCGAGCCGGAAGGTGGTATCACCCAGCAATGTGCCTATGTTGGGTGACGGTAGTGCCTGAAGCCAGAGACCCGACTCCCACTCACCCACAGCCAGTAGGCGGGCACGCTCAGCAGTATTGGTGGACGTATTAATAAGATTATTCCGTACCAACCTGCAGAGCGGCTCATCCCACTGCCTCTGGGAAGATAGGTTCGCGGATGACATCGTTGTTCCTTTCCCGGGACTCAAATTATCTCTATACCAAATTTCATTTAAATCGGTTCAGTGGTTTAGGTGTGAAAAGATAACATACAGACAGACAGACAGAGTTACTTTCGAATTTATAATTTATAGTATGGATATGGATTGTTGAGAGCAATAGGCTCGCCCCCTATTACAAGGGACTTAAACATAGTTCTGGCAAAATGTGGGTGTACTAGGTCCACCCCTGCCTAACCCTTCGGAGAATAGGTACAGACGTGATGTTGTCTATCGGGCTGGTGTCTGCAACTCCACGTCCAAGCGCGTATTTTACTGATGATGGGTGATGTACGTATTTCAAGAGGGGCCCGTGGCTAAATAATAACAGCCGCATAGGTCGATCGATCAGGTTAAGCTACTTGTCGCGGTTGGACTGTGGATGGGTGACAATCTTTACATAGCGAGACCCCCTCCGTGCCTCGGAAAGTACGTTAAGCCGTTGTTGTCATTCGTGAATCTTTGACAGTCGTTACGGATAGTCAGAAGCCCGAAAGTCTGACAACCAGTCTTACCAAGGGGTATCGTATTACCCAGTAACTGGGTTGTGGAGGACAGATAGACAGTCGCCCCATTCAAAATAGAGAAATCCGGTTAGACCGGAAGCCAACCCTTCTTCTTCTTAGCGTGTCGATAGCAATCTTAATGGACTCGGCCCAGAATTCGGCTACTTGTTTGGCGCCATCACCAGCGTCCATCAGTTCCTGTAACGTGCAGCCAACGACCATGGTCGTTGCGTGCAGCTGACAGGACACGCAGGACACGATATTAAGTGTCCCATCGTTTGTGGAACAGCACCACATTTACACTCCAAGGCGGAGTCGTCTATGAATCACCACCTGACAGTTTGATTTATTGCCAAAGAATGGCCTGCTAACCAGCCCTATAGTCAGTGTTAATTTGAGACATTCACGTCCAGCTACGACAAAGCACGCACAACCACCTAAGGTAAACAGTATTTTTATCCTGACCCAGTTTGTACGAAAGCAGACAATAGTTAACACAACATAATACCACGGGCAGAATAAAATGGAGCGCTCGTGTGAGTCATGGTTTATAAATAAGTGGTTTATGTTGTCGTATACCTACTTTAGAAGACAGATTTTGCGTTATTAGGAAAAAAATATATCAGATGGAACAAGATGTCCTGGATGACTTTCTAAGAAGAAGACGATATATATATAGAAGATATCCAGAACTACTGAACTGGCATTTATTTCAATTAAACTATTAAGAGGCTGAGTACTGCTGGCTGGGTGAGCGTGAGCGCTGGCGCTAGGTCCCGGGGGTGGTCCGAAACGGGTGTCGCACGCGGCGGCGTCTTTGAATCGATTTGATTTTCCCATCACTATAGTGCTTGTGACGACATAGTAGGTAGTCAAAAATTTCCCGCTTGGTTTTCATACAGATCGTGATACTTGCGTTATCTAGGTCTATCTATATCTGTGGTTCAGACGCACAGACCAGGGATAAATGGTACAAAAGGGAGGCGTATACTCGGCATTGGGTGGAATGTTGCCAATGATGAATGATAGGAGAGCTGACTGTTCATCTTCATGAAAACTATTATCAAACACCTCTCCGTGCCAAGAAAAGCACATTAAGCCGTTGGGCCCCGGCTGACATTCGTATTTCGTATCCGTAGATTTTTGAAAGTCGTTACAGGTAATCAGAAGCCCTCCACAACCCAGGTTGTGCAGGTCAAAATAGGTAGTTGCTCCATGTAAAATACTGGTATTCAGCTGCATCAGATAGATTAGAAGAAAACCCCAACATATTTGAGAAAAGGCTAGGCATATGATGAAGCAATGCTCTCATTGAAAATGATGAAATCTTCCGTAAAAAAGTTCTCTACGCATTTTTGCTACAATTATTCTGACCAATGAAATAGTTAATAGAACATAGATTGCGCGATTTTTAGCACTTTAGTGTGAATGAGGAAACCACGCCCCTTGTTTGCTATTGCGAGGAACCCATCTATGGAGAAGAGGTTGGGTTAATAATAGAAATGTCGACGTCAGTATTTTTCATCCCGGAAACCGCACAGTTAGCAAGCTCGTGCCCAAATGAAACCAATTCTAAAGCAGGCAGTTAAATTAATAATAGCCCTGAAAATAACTGGACCGCTTCATATAATATGAGTCAGCCCTCGCAAATAACTCGTAATGTAAACATTACCGTTTCCGTTTAACAAGATTATATTTAATTTTGGCTTCGTTATGCAACGTGACGAGGTTTATCTTATGTGAGCTGAATTTTGAGCTGGTGGTTCTAAATTCTTTTGTGGTGTTGCTATGTGGGGTATCCGGCTATTGATGGGTTTCTGTCCATGGTATTTTTGGCATGTGATCGGTATAATAAATTGCCTTCATAAATCAGCCTATAACGTTCCCACTGCTGGGACACAGGGCTCCTTTGTGAGATCGAATGGGCCGTAATCCACCACGCGGACCCAGTACGGGTTAGTAGATGTCATATGTCTTCGAATTTGGTTCTAGAATATTGCCTTACATGACATAATTTGTGCCTCTATTTCCCGAAGGAGCAGGCATATTGACAGAGCTCATTTCACCAGTTATATTTGTCTAAATGTGAAAAAAATCAACAATTTTTTGAATAGTAATCCTGATAGGCTCCGATAATGGCGAAAGTGTTATTTCATTTAGATAACCATTGTCCTTTAAGTGCCATTAACACGCCGTTGCGATAACTAAATCGATTCCTATTTGTTAATGGAGAATCCTTAGTTTCATACTAGCTTCTGCCCGCGACTTCGTCCGCGTGAAATTTCACCCTCCCCCATTCATCCTCTTAGGGGTGGAATTTCGAAAAACCTTTTCTTAGTGGATACCTACTCTTCACAAAGAACACACCCTCCAAATTTCATGTCTCTACTAGTCTCTAGGACCATTGGTTTAGGCTGTGCGTTGATATATCAGTTAGTCAGGACTTTGAATTTTATACAGTGTGTTCGGCAGAACGTTGAACACACGAAAATGGCAGATAGATGAAGTCGTCTGCTACCTACCCAGCCTAAAAAAAAATTACCCAGGCCCCATAGTTTTCTTATTACAGAAATTCATGAGTTTTAAAACTTTGAAGGCCTATAACTTTATGTAGGATACACGAAACTGGCAACACTTTTTTTGTTTTTGTCTCGACTATTGGTAGATTCATCTAAAATTATTTTTTGGTGCAAATAGTAAAATCGGCTATACTAAATTAAAAAAAAAACTATGGGGCTAGGTATTTTTTTTTGGGCTGGGTAGGTAGCAGACGATCCCACCTATTGCAATTTTCGTGTGTTCAACGTTCTGCCAAACACCCTGTATAGTTTTATATGACTCCCTATGATTTTCTATTATGGGAAAGCTATCAGACAGGCCTGTCTAAAAATGCGTTACCTCACACCACATTTGTTAAAGTCAAGAGTTTCAACACTTGCACGTGTGTAGCCAGTTGGTTAGTCTATTTTACTGTTTTTAGCACATTTTTATTGCCAATGACCATATCTAGGTAGTGAATAATTATTTCTTGTGTTACATTAAAATACTTACCTAATTTTATACACTAGATACTAAAATAAATGACTAACTAACTTACAATACAAATATATAAAAATAAAAAACAAAGGACACTTAGGTAGTGAATATGTTCATATAGCACCAGTGTTATTTATCGTGACATGCCATTCGAGGTATGGCCTCGAATGGCATGTCACGATGAGATGGGGGTTACCTCATACATTCTGTCATGCTATGACTCATGACCATCACGATGGAGTATTCATGCTTGAGTAAGGGCGGTTTCGCACTACGTCCGATCCGACCCCGAGAAATAGTCCATAGTCCTATTTGTTCGGATCTAGTGCGCAACCCCTCATACAAATAGAACAATTTTTTTTTTTATTTGAAATGAGCTTGCTCTTGACTCTAGTTTAGGTCAAAGGTGACAGAGACAAAGTCGACGATGGAGCGAGCTTACCCAGAAGAAGCCTGTTCACTCTCACTTTAAAGAGATTCGGGTTGTATGCGCTCGGAAAAACAGACGCAGGTAGAGAGAGAGTTCCACTCTTTTGCTGTGCGCATTATAAACGACATTTGCAAACGCTTAGTGTGAATTGGTGGAATAGCAACCAGGTAGGGATGGTAACTTGCAGTGCACCTGGATGTCCGAAGGTAGAAGGGGGCCGGTGGAATGAGGTCGTGGAGTTCTTGGGCACACTCACCGAAGTACAGTCTGTAGATGACCGACAGGCAGGCAACCTTGCGGTGATGAGCCAAGCTGTGAAGCTTGGTATCCACCAGTTTTACGTCGCCAATGAGCCTCTTAGCTCTGCGTTCCACCGAGTCAAGCGCGGCAAGTTGGTATTTCGCTGAGCCATCCCAAAGATGGCTGCAATACTTCATGCAGGATCGGACTTGTGCTTTGTATAGGGTTAAAAGCTGGTCACTTCGGACGGCATTTCTCGGATCGGATGTAATGCGAAACCTCTCTTACTAGATGCTGCTAAACATGTGCCGTCCCAATCTGCAAAAATCTCACCGTGGAAACTAAGGTCAAGCGAGCTTGAAGTGAGCTCTCATACAACTTGATTCTACTAGGGATTGACACTATTGACTGAAACTCACACATTGACTGACAGTTCAAGCTCGCTTGATAAGTACAGAAGGCCAATTCTCGTAATTTAAAACGTTCAAAATCTAGTCGCAGTCTCATCTCGGCGACAAACAAATGTCAAAAACTTATCAAAATGTAAGGAAATTAGAGGTATTTTTGACAGATTGAGACTGAGATCAGACTGTGAACGTTCATAAAACTACGAGAATTGCCCGTCGGTGCTCCATGGACCAATTGAAATTTGACCAATTGGTCTATGGGGAAAATTACATGTTTCCATCGTCCAAATACCAACTGGACTATGGAGAACAATGGACGTAAACAAAAACTATGATCCATTATAACATTATAACCCTGCCCCTCAGGTTTGATCACGATGTTTTCCTTCACCGATATCCAAGATAAACTCAAAAAGTACAGTCACCAAAAGAGATAAGTAACCAGCGTCGTCGGATATAGTTGAAGTTTAGTAAGAAACCAATGGATTTTTTCGGATTTCATTTAATTTGATAAATTAACTGTTTGTTTTCCATTCATTAAATTAAATTTCATTCGAAAACATCTATCAATTTCTTACTAAACTTCAACCATATCCGACGGCCCTGGTTACTTATCTCCTTTGGTGACCGTACATTTGGAACTAAGCTTGCGTTACAAAAAAGCTATAAATTACGCAATAGCTTTTTCTCATTTGGCTTTTACATGCACCTTATGAAGCAATTTTCGTGTTAAATACAAAAATAGGAGTGCACAGATTTCTTTGCCCCAGTTAACTCGCCCCAGATGTAGGACTAACTTTCCATTTCCTCTTGAGATCATGTTACGTTTTAATTATGACACTTACAGAGTAACCTCCGTCTGCCGTGTGGTGTACTGTGACCTTTTTGATTACGTTCTATACTTAAACATCACGCCTGTATACCTCGATGGGTTTGGCACAGGTGTACTTATAGTATACCCATATATTTCGCCAGTTATGTCTTAATCCCATGTTCCACGTGCGACAAGGATGGTTTCGTCAAGGTGGAGAAGAAGCCTCCTTGTCGGAACCAGTGCGGTACCGCGCAGGCAGGACCCAACATGCTGCTGCGTCCAGCAATCTCGACGACGCAGCTGTACGTGTCAAGACTGCACCACTCCACGAAGGTTGAGGAGATCGTGGAATACATGCGTGTGAAGACCTACTGGATCTTGAGGGTCGAGAAGTTGGGAGTCGCGTCACAACACGAACTTCAAGTCGTTCGTGGTGCATGTTCCGAGACATCATTTCGAGAAGTTCCTCAAGGAAGAGTTCTGGCCGAAGGGTGTTGTGTACCGCCGGTTTCGTGGCCGGCTACATGACACCAGTCAGCGAAACACGACGCAGATACTTCGTGTGCGTTACTTTTTAGTGTAATTATAATATTGTTTGTATTTTTAAGTTACATTAATATTGTATTGTATGTGTTTATATGGGCCTTGGTGCCTGAAATAAATGGATGAATAAATAGGGGGCGAGACTATTATATTGCCATCAACCGGGCATAAATCTAGGCTCCGGGGTTGCTACTGAGGAATTCCAGATAGAAAATCCCTTAGCCCGACCCGGGAATCGAACCCAGGATCTCATGCTCCGTAGTAGCGCTGGCGACCACTAGAAGAACGAGGCGGCCAAGAAATTGATCGAAATAAACTATCTTGAAAAGTACCTAGGTACTTCATCTACACAAGACAGAACAAAAATGATTTCCTACTCAAGAGACGGGCGAATGCAGACTCCGTGGGAACTTTATAACCATGCAACATTTCTTCGTTCACAAAGATCATAATACTGTAATGGGTTCCCTATACATTTGTTGACTTGATATAACTTGGCATACTTCTATTTCTCCTAATTATATTTTCGCATAACAGCTTACGCATAATTTTTTTAAGCATAATTTCTCTAATCACAATAATGATTAAGCATAACATTCTAAAGCACAAAAGCATGCTCGTTTTATTTCTAACGACGTCAAGTCGACGGAGCTCCGCTGCGCGGGGCTCCTATTTCTGTCTGCAGGGTTTAAAGGGACCTAACCAAACCGAACATCGGGAGGCCCCCCCTGACGTCGTTTAGTATTATGCGAATTAAATTTATGCCAAAACAAATATCCAACATTAACTGTGCGCAAAAAAAAATATGGCAAAGTATTATTATGCGGGAGCAGTGGTGGCCCAATGGTATCAGCCGCGACTTACAAGTTGTAGGTCGTAGGTTCGAACCCCGACAGGCGCTTTACTTTGTGTAAATTATTTCATCACCACTGCTCTCAAAACGGTGAAGGAAAACATCGTGAGGAAACCGGCACGTACTAGAACCAAAAATTCGAAGACATGTGACATCCACCAACCCGCACTGGGCCCGCGTGGTGGATTACGTACGGCCTACTCCCTCTCACAGAGAGGAGGCCTGTGTCCCAGCAGTGGGAACGTTATAGGCTGATTATGTTTTATTATTATGCCAAAACAAATTATGCAAAATAGTTATGCCAAAATATATTAGGAAAAAGAACATTACGCGAAAAGAAGGGATCCCACTGTAATGAACAGGCTATTTAGACAACAATAGCATCTGTAATGTCTAGTTAGCTGCCCGTCGGTCAAGTACAGTAAATTGACCCATTTACCTCGGTTAGAGGTACAAATTGCACAGGATGGGCGCTCTTTAGGCCTGCATGCTACGCGAGTACTCACGAATTGATGACGTCAGAGTTGAGGGACAACGATGGTTTGGTGAAGCTGGTTGCTCTTGTTATGAAGTTATAGAGAGACCAATTTAGAGTGGCACATAACATCAAGTTATACAGAGGTCGAGTAGTAGCCTACGGCTGCGACCTACCGAGTTGTAAGTCGTAGGTTCGAACCCAGACAGGCGCTTTACTTTTTGTAAATAATTTCATCAAATCTCTACAAAACAGTGAACCCACGAAAACATCGTGAGGAATCTGGCATGTCCTGGAACCAAAATTCCGACATCTACCAACCCGCACTGAGCCCGCGTGGTGGCCCACTCCATCTCGCCGAGAGGGGACCTGTGTCCCAGCAGTGGGAACATTATAGGCTGATTATACTAAGAACTGCTCTCGTCTCTACAAGAGAAGTAAAGTCTGATACAATGACATCAATAATTTTCTACACCGTACAGCTATATAAGTAACAACATTATTTGACCCAATTTCCATCCAAGTAGCGTTCAATTGAACAGTTTACTTAGATTCCGAGATAAAAGTGACTAACTGTAACGATCGGGCGCACCGTATAAGGTTAAGGTAAACTTAGGTTAAGGTGAACGGCTGGTTATTACTTGGATGATAGAATGTTTGGTGTTATATAATAGTGTGGTCAAAAATAAGTAGATTTGCCGAGTTTAACTCCAGAAATGTGTGGTCAAGAGATCGTGGTTTCTGACGAAAGAAATGGTATAACAGTTAATCGGATCAGAATAGTCAAAGGCAGTTGGCGTTGAAAACTAGCGCTGAGGCTCTGTCTCGCATAAAGTCACGACATTATGCTGAGCGGCCATCCGCTTTGCGAAGATATGACGCATGTTTTTCCCCATTTTGTTCTTTTTGTGTTTTCGTCTTTGCGTCATGTTTTATAGCAAATAAACTTATTTTCTTTCTTTCTTTTATTTTCTTTCTTGTTCTTTGTTGGTGGGACATCCGTCACTTTGTTTCTCCCGATGAATGAAGAATAATGACCGACGGATTGTATTCTACTAGCTGCGCCCCGCGGTTCCACCCGCGTAAATGTCGATCCCGTCGGAATATCGGGATAAAAAAGTAGCCAATATGTTAATCCAGGGTGTCAGCTACCTCCATACATTTTTTTATCAAATTGGTCCAGCCGTTTGAGCGTGAAGAAGTAACAAACATATAAACACCTACCTACTAGTGTGATACGAATCCCTCCCTATTCCTATTTTGGTCAATAAAATAAATATATTAGACGTCCTTTAAATAAGGTCATTCTTAATTTGACTTCTGACATCACACAAAAACTGCTCTAAATGGCTTTTTCGTTCATACATCATGTTCTAACAAAGAAACTTTAATGGCAGTTAACGTTGTACATTGTGTACGCTTAAACAGCTTGCAAGTTTAACAGCTGATTCACGATTCTTTTATTTTCAGTTCAACGTGGACACAACTCAGACGAAACCAACATCTGGGAGTCATACAGCTACATATTAGCATCCGGATACCGATTTCAAATATGTACATATTTTTTTTACATGAAAAGAATGCTGTTTTTCAGCTATCATTGGAAATTTTGGACGCATAACGCATGTTAAATAGAAAAATAGTAGGCAACAGTAGCTAGTTTTAAAACATCATTCGTTTTTGACAATATAAGAGTGTTCGTACAAACCTATTTACAGAAATAAAACCATAACCTACCTATTCACAAACGTTGCTCAAAGTAGTGCTTAGCGACTGTGTAACCATACATTTTTGACGTTTAAACGTTACTAACTATAATCATCGTTTATAAATAAAACCCTTAACATCTTGGCAAAACTAATATTGCCGACTGCGCAAGTCGCCCCTTCAGAATTGTATGACGTGGTCCCCACACCTCATAAGTATTATCGTATTTCGCGCGTAACGGTTAGAACTGCAACAATAAGCCCGTAATTGAATGTCAATCTAACGACAGTTAACAAAAGATTACTATTGTGCAACCGGCGCTTAACCTCAGGCGCCACGAACGGGTCGCCGCAGTTATGCTTTTCTTGCTACTTTCTATATTATGACGACCATCTGTAACGCTTTATTAGCTGTGTGAACTTAGAACTGTTAAGTCACAAAGAAAACTAAATTCAGATTATTTTTAAGTAAAACATTTAGGGGGATGCACAGTATTATTTTCCGTTCGCTACGCACTGCCAGGCGTGGTGATTTCGCCGATAAACTACCGTTCATTGTAATGTTCTATAAGAAGTTCAATGAAGGTCGTTTAGCAGTGATTCTGCGGAATAAAACTTGGCAGATGCAATACTTCAGCGTTCAGTCCGACTACCAACATTAGCTCAACCTATGTTCCTGATGCTGCGTGACTGCGTCACAATCTCACAGGTCTCCTCTTTGTGAGAGGGACTACCAACCTTGCTGACTACGCTAATCTTTCCCTTAAGTAAAACGGGTGTTAAACTGCGTTAGCTAAACAAAAGATTAACATTGTGCAACTGGCGCTTAACCCCAGGCGCCACGAACGGGTCGCAGTTATGCTTTACTTGCTACTTTCTATATTGTGACGACCATCTGTGTGTAGCTGGGTTTACGACTGTTGTTCTCGACTTATAAGGAGTTGTTTAGCTGAGAATAAGGTCATGTCTTCCTTTTGATGTTAAGGCGTAAATGTAATGGGAGTATTATGAAATTTTTCCTTTTGTCATCGTGTTTGTTTTTGATGGATCGAGAGGGAGAGAAAGGTCAAAGAAAAGATGGGTGGATGGTGTGAGGAATGATATGAAAGAGAAGGGAGTGAATGATAGCGTGTCGGTTGACAGGGGAGCATGGAAGATGAAAACGTGTTGCGCCGACCCCAAGTAACATGGGAGAAGGGGGCAGTATATCCCCAGATTTGGAGATTGTTACTGACATCTCTCACAATCCATACTAATATTATAAATTCGAAAAAAACTCTGTCTGTCAGTCTGTATGTTACCTTTTCACGCCTAAACCACTGAACGGATTTAGATGAAATTTGGCAGAGATAGGCTTGCATCCCGGGGAAGGACATAGGATAGTTTTTATCCCAGAAATCATCCTTTAAGGGGGTGAAAAACGGGGTGGAAGTTTTTATGAGGAATCAATAACCGCGGAACCGATTTAGATGAAATTTGATATGGAGATAGTTTGAGTTGTGGGGAAGGATATAGAATAGTTTTTGTCTCCGAAATCACCCCTTAAGGGTGTAAAAAGGGGGGTGGTGATTTGTAAAGGGAATCAATAAAAAAGGACTTTAATACTTTTATCGCGGGGGAAACCGCGGGGCACAGCTAGTATTATAAATGCGAGAATGTGACTGTCTGTTACCTCTTCACGCTTAAACCGCTGAACCGATTTAGATGAAATTTGGTATAGAGATAGTTTGAGTCCCGGGAAAGGACATAGTATAGTTTATATTCCGATATTCCCACGGGATCGACACTTATGCGGGTGAAACCGCGGGGCGCTACTGCTAGTATGAATATTGAATGGAGATTTTGCTATTATCACCACATTTGGCTAACGGGTTGGTGATTGCAGTTTGTTGTTATTAATAGCAGTTAGAATGACGACTTCCACACACTAGTGTAATTATTTTCGAGGGGAACTATGCTGAACTTTTTTCTTTGTTCATAACTTTATATGTATAGGCCGTATTCGATCGAAGAGTTCTTCGATTGAGTCCCCAATAGAGCAAAATTATGTAAATAGATTAGCTTTTTCTTAGGGTCCAATAGACTTACGATCTTTTACCAATCGTTTTCACAAAATCCCAAAACATTTCTTTGACAGATATGAAATGACAAGAAATTCTTCTTACACTAATTCTTTAAAATGTCGTGAAGATAGACAATTATTACAAAGAGCTGCGCAGTGACCGCAAGACATAGTGGTCTGAATTGAATTATTAAATCAATAATAGTGTTTGTAGGCGCGCCCGATGACATGGGGACACCATGAGTTGTTTATAATTGAGGATAGGTCCCACATAAAGGTAAGAAATTAAGAAGCAAAAATAAAATAAAGAACACACTTTTTAAATATAAAAGAAAATGGAATATTACACGATTTTTGATACAGAAATATAATTATGTATTATGGAAAAGCTAAATCGAAGAACACAAATGAAAATAGGCTAACAGAGAAAGAAAATGTGTAGTTTAAGAGTTTTCGACCGTAGACAATAAAAATTTACTGTGTTGTTAAACACCTAAACCTACAACGAGGGTATGGAATATTATGTTGAACATCCATACTAATATTACAAATTCCAAAGTAACTCTGTCTGTCTGTATGTTACCTTTTCACGCCTAAACCGTGGAACTGATTTAGTTGAAATTTGGTATATAGTTTGAGTCCCGGGAAAGGACATAGGATAGTTTTTTTCCCGATATTCCCACGGCATCGAAACTTATGCGGGTGAAACCGCGGGGCGCTGCTAGTGGTAAATATAAAAAAAAAAAACTATTGAAGATTAAAAAAAAAAGAAATGTTACTTCGACTGCATTCATTGTCTTTTCAGGCAGATGCATTATGCATATTTTTTAAATTGATTCATCATAATTAACACCACTTTTTCACACCCGCTTATTAATACTTCCTCCATGTCCTACAAAACGGACACGAGTCGTCACCGTACTACCGTCATTCCGTCACGGTTCTAAACATGGGCACAATGACTCTTGTCGCTTCAACGCTCACAAATGTTGACATACAACGTTACTAAGCCGGGTATAAATCAGCGGATTTATCTGGTGTCTGACATGGTTGGTGGATGATGGGAGAATGTGGCTCTCTGAGAAGAGTACTCTTCAAACAAACTAAGAGGAGGAACTAAGGAGGAGAGCAGTGGTGGCCCAGTGGTATCAGCCGCGACTTACAAGTTGTAGGTCGTAGGTTCGAACCCCGACAGGCGCTTTACTTTGTGTAAATTATTTCATCACCACTGCTCTCAAAACGGTGAAGGAAAACATCGTGAGGAAACCGGCATGTCCTAACCAAAAATTCGAAGACATGTGACATCCACCAACCCGCACTGGGCCCGCGTGGTGGATTACGGCCCACTCCCTCTCACAGAGAGGAGGCCTGTGTCCCAGCAGTGGGAACGTTATAGGCTGATTATGTAAACTAAGAGGTATTCAGTCCCCTAATAGCGTAACAGACTATCAATCTCAATTTGAATCATTTTGCAGGATATTGTAGATCCATTGCTTCATATGTTCGAAAAATTTGTCTTCTCTCAACGTAAATAACGCAATGAATGTTGTTGAACTGTCAAAATGAAAGACATTGCTACTGATAGTGTGTTACGCAATTATCCCGTAGGACTTGATTATGATGTCTAGAGGGCACGAATAATATCCAACTAACACCAACAACTAACAACTTGTTCCCACAAAACAACTTAATTATCTCCAAGAACACAGCTTCCACTCTCCTACCCCTTTTGCTGTGCCCTACAGGGTCCATAATGATATAAATTATATAGTTACCACCTAAGTACACATTATGGTAAAGCAATAAAGATATTGAGTATTGAATAAGATATTCTTTGCATTAGTATCAATATTCCACATGGTTCAAATTAATTTCCCAACGAAAAAGACTTACTAATCGTATTTTCGAAAAAGTCCATTCGTTGGGAGCACTTGCCGGTTTGCAGGGCAGTATCTCGAAAATATTTTCGTGTATTGTTTATCATTCAAAGCATTAATTTCGGACTCAATCTGAGATCAACTGCGAGGAATTAAAAGAGGGTCGAGAACATACTAAGTTTTGTGGAAAAAATAGTTTCGTGCATCAGTGCCTTTTATTAGACACCGTTGAGCAAATGATTAATAATAAAAAATGCCAGTATTTAGGGAGTTTGAGGTGCAAATAACGTAGGAGGTATTAATAACTTCCTATACCAATTTGGAAACCGTCCGCGTCATATATGCTTTAATAGACGAAACGAACGAAAACACTATGAAGTTTTGAAAGATAATCCAAACAGGCACGTTCTAAAATAGTCAAGAATAGACCACGTCACCCTTAGATAAAGATTAATAGACACCACTCCCCTCCGTATTGCAACTGTTCATTATCAAAGTTTGGGGGAGGCATATGTTCAATAGGAGAGAGAATTTGGATAGGGATAAAATCGGCACGGAATATGTAGGGATAGCCCCGTTTTATATTGTTACAAATGTGACTCGAATTCGAGGAATCGTCTCGAACGCGTTGAATTGGTGAATAAGTGAAATATGGACGGAGGAGGACAACCCTTCCGTGGTAAGCCGCAAAAGCCACATAACGCAAATAGTTTAATTTAATGTTATGTGTCTCCTAATGTTAATTATTTTGCACACAAACTATTGTATAGAAGCAAGTTTTTCTAACTAAACAAACAGCCGTGCTGCTGGGGAGTTTGTTGCTGCGCCACTTCTTCCCAGAGAAAGCAATGGGAAGCGGTTAAGGGAAGGGCGGGCGTTTTGGGGGACTGTCTTATGTAATTTTGACGTTCGAAAAGTGCTGATTCTATGTTGTTCTCAGCCAACGATATAAAATGACTTTATTGATTTTGATGACTTTGAAAAGGCCAATTGTTTTCTATAGGTCCTTGATACTAACCTACTTGTTCTTTTTCCTTATGTTCCCAGACAATAGGACTAAAGTCAACTGGTAATGTCTACACTACTGTCATTGCATTGCTGATTATACCACCAAGACAAAAATAATAAGCCTAATATGCATTCTACTGGTACAGTCAGCATCAAAAGTCGATTAACACTGTCATTTTTACATGTTATCAAATTGACAACAATTTTTCTCAATAAACTGCTTTTTAGCTTGTCACATAATAGCAAAGAGTTTATATTCAAAAAAAATTTCTTCTGCTGCAATTTTGAACAAATATTTTGCTCAATAACTAAGATTTAAAAAAACTGAAGTGTTAACGAACGACTTTTGCTGCTGACCGTACCCATTCGTACAGTCGACTGCACGCTTGTGGTATGATGGTAACACTTTGACCTTGAGCAGCGTGGAACTGCTTAGCACAGTAACAGTAGCAATGGTTTTAATTTTGACAGTTCAACAACATTCATTGCGTTATTTACGTTGATGAGCATAACATTCGAACATATGAAGCAATGTATTAGCAATATCCTTCAAAATGATTCAGATTGCAATTTAAAATGTGTTACTCATATAGGGTGGTGGTCTACTAGCGTAACACGGAGTATTTAATAGAGTAAAATTCCAACTTGTACTGGTTTTATTATCTAATACCTTGAAAATCGTAATACAGCACTAGTTTTGCAGAAGAAATTTATTGTTGTTCTTTAATATTTAGGGTAACCAAAAGGTGCGAACGGGACCCTATTACTAAGCCCGCTGTCTGTCCGTCCATCTGTCTGTCAGCGGGCTGTATCTCATGAACCATAATAGGTAGACAGTTGACATTTTCACAGTGTGTATTTCTATTACCACTATAACAACAAATAAAAAAATGAAATAATTATACCGGCTGAATTTTTTACTGTTTGACAAAAACAGAGTATAAAACGTGAATGGAGCCTTTGGCACAGATTTTTTTTTCACGAGAAAAAATATAAAAAAAAATCTCTCTTTTTATACAAGAAACGTGTTTTTTTTTGCGCCGTTTTTTGCCTTTTGATACGGAAGCCTTGGTATGCGAGTCCGACTGGCAATTGGCCGGCTTTTTTTCTCTTATAAAGAAGCTATCTCCAAACAAACTCTTCCAACAGATGCTATACTACATACTTGGAATGAAAATTATCATAAACTAGCTGCGCCCTACGGTTTCACCCGCGTAAATGTCGATCCCGTGGGAATACCGGGATAAAAGATAGCCTATATGTTAATCCAGGGTGTCAGCTACCCCCATACAAAATTTTATTAATATTGGTACAGCCGTTTGAGCGTGAAGGAGATACAAACATAATTATAAACACACACACTCACACACTTTCGCCTTTATAATATCAATGTGACAGTGTGATTATGCTACTTTACTTAGCGCCGGGAATAGACCTCAATTGTATGTTATCTTTATTTGCATAATACTCTTATCAATCGACCTTGCCAGTTGCTATGTCCACAGCGCTGGTAAACAATTTTTTACGAAAGCTACGAACGTGATCTAGTTATTTCATGAATCTCGATTTTTCTGCTCTATTTATTGTAGAATTTCAATTTTATGCGTGATATTGAAATGAGTGTATATGAATGTGTGGTTTGGGTAAAAATTTGCTTGTTTTACTGTTTTCGTTTACACCTAAAACAAGTTGTAAAGACTAGTTACAGGCACAGTACAAAGGTGGAAAACATGAGGGAGCCCTTTGCCCAGCTGTGGGACAATAGGTTAGGTAACAGAAAAAAAGACTAGTTGCATACAAAACATGTCAAAAATATCAAAAAGGTGAACAAAATAGAAGAGGGATGCGCTAAGGTACACCGCGAAATTCACTTAAGTACGTTTTTTTGGAATTTGCAGGTCAGTGTCAGGTTCTATGCCTCTACCTAGCCATTTCCCAACTATGTTGGGGTCGGCTTCCAGTCTAGCCGGATGCAGGCTTTCGGGCTTCTGACTACCCGTAACGACTGTCAAAGATCCACGAATGACAGCCGGGACCAACGGCTTAAAGTGCTTTCCGAGGCACAGAGGGGTCTTGGTATGTAAAGATGGTCACCCATCCACAGACCAACCGCGGCAAGCGTAGCTTAACCTGATCGATCGACCTGTGCGGCTGTTATTATTTAGCCACATGTAAACGAGGCACGGGGCAAGTTATATGTTGATTAAAATATGATACGCAACCGTAATACCTATAACCCGTTAGCCTACAAAGCAAGAGTGAATAGGCATCTTCAGGGCTTGCTCGTTCCATCACACCACATCCATCGCTTTCCACCAAACGAGATAGAGGTCAAGGGCTGGCCCATTTTGCATACGAGTTTAAAAACAGTTTTTGCATTTGAAACATTAACACAGTCGAAATAAAGTTTGAAATTAAAAAATGGCTTCATGGTTTAAATCAGGCTCTAAAAATAACCCTTGTTTTGTAATAAAGCCGACTGTCCGCAAAAAATCCAAGTTGTGGTTACCTCAATTCGATTATACACGTAAAACATGTAATCAGTGTTCAAAGTAATAAAAAACATAATGAAAACCGTACATTGTTTCTTAATTGGCAAATAACATACGATGTTGACCAACAACACAATAGATTAAGAATTTCTTCACATTGGCACTAATGAATCAAAATGGCGGAACCAATCCTAATGTTTTTGAAGTTACGACATTTTTAACAGCAGCTGCATCAAAATGACAGCTTTAAAATAACCAATTTCATAATTCATTGCTGTGTTATGTATGGACTGCTTCGTTGGTCTAGTGATCGCAAGCGCTACTGCTGAGCAGCAGGTCTCGGGTTCGATTTCCAGGTCGGGAAAAGTGTTATCTGGAATTTCGCAGTAGCAGCCCGGAGTCTGGATTTGTGCCCGGTTGATGGTAATAGGCTCGCCCCCTATTACATGGGACCTGAACATAACTGGCGAAATGTGGGTGTACTATAGGTACACCTCTGCCCAACCCTACGAGGAAACAAGGCGTGATAATATATGTATGTTATGATTATTACTACCGTTTTACGGGTCATTAATACTAAAAGAGCAATGGCCGTAAGTCTTCTGAAATATTTTTTTCGATACTAGATTTTGAAGTTTCACAATTAAAAGATTTTCTGATAGCTTTATGAACGCTTTCGACACGGATTAAGTTTTAAAACGTTACGTAAAGTTTGTAATTGTTCTCTATGGCCCAGGTTAATTCGTAATATCCTAATAAAATGTTAACTATTTCGATAGTCTTCAGTATATACATACAGTGTATAAATTATGAACATTCAGTATTTATACACTGTATAATCTTCAGCATACTGAAGATTCTACAGGTATTTACCTTCAGTCCTGTTTGTTTTCAAGTCTTTTATGGAACTAGTCCTCAACTCCCTGAAATTTTCAACCATACAGTAATTTACATCTCACAAGTGCATATGCCAATAACATGCCGGTGCCAATAACAAACCATTTTTATCACAGCAACGGATTGTTGAGGTTCTGAGCGGAGTCCCACTTGGCGCCCTATTGTGGAACGACAAAGTCCCACTTGGGCGCCAAGTGAGATGCTAGGCCTGGGACTAGCTATTTCGTGTCCCAATTTGAGCAGGAACCTTTTTTTTTATAACTATGCATTTCTGGCTATGGTTTGTTTGATTGTAGTCCGATTCCTAAATCCGAAATCGAGCTACTTTTCGACATAAGAAATCTCGAAAGCAACTTTCGCTTCCAAAATCGTTATGTCACAGTCGTAACTGTCAAAAAAGGCGGCTAGTTACCGCCATTTTCTACGTCATAATGTTATCTACGGTCTGTAGAGGTGCACTTTCACGCTTTATTTGTTTGCAATGTTGCGATAAACGATTTAATAGCTGGTTACCTAATACCGTATCATTATTATTCATTGATACCTTATTATGTTGTGAGCTGAGCATATTACTCGCCTTAATAAGGTATCGGAAATCGGATATTACAACGTTTTGTTTGACAAGTAAGGAACATGGTTGTAAGAAACGTGGCCAAAGTAGATGTTACTTAGCGGTATTTCATTTAGATGTTTGATTTGCTATAATAGATTTTAAATACAGGGAGGGGCCCGTAGCTTAATAATAACAGCCGCATAGGTCGATCGATCAGGTTAAGCTACGCATGCCGCGGTTGGTCTGTGGATGGGTGACCAACTTTACACACCGAGACCCCTCCGTGCCTCGGAAAGCACGTTAAGCCGTTGATCCCGGCTGGCATTCGTGGAGCTTTGACAGTCGTTACGGGTAGTCAGAAGCCCGAAAGTCTGACAGCCAGTCTTATCAAGGGGTATCGTATTACCCAGTAACTGGGTTGTGGAGGTCAGATAGGCAGTCGCTCCATGTAAAATACTGGTAGGTATTCAGCTGTATCCGATTAGACTGGAAGTCGACCCCAACATAGTTGGGAAAAGGCTAGGCTTTTAAATACAGGATTTTAAATACAGGGTGACAGGTACATCAACGCGCAACCTGTTACCATTGGATTCAGCATTGATTCTAGACACCCCAGCGTTGAAATTTCTCGTCAGTTATTAGTTCTATAAATTGCTGTTCTATTCATTTTGACCGCGTAGTTATTGCACTTTTCTGTGAAACAGTTGATTTTTTTATTATAACCGTCTAAAGAGTTCTAAGCCTAAAATCATGTGTGCTGAATTCGTGGTTACAGTTTGTTATGTCAATGCCACACTGTATATTTACATAATATAGTATATACTCATAGCTAGTGTAATTGTATTTTAAACTAGCTGCGCCCCGCGGTTTCACCCACATAAGTTTCGATCCCCTGGGAATATCGGGATAAAAACTATCTTATGTCCTTCCCCGGGATGCAATCTATCTCTCTGGCAAATTTTATCGAAATCCAATCAGTGGTTTAGGCGTGAAAAGGTAACATACAGACAGACAAAGTTACTTTCGAATTTCTAATATTAGTATGGATAAATAAATATTAGTTTGTTTACAGTTTTTGTTCCCGGCAAAATGACGAGTCTCATTTTTCGCGTGGTTGACAAAAACTGTCAACTTGTATGGGCAATTTTTTTTGCCAAATGAACAATTCAAACTACAATGTAACACTCGCAAAAAAACTACATGGATTCTTCAATAAAAAGTTCCAACGCAATTTTGCTACAATTATTCTGACCAATGAAATAGAACAACAATTGCGCGTTTTGGCACTACAATGTGAATGGGGAAACCGCGCCGATACTATGAAGTAACCCACGAAAACATCACGTACGTAGATCTATACGTGATATCGCGCGTGTGGTAGGTATGCTATATCTATTCTTCTTATTTTTTGTGAATGGGAAATCATCAAATGACTCCTCCCGCTCTGGGTGGAGCGGAAGGGAGTGTCAGACTCTTACTGACTAAAACCCACCCGTGTTCCTTCCTTAACCCTTTTATGTTCCGGGGCAGCGGTAACCCTTTCGGACATTCTATTCTATATGTATACTAGTAATAAAGCTGAAGAGGCTGTCTGTTTGAACGCGCTAATCTCTAGAACTACCAGTTGGATTTGAAAAAATTCGTTTGCATTTGATAGCCTAATTCTTGAGGAAGGCTATAGGCTATTTAACATCACGCTATGGCAGTTAGAAGCCGAGCAAAAAGAAAAAAGTAAGAAAGATCGATAAGCGAGAACAAAGTAAGGGCTCGTACACATAGCGATCCGTTTTACAGGTCCGTTATTTGATGGCGTATGTAGTTGTATGAGCGAGTTCACACACAAAACAGTATTCCGGATTCAGTAATCATGTCACTCCGGCCAATTCTGATCCGTTAAAACGGATCTAGTAAAAACGGACCTATATGTGTACGAGCCCTAATAGCGCAGGCAGGCGATGCGATGCGACGGTGTGGATCGGGGGAACAAGAAAGGGGTTAGAAGATTTTTGTATGGAGGGTGGCCCTAAGGTCGGCCGCCATTTTGATTTTTTTTCAGAACCGCGGCGCACAACAAAAGTTATATATTTAGATAGAGGACACTTATACAAACAAAAATGTAATATAACATAATATCCTAAAGCGTCAGGTTTCGGAGTTATTCACCGAAATATAAGTCGAAAACAACAAGGATTTTTTTGTTTTTTTTCCCTCTAGGTAAGCATATTGAACTATTTAGGTAATAGAAACGTTATGAAACCTTTATGGAGAAGAAACAAATGAAGAATAGACATTTTTTAAATAAATAATTAAACACGGCAATTTATAGTTCGTTTTTTAATCCCAGAGACTAATCTGACATTTAAGTCTTTTGTGTTTTCGTTTTTTTAGTATAGAAGTTTGACATTACACTTGTCAGATTAGTCTCTGGGATTAAAAAACGAACTGTAAATTGCGGTGTTTAATTATTTATTTAAAATACGTCTATTCTTCTTTTGTTTCTTCTCCATAAAGTTTTCATAACGTTTCTATTACCTAAATAGCTCAATATGCTCACCTAGAGGGAAAAAAAACAAAAAAATCCTTGTTGTTTTCGACTTATATTTTGGTGAATAACTCCGAAACCTGACGCTTTAAGATATTATGTTATATTACATTTTTGTTTGTATAAGTGTCCTCTATCTAAATATATAACTTTTGTTGTGCACCGCGATTCTAAAAAAAAATCAAAATGGCGGCTGATTTTAGGGCCAAAACCTTCAAACCCCTTTCACGCGAAAGAAGTCGCGGGCTAGTAAAACTACAAAGATAATTGCTGATTTTTTTTTTGATAACCGACTAAATTTTTCTACGCGTGGTACTTATACGAGTATAGTAGATATAAAGATAATAAACATACCACACTTTCTTATCAACAAAGCATTTGAATATTACAACACAACACTGCAAGACATGAACAAAACAGTCATGATTACATGTTGCGTGTCTGAATACCAATCACTGCGACAGTCGTACATACAATTTTGTATAGTGTGACGTAACGAACTATTCAATGTAATAAAAACGAAAGCGGGTGTACGATGTAGTCGCGAATTTGGAACGAATACTCAACTGGTTCCGTGGTGTAGTGGTTATCACATCTGCTTTACACGCAGAAGGCCGCCAGTTCGATCCTGGCCGGAATCATATCTTTTTGCGATGTCTCAATTTGGATAAATTGATATTTTGAAATGAAAATGATGTTTTTAGCTGTACTTTATGAATAATTTTTATTTTTTTCTCTTCTTTATTGATAAGAAAGATGCAATATTTTTATTAAAAATAACGGTATTGTTCGTGTCAATTTCGTTGACAAATCAATCTAACCCAATTTCTATTTAGTGCAAAATCAGACAATAATATGATAAAATAAAAATACATTATTAAAGGAGTTTTTTATTTTATTTTAAAATACCTGCTGTTCTAATTTTGTCACAGAAATATCACAAGCCCATTAGAAAATTACATGGGTATTTAAAATATAAAAATATCGCTATTATTGATATTTTTTCACAATATTCTGTGAGCTTGCTGATCAGTAGTTCAGAACCATATTATTTAGGTCCCTGAACTTTTTCCTATATAATTAATTTAATTACCTAATGATTTTCAAAAGGATAAAATTACAGATAATAATTTGCGTTCAATTAAAATAAGTTTTTAAAAAAGGATAAGCAGTGCTAAGGCCTATTCAAACCTATGCGGTATTCGCTACCTTCTGCGGTAGAGAAAACCGAGTGGGTATGCGGTAATATTAGAACTAGCGCATTTCGCTATCCTTGTGGGTAGAATACTGAGTTCGAGGTTTCGCCCAACAATTGTTTGAGAACTACTACTAAAGGCTGACGCATTCAAAAGCTCAAAATTCAAATGTGGTCCCTCAATGGGAACGCAAGTGAAGCACACCGCAGTGATACCTATGCGGTACTAATGCCACCAACTATTCCGCTCTAGCCGCGGAACTTGATACTAAATACCTGAGCGAAACCCGCGCGTTATGTACCTCTAGCCACAGCGGCAGCGAATACCGCTTAGAATTGAATAGGCCTTTAGAGAGTAATAATAAAAGTACGTTAAAGGGTGTGGTGTGACTTTTATGACCATTCCACAAGGCAGTATTGTATAGGGTGGCACGGACATCCACGCACTACGTGAAGGTCAATTCCCGTAATTAAAAACGTTCAAAATCTAGTTCCAATCTCATCTTAACGACAATCAATGTCAAAAACTTTTTAGAGATATTAGAGGTATTTTTGACACATTGAGACGACTGTGAACGTTCTTAAAATTACGAGAATTACCCCTCTGTTACCATGGATTCAATTTAGTAAATGGTTTTGAACCCCCTGCATTCCTGGATCTTCTACCCTTACGCAAAATACGCGCATTGACGTGGAGTTGCGGACACCAGCCCATATTACCTAAATCCCTGCGATGGAATTTTTCGTCGGCTATTTTTTTTTAAATTAGCTATATTAAGTAAAGACCGCGTAGGCTGTGGCGTAGGTAATCATGTGCTGAATTCATGGTTAGTTTGTATATCTATATCCCTGTCACTTTATTTTTCCACACCTACTAGGGCAGGGATGGCGAACCTCTATAGATCTACGTGCCATTTTTTTTCCAAATAAATATTTAATATGGCCATGACGTGCCAACAAACAATCTTGAATTCTTGACTACTTACAGATTTTTTTTTAATTGGGAAATGGGCTAGCTCTCGACTCTAGTCTAGGTCAAAGGTGACAGAGACAAAGTCGACGATGGAGCGAGCTTACCCGGAAGAAGCCTGTCACTTTTTTCACTGGAAAAATAACGCAATAGTTTCAGAATAATACTCCTTATTTGCAAACAGAAATAGACCTAACTATTAAGTCATCTTAACATTTATCATTTTATATTTATTTGAATGAAAGAACAAATTAGTGCGACTTCTGCTGATACAAACTAGATGCCAAACAATTTATAGCTCACATTATCCCTTGAACGCGGCAACGATATCCGATATCGAAAAATTGATGGAATGCCTCTCGTCGCGTTCCATCAGCGGCACGCGTGCCATCGGTTCGCCATCCCTGTACTTACTTTTTTTTTTCTCGCGGTGGAAATCCTCATGGACTTCCTCTATCGTGGGAGTGACAGAGGGGCATGCCGGACTCTTACCGGCTAAAACCACCGCGGTGTTCCACCTCTACCTATGGCCGGGGGTGCGGGATTCGCATAAGCATTCACAGGGGATTATTACATTAATTAAGATTAGAGTAAAATCTTCAAAAAAAGACTACATTACTGCATGGCAATTATTATTCTTAGTTATGTGCGAATTATGAGGAATTATCCTTCTACAAGTGACAACTTAACAAAAACGGATTTAAGTATATTTTATACTAACCTATGCAGACGTATTTTCAGTTTATACCATTTACCTCATGGATTACCCATACATATAAGACAAAAATGACCTAACAATGTCGGTATCATGACTTCACCGCGTGACTAATTAATTTTAATAAGGATAACTCGTAATAAACTACAATTAAAGTTATACAGAATGGCCTGTTGTGTGAAAAAGTTATGAAAAAGCCACTTACTTATATTTCACTATGGAAAAGATTGAAAGGAGACTGTTAAAAAGTGGTCTATGAACCAATAGCGATACTGTTACGATATTTATGTGGGGATACCTCAACTATACCCTTGTGCAAAGTGGCATCAAAATCTGACCCGGCAGTTTTGAGAAATATAATATTTTAGAATACATTTCATGATAACTTTAAAAAGTGATCTATGAACCAATTGCGATACTGTTACGATATTTCTGTGGGGATACTTCAACTATACCCTTGTTCTACCTTCATCTTGAATTACTCTATTTATTGCTGAAAACTGCATTAAAGTCCGTTCCGAAGTTTTAAAGATCTAAGCATACATCCCTATGTATGCTTAGATCTTTAAAACTTCGGAAAAAAAAACAAAAATAATAAAACAAAGTCGCTTCCCGCTGTCTGTCCCTACAGACAGCGGGAAGCGACTTTGTTTTATACTACGAATATGTAGTGATGTATAAAAAGTTTTTTTTTTACATACACCCTTTTTTCTGCTGCTACAAATAGAGTTCCTTCTAATTTTTCGTATTTTGGAGTAATTTTTTGTTTTAAGACGTATCCTTCCTACATAAATATTTAAAAAATGCCTAAAACACGGTAAGTACAAAAAAAAATTGAGGGGACAAGTGACTTTGCCTAGTAGAGAAACACATTAATAAAGTCACAAATATCCGTTCAAACCTGACCTGGTTACAATGGAAACACTTGGTAAAGTATACCCTTTCCAACAAAAAAATAATTTTCTAAATCAGTCCAGCCGTCTTCGAGAAATCGGTGAATATAAATATTAAAAATGTAAAAATGATTCCGACGAACTGAGAACCTCCTTCCTTTTTTGAAGTCGGTTAAAAACGAAAAAAAAAACCTGAAATTCAGCACTGTCGAGGTGGTAAGTGTCTTTGTTTAGCAGAAAACAACATTAATTAAGTAGTATAAAGTCAGAAATACCCGTTAAAACGTTTTTAAAATATAAAAATGAAGCAAGAAATGTGAATTTTACAGTATTATTTTTCTCAAAACTGCCGGGTTAGATTTTGATGCCCCTTTGCACAAGGGTATAGTTGAGGTATTCCCACAGAAATACCTCTACAGTATGGCTATTGGATCATAGACCATTTCCCATACAAATTTTAACAGTCTCCTTTGTAATTAACTTTCATTAATTACTGTACTGTGCTAGTGTGTACTATGGTGAGCAGTGGCGGCCTAGTGGCACAGAATACTTAAAGTACTACGTACAGAAAGGACACTCCCTTCCCCGCACTAACATCAGTTACCGCACCTCACCCCGCACTTCGGCGTATTCGTCGCAGTTCTTTAAGGCGCTGTACTTAGTCAAAATAGGCATCACAAAACAGTTTTTTAGCCAAATGGATACATTTTAGAGCAGCTAAAAAAATATATGTTAATCTTGATCATATTTATGGGTGGACCATTGTGTTCAAAACACGTTTTCGGTAAATTTTCTCGATAAAAAAAAATCATAAAATAACCATTTAAATTGAAATTGTAGCAATTGTAACTGTATTATTTATAAACTAATCTTGATAAAATTAATAACAGTGATGTAATATATAGTAATAAAGGGAACTGTTGTTTTTATTTATCGATTGGAATAAGATATTTGTAAGGATTAATGTATTTAATGATAAATAACTCGAACGAGTCGAACGAAACGTCGCGCCATCGCGGCGTCTTTTTGCTTCTCTTTCATTTCTACGCGGAGCGACAGTGACAAAATCTAAAAAGTAACTAAACAGCAGTGACCGCTGAAGCACGCTGCTTGATTGACCTATGACAGTTTGTTCTGCTCAGAAAATAATAATTTACGTATCTTTGTTGATGAACGCTGTTTATTATATTTTATTTTGTGATTAGTTTTTTCTAATTTGTGTTGTTGGTGTAAATTTTTGATCGGTTTCGGTTCTAGTCATAAGTTGTGTAAATAAACAATTAGTTTTTTCTAAGTTGTGCTGTAAGTTGGTGTAAATTTTTGTTCGATTTCGGTTTTGCCATAAGTTGTGTAAATAAACAATCAGTGTATAAAAAATGGCCAACAAGAAAAATAAACGGAGGGCAATTAAAAGATCTTATTCGACGAAACAAAAACATATGATGGAAGTTGTAAAGTAAGTACCTACCTTTTTGTGCACACTTTATTTTGTTTGTATAGATGCGTAATTACGACATACATTCTCATAGCTCGATTAGTCCAGCGGTCTCGTGCATCAGGAAAGTTTTTTGCATTAGCGTCTAATGCCCCGGGTTCAAACCCCGCTATGATATCTGTATGCTTTTTGTTGATTTTCTTATTTGAAATAAATGTTTTTTTTTTATTATTATTTTATGTTTTGCCGATTTTCTTGTTTGGATTTTTTTTTCGGTAATTATTACTTTTGTTGATATTCTTATTTTTTTAACAATTATAATGCAATTTTATTGTTTTTTCTTTATAGTAAAAAGAAACGGTTGGCGAGCAATCCGTCAGCAGATGAACCATCGGAAAAAACTTTTCATGAGTAAGCTTATACATGGTGTTACAAAATATTATATATATTATTATTATTATATAGTAACTAGTAACGCGACAGGAGGTCATTGAACTCATCTTTATGAAGATCTTTTGAAAAAGAAAAAAGCGGCCAAGTGCGAGTTGGACTCGCCCGTGAAGAGTTCTGTAGCAGTTTTTTTTTTAATATTTGAGTTGATTGAATGAAAGGTAAATTGCGGCTCGGGGCTGGCTGTGCCGATCACACATGGTGGTACATGTACCCCCATGGCGGGTCGGCATGGACCGCCAGGCACTTCTTCTCAACCGAGCGGGTGGGCTGCTTGAGGCCGATCCCCTGTCCAGAGTGCCTCGGGTGAGGCTCCGGACAAGAGAAGTTACCCGGAACCAAATCCCAGGCCTAGGTTAACCCGATACCCCCTTCCCGTCTTCCTATACCCCAAACTTACTCCCTTCTATATCCCCTCATCCTATCGATCCAGAGGACAGGTAACCTCGATTAAAAAAAAAGCCCACCCTCTTCAATTTATGAAAATGCAGAAAGCCAAAAAAACTACCCAGGCGGGTCCCGGCCATGCCACAAGTTACAGGGGTGGAGGGGACGACGACGACACACATTTTACCACTTTGGAAGCGTCTCTCGCGCAAACTATTCAGTTTAGAAAAAAATGTTATTAGAAACCTCAATATCATTTTTAAAGACCTATTCATAGATATCCCACACGTATGGGTTTGATGGAAAAAAAAAAATTCAGTTCTATGTATGGGGAATCCCCATGATTTATTGTTTATTTTTCTTCTATTTTGTAAATTATCAACATTAGTAGATATTTATAACATAACACAACGGGCTAGGCGCCTATGGACCAGTTCTCAAAATGACAAAGTGGGCTTAGGCGCAAAATGTCTACAATATAAACTGAAATTGGCATACGAGTATCAAAATGCCTAATTCTCAAAATAGCAAATTTGCTAAATGCCAATTGCAAATTACTCAAAGTGCACATTGTTGATTTTCCTCATTTTCTCAAAAAAACACATGATATAAAAATAATCATTTTGTTTCAATTTTAGATTACAAAAGGATTCTGAGCACGAAAACCCTGGGACATCACTTTCAATTGCAACAGTTGTAACTCCAGGAGCCGATCCAAAATCAAGTGATAATGAGTAAGTATCAACAGATGGGTGAAGTTCACCACACAGGTCGTCACACAATGGGGGCCGACGGATAGCCAATGACTCCGCGGTCGACTTCCAATGAGGTGGCATGACGAACGTCGCAACTCCTAGTCCAATTGTTTTGAATCACTGTGAACAACTGTCCACGCATTGTATTCGTATCATCATCATCATCAGCCTATAGCAGTCCACCGCTGGACATATGCCTCTCCTATTGCACGCTATTCAACTCGATTTTAGGCAACTCTGTTCGGTACATTCGGTCGGTATTCGTATAAATCGCGTAATTGCTATAATTTGGAATTATTTTGTTTCTTTTTGTTTATAATAAAATAAAAAATTATGTGTTTTTTATTACAGAGCAATCACTGACGATGTGCTATTCGTTGAACCGTCAACCGAATCTCAAGAAGGTAATTCCACCAGCCACCAGCACCAGTACCCACCAGTTCATGGTCGAAGAGTCGTTGATATTATGCATTTTATCCAGCAACTGCAAACTATATCCGCCCATAGTTCTTTGTTCAATTGCAATTTCTCACAAATGTCACTCATAGGAGAAAAAAGGATCGGCTTGATCTCCAGATTCAAGTTTAGATGCAATATGTGTAAAGATGACTTTATTGTCACGAGCGAAGATTTATTAAGTACACATAATGTCAACGCTAACGTGGGTGCCGTTACAGGAATTACTTCTGCTGGCATCGGTTTTTCACAATTTGAAGAAATAACAGCATGTATGAACGTACCCATATTTACGAAAAGCACTTATGCTCAAGTTCAAAACCTAGTTTATGAAAAATGGGAGTCAACATCTGTCGAATCCATGGCAGCAGCAGCTATGCGTGAGCGTGATGCAGCGGTAGCTGAAGGAACATTGAGCAAAGATGGCATACCTCTAATAGACGTATATGCCGACGCCTGTTGGTCATCACGATCCTACGGCAATAATTATAAGGCATTGTCCGGCGCTGCAGCAATTGTAGGTCGCAGATATGGTGAAGTATTGTTTTTAGGCATTAAAAACAAATACTGCCTTGTATGTGCTCGTGCAGAGAAAAAACAAACTGCTGCACCAGATCACGTTTGCTTCAAAAACTACACTGGGTCATCTAGCGGAATGGAGTCAGAAATAATTTGCCAAGGATTCGAAACATCTGTATTGATGTACAATATTATTTATGGCAGGTTAATTGCTGACGGCGACTCGGCTACCTATGCAAAAATCTTAGCGCGTAATCCTTACCAGAATCATACCGTTCAAAAAGTTGAATGCCGAAACCATGTGCTGCGCAATATGTGCAATAAGTTGAGGGCTGTGGCCAAAGACACAAAATATGCCTTGGTGCATAGAAAAATGCTGACTGAACCAAAAATTCTGAGTATTCGAAAGGTTGTTATTGCATCAATAAAAGAGTATAAGCTAGAAAAAGACAAAACGGAAGCAGTAGCAGGTTTTAGAAACGAAATACAAAATTCTATTCTACATGCTTTCGGTAACCATGAAAATTGTAAGAACTATTACTGTTCCAAAGAAAAAACACAACAGAGTAATATGGAAATAAAAAACACTACATTTTGGTTCAGAGTACAGACAATACTCCAGTCATTACTTTCAAAATCAAGAAGCATGCTTGAAGACGTAGATACCAATACAGTAGAGCGCTTCAACAGTGTGATTGCAAAGGTTGTGGGGGGAAAGAGAATTAATTTCTCTCTTCGTAGGGGTTATCGCGCGCGTTGCAATGCTGCTGTTGTTTCTTTTAATAACCCCCACCCAAGGCATCTACTTCATAAAAAATTTTTAGGGAAAAGTCCCAAAAGTATCCTGAAAAAGTTTGAAGAACGAAGACTGATGAAAAGAAAATTAAACAAAGCAAAACCTCATAAAAAAAATCGGATACTAAAGAAAGACAATGCTGTTCAACATGATTATGGGGCTCAAAGTTCTACTCCAGATTTGACACCGGATGAATTAAATGCAGCTAAAGAATCATTCCTTCAAAATTTAAAGCAACTAACTTCGGACAAAGAAAAAATACTAGTATCTACTATAAATCAGAGAGATAGCGATGACTGGGTAGAACTAAGAAAAAATATGCTAACAGCATCAAATTTCGGATTAGTAGTGAAAAGAAGAGAGAATACCAGCAAAGCCAAGCTAGTGGAAAATATTTTATATAAATGTAATCTTAGTAATATAGCGGCAATCGCACATGGCGTCGAAAATGAACATCTAGCTTTACAGCAACTTGCCATCCAAGAAAAAGTCACCATTGAGCCTTGCGGGTTGTTTGTGGACTACGAATATCCCTTTATTGGAGCAACGCCCGATGGTTTGATAGGCCAAGACACAGTAGTGGAAGTGAAATGTCCTTTAGTGGCATTCAAAAAGGGGCTAGAAGAATGTATAATGGAAAACAAGATACAGATATGGAAATACAATAAAAAAAGTGAACTGATTGAAGTGAACAAAAATAGTAATTGGTACCATCAGATTCAAGGGCAGCTCCATGTAACACGTAGAGAAAAGTGCTTGTTTGCTGTGTGGAGTGGTGAAAACAAGCCACTAAAAACAGAACTTATAAAAAAAGATGACGATTTTTGGGAAAAAAAGATGAAGGAAAAGCTAGTGTCGTTTTTCATGGACTGGCTTTTGCCTGAAATTGTCGATTCTCGGCGAGCTCGGGGGATGCCACTGCGAGAAAAAAAATCGTCGTTAGTAGTCCCATCAAGTGACGTCAACAAAGAAACCGTCCCTTGTTGTAGTAGAAGACTAAATTTTGAAGATTTGTGACTTGAAAAGTTTTTCTTTCTACAATTTATATCTTTATATTTCGCTCTGTATGCGTAAATACGTCTAAAATTATAAAATTAAATTAAAATAATTAGCTTGTTTAAATTTGATGTATCCTTCCTGTTCGTTCACCTGTCCATCCATCCACCCCGTCCGTATGTCCACCCTTTCATTCGTCTCTCCACGCATCCGTCTATCCACACGTTGTATTCCTATACACCGTAATTAGTGAAAATAAAATCGTGAAAAAAATGCTGTGAAACAGCTGTTTTTTTCCTAAAATCGCAAAAAAAAAAAACATTTGTTTTATAATTTTTTTCCCGAGTAAATGACCTTTTTGTGTAAAACAGCATTTTTTTTTGCGATTTTATTTTCACTAATTACGGTGTATAGGAATAAAATAGGCTGCGAGTACAATGACCTCCTTTGGTATTAAACTCTTTTGCAACACACTGTATATTATTTTTCTTCAGATTCAACCATCAAGCTTCGTGGACGTTTTTACTTCATTTTTATTATATTATTACTCTTGATTCTGAAGAAAAATATATCTGTAGGAATAAAAATTATTGTTTTTATTAAAATAACAATAATCCAATAGGCGTTCCTATTGAATTACCTATTGTTATTTTAATTAAAACGAATGAATTATTAAAAAAAAGAAAACAAAAATATGCATATATTTTAAAAATAACAACACGAAAATATGTAGGTAACTATATAATATTTAAAAAAATATGAAAAAAGAAATGCGTCTAATGAGATTCGATCCCGGTTATCACCGCGGAAGCGCGGCGCGGATCCGGACAGTGACGCGCTGGGCTAATCGTACACTTTACTTGAATTGTGAAATTACGCTTCTAAATGTAATGGAAGTCGCGCATCGATGAAATTCGCGCGGTGCACCCCGCAGTAGGCGGGACTACTCGTGTCCCACTTCATCTGCTTCACCCCCTCAAATACATAAAAGTCGTCTATTCACCGCGCCTTAAGGCTATTCAATACATGATCTCCCAGCCACTTTATCGCTAGATGGCGGCACATTCGCACTTCGAACATTTTCAATTTTTACGCCTAACTCAGAAAGCTTTGCGAAACAACTTTATTATATGCGTCAACTAACGCATTAACATAATCTTTTTAGATATTCACTTTGCTTGTTAACTCGTCACATACAAAGATTTGTACCCCTAAACATTTAGCCGTTTCACTTTATATCTTTACTATGTCTTTACACACACATGTACAGTTACACACTACGTGTATAGTTTTACTTGCGATATAACTAGATGGCGTTGTATTCATAAACTTGGTTTGTGAACTTGTTTTCCAGAGGTGGCGTTAATTAAAATAAAATATTTTTACGAAAATATTTTTATGACTGTCCTTCATTCTCTAAAGAAAAGCGTACTTTTTATAGTAAAAACCGAAGAAAAGAATACTTGATTGCTACAAGGGTTGTCAGTTGCTTATTCAATTATTCTAAGGGTGCTTTTGTAGTGTGTTAGGGTAGGTTTAGGTTTAAAAATAATAAAATAATAATAAATCCCCTGACCGATTTCGGTCACGGTGGCCAATTTCAAAGAAGATTAGCCAGGTTTGCAGGAGATATTATAGTGCACAAGTGTGTGCGCAAATACAGGAGAGAGAACAGGCGCAGGACCAACGGCTTTACGTGCTTTCCGAGGCACGGGGGTATTACGCCACCAATTTCCAAACTCCGGGCAAAAAAAAAAGAAAAAGAGTAAGAAACTCCTAACGGGAAAAACCCAATTTTAATAACACTGTCCGACCTGAGAATCGAACCCAGGACCCCGAGAACGGCAGATGCACTTGTGACCACGAAACCAACGGGACAGTTAAGATTCTTTGTATAATTAAACGCTACTATAAAACAAAATATATAAAATGATTATTTGAGTCGTGCGCGAGAGATGCAGCGGCGCGACGGAATTCCACGAATTTCGGTCGTAGGTATAATAATAATGTATCATTCAACCGCAGCCCAGCGTGCCCGCCGTCGCAGGCAGTAAGGCAGTGTACAGACGCGTGAAATTATTAGGCCGTGTACACACGGTTGTGGGTATTTAATTATTAGTGTAATTTTATTACTGTTGTGTGTATGTGTATGTATATGTATATAAGTGTTATGTGTAATATGTATTATGTGTTTACTATTTACGTGTGTTTGTATGTTTAGCCTAAAAACCAACAAATTCACATACACCAGCGTCCACTCAAACCAACAATTCCAATTTCAAATGAGAAAATGAAAAAAAAATCAGCTGTTCCCTACATTTTGACGAGTTACCTATACGAACATAAATGTAGGGAACAGCTGATTTTTTTCGCGATTTCAGGTTTGGTCCCATAGTAAAAAAAATTGTTCATAATGATGAGTACAATGACCATGTTAGTGTTGTTCCAATAACCCTGTATATACTTATACTATATTATATCCATACTAATATTATAAATTCGAAAGTAACTCTGCCTGTCTGTCTGTATGTTACCTATTCACGCCTAAACCACTGAACCGATTTAGAAGAAATTTGGTAGGTATGGGGAAGGACATAGGATAGTTTTTATCCCGATATTCCCACGGGATCGAAACTTATGCGGGTGAAACCGCTGGGCGCAGCTAGTTGCAAATAAAGTTTATTGAACTCTTCTCTCTCTTCGATAATTATTGAGCTTTGTTGGTACCGACTTTGTTTTGAAGATTCTATACATCTTTTATTACTTATTTACACCCTAAGTTACATTAAAATTAGCAAGGAAAAACCGGCCAAGTCCATGTCGGACCACAATGAAGAGTTCCGTAGTCGAAATGAATTTATCCCAAGAACAAGCTTAACATTGTAGTTGAAAATCATGTCCTCCCATACATTGCAACTAAAAGTTGGTCGACTATTACTCGTAAAGTCTACTCAGCTGTGATTTTGATTTCGTGACATATAAGTACTACTGCCGTATTTCTATATTTCTTTTTAGTATTTCTTCTAGTATTTCACAAACAATTTAGGGGATATGACATCCCCCTGTATCACCCCCCTGAGCAGTTGGATGGGGCTGGTTTTCTGATCCTGGATCTGGAAAGTCATCGTTGCAGCATCATACAAACATCTCAACACTTCGATGTAGCACCAGTCAATTCGACATCATTGCAGAGAGGCCAGAACTGCCCATACTTCGATGGAATCGAAGGCTTTCTCGTAGTCCACAAATGCCATACACAGTGGCTGACTGTACTCCTCGGTCTTCTGTACAATTTGTCAAACAGTAGGTATGTACCTATATGGTCTACGCTCGTAACTGCGTACAAAACCATCACATCGTCCGGCGTTCGTTCGTCACTGTGGAGCATTCGAGACTGTTTGTTTACCGAGTGTAAACCGAACTCGCGGCGCGTAGGTATGACTCGCATAATAATATTACCGCGGTAGTAGATTGATGTACTTGCGTCTGTACGTATTGAATTTCATTCATTTTCACCTATTTTTTTTCGCGGAACTTATAACATCAGCTATCTGCCAGTGGAAGTCTCGTCAAAATCAGTCTAGCCGTTTCGGAGATTAGCCGGAATAAACAGACAGAGACAAAAATTAACAACAAATGTTTTTTGTTCAAAGTAGGTACCGTAAATATAAATGACTGTATTCAGATTACTTTATTTGATCAACCGCACAAAACAGAAAGGTAATTTGGTACTTGCACTTTTCATACCTACGCTCGGCGGTCGCGCTGGGGTTGTCAACTTTGGCAAAAAACACACAAAACAAAAAACACAAAAAACTAGTGTAGTAGTGGTACTCGTATCTAGTTATTTGATTCATTGTTGAGAATGAAACAGCAAGAAAGGAAATGATCGTATTTTTTAGCTTATAGGTACTACAATAAATATCTAATATAAATTGTAAAAATATTACAACGCCACAAAGTCATGTTCGCTTTTACGGCTCGGCGCCGGGGGCCGGGGCGCTTACCTACCTATCTAACTGTTCGAAATACAAGCAAATGCCTACTTACCTCTCTGAAACAACTGGTAGCTTAAAAAACGATAATTCATCGTAATGTTGAATTTAAACAACCATCCACTCAACAGTTACTTATAATTACTTTTTTTTTTGTTACTCCATTTTTGCACTTCACAGCTACGCGTGTCTCGCGCGGATGGCAGTCTGTAGGTACTCTCTATATTTTGTGCCTGTAGGTACTGCGCGGTACAAGTAGGTACTAGGTATTACATTTATATACGGTACGTACCTACATTTTATACAAGTCCGTTGCCTAATTTCAACTTCTTCAATACGTCTATTGAAGAAGTTGAGATTAGGTAACGGAACGCGGAATTAAGAATTTATTTAGGTAGGTACTGCTACTCTACTCCATAGGTAGAATAAAATTATTTACTTTTACTTTTTCGTACTTTATGGAGGTACTAGATTTTTCCCGCAGCTTCGCCCGCGTGGATGTCGGAGATTATCCCACGGAATCGTACTACCGGAATAAAAAGTATCCTATGTCGTAATCCTAACCCAGCACTCTAATTACCTACGTAACACAATCATTATCAATCTCAATCTGAATCATTTTGAAGAATATTGCTAATCCATTGCTTTGCATTACCTATGTTCGAAACATATGTATATCATTTCTATGGTTCGAAAAATGTTTTTGCTCAAAAACGTAAATGATGCAATGAATGTTGTTGAACTGTCAAAATGAAAGCCATTGCTACTGATAGTGTGTTACGCAATTACCCCGCAGGTCATGGTCTACCCATGTGTCAAATTTCATCTAAGTAAATCCGTTCAGCTCAGCCGTTTTAGCGTGAAAGTGGAACAAACAAAGTCAATTGCGCATTTACAACATTAGTTAGGAACAAACATAATATGAAAAAGCTAAAGTATTTGTGTAAGTATATTATAAATAATTTCCATATAGTCAAAAATAACGCTAGTTCGGTAGGTACCTAGATTGATAAAAATTCAAACACACATCTCCCCGGCGCGGGGCCAAGCGCTTCGTCCGTACTATAGGTATGTAGTTATATGTACCTGCATGCAGAGCAATTTACAAAACTAGTGCATTTATGCGCGCGGCCAAGTAGCGAGGCGCGTGCGAGGTGCGATGCGACATAATGAATGAATGGCTAACCCACCCACCCAAGCGCTCCAATAGTGCCGGCCCACAGTGGAACGAATGTATGGGAGCGGTTGGACGTAGACATGTCCGAAAAAAAAGAGTAAAATTATGCCAAACTAATGATGCCATCTTATTCGATTACTTAATGCCTTCATAACTTGTGGTGATGAATTTCTTCATAACTCCCATATTTCGGGAGTAATTTGAGAAAATGTGAAATTTTACTATGAAAATGAGTGTATCGAGCTCTCTCCCTCCTGATTCCGGGCTTGTTTCAAGTAGCGGTCTCTAATATCATAATGCTTATACTAAGAGCTATATTTAATACTAAGACACATAGTGCGCCAAATGTGCACTTTCTGGGATAAAGAGTGATGTTTATTTTATAACACAATTTTTTTATTTTTTGTTTATTTTGTTGATTAAAACCGTTTTTCTAAAGGTTTACCTTATTACAATAACATTTCTGAGCAGCCAATTAGAGAAGATATAAGCTAATTAGGATATATAATTAGGGACTTAAGGTTTACATATAAAACTGATGCACTAATGATTACTGATAAGAACATTGCTATTATTTAATTACTAAATGGCTCTTAATACACTAATTTAGCATGCATCATTTACTAATTATCACAATAACTAATTACCTTGCAATATTTAACAAAGGATACCTGGGATACCTGGATTTTATATAAATAGGTCACTATTAGTAACTTTAAAATCAGTGTTGATTTACACCTCGTTGTATCCAAGCTAATCTCGCAATGTATTTTCCAAATTTTAATACAAATCTTGATATTCACGTTGCTTTATGCGCACGCGCACATAAAGATTTACGCGACTTTAACTATTTGTTCAGTGTTTTAAAAGATAACAGTTGTGTTCAGTTATGTGAAAGTGCTGAAACAAGTTTAAAAGACTGGTGTCGTCGATTTTGCTACCGCATTTATGCAAAATGGACACAGTCTGGAAGAAGCACAGATAAGTTTCGGAAGAAACATGAGATTTGGCTACAGGCTGCAATTCAATGGCCGGAATTACAGAATGAAAATATGGAACCTTCTACAGAAAATATAAGTGACGTCATCGAGCCCATAATTTCTCCTGCTAAATCTGATGCTTCAACTTGTACACATCCTAGTCCTCGTAAATCTTTTGAGGACCTTAGTAACCGGCAAAAAAGAAGACGCACTGAAGATAGTCTTTCATGCAGCAGTAGCAGCGCTGAAATTATGTTTTCGGCCGAAAGGGCGCTTCAAAAGGCAGGACAAAGCGATACAGCTTATGTTATGAAATACTTGACGGAGAATCCAGAAGAGGCCTCAAAAATCAAAGCCTTCATTGAAGGTAAATCAATTCAGGTACGGGAAATATCCCCTTTGAAGGCATTGGCTCTTTATGTATCGATGAACTTATCGAAATGGCGCTATAACACTCTTCGGGATTTCAACACTCAAGAAGGAGCTCTTCAATACCCGAGTTACTACATGTTGGTTAAAGAAAAAATTAAGTGCTATCCGGCCAAAGAAGATCTCACAGTTACAGAGAGCTCTGCAAAAATCAAATTACAAGCCTTGATGGATTTAACCTCAAGAAGACTTATTAGGTCGTTAGAAACCCCTGTTGATCCCAATCAACAGCTCGTATTGACCAGCAAATGGGGTTTTGACGGATCATCTAGCCAAAGCATTTATCATCAAAGGACGAGTGAAGATGAGCAAATCGATCTTGCTAGTAATTTTATGATTAGTCTTGTACCACTGCGGCTCGTCTCAAAAGGTGTAACAATTTGGGAAAACGAGCGACCATCTTCCACTTCATTTTGCCGGCCAATATTGTTTAAGTTTATAAAGGAAACCAAAGAAAATGTGCAGAGAGAGATGGCTGAAATCGAAGCAGAGATTGAAGCCTTAACTCCATCCACCATCACTGATGGAATTAGTGTCAAATATGCAAGGCTTGTCCTAAAGAAATGAATAATTTAGAGTTAATCAAAGATAAACACGCAAACGAGGACATGTATAAATATGGCTTAAGCACCCTTCACGCTTGGATTCGCTCAATGGAATGCTTATTACACATTTCCTACAAATTAGACATAAAATCATGGCAAGTAAGGGGTGATATAGCAAAAAGGCAAGTTGATGACAGGAAGAAAAGAGTTCAAGAGGCTGTAAGAAGAGAAACGGGCTTACTTCTCGATGTTGTGAAACAAGGCAGTGGATCCACCAACAATGGCAACTCGGCAAGGAGATTTTTTGAAAACTACACTAAATCTGCTGAACTGACCGGAATAGATGCTATGCTTTTAAGAAAAATCTGTGTGATCTTGCAGTGTATTTCATCAGGAGAGAAGATCAACGTAACTAAATTCCGAGAGTTCTGCTTTGATACTGCTAAGCTTTACGTGGAGTTATACCCATGGTATTATATGCCTTCTTCACTTCATAAAATTTTAATGCATGGGCCAGACATAGTTCAGAACATGTCAATTGTGCCCATTGGTTTTCTATCCGAAGAGGCATCTGAGGCTAGAAATAAAGATTTTAGAAAATATAGAGAGGGGCATTCTCGAAAGCATAGCAGTATCTCATGCAATGAAGATATTATGCACAATCTTTTACTGTCTTCTGATCCACTTGTTACAAGTATCCGTCCAAAAGGAAATAAGTTTGTAAAAAAATCTTCTTTTAAGGAATTTTATGAGCTTACGGATTCTGAGAAAAGTGATATCGAATTTGTTAACATAAATGATTTAGCGGACATCGATTCTGAATTTGAATTAATTGATGATGATGATGATGACGAAGATAATTAAATGATGTTATTGTTTTAAAATGTGTAACTTAGTAAATTAGAGCTTACATCTTAATTATTTATTGTACTTTTAATGAAACTAGGTAATTTATTATCAACTTACTTAAAAGTCATACTCTCATCAGTTCTTGTGAATATTTTTGTTAATATATATTTCTGTATATATATAATATATTTATAGACCTCTTAATAAGTCTGTCTGCGGTTTAAAGTAAATACAAATGGGGAAAAAACGTTTTTTTTTTTTAAATTTTCATTTCCTTTTATCCCAGAAAGTGCACATTTGGCGCACTATGTGTCTTAGTATTAAATATAGCTCTTAGTAATAGCATTACGATATTAGAGACCGCTACTTGAAACAAGCCCGGAATCAGGAGGGAGAGAGCTCGATACACTCATTTTCATAGTAAAATTTCACATTTTCTCAAATTACTCCCGAAATATGGGAGTTATGAAGAAATTCATCACCACAAGTTATGAAGGCATTAAGTAATCGAATAAGATGGCATCATTAGTTTGGCATAATTTTACTCTTTTTTTTCGGACATGTCTACGTCCAACCGCTCCCATACATTCGTTCCACTGTGCGGCCGGGCCTGCCGCCCAAAGTCCATGCTGCCGCCTGCGAGTGAGCGGCGGAAGTTACCGAACCCGAACCGAACGCCAACCGAGCGTTCAGGCGCTATCTCTCTCTTTTTGCTTTGCCTCTTTTTCAAACAATGCGCTGGATTGAACAACAAAAACAAGCTTAGCTCCGCTAGGGAAAGGTAATAGTGTTCTGTGAACAAGCTTTTGACTATGCCCGCGTTGACGATAGGATAGACGGTCTGGGAACAGTGGGAACTGGGAAGGGCTCTCTCAATAGGTACTTACCAGCCTAATGCAGAAAGATTTTTAATTCAGAAAATTTCTCGAAGACAGTTCAAGTGTAAGTTAGTACTAACATTTATGTAGGTACTTAGGTACCTACATAAACTTAGTATGTAGGTACATACATTCAATACAGTAATATCGAACCCAGGGTAGATCGCAAATACTATCAATAAGTAGGTAAAGCATTTTTTCTCACTTCATGATTCAATTGATAAATTGATTTAATATATAACTGCGCGGGCAGAGCCACCGCGCCAGCCTTGTAAGAAATATTGCATACCTACCAACGATTCGCAACTTGTCAAAAAAAACACGCATAATTCAACGATTTATTATAAAATTGGCCAACCTGTTTGACATTGACAAACAACGCCATCTAACGAGCAAGATCAATTGTTGTTGATAACCTTAGCAAAAATTTGTGTTCTGCTTCTCGATAGTTCTTTGAAATATCCTGCAGAGGGCGTGTTCCGGCCGCGCACACATAGAAAAATTTATCGATTTTGTCAGGCCTAGATATCCTGGAAATAGTGTTTTTTTTATAGGTTTTTGTCGATATGCGTCAATAATAAGTCATAACAACTTAATATACGTGCTTTTATTCTGCAAAAATCGTTTATTTTTCGAGATTTGTACCCCGAAAGAATGTATGAAAAAGTGTCAGTATCCAATCACCTTAACAAGAGCGCTCGCAAACACAAGTACCTCACGCACACATTCATACGTATACAAACGTCATTTTTTAATGTAGTAGTAGTAGGTAATTATTTTGCGAGCGTTGTATGGAGTGTCCGGGGTGTGCTAGTGGTAACAGCCCCAACTAAGGGGCCGTCTCCACGAGCGAAAGAATCGCGGCGATATTATCGTCGTGTCACGTATTTCTATACACTCTCTTAGAACGTGTCTCCACACGGCGATATCATCGCGGCGAAAATTTGATGGCACGGCGAGACTATCGCCGCGATTCTCTCGCTCGTGGAGACGGCCCCTTACGAGTTGTAGGTGGTGGGTTCGTGCCCAGGCACTTTACTTTGTGTATAATGTTACCGTTAGAAAACGGAATACGTTAATATACGCATTAACTAGGTAATCTGCAAATTACCGGGTACAATCCGTAAGTGTGAATTAAATATGTTACCGGCCAAACCAAACCCGATTTTAGGATGAACTAGTTTCGCCTAGGCCAAACCAGTTCTCATTCGATCGCTCTTGCTCGCTAGGATTAGCGGGGCTCCCATTTCTGTGTAAAGCGTTTAAAGTAACCTAACCAAACCTATCCCCCAGAGGTTAGGTTTGGTTAGGTTACTTTAAACCCCTTCGCTTGGCTCTTGCATCCTACGTCGCCTATCGACCGACCGCAACCATGCAAACCGCGTAGGGAGAACTGATTTGGCCTAGGCGAAACTAGTTCATCCTAAAACCGGGTTTGGCCGGTAACAAACATTTTTTTCCACTTTAACGGACTCAACCAGATCATCTGCAGATTAACAAGTTAATCTGCACTCTTAACTGATTTACGCACATTAGCGGTAACATATAATTTCGTCACCGCTGCTCTCAAAACGGTGGAAAACATCGTGAGGAAATCGGCATGTCCTAGAACCAAAAATTCGAAGACTTGTGACATCTGTCAACCCGCACTGGGCCCGCATGGTAGATTACAGCCCACTCCTTCCCGAAGAGAGGAAGCCGGTGTCTCAGCAGTGGGAACATTTATAGGCTGCTTATGATTTTATATCTGCCTAGACTTTTCCTAACTATATTGGGGTCGGCTTCCAGTCTAACCGGATGCAGCTGAATACCAGTATTTTACATGGAGCGACTGCCTATCTCACCTCCACAACCCTACTCCTTGGTTGTCAGACCTTCGGACTTCCGACGGCCTGTAACCACTGTCAAAGATCCACGAATGACAGCCGGGACCATCAGCTTAACGTGCTTTCCGAGGCACGGAGGGGTCTTGGTATGTAAAGATGGTCACCCATCCACGGACCAACCGCGGCAAGCGTACCTTAACCTGATCGATCGACCCGTGCGGCTGTTATTACTTAGCCACAAGCCCCACGTCGAGGCTGATTATGATGATGATGATGAATTATGGTAGGTCCACAAAACCACTTGTTTGTTGAATGTAAATGACAATTTCATATTGACAAAAACACTGTAATTGTTAGCACATGGACAGAAGCAAAATATTATAATAAGTTAATGTATGAAATGTAAACAAAGCAAAAGTAGAAATGTAGAAATTACAGAATGCCAGTTTCTGCCTACCTCCACTGGAGGGCGTGAGTTTATGTACATACTAGCTGCGACCCGCGGTTTTACCCGCATAAGTGTCGATCCCATGGGAATATCGGGATAAAAACTATCCTATGTCCTTTCCCGGGACTCGAAACTATCTCTATACCAAAATTCATCTAAATCGGTTCAGCGGTTTAAGCGTGAAGAGGTAACAGACAGACTTTCACATTTGTAACATTAGTATAGACTCATAAATAAATACAGACTTACTGGGGAGTACCCTATTCCACTCCTTACCCTCAGCTCAAAAACCAGGAAGTGGTGAAGGGGCATGCATTTTAGGGCCTGCAAATCAGTTCTTTTTTGAAGATAAAAGCATAAACAGCCATTCACCACAGACATTTTGAGGGATGTCTTTTGAAATTTTCAAAAAGTGCTTATTCTTTGGCTAATTCAAAATAAATCATTTATTAGATCGCCTTTAGCGACAAGACCGCCCATCGTGTCAGGCCTTGTAAAATTTCTACATTTATATTCTGTAATATTTATAGTGTACATAATAAAGGATATTCTATCCTAATTTATCACAAAAAGACATTTTCTGGCTAAGGAATGTTTGAGTTGAGAGGCTAAAAAGACCTCATGGGTTGTGTTACAAATATTCAATTTTCAAACCAGATATTGAAATTAGCACATTCTTTCATTCTTAGCTCGTAAAATACCCATTTGTGTTTGTGGAACCCGAAATGGTGGATTCCATAAAAGTGCATGCATAATGGACTGGTCATTTTAACATCTACCTACTCATTTCTCTGGTACCTAACTTTGAAGATGGAATTCGATGGAATAGAGTTTTCGAAGCTGTGAATTACTATGAACTCTTTTGACTAAAGGCTGATTTTTCAATCATCAAATAAGTTTTATATATTGATAACTTAATTGGCAAACCAGCCAACTCCATGTTAGCAAATTTTTCAGGAGGCACTTAAAACTGTATAATATTTGTTGTAGACTCAAATCACCTGACTGGAATAACCACCGACGGCCGCCATGGCTCACGCACAAGGGTCCATTTGAAGGACTAAGTGCGGAAACCAAACCCATAACATAGAACATAGACTCAAATCAAATCAAAAAATATTTCTGACGAAATTTGGAGTTGGCTGGTTTGCCAATTAAGGTATCGATTTATACAGGGTGAATTTTTCAAGTGGACCGTGTACCTATGGCCAAATCCGAACCTATGAGGAATAGCGAAAAGTACTCAAAGGAGTCATGGGCTCGATTTTGATAAAAACTAAAACTGCATCATTGGATTTTTGAATAACCAATATATCTAGCCAGGAATCGAACCAATTGATTTTGAAAAAAAAAAACCACTATTACACCATTCTATAGTGTCACTAATAAGGATCGGATTCTGGGAAGTAATGACATACAGCAAACTTAAGGAAAATGTATGTGTGTGTGTGTGTGTGTGTTAAGTTACTCCTTATAACATCAGCTATCTTTCGATGAAAGTCCTGTCAAAATCGGTCCAGCCGTTTCGGAGATTAGCTGTGACAGACAGACAGACATAGTTCAACTATTTTGTTTATAAGTACCATAAATACTTCCTTATGCATTTAGTAAAAAGCTGTTATTTTAACATTACAAACAGACACATCAATTTTATTTATTTGTATCACACTAAAATTATAAATGCGAAAGTTTGTGAGTGTGTGTGTTTATACGTTTATTACATCTTCACTCTCAAACAGCGGGACCAATTTTGATAAAATTTTGTATGGAGGTAGCTGACACCCTGGGATAACATCATATAGGCTACTTTTTATCCCGATATTCCCAAAGGATCGAAACTTATGCGGGTGAAACCGCAGGGTGCAACTAGTAAATGTATAAATTTGAAAAATAGTCGGGCAACCTTGGGTTGGACATAGATTACCAGTATTAATTTTTATAATAGCAAACCTCACCATTTTCTAGTTTTAGTGACAAAATTCCTGTAAAGTATTGGTCTCAATGAAAATAAACATATTCAATACAGTACAGGTGTTCCAAACAGGTTGTTATGCACCCCTAATGAATGTTGCAACATAAACAACAGACATTCATTGTCTATGTTTGTAGATGAAAATATGAAAACAATGTTTAGATTGCCAAACTTTTCCTGTCAATACTTCTTGTAATGTTCATGATGATTGATTTTGTAGGCTGAAACCTATAAGTTTGCCAAAAACTTTCGTACCTTGTAAAAATCACTTTTCATGACATTAAAAACATTTGGAATCTAATCTAAGAGACTTAAAGTACATAATTTCGGTTCTTATCTTCAAAGATAAAATATTAGGCAAGTGATATCAAATGATAAAATTGAAATAGAGTATGTAAACAATTCGCGGTAATAATTATGGTCGCCAATTTTATCTCATCTCATTCAACTAATTGGCTAAGGAATTAACTCCATTCTTCCAAGAGATATCATTTGAATACAATCGATACAATAATGTGACACAAGGTCGCGTATTGCCTAAGACGACTCTAATTAGGTAAAAAGGTCGGTGCAAGTACAGATGCGGTATTATAAGAGCTCACAATGATATCAGCAGCAATTTATATAATTTAATGAGTCACGCGTCCGGCTGTATGAAATTGATGTGCCCGGCACACGACAATAGTTACGAAAAAAGTTAGTCCGTTGAATTTAGAACGCCGAAAATTACATTCAATGATTAGCTTTCAAATCGGCATTTCTATCGCAATTCTCGTAAAAATATGCAATAAAAAAGTTAACCGGTTCGTAATAGGTTTTAAAAGGAATACGAGTGAAAATTACCTTGTCCAAACATTTCAATTCCTCAGTCGGATAAACTGTTTTCTCACACCTTGCGCAAGTTTTATTCATGATGAATGTTTTTAACACAAAAACACAATAAATATAATAAAGCACTGATATTTCACAGAGCAACACGGGTTTTCACGATTCACAAACAAAGTTTAAAACTCGGTATTGTAAGAAAACACTCAAGAGCACGATTTTCGTAGCATCTCCGTACGCGCATGCCAAAAAAATGACAAATGGCGGCGGTTGGGGTCGCCAACGTTACAAAATATTTCTACCAAGGAGGTTTTTTTTAAACCTCCTTGATTTCTACCATATAAAAACCAGTAAAAATGTTGCCGCATAGTGTGTGTTGTTGTATTGGTATGGTACGCAATAAAGAATTGAGAATTGAATTGAAATATGAAATCGATCAACTACCTATAAATAAAATAAATAATAATTTACTGTTTCTGTTAGGTAAATAGTTTCTAAATAATTAAATAGCCCAAGAAGTCAAGAAATTGCTAACGATTGCTTTAGAGCGGTATTAATATTAAAAATGCAGATATCCCAAAACTATATAATTAGAACAAAAGAAAATAATTAAGTATCGTAAAAAAATAACTACGAACATAGGCATTTCTCTCTTTGAAGCACCGCCAGCGCTTCATTGAACAACTGTTTTGACGTTTGTATCATCTCAGTTAAATGATTGTAATCGTACTGTTTTTCTTCTTCCATCATCTTTAGTTTATCCTCTAGGATTTTTATTTTCTCTTCAGTCAACTCTAGTTTGTATTTTAAATCATCAAAAGCAAGTTCTTCACCAGGTTGGGAATCAGAACCTGTTCCAGAATCACTACGCTTATTACCGCTCCCTTCAGTAGAAGACTTTTTAACGGCTACCGAAGATCCATTATTGAAGTCAAAATTATGTTCTTTTATGATTGAAGTCTTTGACATCCTCGAACCTTTTCTGGAATCTCTCAGCGATCTTATTTCATCTTCTAAATTGGAGATTTTTCGCTCCAAGCGCCTTTTCCTTTCTTTAAGTTTCCTGTTGCTGGTTTCTAACTCATCCCATTTGCGTCTTTCGGCGTCTAACCTTGAATTTAAGATCACTACTAATTCGGATAGCTTTTTTATTTCGTTGTCTGTAGCTGTCTTCATTGGAGTGAAGAATATGCTTTGAAGAGAACATTCCTCATACCTTAAGAGTTGGGCTCTTAGTTCTTCAATTTTGGCTGCCTTTTCAGTGGCCTGTTTCCTAAGGGCGTCTATTTTGGCAGCAGTATTATTTGTTAGCTTTTGGTATTCACCGATTTCGACGTTCATCTTATGCATTTTAGCTGTGTTCTCTTTAAGGATTTCCTGATAGTAAAGCTCTGAAGTTTTGATTTGATTCTGCAAGTAAATTAATGAAAAAATAAGTTATATACCAACCTTCTGCAAAGAAAACGGCAATATTCGGTTTGGAACAAACTAAAAATTAACGACTGTTAATTTGTCAATACCTAGAGTATTATATCATCTGTGTCAATACTAAGAACACAAACGGCACCCTTATTGCGTAACAAATCACAATCTGAATCATTTTGAAGGAAATCCATTGCTTCATATGTTGGAACATAGTACATTATGATACATGTGTGTTATGTTGATCATTAAACTCGAGGCGGTATTATTCGCGCGAGCCGTAGGCGAGCGCTATAAGGAAGCCGAGAGTTTCGAGAGATCAATGCACACGCGTATCATACGACGTTTTTCAACACACTTGCGAGGAAAAAAACAGGCTTGTATTGTTAAATATTAACTTGTATGGATAATGGCGGGCTGGGTTTGTTTTTTCGCGCGCCGCGCTAGCGTGGTGCGCGCGCAGGTTTACCCATAGAGTAAGTAATGGCGCGCGTTTATTTATTTAACCTTTTAACCTTTTTTACTTTATATCAGTTGAAGGGTACAGGGGGAAAACATGCAATGTCACAAAGACAATGAACTGAGAAAATCGCAAATTAAACTTTAGATCATCAAAAAAAGTACATAAAAGCTTGAAATAAAAGAAAAATATATTAATTTATAAAGAAAATATATTTGTTTTGGGTGTGTTGTAAAAAAAACTTTTTTCTTTCTTATAATTATTGAGTTAGCAGAAAAAAACTGAACAAAGTCAGGAAATACAGGCAAAAAAATATGCAATGTCCATGAAAAACAGGGGAAAAACATGCAATGTTACAAAGATAAGGAACTGAGAAATTGCTAAACTAATCTTTTGATTTTTGAAAAAAGGTACATGGACACGAGGACATGGACAATGCTTATTTTTTTCCTGTATAACGTAGACTTTTCTTGTTATTTCACTGTATCGATATTTTTGAATGAAGATTACTCCGTCCGGGACTATGCATGTTACTGCAAAGTGTGTTTCGGCGTTTCGTTCTACCAGTTCTACCACATTTGAACTATACAATGGCATTACCAGTTCAAAAAACATAAATATGTGACATCGCATGTTTTTCCCCTGTGCCCTTCAGTTGTCGTGCCCCCAGAGCCCGACAAAAAAAAAAAACGAAAAATATATACCGATGAAACGAGCTGTGATGATGTAATAATAATACAGATTAACGAGGTGTGTTATTTTGTCGTATATATACGACTCTGGCGGAATGGACACGAAAATATTTGTCGGATTAATCCGTCGTAAGCGGTTAAGGTGAATGGGTAGTTGTAGCCCGCGAAGTTCAATTTTTCTTACGTTTTTTGCAATTTTCAGGTCAGTGTCAGGTTGTATCTTGATCAAAATATGATTTGCGACTATAATAGACATGTATTTACAGAATTATAGTCATTAGAATCATCAATATATCTCTTTAAGTTAGATTTCTACCATCAACACTTTTCCATACGAGATTTGTTCTTAACGGTAGAAATCTAACTTAGAAAGGTGTATTAATGATTCTGATTATTATAATTCTGTAAATACGTACCTGCTATTGTCGCGAATCATATTTTGATCAAGATACAACCTGACACTGACCTGGAAATTGCAAAAAACGTAAGAAAAATTGAATTTCGCGGGCTACAACTACCCATTCACCTTAAAAGATTAAAGGCACAGACAAAACGTATGTCAAATTGTAGTTTAGTTAGTATGGAATTACAAAGTACTATTGGCATACAGAAATATACATTAATTCAGTGAGAATCCGCAATAATAGAAAGCCAGTGGTCTTTTCCGTTTGGTTCCGCCGGGACCACAGACATTGTTATAAGGTGCATCCAGACAGAGCGAGGCATGCGCCGCAAGTACTTTTTTTTGTATGTTAGATGCCTCAGCCTGAGGCAACCGTACATATAAAAAAAATCATTTTGAAGGTGAATGCGCAGTGGTAGACCGCGAAATTTAAATTTTCTTAAGTTTTTTGTAATTCGCAGGTCAGTATCAGGTTGTATCTTGATCAAAATGTATATATATAATAGATATGTATTTACAGAATTATAGTCATTAGAATCATTAATATACCGTACCTATTTAAGGTAAATACATTTTAGTTCATTTTGGGACCAAAGACAATTCAGACTATTAAAAAAAAGTGAAATATGGCTCGCGGATTCCACTTTAGAAAAATTGAATTTCGCGGGCTACAACTGCGCATTCATCGGTAAATACATTTAAGTTCATTTTGGGACCAAAGACAATTCAGACTATTAAAAAAAAAGTGAAATATGGCTCGTGGATTCCTTTTGGCATGAAGTCTCTTTGAAGAGATTAAAAAAAAAACGCACTTCTCCGACCTCCGACTAGTAAATTAAATAGTTATCTGTGGAAATAAAGCACAAGTACCGTAACGTAAAGAAAAAGCACGCGTTTGTAATACACTGCATTATGGTCCTAAAAGCGGTGCATTAAGAGCCAATTTACGAGCAAGTGTGTTGAAATATTATTTGCTCGACAACGTAAATAACGCAATGAATGTCGTTGAACTGTCATAATGAAAGCCATTGCTACTGATAGTATGTTAGGTACGCAGTTACCCCGCGGGTAAGTTGTGAAATAGGCTAGAATTTTAACAAAATTGTTTTCACCCTCTGTTCATTAATCAACAAGTCATCATGGCTGCTCTTCTCAACGAAAGTTTGCATCTTCTGTCTAACAACAGTCGCGTCGCATTCCAAATTTCTAATCCTGCATCTAGAACCTTCCAGTTTTCTCTTTAAATCTTGATTTTCTTCTTTCAGACTTTCCATCTCCTTCAAAGCCTGCTCCGCTTCCTTCTTTCTTTTTTGTTCTATATCGCGAAGAAGCTGTGAAAACAGCACAACTTTTAGCAACGTGTTATGTTTATTATACAGGGTGTCAGGTAATTAATGGATAATAAATTTCCCTATCATATCTAAGGTCCGACCGCGCCAAATTTGCCAAACATGTAAACAACAATGGCTACTCGAAATTGAATAAAATCGATAAACAAGAGTTTTTATTTTAAGTAATGTTAGTTTTCGTCTAAATCTCCGAGCTAACTAGACGAAAACAAACATTACTTAAATTAATACTCTTGTTTATAGATTTTATTCAATTTCGAGCGGCCATTGTTTACATCTTTGGCAAATTTTGCGCGGTCGGACTTTACATACATTTCAGACCGATTCGTTGGTCTTGTTCTAGTGGTTGCAAAAGCTATTGCTGAGCACGAGGTCTTGGGTTCGATTCCCAGGTCCGGCAAAGTGACTGTTATTGGGTTCTTACATCATGAATTTCCTAGTAGCAGCCCTTAGTCTCCCGGAGATTCGTGTCAAGTTGATGGCAGTAGGCTCGCCCCCTATTACATGGAACATAAACATAACTGGCGAAACGAAGGTGTCCTTCCTTAAAACACCCACATTTCACCTGTAGTCTATAGATACTCCTCTGCCTATTGCCTAACCCTTCGGCAGTAGCGTAACTATAGGTGGCATTGGGGCAAAATGCCACGGGCCCCCAGCTAGAAGGGGGACCCAGCCTGAGGGCCATGAGCTACAGGAGAATTCTAACATAAGGACAGAAGCAGTCAGGTGTTACAGTTTTTGTAGGGGAAAACATGAAATGTACGCGGAAGAAGTCGCGGGAGAAGTGCTAATAAAAAAAAAACTAACGTTGGTTGAGCTTCTTTATATTGATAGAGAGCCTCACCCCTTGCCACGGCCCCAAACGGTGTAGTTACGCCACTGCCCTCCGGAGATCACAAGCGTGATATTGTAATTATGTTTACCATACCTGACTTGGATCCTTCCTCTTGAGATCAGGGAACTGGCCATCCGTCTTTGATTTTCCATTTAATTTATTCTCAAGGTCACTAACTTTGGCCTGCAACAACACAATCTGTTGCGCCCTGCCTTTCCAGCCAAGTACATCATTCTGCAACTCTTTGATACTTGTAAATTTATCCCCTAATTCCATCTGAAGAATTCTCGTAGCCATTAGTATTTCGTTTTTTAGCTCCAAGTTCCTGTTTTTACTGTCGTAAAGCTTTTTGTTTACTGAGGATAGTTTATTATTCAGCTCTTTTAGCTCATCAGGGCTTGCGTCTATAGGTTCGTCTTTACACAAGCATATGTCTAGTTTTTCATGTTCTTTGTTCAAGACTTCGAGCTGCATCACTTTTCGTTCTAAAGCTGCATTCTTTGTCTTATAGCCTTCTATTTCAGCGACCAAGTGGCGGTTTTGTTTGCAGAGGTCAGTTATCTTTGCGCTGATGATACCGGCAGATTTTGAGGATATGGCAGGTCCAGTACCGGAAATGATGTCACGTATTCGTTGGTTTAGATCGGCTATAGTTTTGTTTTGCTCTTTCGCATTTTGGTCTTTCAAGTACACGCATTTGCGTAGTTCATTATTTTCACACGTCATTATCTGGAATTGGTATAATGAATAAATGTAAATGTCACTTAGTAGTGGTACGCACGGCGACACAACAAGCTATACATTTCCAGTATAAGCGGACTTCTTATTGTACGAAAAATCTATAAAATGCGAGGTCAGCTAAAACTGGAAAAGTATTGCTTGATGTGTCAAAAACCGTCACCGTATGTACAGACGCCAGCACATTAACCTACAACAATCTGTCAAATTTCTTTAATAGATTTTCTTCAACTTTATCACTAAAATATAAGGTTCAAAGTTGATTGGGAAGATTTGACAGTTTCGGGTAGATTGATGTGCTGGCGTCTGTAGGTACCTAAGTTACATCTAAGTAGGTAGGTAGGATTGAACTTATTTTTTTTTTTTTGTTTTTATCTGGTGTATTGTGTGTCTTCTAGTCTGTGCTAAATAAATGTATTTTCTTTCTTTCTTTACATGATTACACAATCCAACTAAATTATTTGGCCTTGTTATAAAGCTCAAAAAATTGAGCAATGTGGATTATGATGAGCAATTTGGATAACGGCTTTGCCGCCCTTTTTTATTGTTTGGTGGGCCTACTCTTGGCCTCGATCTCACCAGCATAGCTATTCACAAACACTCGATACGCTTCCGTATTGTATCGAACATCAATCAATGTTATCGTAGGAGTCTTCTCAACGCTGTTTGTTCATAAGTCCAAAACCCGAAAATTTTGTCAGTTTAAATCAAATAGACGCCCGCTATTCTTCCAACAGCTATTTGCTGTTGAGGGCAAGTCAAATCAGGTTATCGAAATGTCAGGTTTTCGATACGATAGCCTGTCGTATGGTTGTGAATCAGGGCTCAGATCGGAAGCCAAAGCCTTTAGTTCTTGCCGTTTCGTCTAATCTTCCTGAGAACTACTTGTTGCATCGAGAGAATCTCATAAGTAAATGTATAGGAGCTTGTTAGTAAAACTCTATCAATAAAAAAGTTAAACGTAATTTCACCTACTTTTAGTTGTTCAATCAAGTGAGCATTCAGTTCAGGTGGGTACAAACTATCACCAGACTCAGGTTTGTCTAATGCAGCCAGCATTTTGAGTTTCATCTCATCAGTTTCGTCGATTTTAGTGGCTAAATCTACAACTTTGTCTTTGTCTTCTTTGAGATTCTGCTTCGAGCGCGCGCGAGTTGATTTTGATTTATCCGTCATTGTTTCTGGCTATTTTGTTGTAAGGATTTAAAATGTAAATAAAATATCAGAATTGCACCCAGTAACGAAAACTGTCATTCACAGAGCACTGTCGTTGTGGGTAAAATATTGTTCGAGTTTCAAAATTAATTTTAAGCCTCTTTTGTATGTACTGCGTACAGACCTCCTTTGTCGGTTTTCCAAGTCGTGTAGATTGAGGACAAGGCGCGCGAGAAACTGAAAGAGATATGAATCGATGGCTACAAGCAATTAATGTGGACAGGTATTGCACAGAAACTGAAACAATATAACCTAAGGACTTATAGAAATACATACATTTATAACTACATACATACGGGTCGAATATAGAACCTCCTTTTTTGAAGTCGGTTAAAAAATGTAATAAAGGCTCGCGTTAAATGATACTTACCACATACTATTCTTTCCTCAATCTACGATTTTTTCCTTAGATTATTATCAGCGACACAGGACCCAGAAACAATAAAAAAAGCATACAAACGCCGGCCGCATACTTCCGGTTTCCTGATTCGGTTTCCGAATCAGGAATTCAGATTCGGAGACCCCGAATGCACGCATTTCATACAAAATCTTCTCTTACGCACTCGTTCTTAGATTTTCCGTCAGGGTTCCCGAACGGAAAATAAATAAGAACGTGTGCGCCAAAGAGAAGATTTTGATGTTTCTTTTTTTTTTTGACGTGTGCACTAAAGAGAAGATTTTGTATGAAATGCTTGCATTCGGGTCTCCAAACCGGAAACCGAATCAGGAAACCGGACGTATGCGGCCGGCCAGCCGTATTTTAAGTAGAGTAAAAATAGAAAATGACCAGCTTTACCAGCTGTGTTGCTAATGCATAAAATTCCTAAGTGGACTTAGGGATATCTTGAACTTGGCCATTCAAATGTACTTTGAATTTAATTGTAGACGGTTATTTTCATTTCGTGTAACAGGACAATGTAAGATGTCAACTTCGCCAACATTACGATAATAACTTTCAACGTCAACGTCAAGTGAAATCAGGATCAGCTAGCTGCTAGCTGTCAAAAGAGTGACAGCAGGGGCGATTGATTTTTGTCGCAGTAATCGTGTTTTTATTAAATTAAAATTGAATAAGTGCAGTTCAGTGCAAGTTTTGGTAGCCTCCATGGACGTTTAGCAGTGCAGAAGTTGTTAAAACCTTTTTATCGGTTGCTAAGAGTACTAGGCAGGTAATAAATTGATTTGTCCTTGGGTTAGAGGCAGATGATCCTCGAAAGCTATGTCTTATCATATTATTATGCTAACAAAACATCTTCGCGGTACATTTGTGTGCTATTTATGCTGTTACCTAACGCATCTATGCAAAATATGGTTTGTCACATGATTGTGATTAATAGGAATCTCAAAGAGATGTCAAATTGAATGGAAAAATAATTGTTTATTATTTATCTTCTTGAGTGCTGTCTCTGATTGTAAATTGCTTTTAAACATCGAGATTACTAAAATCTCTTATCAATACTTACGTCTTACTAGATAACTCTGTTTATGTAAGTATTATTATTTTTTCTATTGCTACATCTGCTGGACAAAAGAAGGTCAGTGGGTCGTCTTAGGGGTGGATTTTCCTAGATTTCTCCACTATCTCTTACTTACTGAGAGCAGTGGTGGCCCAGTGGTAACGGCCGCGACATACGAGTTGTAGGTCGTAGGCTCGAATCCAGTCAGGCGCTTTACTTTGTGTAAATTATTTCATCACCACTGCTCTCAAAACGGTGAAGGAAAACATCGTGCGGAAACCACCATGTCCTAGAACTAAAAATTCAAAGACATGTGACATCTACCAACCCGCACTGGGCCCGCGTGGTGGAATACAGCCACTCCGTCTCACAGAGAGGAGGTCTTTGTCCCAGTACTGGGAACATTATAGGCTGAGTATGTATGTGTTACTTACATGACATTTCAAGTTCTTTCAATATATGCCTTTGCCTGATAATAAGCATTAGAGAGGGGCAGGTATCAAAAGGTTTAATCTGTAATTGGTATTGCATTAGATTAGGTACATTCAACTATGTAATGAGTCTGTAATATATTCCTTCTTATAATGTAATAGATTTCTATAATATAAAACTGACTGGAACAAAATAATTGCAGTTCCTATTACATGTAATTTAGCATTCAACACATTGAATGCCGAAGTTAACCATCAAATCACAATTGGTGACCATCATCATCTTCTATGTAATACTACATAGTTGGCATCACGGATACCAATTTATAGAGGAATGTGATGGTACGTAATGTATAGGGAAGACCTACGTAATAATCCATAGTCTGCATCTGCCATTATTACCAGCTACGTAACATTGCATAGTTGGCATTCAATGTGTTAAGCATAATGAGCCTATAACATTCCCACTGCTGGGACACAGGCCTCCTCTTGGTGAGAGGGACATGGAATTTTGCCAAGAGTTTCTTTTCATTTTTTTTGGAATAGGAGCTTAATTGTTCAACCGTGAGGAAAAAGTTAAAATGGTTACATCATAAAAATGATTCTGTGTTACATCTTTAGTTTCAATAATGTCACTACCATTGACTTTCTCCTGTGTCCCTGCCTTAATTCAATTTATTAAGGTTAACCTTATAACTGCCCAACTTCATATCAGTTGTCGTGCAACTAACCACCCAAAAAAAAAAAACGGAAAATGAAATAGTATGCGCCACGAAGGATGAAACTTGACTTTTGTCTTAAACTTTATTATTTCGTAATAAATATTATGATATTGTTAAGAATTTTTATCTAAATGTCATCGATAAATCCCTGAATAGATATACACATTATGGGTAACTATTTCGTACACAACTTACCTGCGCAAACTCCCTACTACTGTGCTTGTCAAGTCTCATCTTTCGTGGTGCGTATTATATTTGACAGAATACAGCGTAATTAAATGAAAAGGCAGATTAAACAAGCTGTGGTATTAGGTCGTAAATATACGACACTGGTGAAATGGACACGAAAATATTTTTCGGATTAATCCGGTGTAAGCGGTTAAAAGGTACACAAGTATTCCAGTTCCCTGCTTATAATCTAGGCCACTCCAATGCTCCTCGACACGATGTATTCCTGTTTATCCGTGCTAAATCTTTCTTATCCATCAAGTTCTATATTCTATGAAGATGCCCCAAATCTCAAGATGACCTAATTAAATTCAGATGCAAATCAAACCTCTTTTTTACGACCTAATCACATTATAGGGAGACTTACTAACATTCCTATTCTACACACAATGTCTGACAACAGTAAACTTTCAACTATGTCTGATTGTCTGGGTTAAAAAATCCATACTTAATATTATAAATGTGAAAATGTGTCTGTCTGTTGGTATAGAGATAGTTCGAGTCCCGGGAAAGGACATAGGATAGTTTTTATCCCGATACTCCCACGGGATCGACACTTATGCGGGTGGATCGGCGGGGCGCTGCTAGTTAATTATAAAACATAAATTGTGAAAATATGTTTTTATGGATCTTGTTGGTCTACAATAAAGATTTTTATTTATTTACTAGCTTCCGCCCATGGCTTCGCCCTTATGGTATGTAAATAAAAAGAAGCTATTGTCCTTCCCCAGAGCTCCATACCAAACTTCATTCATAGTCAGTCCAGCCGTTTTGGAGATTAAAAACAAACAGACAGACAATTTTTTTTTTGTTATAAGTACCACATGCTACTACATACTTTCTTACGCATTTAGTAAAAGCTGTTATTTTGACATTACAAACAGACACTTCAATTTTTTTTATTGGTATAGATAAAATATTGCTAAATTAAACCTCTATTCTTCACAGCCATGCCCGGCACAAACCTCATAGTACCCGTTGTGCTATGGGGCAAGCACGCCCCAACCCACTGCGTGTCCTCCGTCTACCTGTCCCGGGACCAGAAGACGCTCGTCACCGGCTGCTATGATGGTCAGATCTGCATATGGCAGGTGGATCCTGATAATTTGAAGATGACACCGAGATGTTTGCTTGTTGGACATACCGCACCAGTAACGTGTTTGTCCAGGGCTTCAATTATTCAGGTGGGTTTTTGGGACTGTTTATTAAATTATTTTTTCAAATGAAAACTTAAGAAGACTGAAATGCCGCAGGACGTGGTGTTCCGTCGCTTCCGCTGATAAGTGCCTACCACAGAGCTGCACAAGAGTTAGTTGGTGAAGTACTGTTTTATAATAATAAAAATATGTATGTTTAGGTTAAGGTATTTATGTATGGGCCTGCGTCGCCTGATTTAAATAAATAAATGTATGAAGCAGGTACTACGATTTTTTATAGAAATTATAATTATAGACTGTTTGATAAGCTACGGATAAGCTCCCTTTTACTTAGCTGAATGATTATAAACATCTGCACTGATGAATAATATCACACATTTTTTTTTGCAAATGGACTAATGGTCGTCTAAGGGCCTCTTGGAGCCTATGTAAGTGTCACAGTGGGCATTAAAATAGGACCTTTCCAAATATCCCAATATTCATTAAAATCCTGTTACATACTGGTATTATATTTATTTTTTATTATAAGCCTGTATTGTCCCACTGCAGGGCAAAGGCCTCCCTTCCCTCTTTCCACTTTTCTCGGTCTACTGCGATTGTGGGCCAATCCTTTAAGAAGGAGTCCAGCTCATCCCGCCATCTCATTCTGGGCCTGCCGCGCAGTCGTTTCCTGCCATTGGGGATCCATTGAGTGGTGGCTTTTGCATATTGCTGCTCCGACATGCGACAGATATGGCCAGCCCAGTTCCACTTTAATCCAGCAGCTGTGCGGCCAGCATCCGCTATTTGTGTTTTGGAACGAAGTATAGAGTTCTTAATGGGGTCAATGAGTTTGACACCTAGTATACTTCGGTTCCATAGACAGTTGGTATTATATTCATTTATTATTATAATATAAAAATTAAATTTAAATTAAAATTAAATAAAAAAAAAAAAAAAAAAAAAAAATAAAATTGAATTAAAATAAAATATTAATAAAATAAAAATAAAATAAATATAATAAATATATAATAAATATTATTAATTTAAATTAAAATTTTAAATTGTTACTATATTATTATGTATACTTAGGTTAAGGTATGTATCTATTGGTCTTTGTAACCTGAAAATAAATGGTTTATTATTATTATTATTAATATCCATATCTTAATTGTCATTTCAGGACAATAACTTCATAGTGTCGTCATCAGAGGCCGGAGAGATGTGTACTTGGGATCTGGTTGATGGCAAATGCAGGGAGAGTGTCAAACTGTCGCAAGTCCATACTAATATACAGGTTAGTAGTATTTTGTTGCGTTTATAGAGGTGTGAGGAACAGGGTGTAAAGTTCACTCATCCTCCATAGAAAAGGGAGGATCCTCCGACCAGACGGGTGTCGTGTGTGGCGAGCAATTGTCCGATGATTCATGTCGGGCCGTTGTATCTATGCTAGTTGCGCGGTAAACTTTGCTTGCGAGATGCAGGATTGTTGCGTGACGTCAGTATGATGCGTTCTTCGCATGTGGCGTTGTAGATACCGCTACACGTTTATTACTAGATTCTGAGGTTGTATGACAGGTATCTTTCGTTTTTATAACTCAGTGATCAGGGTCGTAATGTGGCAAGTTATTTATCAACTGTCAAATAGATCAATTCCAGTTACTTTCTGAAAAGTGTTGATTTAGACGTTTTGGTGAATTCCAAAACTATGAGCAGTAGAGCAAAGTCAAAGAGGATGCGGTCAACAAGCTCCGTTTTAAATAAAAATTACACTTTTTACGTTTTATGACTTTTTGAGGATTCAAACCTCTTTATGTCAAAAATACCATCTTATATTATTTATTGCACAGCAATAATCTTGCTAATAAATAATAATCGCGCTTAAATCCATATTAATCCAGACTATAATATTATAAATGCGAAAGTGTGTCTGTCTGTCTGTTACCTCTTCACGCCTAAACCGCTGAAACCGATTTGGATGAAATTTGGTGTAGAGATAGTTTGAGTCCCAGGAAAGGACATGGATAGGTTTTATCCCGATATTCCCACGGGATCGACATTTACGCGGGTGAAACTGCTGGGCGCAGCTAGTAATATTATAAATGGGAAAGTGTGTCTATCTGTTACCTCTTCACGCATAAACCGCTGAACCGATTTAGATGAAATTTGGTATAGAGATAGTTTGAGTCCCGGGAAACAAAACCTAATATATGTCACTATTACTTTCAGGCATATCACATGTGCAACAGTGAAGATCTCCGTCTATTCTGCAACGGTTACTATGCAGAGATTCTAATCATGGACCCGTTCTCGCTGGAGATATTATTTTCTCTCAGTTCTAAGATGAATCCAGACTGGATTTCAGCATTACATGTAAGTAGCATCAAAAATAAGCAATGCAAGACCCCCCCGCCCCCCTTTAGTGCTTACGTAATACCTGAATGGCCTCTTAGACCCTACCTAACAAAATTTTACAAAAAAAAAAAAAACATAAGAAATAATCGCCTCGTTAGTCTAGTGGACACAAGCACTACTGCTATGCATGACGTCCTCGGTTCGATTCCCAGGTCGGGCAGTGTTAGTGGATTTTTCAGTAATTACTTATTAGTATGTATTTATTTTATTTTAAAGAAGGCTTACAGACTAGCAAACCAATGACATAAAGAATGTAATATTAAAAAATTTCTAATAACAAGCCTCCACATGTAGTTAAGGAAATAGTCTATAGAAAGAAAGTACATACACGATTAATAAAATTTGTAAGAGAATAGTAGAAAAAATAACTATCCTTGAAAAATGACTGTGCCAAAGGTCGCCACACTGATGCAGAACAAATCAACATCAATCTGTCAAGCTCCGCTAATGAGACATACCTAATTGATTTTCTATTGTTTCGTCGCCGATCGGCGACGCGCGCCGCTTGACCGGTTAAGGTCCCTAGGAAGCCTTGTACTGCTAAGCGATTAGGATGAAGATTGTGAGCTGATGGCACCATCTGTAACATAACATGGTTTGCACAAAGTATAATAATAATATTCCACAACTATCACACAACGCCATCTAGTCCCAAGCTAAGCAGAGCTTGTGTTATGGGTACTAGACAACTGATAAACATAGTTATATATTTCTAAATACATACATATTATAGATAAATTACACCCAGACACAGAACAAATGATCGTGCTCATCACACAAACATTTGTCCTGGGTGGGAATCGAACCCACAACCTCCGGCATAGCAGTCAGGGTCACTAACCACTAGACCATCAGGCCTGTCGTCAGTATTTATTGCTAAAATGTTTTTCCAGGTCCTCCGTCCTTCTTCAAGAAAAGATGACGTTGTGCTGGCTATATCTATTACTGGGACAGTCAAGGTGAGCAACTGAGCATTGCATTCAAGCTTAGGACAGAATATTAAGTAGCATTAAGGGCTGATTTTACCGAAGTCAGATATCTTTTTTTTTTTTCTGATTCCTTCGATAACCTTCGATGATTTTGCCAATGTCAAGGTATGAGAAAGTAATGATCGTAAACGGTAACACAACTATTGATCAGTGTTTGTAGCGGTGGCATCCATGGATCCCCATGCTAAAAAGGACAAAACATTTTTAGTTAGTACATGCAAAACGTCACAAAATAAATGTTAGAACATTCAGTAAGTATAAAATAAGTAAATAGATATATCAACTACTAGCGGCCCGCCCCAGCTTCGCACGGGTGCAATTTTTTTTTTCGAATTTCCAAAATTTTCTTTCATACAAACCTTGTCCCGGCAATACCGATCACAACAAAAAAGAATTAGCGAAATCGGTCAAGCCGTTTTCATGTCAAGTCGTGACAACGGAAAACGGGTTTCATTTTTATATATATAGATAAGTAACTGGATTTTATTAATGCTAATGAATTTATATCTTTTATTCGTGGTATAAAATTGACGTTTGCCAGTTCTAGTATGGAAAAACTGTCAAAAATTCAAAAAATTTTTTCAGGATAAGACTTTCTAGGTATAAAAGTTTGGTGGAATGCGCCCTAAATATCCGACTGTTAACTTAAACTTACTAGCATTTAATTTTTTCATAAAATTTGCGTTGCATGTTGTGCATTGATTTATCGAATTATCGATTTCAAAGTCAAATTCAAGTCTGTATTACATAAAATCGAGTTAAACAAGAAATCATTGTCGTATACTTTTGTGGGTGATGGTAACAAACTACGGTAACTACTAGGAACGACACATTTTGCACAGATTTAGAATTATTGCTATGTGTTTGAAGTAGTACCGACACTACAAAAATATTTAAGTAACAAAAACTTTTTTTCAAAAAAATAAAAAAAACAACCGACTAGAAGTATTGCTATGTTTTTGTAGTACCTAGTACCGACACTGCAAAAATATGTAGCAAAAACATTTTTACAAAAAAAAAAACAACCGAATTCAAAAAAAGACAATACATACATACGGGTCGAATACAGAACCTACTTTTTTGAAGTCGGTTAAAAAAAAGTGTATTATATTTTCTTTTTTTCTGCAGGTCTGGTCCCTTCTAGGTCACGAGAACAAGCAATCAGAACCCATCTACGAGAACGAATCGAAACAGATCCGTTGTCTGAACGCGCTCTCCCTCAACTGCTGCGCGTACAACCAGAGAACAGTGCTGATCGTGTGTGCGAAGTACTGTCAGATCTATGATGCGGGTAGGTTGGGTAATAATCACATCACACTAATATTATAAAGGCGAAAGTTTGTGAGTGTGTGTGTGTTTATATGTTTGTTATTTTAATAAAATTTTTACTTGCCAAACTCGCATAGTACATTTTTTATTCAGTACACTCAGTCAAAGTTTGGCAAAGGGGTTTGAAGATTTTTGTATGGAGGGTGGCCCTAAGGTCAGCCGCCATTTTGATTTTTTTTCAGAATCGCGGTGCACAACAAAAGTTATATATTTAGATAGAGGACACTTATACAAACAAAAAATGTGATATAACATAATACCCTAAAGCGTCAGGTTTCGGAGTTATTCACCGAAATATAAGTCGAAAACAACTAGGATTTTTTTGTTTTTTTTCCCTCCAGGTAAGCATATTGAACTATTGAGGTGATAGAAACGTTATGAAACCTTTATGGAGAAGAAAAAAATGAAGGATAGACTTTTTTAAAATAAATATTTAAAAACGGCAATTTATAGTTCGTTTTTTAATCCCAGAGACATCTGACAAGTGTAATGTCAAACTTATGTACTAAAAAAAACGAAAACACAAAAGACTTAAATGTCTGATTAGTCTCTGGGATTAAAAAACGAACTATAAATTGCCGTGTTTAATTATATGTTTAAAAAATGTCTATTCTTCATTTGTTTCTTCTCCATAAAGGTTTCATAACGTTTCTATTACCTCAATAGTTCAATTTGCTTACCTGGAGGGAAAAACAAAAAAATTCTTGTTGTTTTCGACTTATATTTCGGTGAATAACTCCGAAACCTGACGCTTTGGGGTATTATGTTATATTACATTTTTTGTTTGTATAAGTGTCCTCTATCTAAATATATAACTTTTGTTGTGCACCGCGATTCTGAAAAAAAATCAAAATGGCGGCTGATTTTAGGGCCAAAACCTTCGAACCCCTTTAATTATGAATATTTGGTTGGGCAAAAAGTGACATTTAAATGCCAATAATTAAAAAAATACTTACACAACTTAGATTTTTTTTAAATATTTTTCTGATAACTATTACGACTTGGCCTATTACCCGATTCCGGCTTGACGTCGACTTACGGGACAAAATTAAATTCATGGGCATCCTTTTAAGGGGTCATTTTACTTATCATTATGAACAACTTTTACTGTGGGAGTAAACCTAAAATCGCGAAAAAAAATCAGCTGTCCTTGCATTTATGTTCACATAACTCGACAAAATGTAGGGAAGAGCTGATTTTTTTTTCGCGATTTCAGGTTTGGTCCCATAGTAAAAGTTGTTCATAATGATGATTACAATGACCATTTAAAAGGATGCCCATGAATTCAATTCCTCCCTGTATATTTTTTAATATTCACGGACACTTTTACCATGAACGAAGCTAATAATTTTAATTACACCAGAATATAACTCTTGTGAAGATTAATTATAATTTTGGTTATTGATGGGCTCACGTTTAATCACTATTATTATCACCACTAAATCGATGTTGCAGAATATAATAATAACGTAAAATAACCTTTTACAGGTGACTTCTCAGTCCTCTGCTCGATACAAGCGCCATCTGGTGAGCGTTGGATGTCGGGCGACTTCCTCGCACCGGACAGAGTACTAGTGTGTTCTACTGAAGGCAAAGGATATCTGTACAGACTGCCTGCCAAGTAAGTTATTAGTCAATTAGCTATAAACTTCATGTTATAAATGTGGCTAATATAAACTTAAGATGTGATGACTTATTTATTTAAAGATAGCTCTTTGACTATTTTTATTTTTATAACGATTGACTGACTTCGTGACTATGTGGCTAAATTCCTATGTTAAATAAGTTAACGACTCCTCGACTACTTGATTTAATAGGTGACTGACTCCTTGCCTATGTTAGCTCTTTGACTATTTTTTTGATAACGATTGACTGACTCCGTGACTATGCGGCTAAATTCGTATGTTAAATAAGTTAGCGACTCCTCGACTACTTGATTTAATAGGTGACTGACTCCTTGCCTATGTTAGCTCTTTGACTATTTTTTTGATAACGATTGACTGACTCCGTGACTATGTGGCTAACTTCCTATTAAATTAGTTAGCGACTCCTCGACTACTTGATTTAATAGGTGACTGACTCCTTGCCTAATTTTCCTTTCAAATTTTCCTACAGATTATTTGGAATCATTATTTAAGCTAACTGATTAGTTGTTGTGACTTATTATTTAGAGACTCCTTGACTATCTACAAGTTGACGTACTACCTCACCGATTACCGATATCACTTTTTTTAAACTTGACTTATTTGCCGACTCTACAGGGTGAAATTGAACACATGCGACAAATCGAAATGGGAGATTATACTCATCATTATGAACAACTTTTACTATGGGACCAAACCTGAAATCGCGAAAAAAAAATCAGCTGTTCCCTACATTTTGGCGAGTTATGCGAACATAAATGTAGGGAACAGCTGATTTTTTTTTTTCGCGATTTCAGGTTTGGTACCTTAGTAAAAGTTGTTCACAATGACGAGTACAATCTCCCATTTCGATTTGTCGCATGTGTTCAATTTCACCCTGTATACTAAAGGGGTTTATTCATAAACGTTGATTATAGTTAAGAGATGTTTAATCTGTCAAGCTCCGCTAATGAGACACAATTGATTTTCTATTGTTTCGTAGCCAATGGGCGACGCGCGCCGCTTGACCGGTAAAACGTCAAACATGTATACAGGGTGAAATTGAATTCATGGGCATCCTTTTAAGGGGTCATTGTAATCATCATTATGAACAACTTTTACTATGGGATCAAACCTGAAATCGCGAAAACAAATCATCTCTTCCCTACATTTTGACGAGTTATGTGAACATAAATGCAAGGAACAGCTGACTAGTTTCGCGTTTTCAGGTTTATTCCCATAGTAAACGTTGTTCATAATGATGAGTACAACGACCCCTTAAAAGGATGCCCATGAATTTAATTTCACCCTGTATATAAACAGTCGCTAATCATTACTTACCTTTAAGCAACGTTTATAAATAAAGTGGTAACTGTCTAACTGACTCCTTGACTACATTTCTTACTTTTTAACAAAACTTAACTGCTTTCTTGACGAAACCGTTTATTTTATCCTAACTAATATTATAAGTGCGAAAGTAAATTTGTTTGTTTGTTACCTTTTCACTCCTAAACCACCGGTCATCCTGAAAATTTTGCATATACGTTGTCAGGAGTACAGAAACGGACATAGAGTACCTTTAATCCCGAAAAAAGTGCTGTTGCCGAGGAAAACAACAATATCGTTATTATGATAATAGATGGCGCCACGTGTATTGTTGTTTTCCTCGGGAACAGCACTTTTTTCGAGATGAAAGGTACCCTATGTCCGTTTCTGTGCACCTAACAAGGTATATGCAAAATTTCAGGATGATCGGTTCAGTGGTTTAGGCGTGAAAAGGTAACAAACAAACAATATTACTTTTAGTTAGGATAGGATTTCACGCGGACGAAGTCGCGGGCAGAAGCTAGTTTGAATATAAAACTTCTTAATGACTGAATTATATTGTGACAGTATTGGCTAGGAAGCTATAATGATTGTTTTACACTGATACGAACGCTAACTAAGCTAGTATTTGCAATCTCAACGGAAAATAAATAGTCAATAACGGCCTTATTACAAAATAAGGTATTTCTTTAGACCAAGCATACTAATTGCCTAACACACTATCAATCTCAATCTGAATTATTTTGAAGGATATTCCTAATCTATTGCTTCATATGTTTGAAAAATTTGTCTGCTCAACTACGTAAATAACGCAATGAATGTTGTTGAACTGTCAAAAAGAAAACGATTCCTACTGTTGTGTGTTACGCAATAACCCTGCAGGTTTAAACGATCGAGTTTTATTTGAATTTCGAACTTTATTTCGACAAAGCTAATAAATAAAGTTCCAATTACAAAAACTGACCATAAAACCTGGTCTGAGTTGTATTTTTTTATTAAGAACTTTACCTGGCTCGGAACAAAGTTCGAAATACAATAACTCGTTCGATGGTTTAAGCCTCGATTAAAATTAGAACTCGTCGTTGAGTTCATTTTAGATAATTCTGTAAATCAAACCTTACTATCATTTGAGATTGCAGATATCTTAAGAATTGATAGCAGCTAAACGAATCAATTAAAATTTAATACTACAAAAAATGAAAATGGAGGTCTATATTGAACCAAACGCTGAATGAAACGTTAATGTATCTAATTTTGGAGCTCAGACATGTGGATAAAATCAAAATATTTTATTTCACATAAACCGACATGGACACTTATGAAACGTCAGAAGCTCGGTCGTCAATTGGTCGTTTCCTATGGAGAAGAGCCGGCAAGAAACTCCACGGTTACTCTTTTAAAAATAATTGGCTTTTACAATGTTTTCAAATTACAGTAGGTATGGGAGGACAGCGTAGGCCTGTCAAGAAGTTCCAGGTACTTGATAAAATAAAAAATGGTCTACAGATCTAAAGTGTACAAGGCCTAATCTAAAGTCTACAAGTCCTATATTTCTATCTTTACTTGTGGATATATCTAAGGGTCGGGACACATTGATCGACGGCGTTCGACGGTTTGTCCATACAAAAACCGGCCAAGTGCGAGTCGGACTCGCCCATGAAGGGTTCCGTAACAGCAAGTAACATAATAATATAAAAGTTCTTGTAGTTCGTTGTAACTTTGTGAAAGGTAAATTGCGGTATTCGATTTATGACGTATTAAAAAAAAACTACTTACTAGATCTCGTTCAAACCAATTTTCGGTGGAAGTTTACATGGTAATGTACATTATATATATTTTTTTAATTTTATCATTCTCTTATTTTAGAAGTTAGAGGGGGGGGGACACACATTTTACCACTTTGGAAGTGTCTCTCGCGCAAGCTATTCAGTTCAGAAAAAAATGATATTAGAAACCTCAATATCATTTTTGAAGACCTATCCATAGATACCCCACACGTACAGATTTGATGAAAAAAAATTTTTGGAGTTTCAGTTGTAAGTATGGGGAACCCCAAAATTTATTGTTTTTTTTCTATTTTTGTGTGAAAATCTTACTGCGGTTCACAGAATACATCTACTTACCAAGTTTCAACAGTATAGTTCTTATAGTTTCGGAAAAAAGTGGCTGTGACATACGGACGGACGGACAGACAGACAGACAGACAGACAGACAGACATGACGAATCCATAAGGGTTCCGTTTTTTGCCATTTGGCTACGGAACCCTAAAAAGTACAAAAAGAGAGCATGTGTGCTCCTTTTCAATCGGCAAAGTGCGAAAGGCCGTCGGTCAATGTGTCCTGACCCTAAGTCCCCTGTAGCTACTTGGCATAATCATCGCGAGGAAACCGGCATGTCCTAGAACCAAAAATTCAAAGGCATGTGACATCTACTAACACGCACTGGGCTTGCGTAGTGGATTACGGCCCACTCCCTCTCACAGAGAGGAGGCCTGTGTCCCAGCAGTGGGAACATTATAGGCTGATTATGCTATTACCCCTAGGATTGTCATAATACAATTTCATGGCAAGAAAATCTATTTCACAAACAATTTTTTTGAAGTGAAAACTTCTTTAAGCGCGTTGGGCATTTTTGAGATGGGCGAAACCATTGAACTCGCGACACCGTTACTGACACCTCTGTTTTAAGTTTAAGCCATTATCTTTGGGAAGAATGACCTTCAAACATATTTATAAAATTAATTATGCTTTCATGATAAAACAAATAGATAAATAATATGGTTCAGGTTTTCACTTCAGTCAGCACTTCCGGAGTACCACTGTTTTCTTTATATTTGTGTTCAAAATTAGATATAAAACTAGCTCGTTCAAGCGTATGTTCAACTATAGACCTTTTTGTCTTACAATAAGCGTTTAGTTTCGATTGGCATGTCATTGGTTACAGCGGTATCATCATTAGATTCTCATTGGAGCACTATATGCCTATGTTATAGATGTTTATTTGGAAATTCAAAAGGGTTTTTCATAAACAATGTAAAATATTTTAAAACGAATTTTTTTTACTGTCTGAATAGAAAAGGATTATCTGGCTAATATAATATTTTAGTAATTAAAAAACGATTTCATACTGCTGGATAGGCAGTATCTACCAGATAAATGGTAAAATGAACAGTATTTTATTTATCTGTTAGATAAGTCTTTTTGAAAAAGTGGTTTTTAAAATTGGCAAGCAACTTTTCTATCTAGCAATTTTTCTTTAAGGGTTGATTTTTCAATCGACAGATAATTTTTATTCATGGAATATAATTGACGTCTGACAATTTTTTGTATGGAAGAACTGTCAAAAATTCAAAATTATTCCTCCGATAAAATTGTCTGGCGTTGGAAAAATCAGCCCCGTCATATACAGGGTGTTACAGAAAGGGTATATCAATACAAACAGGTTGAAGAGTGTATCTGGTCTAGAATCTCTGTACAAAATTTCAACTCAAAAGCAGTAACTTTGAAAATGCTTAATATTTTTTTATTTCGATAGTTTATTAAATTGAAATCATAACAAACGTGTCACCGCACTACGAGGGTCATTATCCATTATCTGTAGTGTGTCTGTGCGCCTAGTACACGCACATCACGCCGCCGCGCGCCAGTGCAGCGCCGTGATGTCGAAATAAAAAAATATTAAGCATTTTCAAAGTTAATGCTTTTGAGCTGAAATTTTGTACAGAGATTCTAGACCAGATACACTCTTCAACCCGTTTGTATTGATATACCCTTTCCGTAACACCCTGTATTTAACTTAAAGAAAAACATTGTTAGAATAATTGAGAACCTTATCCTTTTTTAGTTAGAACTCGATTAAAAATAAACGCAGTATTTACTGAAATAAAAAAAACATTGTTTATGAATAACCTAAAAATTCCGTCCACATAAAAACAAAAAAATCCTTACTGCCGAAAAGGCACAGCTAGCTTTAAACTTAAGCTACCCCTAAAGCTATACCATACGATAATATTTGAAGATATAAATATTTCTTTTATAGCAAACTGCGAGGCCGGGCTATCAGTAGGTCAGCACAATGTTTGTCTGTTTATATGTATTTTGTATGTAGATAGAGTTGTTTTTTTGCTAGCACTTTTTTGAAGGCTTGTTTCGGTTTTTTTTTAGATAGTGGTTAGTTTTTTTTTGTGGCGATAGCAGTTCAAGTTTTTAAGAAAAATCGGACCGAAGGCGCTGGTGTTAGTTCAGTGTAAGCATTCGTCAAACGTTCGTGTCGAAACTGCGCCAGCTGCGTATAAGCCAGGCGGATACAGACATTGCGAGGCATGCGCCGCGCACCGCCGCGCACGCCTCGGAACACACGCCTCGATATTCATTTTCCTCGAGTGACGAGTAGCCTCACTACGAATATGAACGTCCACACATTGCGAAGCATGCGATGAGCGCCGTCCGCTGCGCATGCCTCGCAATGTCTGTATCCGCCTTTACGTACGTAACTGAGTGGGTTTTCACGCTGAGTAGCGAAGTTGAGATAGCGAAGTAAATGAAAAATATGAAATCTGAATGATGGTAAATATCGGAGAAAACTAAAACACCGGCCAACACACGAGGGGTTCCGTACTACAAGGCAAAAACGCCGAAACAACACATTTCTTGTACGGAGATCCCTATTTTTGAACTATATTTTATTTTTATTATTTGTTGTTATAGCGGCAATAGAAATACGCACTCTGTGTAAATTTTAACTGTGTAAGTACCTATTCCGGTTCATGAGATACAGCCCGCTGACAGACAGACAGACAACAGAGACTTAGTAATACGGCTCCGTTGACACTCTTTGGGTACGGAACCCTAAAAACAGATCCGTAATCAAGATCATAATGTCTCATTTAGCCACTTTTCTCTATTCGCCATTGATGGTTCAATGGCGAATAGAGAAAAGTGGCTAAATGAGGCAGGGTGACCACACCCTGCAGTATTAACTGGCCAGGAGGTGGTATGGTAGCCATGGATGATTCACCATCCACAAAAAAAAAAACATTCTGAATTTAATTCATAAATCATCGCTTTCTTGAAGGCGTGATCAAGTTCAAGGCCCATTCAGCAATAAAACAAAAGTATTGCCACTCGCAATTTGAATGCACCTTACTACAGGATACGAACGTTTGACTATAGTCCGCGTGAAACTAGTTGGCCGCTGAGGTGGTGACAGGGGTGAGGCGGCGGCTCGCAATGCCGCTCATATACCTAAGGCGTGGCCAACTAGTTCCGCGCGGACTATAATGCCTGCATTAAAACAACTTGAATTTGTATTATGTTTAAAAAAATTATTATGTATAGCAAATTGTTATCGCCTCCAGTATGAAAATACCTTAGACTGTCCGTAAGCCCTGTTATATTTTGTTTTTAAAATATTTTTTTTTAATCCAAAATGGTTGTTTATTTTATTAGCCTAAACTAGAACGTATTATTTTCATTTGCAGTTGCACTATCATAAATTATATCCATCGTTCTGTGTTAATATAAAAAGTATTTATTTAAACAAAAAATGTAATTATAAATTAGGTGCGTAGTACTCGCAACCGGTTTGAATGAAATGATGTATGAAATAAAGAAGTATGTTTGGCTTTTAGAACAACCCTGGTTTTCTGGAAGCTAGATCAGTAAGGGCAAGATTCACAGACCGCACTTTGAAAGTCCTTTACTAAGGGCCGGTTTTTTCAAACACAAAAATACACTAATGTGCCGGCAATTTATTATTTTAGGTCAAAATAAAATCACTTTAATCAGTGCTTTTTTTTTTGCTTGGATATCTTTGGTTAGACGTACTGAGCGCTGTGTTAAAATTGGTCCATCTATTTTAATGGGACCCTGTATAGTCGTAAGACAGCACATATAATTTCCTCTGTGGCTTCTATCGACCCCCTGAAAGTCTCAAACGTCCACGAGAGGGCGTTATCGCTCACGTTGATAACCTATGGTATTAATAAACATGAACATTAATGCTATACGAATAAGATTCATGTTCACAATTCGTTTTCGACGCTTACTTTTCGAACTAAAGTCAAAATGCGTTCTGTGAATCTTGCCCTAAATGTGCTGACAAATATCATGTTAGCTTTTGTGATTGCTTAACTAAAATACTTATAATCAATCATTTGAGTTGATATGACATTTGACGATCGATTTAAATGAATATGCTTTCAGAGGGATAATTGTCGTAATTTTAAGAACGTTCACAGTCTGATCTCAGTTTCAATCTGTCAAAAGGTAAGTTTTTGACGTTGATGGTCACTGAGATGAGATTGCGGCTAGATTTTGAACGTTTTTAATTACGGGAATTAGCCTTCAGAAATCAGGGGATAGTTATGTAGTTTCTGCCTACTTTTAAAAGGTGTGTGGCGTAATTATACAGGGTTATTGGAAAAACACTAATAACCTCTTAAGACGTCATTGTACTCATCATTATGAACAACTTTTGCTATGGGACCAAACCTGATATCGTGAAAAAAAAAATCAGCTGTTCCCTACATTTTGACGAGTTATACGAACATAAATGTAGGGAACTGCTGATTTTTTTTCGCGATTTCAGGTTTGGTCCCATAGTAAAAGTTGCTCATAATGATGAGTACAATGACCTCTTGAGAGGTTGTTAATGTTTTTCCAATAACCCTGTATATAAAGATGAACGCCAATCATTGTTACTACATAACTAAGTTGGTAAAGTAAAAAAAAAAAAACAATTGAAAGTTTCTTTTTAATGTACAGACGCCAGCACATCAAGCAATTACAATCTGTCAAATTTCTTTAATAGATTTCCAACTTTATTGCTAAAGCATAAGGTTCAAAGTTGATTGGGAAAATTTGACAGTTTCTGGCGTCTGTCGAAATTGTATTGTGTTTCAATTCGATTGTATGTGTTATTTTTTGGAAATGTTGCTCCTTTCTGCCCTTTTCTGGTATTAGGTCCCATGTGACATGATTACCGCTAGTATGGACATAAGAAACATAAATGTTTTCATCTTTTGAAATCAAATAAAAATCTAAATTTTGAAGAGAAAACTTCATTAGGCGCGATTGGCATTTTTTGAGATGGAAAAAAACTATTGAAGTCGCGCCACTGTCACCGTAACCGACACCGCTTCGGATGCGTTCGGCTGTCCTCGGGTTTTACTCGGTTTTAATGTATTTCCGATATGTCAGTGAGTGATGGCAAAGTATTCTGTTTGTGTTTTGTTTAGTAGGTCTGAAATCTCTTTAAACCGGTATTTCACAGCCTTCAGCTCATAATAAAAATTGATGCTTATGATGTAAAGAAAGAAAATACATTTATTTAGCACAGACTAAAAGACACACAATATACAAAACAAAAAAGTAAAGATTAAATAAAAAAAAAGTATAAAAAGTATTAAACTTTCATTTGATGTATATGTGGTTTTTATTGGACATACCGGCCAAAACGCCCATCATTCTTTCGCTGTGAACCTGTCACATGGTACCTAATACCATATTTGACAAATTGTAAGTGTGTTGTTATGATTTCCTTCCTGCAAAAGTCCCTTTTATATTAAACTTTATTTTAATTATCAGTAAGACTTGTGTACTAAACAAAATATTTGTTATATTATAGCTCAGTGCCGGATCACAAAGGTTTCCATGGTCCAACAGTGGACCATGACAGCCCTGTACTGTTTGGGATACTATCACATCCTGATAATAAGGTACGGTATAGGTTTATCATAGCAGTAATTAATATTTTTGTAAAAAATTAAGTGAACGGCTCGCCAACACACAGATAAACCCTGAGAGGTTTTCGTTGTGTGGCTAAAACCAAAATGTAAATTAACAAAGTGTTTTGGAAATAAAAGAAATAATAATAATAGTTGATTTCTAAATGCTGCTTGTTCTATCTCGTGTCATGGTAAGATGGCGAGGCTGCGAGGCTGACTGCTCATGGTGCGTTTAATGAAACCAAACTCAAAGTATTTATTTCAATTAAACCCCAAAATTGTCTTACCCATTATTCCAATTTGTTTTACCCATTGGAAGAACCCTATTGAAAATGGCTCTTTTATTCAAAGTAGTTTAATTATAATTAATAGAAACTTACTTTAATAACTGTGTTGGGGCGGCTGCTGCAGGTGCGGAAAACCTCAAACGGCTCCAATCTCTTTGGAACTTCTTTCTATGTTTGAGCCGTTTGTGGTTGAAACACTAGGGCCATGGGGTCCGAGTGCCCACTTATTATTTCGAGACATCGCCAAGCAGTTGGTCGACTCTTCACGTGACCAGAGGGCGGGCCTATTTCTTGGCCAAAGAATCAGCATTGCTATAGAACGTGGCAATGCTACCAGCCTTTTGGGCACGTTTCCTGTTGACAGCGATGCGGACGAATTTTTTGATGCCCTTTGATTATTTCCCCTCTTTTTTATATACTTGTACATATTATTATTTTAAGATAATATAATATCATATCTATGATTTTTTGTACGATCAAATGAGCATTATGAGTCGTTCACTTTTGGTTTTTCCAAATTTTCCATTTTTTTAAACTATAATGTATCAATTTTTTCTCCACAGCTTCTGTCTTGCCCGCCCGCCATGCGTTTCGTAATAACCTCGGTAGGCGGCAAACAACGTCGCTTGATGCTACGCGGCGACTCAGCCGGCGTAGTCTCCGTATGGAATGTTGACGACGCCGCAAATCCAACGCCGAACCACACGCCAAGTGAGTGGTTACTTACAAACTTGAAGGTCTTAGGTATCCTTTGGGACCCGCTGATGAACAGCGGGTCGAGGCTTGTCGGGGGAGCGTTGAATGTTTATGCGAATCCCGCACCCCTGGCCATAGGTAGAGGTGGAACACCGCGTTGGTTTTAGTCGGTAAAGGTCCGGCATGCCCCTCTGTCACGCCTACGATGGAGGAAGTCCATGAGGATTTCCATCGCGCACCAAAAAAAAAAGGTGTCCTATAGGAGCTTTTTTTTATTGATGGGAAATCATCAAATGACCCCTCCCGCTCTGAGTGGAGTGGAAGGGAGTGTCAGACTCTTACTGACTAAAACCCATCCGTGTTCCTTCCTTAGCCCTTTATGTTCCGGGGTAGCGGTAACCCTTTCGGACAATCCCGGAATCCCCGGCAGGCTTCGGCCCTGGCAGGCCCCTTTTTGCTGACATCTCTTTGAGGCGCGCGTGGAACACGTACGCGCCGTCCAGCACGGGCCTGGTGCCGGACGGTGGTGTAGTCCTATAGGAGCTAAAAGGCAGTTTTCGCCTGTGGACGTCGAGTACTGAACAAAGGTTATTCCCAAAGCTAAAGGCGCCATTCAAGTATTACGTAAGCACTACAGGGGGGCGGGGAGGTCTTTGCTTTGCATATTTTTGATGACATGGAGGATAGGGGGGGTCTGGATGGTGATGACGTCAGCAGTAGTTTAATTTTTTTACTTTTTCGGATTTTCTACAAAATTTAATCGATTTTGGTTTGAACACATATGGCAACCCTACTTGTCTATGCTTGAAAACGAAACGCATATAATTGCTGCTCATGAATCAATAAACTAGAACACATTGAAAAATGCATGTAGCAATGTTCACGTAAGCATGGGAGGGGGTGGGGGGGAAGCGATTTGCTTAATTTTGCTGAAGAGCGGGAGGGGGGGTTAGTAATTGCAAAAAATCTGCTTACGTAATACTTGAATGCCCCCAAATCGTTAGATTTCATAATTTCACCTATTCAAATTCAAAATCAAAAGTGATTTATGCAAACTAGGCTGAGAATTAGCACTTTTTAAACGTAAAAATTACATGCGACAGTCCTTTAAAACGGCCGCTCTTCACCTTTGTATTGAACAGTACTGAGTACAGTCAGCAATACAAGTAGTATAGTAAAAGTGCGCAGTACTACACACCCCCACCCTATTTTAAGTTAAACAAATATCAACATTATTAAAATGACAATTAAGTTGATTTCAGAGTGACTAGCACTATTGAAAAAGTTATAAAAATGTTTGAAGTTGTAGCGTAAACTGAACTTTATTGTTTAGGAATTAAAGTTATTTTTCTATTAATTCATATTTGTTTACATTTTTGGCAAATAAATTGCGAACGCATTGTGGTAATTGAAGTATTGAAGCCATACTTTAGACTAAGCTGCTGAATGGTCACACTTAATTTGGATTTGTTAAGTGACTTTTATTTCCGACCATCCGTCCATACTACAGTAATAAAGCAAAACAATTTTTTTTTTTATCGAATCTTATTAAATACTAGCAGCGCCTCGCGGTTCCACCCGCATAAATGTCGATCCCGTGGGATTATCGGGATAAAAAAGTATCCCATGTGTTAATCCTGGTTACAAACAACCTGTGTGCCAAATTTCGTCTAAATCTGTTCAGTAGTTTTAGCGTGAAGAAGTAACAAACATACAAACACACTCACAAACTTTTGCCTTTATAATATTAGTGTGATTTTCGTCCTCAGCGCACGCACCGATTGTGGTGACGAGTCTGGATATTGCGTGGGAGGATATGAACCCCAGTCCTGTCGGTATACTGGACCAGTTGAACCATCCGGAAGAACAAGGTTAGTTGCAGAGTCATATCTATTATTATGTATTGTAGGCTCGCGTTTGAATTCTATCTGAACTGATGGCAGCCATATTTGAATTTTAAATGGTGGAGTTTCTCCATAAACGTCTTCGGCCGCGAACAGCGTCTTGCCATACGCCGCGTCAACCAAACGTACAATGCTGTTGAAAAAATACTCAGTTACCCATAAGGGCGCATATCTAGCGAGGCGCAAGGAAATATCAACCTTGTGCTTATTAAAATAAAGTTGAAAATAATTAAACTCAAGCTTCAACGCGGCCAGAGGTACGCAGTAATGCTTATTTATTTTCGACTTTATTTTAATAGACGCAATGTTGATATTTGCTTGACAGGGAAAACAAAAGTTGAGAGTGAAATGTTGCTTGAAACTGGCACGGCTTTGAAATGTTGCCAGCAACTTCTTCCCGTCACGCAAAAACCATGATGCTGAACCAATGTTCTGCTTACCATGTTTACCGGTTTTAAGGGTCGGCGCTCATTGACGGCACGGCACGGCGTGTCATGCAAAGGATTTTATTACTAATCAAGTTATTTTGAATCTTATTTCAATGACTTTAGAATTCATGTTACTTTATTTCAATACCACGATGCCGCGACGTGCCGCAGGATGCTGTGGCATGACGTGTCATGCCGTTTCATTCCACGGGTTGCCGCGGCGCCCAAATGCATCCCGCGAGACGTAAGGGTCACATTGTGTCGAGGAATTGTGATTGCTAAGCTAGTTGAAATAAGGTTGAAACTTGTGCAGCGATCATTTCGGTTAATGGGGTGCAGTCCGGTCGGTGCGGGCTTTCAGCCGGATGCCACAACCTGCCTTGCCATGCCGTAGCACGCTGTCAGTGAGCGCCGGCCCTAACTGTATATTTTAAACTATTTATTTATGTATTTTATCATTTAGGAAAGATAAGAAGAAGGAAAAGAGTACAAAGTAGTAAGTATAAAGGTAATGCTTGTTTAATAAAGAAATCTTCCAGCAGAACTTGGAAATGGCTTTATTCAAGATTTAGATTATAACAAGATTAACAAATGTTTTCTGGAGTGATGTTCATCTTATAAATTGTACGGTCTACCACGCCCATATCCATAGTAACAATTTGATATTGACCGTAACAATTTGATATTTACCGTAACAATTTGATATTTACCGTAACAATTTGATATTGACCACAGCAATTTGATATTTACCGTAACAATTTGATATTGACCATAGCAATTTGATATTTACCGTAACAATTTGATATTGACCGCTTCTTTGTATCGTAGCGGTTTTTGCAGCCTTAGGTTATCACTCATTATAACCGTACCGCTCCAGAGCAGCAACGGCGCAGTACCGTCTCGTAAAAATCCACCCGTTTGCCGCCAAAACCGGTGAGGTGGCAGCTTGTTGTTATTTGGTAGCTCATTGTCCACGCGCCAACGGCTAGTTTTCAGCTACGAAGAAGAGAACAATGAAGTGCATTTTTGGGATGCATGAAAAAGCCTCCTCGTGTAGCGCAGTTTGTTCCGCCAGTTACTCAACTGAACCGAGCGCTCGGCGCATCCTGGACAGTCACACCCGACACCTTATTTGACTGGCCAATTCTTCCCTAGCGGTGGTAGGGCTAACGCCTGGTTAGCGACCACCCTCCCACCGGACAAGCAGCCTGCTGTCTTTCGTCGATGCGTGCGAGTTCCAGTGCCTTAGGCATCTTCTGGGCACGCTTGTTCCATCATAGACTCATCCATTGGTTTCCATCAGGCGTGATCGAGGTCAAGTGCGGGTCCAAACAGAAATAAAAAAAATAATAATTTGCGGGCGACGGGGAGACAGCCGTGCGAGCGGCGCGAGTACCGCGCGCGGGCTACGAGTGGTTCCTACGAAGATGGCGAGGCGCCAGCATGCATACCGCTTGCACTATTTCTTTACCGGAAAGCCGGCTGCTCGCTTGAAGCGCGCGGTTGGCTTGAAGTAAATTTGACAATGACAGTACATCGTAAAATTTATTTTAATGCATTTGATTTAAGATCCTAACTTGAATGGCAAGTTATTTGCTGTTTCGGATTGGTGCTGTTTACAATGAGTGATGATCTTACCAATGTCGGGAGGTTGACTGTATTAGGCCTCATTTACGGAGACGCGGGGCGTCTCGCGTCGCGTGTGGCGTGGCGTCTCGCGGCGCGTCGGACGTTTTTTCTGTTTACGGTGGGGCGGCGCGTGAAGCGGCACGCATCATCGCACGCGTAAACACAAACTTATTGCAATATACGACCATGTTCATAGAGAAGCGAGACGGAAAGCGTGGCGGTGCCCGCCGCGGCGCCCGCGGCGAATCCTCTAGCGTGTAGCGAAGCACGCGGCGGGCATCGCGGCGGCGCACGCTCGCCTCGATCAAAAAAAAGACGAAAAACAACGAAGAAAAAAAAAGTCGATCATATCATACTCCATTGCGACGGTGACTACGTCTGTGTTGCGCGATTTCTAAATAAGACTGACAGAAGATTCCGCCTCGGACATAGCTTCATCGAGAATTGCCGCTGCGTGCGCCGCCGCGATAAACGCCGCGTGGGACGCGTCGGTGCCATCCGCGGGCTCGGCCGCATAAAACGCCCTAATTCAAACAAACGCGTCTAAAATCGCTTCTCCGTAAACGCACTCATACAACGCCATATATTTGAATTCAGTGCGGGCCGCGCCGCTCAACGCAACGCGCGACGCCCCGCGTCTCCGTAAATGAGGCCTTAGATTCAGAGATAACAAGATTTACAGATATACAGGGTCCCATTAAAATAGATGGACAAATTTTAACACATGCGACAAATCGAAATGGGAGATTGTACTCGTCATTATGAACAACTTTTACTATGGGACCAAACCTGAAATCGCGAAAAAAAATCAGCTGTTCCCTACATTTATGTTCGCATAACTCGTCAAAATGCAAGGAACAGCTGACTTTTTTTTTCGCGTGTTCAGGTTTGGTCCCATAGTAAAAGTTGTTCATAATGATGAGTATAATATCCCATTTCGATTTGTCGCATGTTTTCAATTTCAACCTGTATACTCTGGAACGAAGTTGTTATTAAGTGATTGGTACTTTTGTAGTAGCCAAAAAACCCAGTATCCCTAATAAAAAACTACCCACCTAATTATAAAATGTGTGATTGACTTATTAATTTTAAAATACTGTGTGATTTTTATTGCGTGTATAATTTGGTGGACTTACAATTTTAAACAGTTTTCAGATTTTGCGTACACTAAATTACTTAAAATATGTGTTTTAGTTTAGCATGTAAATATTTTTTTTTTCACCTATTCCCTGTTTTTTTTTACTATTGCTCTGTTTGGAGTTCCTCTAAATAACTGACAGTTTATATTCTTAACTAACGGCTCGCCCAGCTTCGCACGGGTGCAATTTTTTTTTCGAATTTTCGAAATTTTCTGCCATACAAACCTTGTTCTGGCAATACCGAACACAACAAAAAAAGAATTATCCAATTTGGTGTAGTCATTCGGAAGTTATGCGCGTACAGACATTTCGGCGACTTTATTTATTATTTATTTATTCACTCCAAACATACAAATATCCTTACAGGCTAGACCCAATGCGATATTGTAGTACACTTAAAAATTAAATAGTTCCAATGCTTGTACGGTCAGCATCAAAAGTTGATTAACACTTCAGTTTTTTTAATCTTAGTTATTGAGCAAAATATTTGTTCAAAATTGAATTTTTTTTAGAATATATACTCTTGTCTATTATATTATGTGAAAAGCTAAAAATCAGTTTATTGAAAAAAGTTGTTGTTGTGTAATAACATGTAAAAATGATAGTGTTAATCGACTTTTGATGCTGACTGTACCATAAGAAATTCTACAGTGTGAGTCTTTATAATGTGCACATACTGAATCGAGGGAATCTTTGCTTAATTTTATCGACGGAAAAAATGATAAAAAATTTCTAAATATTTTATTAAATTTTTAATGGATTTTTTATTTATTTTTTCGCTTCTGTGACTCCAGTGTATACAAAACGGTGTAACTTTTTAACTCGATGTTTTATCACGATGAAACAAACTCCATAATGATTGGAAGTAATTAGGAGTCCGCATTAAATGAAAATTGTGTAAAAAACTGCCACCAATTAAAAATTAACACGTTTTTCCCGCAAAGATCTGATTTTTTTTTCATAAATTTTTGCAATAATCGTAAAATTTCTCAATAAGATGCCCGATTACCTTCATTTTTTATTACTTTAAATTATTCTTCATCGTATTAGGTATCCAAAAGTAAAAATTGCAAGGGTTTAACTCAATCCCATCATTTCTTATCAACAGCCAAAGAAAGGTCTAGAGCACGGCTACGCACTAATTGTTTAGCAGGTAGACGTCCTTTTTTGTTGAGAATATGCGCGGGTCGGGGTGCGGGGAGGTAGGGCCAGCTGAAGGGACCAGAAGGGATGACAGACAGGCAGTCGCTCCGAATTATTCGCCGCTGCTACATGTGTTTCGATACTTTCATTCGCTGCTACCTGAGTTTCGTGACTTTCGTTCGCTGCTACGTGATGCCGCGCTTAAGTTAATTCTCCCCGGCACACATTGCCGACATTCATTTTTACTATGGGATAAGCGCGGCATCACGTAGCAGCGAACGAAAGTCACGAAACTCAGGTAGCAGCGAATGAAAGTATCGAAACACATGTAGCAGCGGCGAATAATTCGGAGCGACTGCCTGTCTGTCATCCCTTCTGGTCCCTTCAGCTGGCCCTACCTCCCCGCACCCCGACCCGCGCATATTCTCAACAAAAAAGGACGTCTACCTGCTAAACAATTAGTGCGTAGCCGTGCTCTAGACCTTTCTTTGGCTGTTGATAAGAAATGATGGAATTGAGTTAAACCCTTGCAATTTTTACTTTTGGATAGCTAATACGATGAAGAATAATTTAAAGTAATAAAAAATGAAGGTAATCGGGGCATCTTATTGAGAAATTTTACGATTATTGCAAAAATTTATGAAAAAAAATCAGATTTTTGCGGGAAAAACGTGTTAATTTTTAATTGGTGGCAGTTTTGTTACACAATTTTCATTTAATGCGGACTCCTAATTACTTCCAATCATTATGGAGTTTGTTTCATCGTGATAAAACATCGAGTTAAAAAGTTACACCGTTTTGTATACACTGGAGTCACAGAAGCGAAAAAATAAATAAAAAATCCATTAAAAATTTAATAAAATATTTAGAAATTTTTTATCATTTTTTCCGTCGATAAAATTAAGCAAAGATTCCTTCGATTCAGTATGTGCACATTATAAAGACTCACACTGTATAGGTAGTTATTCTTTCAAATTCACCCAAAGCGCAACGGAATATGTCTACGTCATCAGCAATGAGGTGGAGAGTGCGGAGCGCGCTCGTCAGCGGCGCCTCACGAAGGAAGTTAGTTCGCGCGCGCGGTACCGCCAGCAACCGCGGCTGACGACGACGATCCACATAGCCGTCTGGCACGACTAGTTCCACCCTTCGCAATACAGGGTGTTACGGAAAGGGTATATCAATACAAACGGGTTGAAGAGTGTATCTGGTCTAGAATCTCTGTACAAAATTTCAGCTCAAAAGCATTAACTTTGAAAATGCTTAATATTTTTTTTATTTCGACATCACGGCGCTGCACTGGCGCGCGGCGGCGTGATGTGCGTGTACTAGGCGCACAGACACACTACAGATAATGGATAATGACCCTCGTAGTGCGGTGACACGGTTGTTATGATTTCAATTTAATAAACTATCGAAATAAAAAAAATATTAAGAATTTTCAAAGTTAATGCTTTTGAGCTGAAATTTTGTACAGAGATTCTAGACCAGGGTGCTTACCTACTCTTGAATTTAATTCCGATAGATCGACATTAGAATTATGACGTTTCGTACTTTTGAGTTCGGTTTAATTAAACTAAAAGGCAAAATTGGATGATTGATTTTGGAGCCCGGCCCTAATTTCCATTTAGTTCACAAAAATGGACACCCAATTTTACCTTTTAGTTTAATTAAACCGAACTCAAAAGTACGAAACGTCACAATTCTAATGTCGATCTATCGGAATTAAATTCAAGAGTAAGCACCCAGGTCAGTTGAATTGTAGCAATCGGAAAATAATGTCGTCGCTTTCGACTTATTTAATACAGTTTATGTCTACTTTGGACACCCTGATACACTCTTCAACCTGTTTGTATTGATATACCCTTTCCGTAACACTCTGTATATCCGAATTGTATATCTTCCCTCTAATTATCTTAAAGATATAAGTAACAAGTGTGAGTTGCCTCCTGACCCTCAGTTCAGGGACATATTCGACCATACCTAAGGGCCAAAGCACACACGCTACTTTCTGTATCGGCGATCGGCGATTTTGCGGCTGTATCGATGCTGCATCGCGTTTTGGTGACTCTCTGCGTTCGGACGCGGTATCGGGATCGCGCGTTTTAGCGACTGCTCCGATGCTGCATCGCGTTTTGGCGACTCTCTGCGTTCGGACGCGGTATCGGGATCGCGCGTTTTAGAGACTGCTCCGATGCTGGCGCAAATGCCAAATCGCTGCGACCGGCATCCAAATGTGTGCGGAGTGTAGCGTTCAGCCGCTGTATCGAGCTTCCGAAAAGCGACTGAATCGCCGCGTTTGGCGTTTTTAAGTGTGCGGTGTGGAATGCTTGGTCGCTGCATTTAGCTTCTAAAAAGCAGCTGAATCGCCGATCGCCGATACAAAAAGTAGTGTGTGTGCTTTGGCCCTAAGATAAACCATGATGATGATATACTATGTAAGGATTCTATTTGTTCCAGAAATAAAACTTACCGCATCGATATATCTACTCGCTGCTAACCGTTTGGTGGTCGGCAGAGAAGACGGCTCCATCGTCATAGTGAATGCAACACATACCGTGCAACTGCAACTGTTGCACGGCAACCATCAGCAACTTGACGGTAATTATCATGTAACGTAATTGCATTTTGAAGATGGTCTTTAGCACAGATATAGATATACCTAGATAACGCAAGTATCACGAACTGTATGAAAACTAAGGTTGTCCCCACATTTATCGACGCGGAATCGGCTTAAGCCGAGTGCGTATCACCAAACTACTCGACTTATCGCCGAGCTAATAGGCAAACGGCTCGTTTCGCCGTCGATCGGTGTCGCGCCGCGTCGTCCGAGCCGAGCCGATGCGAATGGTATTAGTAACACCCTTATTACGTAGACATAAAGGCTTTTTTGACCGGCGTTAGCCGATTCCGCGTCGATAAATGTGGGAAGAGCCTAAGCGTGCCACTTTTTGACTACCTACTATGACGTCACAAGCTCGAGCTCTCTTGCTCACGCTCACCCGGCCAGCAGTACGCAGGACTGAGCGCGAAAGTGGCGGCTTATGATTTTCGAACGTAAGCTGGTGCGATTTTTGGCACGCGAAGTAGTTGCTCTTGCGTTATCTAGGTGTATCTATATCTGTGGTCTTTAGTTTAATCTGGAAATTGGAACGCCTGTTAGATTATTAAAGTGTTCGTCTGTCACATGCGATTTTCTCAGGAATGGTGCGATGTCAAAACTTGTGCCATTAATTATTGACCAAAATATTTTGTATAAGCAACTACTTTCCGTAAAATATTATAAGAGATTTCAATCCAGATACCTAGCGAAAAAAAAAGTATTTTGTGAGGAATCGATTAAACGGCTTTTTTGTCACGTATACTTGCAAATTACAAAGATCTTATTATGTTTATTCATAATCAGCCAGTAATGTTCCCATCGCACTGCTAGGACACAGGTCTCCTCTCAGTGAGAGGGAGTAGGCCGTAATCCACCACGCGGGCCCAGTCCGGGTTGGTAGATGTCATATATCTTCGAGTTCTTGTGTCTAGGACATGCCGGTTTCCTCAAGATGTTTCCCTTCACCGTTTTGAGAGTAGTGGTGATGAAATAATTTACACAATGTAAAGCGCCTGTCTGGGTTCGAACCTACGACCTACAACCCGTTAGTTGTGTCTGTTACCACTGGGCCATCACTGCTCATTATGTTTATTGATTTTTATAAGTAATTGTAATTTATATTTTTTTTATAATTGTTACAGATTGGCCTCCACATCAGTTACTCCTAGGACATAACGGTCGTGTCAACTGCTTACTTTACCCACACCATGTACACCAAAGGCATGACCACTTATCTTTTCTTAAAAGTTTTTCTAGATTAAGCCCGGAATCTCGATTAGAGCCCAGTTAACCCTTGCTATCAAATAAACGAATAAAAAATGGCGGCCAAACAAAGGAGCTTATTAGCGCAGGAGAACGATTAGTGTCGCCATTTTCAATTCTTTGTTTTAATGGCACGGGCTTAGCATGCCGAAAATAGCTGTATTATAGATAATACAGCTAATTAGCAGCAATTTTTTTTAGAGATGTACTATCTACGACTTTTGTGCATAACCCCCATTAGGGCGCTTTTCGTATCCACGGGCCAGTGGCTACCCCCGCCTGCGTTGTTTTCGTCCGCCAATAGCGCTTCGGCGCAAATTAAAAAAATAGTGGTTCTAAACAAGTTTTGAAAAAAAAAAACCTATAAATAATAGCTAATAAGAATGTTATTTTAGCATTCCCTAGGCGACATTCTTCGTTCATTGGTCAAACAAAAGTAATTAACTCAAAAAAAGACTCATCCTTCATTCATTGGTAAAAAATAAAAAGCGTTGCAAACTAAGATTCTAACGTGCATCCGAAAAACTTTTGCAAAGGGTCATGCACAACGACCGCTGACTGTACCTCTACCATCCTACTTAGAATCAGTCCTGGATTTTTCATAGGCCGTATAGGCCGCGGCCTAGGGGCGGCAGCGTCCTAGGGGCGGCAGATTTCAGAGGACGTCCACTTGATTTCAGAGGATAAAATTCAAACAAGTTCACGGGTTTTCTTTTCTCATGGTTTTTTATACTAATACGTTAAATCCCTATAGAAACTCATTCCTATCAAATATTATCAATCCTAGGTACCTACTGTTATTTTACCTATTTTATCTATATTACTGCGTGAGTGACGGATAAGAGCGGCGGGCGGCAGTGGCTCAACGTAACCACCTCCGCTTCCCGCCCGCACTGACCGATTTTGGTATTAAAAAGTCCCGTAGTAAATTGTAATTCTTGTTTCTTTTCTGTCAGTCCTCGATATGACTTTAAACTGTCGTGCATTTAATATTGAAGTAAATGTAGAACGCCACCTGTAGGCTATGGGACAAATAGGCTCGGATGGAACAGTCGATATTAGTGCAGGATACCAACTCAGGGCGGCGGCTGATGAACATCTAGCACGTCAAAGGCGGCGCCCACGGACCCAGTCAGGCGGTCCACTGCACGGTGGTTCCGCGCCCTAAGAGAGGCGGTCATAGGGTTTCGCGAAGGTTATGATTGTCGTTATCAATACTAATTATTATTATTATGCTTTTTTGTAATACTTTACGTTATAATATAACGAAAATAAGCGAATCAATGTTAAAAAACTTTTTTATTCGAAAATTAATGCAGTTATTATACTTGACGAAATACATCTAAAATACAAGAAAAGAGTTGCAACTTAATAACTGATAAACTTAAATATTTACATTTTTATAGTAAAAACAAAATAAATACCTAATTATTACCTAACTACAAACACAGAAATGGACAAAAAATATATTATTTACATGTTAATAGTTACATAATAGGAGCTATATCTAAAATAATGTAAATCTAATATTTATTAACAACTATATACATTTTATTCTATACCGACAACAAATTCAACACCTCTTTAGATAGAATACACTTCTTCTACCGTGGTAACCTTCTTAAACCAGAAATATAAGGATCCGAATTAAGAAGAAGTCTATGTATCAAGTCGGTGTTTGTGACAACCCGGCACATTTTCCTCGTGTTGTCACACCTAAACTGTTTAACTAACTTATTGCAAGATTCGGCGGCCTCTACCGAAAGCTCACCTATTGACAATAATGCGTGGTCAATTACTTCCGAACCATGAATGAGGACCTTATGTACAGACGAGGGACGACGAACACTGTTTATATTCGCTGTGCCCCGTACTCCCATCGAAACCCCATTTTCCAATCAAAACAAATTCTTTGTTAAGGTCAATATTATTCAAAACGTTTTTTTGGGATTCTAGTATCCGGCAGTATGATCTAACAATGATTGTAATTCTACTTCAGCAGATGATTCCGTGATAAACTTTTGCGATGGATAACACCACTTCTTAGCTTCCAACACTTTTGTATAAGATGGTAATTCATTCGGTGATTTTGCATTAATGAAGTCTTTCACCATAAGATACTGATGTTTAGTCGGTTTAGTCTCATTTATGAGAGACAAGACTTCGTCAGTGTTGAAATTTAAAGAACCGGCGTTAGATCGACTTGAATCATCCAACAAATAATAATTTATCGCGGAACTGTCTACTTTACTTAACTCTGCGAGTCTGCGGCGTTTTGATCTCTTGCTACACTCCTCGAAGTCCTTCCTGCACTGATGCTGTTGAGTGCTCGTCGAAGCCTATGCTGCTGGCCGTTGAGTGTCGTGGCTCTCTGCTGCTGCACAAGTTGGCAGAACGCAAACTTCAATTTCGTTCAGCCAGTCTCTGTTCTTAGAAACCATGCGAGAATGCTTGCAAGAGACTTGCTTCCAGATGGCTACCAATCTTGTACAAAGATTAGTAACTCTTTTTTCTAAGTCATCAGCAATCAAATTCTCAACTTCAGGCAGCAACTGTATCAGGGCTTGAAAAACTCGACGCCACCATTCCAGTTCGGATGTGCTGTCCTTAATAGACAGCCAAGTATCTAGTACAAGCATTCTTTTGACAACCGACTTCAAAAAAAACACTACAAAGTGATAAATAACTTTAATTTCGGAAGTCGGTGTCGTTGATTCCGCATTTTCGTTTTTTGACACCGACTTCCGAAATTAAAGTTATTTATCACTTTGTAGTGTTTTTTTTGAAGTCGGTTGTTTTTTTTTGTAAAAAAGTTTTTATTTTTCACTTTTTAGTTGTACCTACCCCACAAAAAAGTAAACAAAAAGATCGTTAATGTAGACAATGTAGATAAATTTTTAGGTTTTTGTTGATTTTTCAAAAACCGCTTGTCCGATTTCGATAAAATTTTCATGGGACCATTTGGGAAGTATACCCTTTCTAACAAAAAAAGAATTTTTCAAATCGGTTGGCAAACGACGGAGTTATGCGCGAACAAACATAAAAAAAAAAAAAAAAAAAAAAAAAAAAAATACAAACATTCGAATTGAGAACCTCCTCCTTTTTTAGAAGTCGGTTAAAAAACCACTCAAAACTAGTACCTAAAACTAAACAAAAATTTGTTAAATGCGGATTAAAAACAAAACATATTTCGTAGCAAGTGCTACGCGCCCAGGCACTCGGCGTAGACCCTGGCTGCACCTTACAGCTGCAGCATGCCGCAAGTAATTTTTTTAAAGTCTAGTAGTAAAGATTTTAAGCGACATTTTTATACCTAACTCAATGGCACAAGTAGGTACAAACATAAGTAAAAGCTTCAACATAAACAAAAATACAGAAATAAATACGTAAGTAACGCTGCGGCGTAGCACTCAATTTAAAAAAAAATGGTGGATTGAAAATGCAAAATAGTAAAGTAAATTAATAATACATACCTGTAAATTGAATGTCCATTGCAAAATAACAGGTCACACACAAGTTGGAACTTGAAAACACGCGTCGCATCTTAGGCTAATTAGCGCTTGGTAATAACACGGTTGATGAATATTTAGATGTGTTCACTTCCGATGCCGAAAAAGGAATGTTGCGAACAATAGATTGCAAAACTTTTTATAGCCTCAGGTAGTATGACAACTACTGAGTAACTGAACCAGATATCATGGCTTAGCTCGATCATTACCATCGGAGGCCTGTGACCTTCTACGTGACCACCGTGCACTGTACACCCACCAACTCGCACTAGACAAGCGCGGTGGGTTAATTTGTCTAAACCCCTACTCTCTCATGAGAGAGTAGAGAGGCCTTTGCCCTGCAGTGGGACGTCACAGGCTAATAATCCAAACTAATATTATAAATGCGAAAGTAACTCTGTCTGTCTGTCTGTCTTTTCTTCACGCCTAAACTACTGAACCGATTTGTGTGAAATTTGGTACAGACATAGTTTGAGTCCCGGGAAAGGACATAGGATAGTTTTTATCCCGATATTCCCACGGGATCGAAAGTTACGCGGGTGAAACCGCGGGGCGCAGCTAGTAAATAATAATAATAAATGTTTCTTTTTACGCTCTTTTTAATTTTAGAAAGGTACATGGGGGAGGGGGGGGGGGGGCGGCGGCAATAGAGTGGCCTACACTCATAAAAGATATAAATCCGGCACTCCTCAGAATATAGGCTAATTTTATGATTATTTCCCCAACAGATACGACAAATCCCACCTCGTATCGGGCGGCATAGATTTCGCGGTTTGTCTCTGGGATCTGTTCAGCGGTGCGTTGCTGCATAGATTCTGCGTGCACGCCGGGGAAATTACACAGTTGATTGTACCGCCGCATAATTGTAGTGTGAGTATAAATATTAGCATTTATTAAAAGCTAGGACGTTGTCCTGTTCAATTTTCAATAATACATACAAAAATCATCATCTGCCTAGTCTTTTCTCAACTATGTTGGGGTCGCTTCTAGTCTACCCGGATGCAGCTGAATACCAGTATTTTAAATGGAGCGACTGCCTGTCTGATCTCCACAACCCAGTTACTGGGTAATACGATAACCCTTGGTAGGACTGGTTGTTAGACTGTCGGGCTTCTGACGACCCGTAACGACTGTCAAAGATCCACGAATGGCAGCCGGGAACAACAGCTTAACGTGCTTTCCAAGGACGTGTCTTGGTACGTAAAGATGGTTACCCTTTCACGGAAAAACCGCGGCAAGTGTAGCTTAACCTGATCGATCGACCCGTGCGGCTGTGTGACTTAGCCACAATCCCCTACTAATAATGCTGTAGCGGTATCGCCGCCACACGACGAAACAACTCGAGTCATGTGGGTAACGAGATCGTACACCATCGGGTGTTTCCGCCGCGCCGCGCACTCCGTTCGGGAAAGTTCGGTTTCGTCGCGCGGCGGATACAAAAATCCGATAGAAAAAAATGGCGTTCAGTTGTAAATTTGTATTTTAAAATTGGAAGAAATCGTTAAACATAAAGTTTTGTTGCAGCCTCGTATTCAAAAATGCATCTGCTCCGTCGCCTCGGATCACAGCGTTACTTTACTCAGTAAGTTGAAATATCTAATCTGCGTTCGCGAATTACCAAAACATAAACATAAATCAATGATATCGTAGGAGTCCTCTAGACGCTGTTCACAAGTCCAAACCCGACACTTTAGAGTCAGTTCAAGGGCAGATTTTTCAATCGACAGATAATTTTTATTCGTAGAATAAAACTGACGTCTGACGGATTTTATATGGAAGAACTGTCAAAAATTTTAAATTATTCCTCGAATAAAAATATCTGACGTTGGAAAAATCAGCGGTAAATTAAATAGACGACCGCTATTCTTCAGACAGCTGTTTGCTGTCGGGGGCAAAGCAAATGAGGTTATCGAAATGTGTCATTTTCGACACGATAGCCTGTCGGATGGTTGTGAATAGCTCTGTGATAGTTTTTGAAACGAAAATAGAAACAAAAATTTTCTAACAAATTGTCAAACGCATGTCAACTGCTGTGATTGGTTGATTGAATTGTCAGTTGTTAATCAGATCACTTAACATTAGTTGAATTTTTACACGTCATTGATTTTTGTGCCAGAAACTAAATTTTAGACATCAGAACGCCAATTCTCGTAATTAAAAACGTTCAACACGTAGTCGCATTTCAGCGAAAATCAATGTCAAAAACTTTAAAAACTCCTTTGCCTGTAACGCAATCAACCTAGAGATCGTTAACCTTTCTAGTTAATTCGTTTCAAATGTAGGGGGGGGGGGGGGGGTGTAGGTATTTTTGACAGATTGAGAGTGCTCAATCTGTCAAAAATACCTCTAATTTCCCTAAATTTCTGACAAGTTTTTGAAATTGATTGTATTGTGTTTGAAGAACGTTCTTAAAATTACGAGAATTGCCGCTCTGACTTAAGGTGAATGTGACATGGTAGACCGCGAAATTTAAATTTTCTTAAGTTTTTTGCAATTTGCAGATCAGTGTCAGGTTGTATCTTGATCCAAATATGATTCGCGACTATAATAGACATGTATTTACAGAATAATAGTCATTAGAATCATTAATATATCTCTTTAAGTTAGATTTCTACCATAAACACTTTTCCATACGAGATTTGTTCTTCACGGTAGAAATCTAACTTAGAAAGATGTATTAATGATTCTAATTATTATAATTCTGTAAATACGTACCGGTTATAGTCGCGAATCATATTTTGTTCAAGATACAACCTGACACTGACCTGAAAATTGCAAAAAACGTAAGAAAAATTGAATTTCGCGGGCTACAACTACCCATTCACCTTAAGCCACTTTTGTCATCGTCTCATAGTTGGTTGCTCCAAAATAAAACTTATTTTACCTGGTCACTTTTAAGCCTTTAGAAATTCAGAATACTTTCTTGTTTAAAAGAAGAAAAGAAAGAAATATAAAATACGTTTTCGCTTCTCATGGTCTAAAAGTCCGTCTTTATGTTGTGCTTAGGCGACATAAAATCGCTTTTTATGTTCTAGTGCATAAAGTAAATTTTTTTTCTAAGACTAAAGTAATCAGGCCCAACAGCCACACGCACAATAAAACTTCGCAGATTAAAGTCGTGATTTATTTCATTTTCTTTAATTTATACCACTTCCACTTAAAACCAGGTAAAATAGTTGTCATTTATTATTTAAAAAGGCAAAGAAACGTTTTCATTTTTTGGCAGTATGAAGTACCCCCAGTCGAATGACAAATGATGAAAATTAAAAAAAAAAAAACTTTAAAAAAAAGTTTCGTGGCGGTATAATCTGTGGTGGCAGGAATCAGCTATGGATGCAACATTTTTGATTAATTATGTACTGTATACTTTATACCTGTTTCATTTTCTCGCAATCGAAGTGAAAAGCAGAGTGTATAACTCAGGCATAAACGAGCCATTTTACCCCTCGACTTAACTATCCACCCTCGCCTGCGGCTCGGGTGGATATAAACGTCTCGGGGTAAAATAGCTTCTTTTATGCCTTAGTTGTACAATCTACTATTATTTGCGGTGAACATGACGCAAAAAAGAACATAAACACAAAAAATAAAATTAAAAAAGGTAGGGGGAAACATGCGGCACATCCACACAAAACGGCTATCGCTCAGCATTATGCATTATTATTATTTCTCCAACCAGGTCTAACAGAACGTAAATGCGTGACCCTGGCCTCCCGGCACCTGTTCCCCGTGCTGGCCATCAAATGGAGACCAGCTGATGACTTCATGGTGGTCGGCTGTTCCGATGGCACCGTGTTCGTGTGGCAGATGGAGACCGGACATGTGGATAGAGTGCTACATGGTCAGTAATAATAATCACACTAATATTATAAAGGCGAACGTTTGTGAGTGTGTTTGTATGTTTTTTACTTCTTCACGCACAAACGGCTGCACAGATTTGGATGAAATTTGGCACACAGATAGTTTGTAACCAGGATTAACACATAGGATGATTTTTATCTGGATATTCCCACGGGAGCGACACATATGCGGATGAAACCGCGGGGCGCTGCTGTACATAAATGTCAAATAATGTTTTTGTTATTGTTTTGTTTATAAAAATATTTAAACTGTAAGTATTGAAATATAATAAAAGAACAATAGTACATAATATTATCCTCATGTCCATTTGAAGCAGGCGTATATTTGTTAAAAACTCGGGAGGCAAGTGAAGTGTCAAGCGATTTTGAACCTTATGCCGTGCAACTATCACCGCCACCTTGACTTGCCCTGCCCTTAATCTACCTTTTGATTTGTCGCCGAGTTTCACTATTTTTTCTTCAATTCTATCCCAATCCTAAAATCAAAGTCAATTTAAAGTATTTTTTCTTCAATTCTATCCCAATCCCAAAATCAAAGTCAAATGAATGAAAACAAACTATTTTTAATTCAGGATAAACCTTAAAAGATATTATGATAATTCTTAAAAGATATTATGATGATTCTTACTTTTTGGTATGTTTCTAACTGTACGCAAAATTAAAGGTTTGCAACTGTATTTGTGAAAGTAATTACTTCGAAGCAGTTTTTTCTTTATGGAAAAAATGAAAATTAAACACTTCAATGCCTTTGTTCTCAGTACGTTTTTTGCCCACCAGGTATGATAGCTGAAGAAGTGTTGGCGGCGTGTGATGAGGCTATAGCTGATGAACTGGGAGGGTCGCTGTCGACTGGATCCAGTGATGGACTGGCCAATCCGGCTGTACACTTCTTTAGGTGAGGTGAACCTTATTTATTTACAATTACTTTATTTATGCCGGTATTTGTAGCGGTATGTACAACGCCACATGCGAACAACGCGTCATACTAACGTCACGCAAAATCCTGCATCTCGCAAGCAGAGTTTACCGCGCAACTAGCATAGATGCAACGGCCCGACATGAAACATCGGGCAATTGCCCACCAGACACAACACCCGTCTGGTCGGTGGATCCTCACTTTTCTATGGAGGATGAGTGAACTTTACACCCTGTTCCTCATACCTCTTAAGTCTATACTGGCCGCTACAATACAAAAAAAAATGATTAAATTATAACTAAAATATTTCTTTTGCCCCCTAATGCATGGGACTAACATAACTGGCGAATTCTGCCTAACCCTTCCCGGATTACAAGCGTTATGTTATGATTTCGTTATAAGAATAAATATTAAAAAATGGCATGTATTTAATCGAACCTCAAATAACAGCCAATTTACACACCGAAAATAAAAGTCGTTTCCCAGCAATTATTTTTGTATAATGTAGATTATTTACGTTTTTACGCTATCGCATTAGGTATACACCTGTAATGATAGTTGTAAGGGAGATTTTGATAAATAAATAAAAACACTCCGGGAGTGCCGACAGAAGTGAAAACAAAACACAAACAGAATACTTTGCCATCACTCTCTGACTTATCGGATTATACATTAAAACCGAGTACATCCGAGGACAGCCGAACACATCCGAAGCGGTGTCGGTTACGGTAACTGTGGCGTGAATTCAATGGTTTATTCCCATCTCCAAAAATGCTTAACGCGCTTAAAGAAATTTTCACTTCAATAATTAAAACTTGAAAACCAGCTAGGATTTTGAAAGATTTTGTTCCTTTACAGGTCTTTAACTCTGCGGGACACTAAACGCTAACAGAGTGACGTAACAACAATAAAACTTCTATTGTGTATGGTTCTGTTTCCTTCAACCGATTGACAGTAATCTCATTCTCACAGAGGCCTCCGCCACCGCAACCTGACAGCGATGCGGGCCGCCACACAGCGCGGGCTGGCCGTGCTGCAGCACAGCGGCCCCGCCGGCACCGCGGGGCCGCTCGCCGAGCCCGCGCGCGCGCGCCGGGCGCAGCTCACTGTACAGGGCTTCAGGAGTAACCCTGCTGGTGAGTGAACACGTCACTTTACTGTACATGTGGCGGCATCTACAACGCCACACGCGAACTGCGCATCAAAGATCTGACGTCACACAAATCCTGCATCAATCATCTTAAAATAAATACCCTTGTTTATCGATTTTATTCAATTTCGAACGGCCATTATTGTTTACATCTTTGGTAAATTTGGCGCGGTCGGACTTTAGTAGCATTTTTTGTATTTTGACTTCTAGATTAAGTAGTGGTTAGTACCATTTCATTTCTTTAACTACTTGTTTTGTTTTCCCAGATCCCGAGAGCCACATCCTATTCTTCGATATCGAGGGTCTGATAGTGGAACTACTTAGTGAGGAGTATTCAGCCATGAGTCCTGCTAGTTTGGAGGTAAATATACTTTCATGTATCTTCTTCTCTTCAAGTTGATGGCAAAAGTAAAAATATTATATTATGTTGGATGAGGTGGGCGTGTCTAAGTAATAACAGCCGCAAAGGCCGATCGATCAGGTTAAGCTACGCTTACCGCGGTTGGTGCGTAGATGGGTGATCATCTTTACATACCAAGACCCCTCCGTGCCTCGGAGAGCACGTTAAGCCGTTGGTCCCGGCTGTCATTAGTGGATCTTTGACAGTCGTTACGGGTAGTTAGAAGCACAAAGTCTTGACAACCAGTCTTACAAAGGGGTATCGTTTTACCCAGTTACTGGGTTGTGGAGGTCAGATAGGCAGTTGCTTCATGTAAAATACTGGTATTCAGCTGCATCCGGTTAGACTGGAAGCCGACCACAACATAGTTGGGAAAAGGCTCGGCAGATGATGGATGAGGTGGGCCCAGTAGATGGCCACGCCAATCGCGGCATCAGTGGCATTTTTTAGGTCCTCAGAAGTGCATTTTGTATGGATACTTTGGGACATGGACATGGTTTGGTCAGGAGCACCGAATTGAAACTGGTCAATAGTCCCCCAGTTCGTTAGATTATGCTATGTTGTTTATCTTAATTATCAGCTTGAAAATGCTGATTACTGATTAAGGGTCTCCTAATTATAACTCAAAGGGTGATTGAAGGATGAAATCAAAATCAGCATGTTTGACAAACTTATAGCATCAGACGGGGCGAGGCTACTGTCTATCCTATGCAGGGTTAAATTAAATAAGCTAGCCAAACTCTGCAGACGTGTTGGGGATCGGTAATAAAATTGCAAAAAATGGGTTTATTTCGTGCCGTACCCCTATGTGATCTTTGCCAAAACGTAAACAAATGTGTGTTAATGGAAAAATAACTTTAAATCCTACGCCATAAAGTTCACTTTACGCTACAACTTCAAACATTTTTATAACTTTTTCACCGGTGCTAGTCACTCTGAAATCAACTTAATTACCATTAAAACAAAGTTGATATTTGTTTAACTTGAAATAATATTGATTTGAAATAAGTCTGAATAGACTTTAGTTGTCTTAATGAATTATTATTTTTTTGCCACAGGCCGCCGGATTAATAACGAGCGAGTACATGAAGGTTGCAGCCCTGACGCAGTCGGCAAGCCCGGACGCCACCAAAAGAATATCAGGTGATTATTTGTTTAATGAAATATCTACTTTATGTGTTTAACAATTAGGTTCTTTTAAGAATGACAAATTCCAAATTTACAACTCAAAAATATTAAATTTAATTACTTATTCAATGAGAGAAATTTTGAAGTAGTTATCATAATAGTACCTACATGTAATACAAATTTGAACTCTGTACTAATGAAAATAAGGTTTCTAATACTAAACATGTTCGTCATGGATTAAAAGGTAATGATATTTTAATAATTTGTTATATTGTATTGCCCATGCTTACATTTAACGGATAGACTTCTTTGGACGCGTTAAAGATAAAGCCGGAGATATGGAAAGGATATTAAAAGAAAAAGATAAACATGGTGGGTATTTGTAGAATTAGAATGTGTTTGTTAAGATATCAATAGAGTCGGAGAAGGGGCTTGTGGCTAAGTAATAACAGCGGCACGGATCGATCGATCAGGTTAAGCTATGCTTGCCGCGGTTGGTCCGTGGATGGGTGACCATCTTCACATACCAAGACCCCTCCGTGTCTCGGAGAGTACGTTAAGCCGTTGGCCCCGGCTGTCATTCGTGGATCTTTGACAGTCGTTACGGGTCGTCAGAAACCCGAAAGTCTGTCAACCAGTCTTACCAAGGGGTATCGTATTACCCAGTAACTGGGTTGTGGAGGTCAGATAGGCAGTCGCTCCATGTAAAATACTGGTATTCAGCTGCATCCGGTTAGACTGGAAGCCGATCCCAACATAGTTTGGAAAAGGCTAGGCAGATGATGTGGAGGTACCTATGCCAAGCTCCATATAAAAATCTTCAATCCCCTTTCTGTCTATAGTAAAAGTGAGCAGTGCTGCACTCCCTAACCCTATTTCAAATTAAACAAATATCAACTTTATTTCAATGATATTTAAGTTGATTTCAGAGTGGCTAGCACTATTGAAAAAAATGTTTGAAGTTGTAGCGTAAACTGAATTTTCTTTCGGGTTCTGTACCCAAAGGGTGAAAACGGGACCCTATTACTAAGACTCCACTGTCCGTCTGTCTGTCTGTCACCAGGCTGTATCTCATGAACCGTGATAGCTTGACAGTTGAAATTTTCACAGATGATTTATTTCTATAGCCGCTATAACAACAAATACTAAAAACAGAATAAAATAAATATTAAATATTTATTTTAAACACTTTATATACACGAATTTTACGAATACACAGCAGTGTGGCCACTACACAGACGGTCGAGCCATCAGCTGTCACCATCCATGGATGCGCGTGCCACGCTGTAACATACACACACGAACATTCGCGCAAGCGCCCAGCGCCGCCTAAACGAAACAGCAGGCATACATTTTCGCCGCGCCGTAGAAAGAGAGGGGGATACTTCCTCTCCTACGCCGCGCCGGCTGTCTACTCTCCATCCGTCTTACGAATTTTCGATCAGGTTACGTGTCCTGACGGTCACGTGTCCTGACGCGAGTTTAACATTTTTTACCCATTACAAAAAAAGTGTACAACGAAGAAGAAGAAAGAAGTTTTCACTTCAAAAAAAAAAAAAATACTAACTGACACAATTTCTCTCCAGGTATACTGGCTAAAATGAAGGAGGGTGCGGAGAATATGCAGACCAAACTGCAAGCGAAGGCAGATCAGCTCAAGGGCCATATCGACGCTAAAGGTAGGTGCTTTTGTAGGTGCAGAGGTATAGCTGTATTATAGGAGGTGCCGTGTTTATGGTGAATGCTTCGATGATTGGATTTTTTACGGAAAATTGACGCGTGAAAAAACGAACATTTTCTTTTTTACTTTTTTTTTGTTTTGTGACATTTTCAGTAGAGTTATCTACGAATAACAAGGAATGCAAGCAATTATAAACCTTAGGGCTTAACACTTTTTATACATGACTGAAAATCTTGGAGATGACGTATTTATTATTTCAGTAGATACCGGTGAATGTTTTTTCTTCGATTTTACATACTTATGTAACGATGAAATTGGCGGCTCTTTTAATTATTGCGGTACACAAAAAGTTTGAGTTGGTCTGGAATTGACGGGCGACTGGCATCAATTAAAATTTAAGCGTATATCCGTATCAAATTAATTGACGCTCATTAGACTGTTTTCCTCTGTTATTTATAGGAATTTTAAGTATCATGTAAGTATAACTTACAGAACTATTTCCTTATCTAACTGCACGAGAAGGTGGGTAATGTTTATCTCATAACGTAAGATGCGATGCGTGATATATTATACAATAATGGCGTCCGAAACAAAAATAAATAAAACGAGCAATAAAACTTTTTTACAAAAAAAAAAAAAAAACAAAAACCGACTTCAAAAAAAAAAAACACTACAAAGTGATAAATAACTTTAACTTTGGAAGTCGGTGTCGTTGGTTCCGCATTTTCGTATTTTGACACCGAGTTCCTCACACCCTCCCCCCACACAAATAGGGGACAAATAGGGATGTTTTGTGTGGGGTATAAAAAATCAGCTGTTTAAAGCAAAAGTTCAAAACCTACATGACCAAAATGTATGAAACAGCAGATTTTTTTTCGTGATTTCAGAGTTGGTCCCATAGTGAAAGTTGTTCATATTCATGGGTGGAACATCCTGTAAAAATTTGGAACCGGTAAAAAAAGTCATTCTGTGTAAATCAACAGACATTTGCGCACGAACGCGCCGTTAACTTCGCCTTTGATTAGTACTGTCGGCATAACAATCAAGACTAAACAATACTAGCATACTTGTGCCTTAAATTCCAGCTGTAATTTAACTTATCTAATTGAACAAATAAATTGGTCAGCTTTATATCGGCTCTCTAAGTTAATGACGCATAAATCAGTGGGCATTTACCATAAAATAGGAGATAAGAACAAAACAACCATACAGCTTTGTTTGATTCATATTTTATACCAATGATAAATGATGTTTTGAAGTGAAATTTTTTTCATTTTTTGAGATGGGGGAAAAACCATTGAATTCGCGCCACTGTTACCGTAATCGACACCACCACTGTAATCTGCATTCGCGATTTATTTCCCAATAATCCAAACAAATATGAGTTTATGGAAAAAATAACTTTAAATCCTACACAATAAAGTTCAGTTTACGCTACAACTTCAAACATTTTTATAACTTTTTCAATAGTGCTAGTCACTCTGAAATCAACTTAATTACTATTAAAATAAAGTTGATATTTGTTTAACTTGAAATAATATTAATTTGAAACATAAGTTTGAATAGACTTTACGCCATTTTGGTAATGACATTTCTCTGTTTACATTTTTGATCTCGAATAGCATTTCCGAGATTATTTATTATGCCCAAAGTTTTGGCTACTAATACTTCAGCTTAAAACCTTTTTTCTAAATAAACGCCACCACATTCTTCTCAATGTCAAACCTCACAGGCCCAACTCAAAGATATTTACTCCAAGTCTACGTACCGGTTGCCCAGGCAACCTAGGTATGACAATAACTAGTCTAGACTGGTCTAGGCGTGGTTCACAGCCTTGTATTGTGTACACCGGTTAGCCCACGTTAGTGAGTGTTGCGGTGCAAGATGGTGCAAGTAGACTTTTTGGGTAATGTCTGGGGGGTTTTGTGGGATTGTAAAATGCGTTCAATCTCAGAAGATCCATTGGCCAGATCCATGATGGATCTAGTAACGATTGTTTTTTCATTAGGTCTATTTTGTGTTTGTTTACATGTAACAATGAGGCTGGAGGTTTTTATGCTGATTATGCGATTTTTTTATGACAATGCGATAGGAACAGCTAAAATAACGCAGTTGGAACGATTATCGACAGAATAGTGTGTTCAAAGCATCATTGTTCTTCCTTCTTCAAATTTTTCATTAGCCTATGACGTCCTACTGCAGGGCAAAGGCCTCCCTACTCTCTTTCCACCTCTCTCTGTTCAAAGCTGCTAAGGACCAGTTCTTGTTGAAGGAGTCCAGCTCATCCCGCCATCTCCGTTTGGGCCTGGGAATACAGAACCTCCTTTTTTGAAGTCGGTTAAAAATGCAATTGTATTTGCACGAAGACAGATTAGACTCTGTCCAAATATGCGCAAGCAGTAAAACAGTTCATGCAATTTATGTTAGCAAGTGAAATGACGTTGTCTAGCCGTTAATAAACTTCACTTGTTTCACACATTCACCACAACATTCATTTTCGGAATAGGCGGTTTAGCAAGACAATTTTGATTTAGTTAACAATGGTCAGGTATCCATGTAATGTATAGTCTCTTTGAGTTATTGCTACATTATTATGCTAGGTCCAATATTGTGGAGCATTCAGGTAAGTAATACCACAGAATACTTAAAGTACTACGTACAGAAAGGACACTCCCTTCCCCGCACTAACATCAGTTACCGCACCTCACCCCGCACTTCGGCATATTCGTCTCCGGTTCTTTAACAAGAGCGCTCGCAAACACAAATACCTCACGCACACATTCATACGTATACGAACGTCATTTTTTAATGTAGTAGTTAGTAGGTAATTATTTTGATTAAATTTAATTATTAATTTTTATTTAATTTTTTTTTTTTTTTGCGAGCGTTGTATGGAGTGTCCGGGGTGTGGTAATACTGTTGGAGTCATGTTGTTACAAATCATTTTGTTTTTGAAGTGAAAACTTCTTTAGGCGCGATGGCCATTTTTTGAGATGGCAAAAAAACCATTATTACCGTAACCGACACCGATTCGGATGTGTTCGGCTGTCCTCGGGATGTACTCGGTTTTAATGTACCTATATCCGAATATGTCAGTGAGTGATGGCAAAGTATTCTGTTAAGTGTTTTGTTTTCACTTCTGTCGGCACTCCCGGAGTGCCACTTCTTTTTTTTTTTTTGCTGAACATACGTAAGAAACAAAATCTTGAAGCATAATACGTAAAGGGGTTTATTTATAAACGTTGCCTAAAACGACGAGCTTAGGGGTTTACTTATTAACGATTATTAAAGTTATGTGACGTTCAAATGTCAAAAATTTATGGTTAAACAGTCGCTTATCACTAGGTACAGACGCCAGCACATAAAGATACCCGAAACGGTCAAATTTTCTAGGAATAAGTTTGACGTTTGATAGTTTTTTTAAGAAATAACTGTCAAAATTTCAAAACTATTCCTCGAAGAAAGTTATCAGATGATTGAAAAATCAGCCCTTTGACTATCAACGGGTTAGACTTGTGAACAGAGTTTAGAGGACTCCTACGATAACATTGATTGATATTCGATACGGTACGGAAGCGTACCGAGTGGTTGTGAATACCTATGCAGGTGTGCTTTCGGCCTGATTGCTAACCTATAATATTATATTTTAATTTAATATTGTTGATTATGAAGTGATAAATGGACTACTACTTTTAATAAAAATACTTCTAGAAATATGATTCATATTATGCTCAAAGCATTTATTACAATTAAACCAATTACAGGCACTTTTGAATTGTCAAGGGGTCGGTCAGTCAGAAAGATGAAGCTAGTTGCCCATTCCAAAGCGTAGGTACTTATGGAGAAGAACAGGCAAGAAACTCCATGGACACTCTTTTAAATCAAAATAATATGGTTACAAAGTCTTGGTTACATAATTCATGTTAATAATTATGCATGTGAGAACGATGCAGAACGTTAAAAGCGTCCGTAATGAAAAGACGAAAAAAAAAACAATTCAAATATTAATTTAGATTAAAATAAGCCATGGCAGCAAAGAGATGACCAGTCCCTACTGACGGCGCCCGTTCACGAACATGACGGAACTCTCTGCCGACATCTGTGTTCCTTCCCATCTGCCTTCAAAGCAAGAGTGAACAGGCATCTTCTGGGCACGCTTGTTCCATCATAGACCACATCCATCGCTTTCTATCAGGCGTGATCGAGGTCAAGAGCGGGCCCATTTAGCAATAAAAAAAAAAGTATCAACCAAAATTATTCTATTCTATTTTTAATTATGGCAAGTAAAGCCGATGTCGTCTATTCATTTTGCCGCCAAAATTAAGTTAGTCGTGCTTGTCAAAATGTCGATGACATATTTAACCAGGCAAAGGTCTTAAAACTATACAGCCTGCGTATGTCAGTCAATGTAAAGCAAAGGTAACACTCGTTCAGCCTACTTATACTGACACTGCTACTTATTTAAATATTTATAGAGGAAGTGCGAATAAATGGAGCCTGTGCAAATATTTATAAACAAATCCATACTAATATTATAAATTCGAAAGTAACTCTGTCTGTCTGTATGTTACCTTTTCACGCCTAAACCGCTGAACCAATTTAGATGAGATAGTTTGAGTCCCGGGAAAGGACATAGGATACTTTTTATCCCGATATTCCCACGGGATCGAGACTTACGCGGGTGAAACCGCGGGGCGCAGCTAGTTTAAAATAAGTAGTTTTTCGTGTCTGTCTGTGTGATCCCCTTGTTCTTAACTACACAATGGATTTTAATGCGGTTTTCACCACTATTTAGATAATTTATTCCGGAAGTGTTCTTTTCGGCTATTTATGTATAATTACGTATAGCATAATCAGCCTATAATGTTCCCATTGCTGGCACACACGCCTCCTCTCTTCGAGAGGGAGTGGGTCGTAATCCACTACGTGGGCCCAGTGCAGGTTAGTAGATGTCACATGTCTTCGAATGTTTTGGTTCTAGGACATGCCGGTTTCCTCAGGATGTTTTCCTTCACCGTAACCTTCAAATTAAAGTGCCTGAATGGGTTCGAACTCACGGAGTCAAAGCTGCTAGGCCACCACTGCTCCTTATGTGTATAATACATTTAATATAGCAAAGAAATCTAGTTGTTTTGACTTGTCGCTTCAGTAGCTCGTTCCCGTGCGAAGTAAGGGCGGGTCGCTAGTATATTTAACATGTTAATTATATATGCGTAATGAGATCTTGTTTTATTCATTCTGCACGGTCCCCAAGGTGATCTACATTCATAAATTATTTCGTCCAAATGTACTTTGAGTCATACGGGTGTGGAGAACGACGGGCTAAGCAAGCTTGTTGGGTCTGGTTTTTATCATCTTTCGTCCGTCCAATATACTGAATATGGCTCAGCTCCAAAGACTTTCAACATTGTTATTGTGTACTAGCTGCGCCCCGCGGTTTCACCCGCGTAATTGTCGATCCCGTGAGAATATCGGGATAAAAAATAGCCTATATGTTAATCCAGGGTGTCAGCTACTTCCATACAAAATTTTATCAAAATTGGTCCAGTCGTTTGAGCGTGAAGAAGTAACAAACATATAAACACACACACACACACACTCACAAACTTTCGCCTTTATAATATTAGTGTGTTAACTCGTCAAAATGTAGGGAATAGCTGTTTTTTTCGCGTTTTTAAGTTTGGTCCCATAGTAAAGGTTGTTCATAATGATGAGTACAATGATCCCCTAGAGTTATGGGATATAAAAAAAAACACGTTGTATAAGAAAGCGTAAAAATACTGGCTTTTTCTAAACTTTAATAACCCTCACAGTGATCTACACCCATAATATGAATCCTCTATAAAAGGTTCTGAACCCATAGGGTATTGTACAGTGCTGTAAGAACTCTATGTTGAATAACCTATAAGATTTTTTTTTTAATTACGTCGCTGTGGTATTGAAACGCGCGTGCATGACAATGTTCCTTTTTTGAAATTCATAAAGATATAACGAATTGAGTATTGAGAATGTGGCTGTTTGATGAGTAAGGAAGGGATCGAAAAAGCAAAGGAGTTGCATAATGAAATTTAGTACAACATCATAACACTCGATTGGATGATATTATGCTTACTATGACACTGGTTGTTTTAATGTTGGCAATAAGCTGTTTCAGAATTTTTTATAGAGGACTAGCGTCAGCCTGCGACTTCGTTCGCGTGAAACTTCTTGTTTTCCCCGAGCCACCCCGTCGTATCGCATCACCCCCGCCCGCGCTATCATTTAACGTTCTTTTGACTTTTTTTCTTTTTGCTCGTCTCCTAAGGGTCATAGCGTGATGTTAAATAGCCTATAGCCTTCCTCAAGAATTGGGCTATCAAATGCAAGAAGAATTTTTCAAATCCGACTGGTAGTTCCAGAAATTACCCCCTACATACAAACTTACAAACAAATTTTACCTCTTTATAATATTAAGTATAAATATAGTAATATAGTATAGATATAGATTTATGGCATGGGTGTAGATAAACATTTTCAAGTAACTATATATTCCATAAAAATCTTGATAAATAACCCAACAAGTCCACGAACCTACCCACCCGTAAGTCACCACCAACAAAAGCCTACGCCCTCACCAAGGCAGTCTAGATATCAAGGAACCTGTTTACCGCACACATACAAACATAATTGGCTCTTATTATTATTCCCTTAAAGGTCATAATGACCTGCCATTTCTTAACAGGGCTTGGCGAATACGCCAGAATGCCTTCTTTGTTCTTCGTGGTATTTTGAACGATATTTAAGTTCAGGAAGTGGGTTTTTATGGGGATCTGGAGTGGTCGATATTTTTTGTCTTTTTGTTTTTTTTATTAAGAAGGATTATAGTCTTCAAGGTTTTAATGGGTCCTGTATACACACACCTGATACACCTGCCTAGCCTTTTCCCAACTATGTTGGGGTCGGCTTCCAGTCTAACCGGATGCAGCTGAATACCAGTATTTTACATGGAGCGGCTGCCTATCTGACCTCCACAACCCAGTTACTGGGTAATACGATACCACTTGGTAAGTCTGATTGTCAGACTTTCGGGCTTCTGAATACCCGTAACGACTGTCAAAGATCCACGAATAACAACCGGGAACATCGGCTTAACGTGCTTTCCGAGGCATGGAGGGGTCTCGGTATGTAAACATGGTCACCCAACCACAGACCAACTGCGGCAAGTGTAGTTTAACCTGATCGATAGACCTGTGCGGTTAATATTATTTAACCACGATATATTATATGAAACTAGCATCTGCCCGCGACTTTGTCCGCGTCAAAATTTCTTGTTCCCTCGATCCACCTCGCGTCGCATAGCATCGCCTGCCCGCGCTAGTACTTCGTTTTCGCTTAGCGTTCTTTCTGTTTTTTTTTAGGGTTCCGTACCCCAAAGGGTAAAAACGGGACAGTATTTACTTGTCTTTGAACTCCTTTAATCTGTTCTAATTGGGCCTATTATTATATTTATCATAGGTGTTGTGGTAGACCTATGCTACATTGTAGCCTATTTGGTAATATCGATCCTTTAATGATTTCTCCTAATACTTTAAATTAACAGACGCAGTAATATTCAGTTTTCTTAAAATTAAGTACCTACCTCTTGAGTATGTTATTGGGGACAGTGCTCGATAGATGGCGCTAGGTGCGCTATTGAAGTTATTAATAGCGAATAAACTATAGGTTTTGTGACGATGCCTTTGTTCTTATCGTATTGAAATGTGCCAGGAATAAGATATTTCTATCTATTCCTGTTTTTTTTTTGTTATGTACAGATGCTATTTTGGTGGTTGCCAAATGCCTATTATATATATTATTACCTATTATATATATATAATATTGCGCCCCAAGAGACTTTTTCAATGCACCCAAAAAGGCTACTATAGCACCCCGGGAAGCTATTTTAATGCACCCATCGAGGCTATTTATTCAAATCTTCGTTCATATTGCAATTTGTTCAATGTCAAAAATTTTTTTTTTTTTTAATTTCCGAGGTATAATTTATTTATGGAAATTTCAAAATGCACATTTAATAGAACACAATAGTTAGGAAACATTAGTTAAAAAACATTTTGGTGTCCTAAAAGATTTTTTTCCAGTATGCTGTTTTTATACTCT